>CM041736.1:10522906-11122906 GCA_023373845.1 Nibea coibor
TGGCTTCCACTGATAACCAAAATCTTCAAAGTTGAATGAAATCCACCAGGCTGCCATAAAGCATGTTCATCATGCTCCTGCTTTTCCCTCAGCTCCTCCAGCATTAACTAGATTTCCCATTAGAAGTCACTGACTGCCCTCTTGTGGTAGAAATCGGAAACTCATTTGGATGCACGAGAGATTAATTTTAAGTTAGCACATAATTTAAAAAGTGACTGATTAATTATATTCAGTCTGACTTTAGACAGCCTGAAAATGGACGGTTAAAGTAAAAAAAAAATAGATATATAAATTGTTGAATTAAACCCTTAATTTTGAAAGTTGTGTGTCCACTTTCAGGGGTGGTAAGAGGAAATAACATGTAACAAAGCCTGAAACTATTGTATGTGAAGTCGGACAACTCTTAAGCTCACATAAACGCTGTAGTGTGTTCAGGCAGAGGTTTCACTAATGGTTACAACACTTCGCGTGCTCCTCCTGTGTCTAAACTTCTCCTCGTCTCAATCTAAATTGATGCTTGTTCCTTTTTTTTCCTTGCACAGTTTTGCCTTCAGTGGTCTCTTCATTACCAAAGTGCTGACAGACTGTGGCTGTAATGGCTGTGGCACCGTCCTGGCCCATCTTGTCTCATTAGCCGGACCTGATTGGCCATGAAGGTGTTCTCTTGCTGTCTCAGGATAAAGCGACTGTCTCTGCCACTCGTTAGATCATAATTCCTCAAGTATTCTGCCCCCGATGGCCTCTCATGGAGCCTGAGCGGAGAGACTGAACATACGCTAATTGAAATGTGCTGGAAAAGGGGTAAAACATTGACCTTGAATGTGTTAAGCAAGCATGAATCAATTGTGATTATGACGCAGCTACAAAGGAACTTCTTTGCCATGAACACTGAACCCCAACAAGGTAAAAATACATTTTCAATCCAGCATGTTTCTTAGCTTATTTTGATTTTGAAGTGCAACGCCTCGTTTCAGCCACAGTTATTCATATATTTGAGAACACATAACATTTGACATTTAATCAGCAAATATCATGTCAAGACCAAACCAGAGGGTTAAGTATCAGTTATTTTTATATGAAAATATGATTATACTAAATGCCAAAAGATGTTTGGCTGGCATTATTGTGGAAACAAGTGGTGGAGAACACCTGTCATTCGACAGAGGAGGGCTACTACATCTGTGTGGGTTAGAAATCAGTGCATGTGTGAGTTGGGACTTAATGAGAAACTCATTTGTTGTGATGGTTTATTGATGTTTTCATTTTTATAGACAGGACTTGTCTTTCTCTAAGAAGTGGACTCAAATCATAATAATATTTCTTTAGCAAAAAGAAAGAGCTTTTTACACTCTCTGGATCTTCATGTTATCCAGGGACACGCACGGATTGCGAACTTTCTTCCACGACAAACTTTGCCATCTTTAGTGGGTGACATAGTGTAGGAGGCAGACGCTTCTATGAAGCTCCATTGTAACGACACAATGGCCTTGTTGCCAAGGTGCCATCTCAGACGCTGAAAAACTCAGACCACATTCACTGTGCTTTCAACTGGCAGGTGTCAATTGTAATCACTGCTAAAAGGTACCTGTAAGGTAGACAGCACCACATGCCATGGTAACTAGCCATGGTAACTTGGAAGTAGAGGGAGATTTTTTTTTTTTTTTTACCCTTAATGCATTGCAGCTAGTACCTACAAGCGGCTTCAAAAGGGAGAATAATTACCTTTGTGTGTGAGCCAGAAATTTCTGCCGTGAAAAGGAATATGAATCATAGTGCGCCGTGGGGCCACTGTGAGGAGTTCAGGTATGACCTCTTTGGAAAGGCAAGTTCTGCAGGCGTAAACTGTGGTGCTATTAGCTACAGACAGCTCCACTGCCCACAGACGCCCTCGTGGTGGTTGTTATAAATAAATTTATCCTTTTATGATTCTTTTAAAAGTAGAGTACTCCAGTGATTTAAAGTTGAGGGACTTGTGGAACTCAAATGTCTTTCACTAGGTCCTCCCTGCCTGCAAATTCACTGTTCTGTTATAAATCTGATGCCTTAAAACCAATCTGAGCTGTGACATGTGACACCATAAATCATATTCTGTTTTCACAGTCAGAGCAGCACATGTCTTAACAAGAAAATTGATCGTTATTGTGCTCATGTTACGTTAAATATTCAATTTCATAACTATTTATGGCTGCTTCATTACTTAAAATGGAAGATTTGGTTGTTGTTTTCCCTTGTGACACACTGGGCCTACTTGAGATGCCGATTATAATTTTTTAAAAGTAGTAATCTCTTTGGTCTTTGCTCATGGTGGCATGTGAAAGGGGTCATTGGGGAAAGGAAAGCTGCAGCCAGCGCTTAGCTGCTGGTCCTGATGACGTTTGCCTCTCCGTTATGGGTGTACTACACTGAACAGCCCAATAGATGGTAGTATGAGCACAAGTAAATACTGGTAAGAGCTCTGGATCGTGCAATGGGAAAACTGATACCCAAACTGAGATATATATACAGTGAAACAGAGAAATCCACGTTCATTATGGGAGACATTTGACTTGAACTAAAAACCTGTGGGTACGAAAAAATACAGAAAATGTACCTGATGGTTCAGAAACAACATGATCAATGCAGACTGTAGCAAAGTCTCGTGGCAAGTTTGATAATGACAAGCTTGGGCTTTCTCTGATTTCGAGTGAAGGTTTGGTGTCACACTTAAAAAGGAGAGCCAACAAGATAGTGGCAACAGAAAGAAAACCACAAACACACTAAAGAAATCATGAAAGTGACCTGAATTGTGCTAATATCATATAAATATTAACTTGATAAAGATGAACATTAGTTTGAAACTTTAGTCTTGATACACGTTTAGGTGGATGTCACACAAGCAAATCACTGAAACAGATCATTTCATGATCAGGGGGCTTGTTAAAGACATACACACACACACACACAATCAAAGGGACAGCTCGAGCGCACGCGGTATTGTTTGTCATCGTTTAAATGCCATTAATTAAAACGTTAACCTGATTGGGTAGAGAGTGGGCGAGGGGGGAGAGGGTGTCTGTATCCCAATAGGCGAATCCTTTTTAATAACCCGCCTCGAGATAATGATGTAAAAAGACTCAGGCGTCTCGTGCGTAACGAGGATCATCGTGGAGATCCGGTGAAGGTGAATCAGAGACACAGAAAGAAAGAAAGAGAGAGAGGGGGGGAGAGAGAGAGGGGCAGGATAGAGCAGCACTTATTACACGAGTCTCCTCCTCGTCTCCACACCTCAGCTGACAAGTCGGGCCAAGCTGCAACTTCACCACTGACACACAACTCAACTCGTAAAGGACAAACACAAGAAGAAACTCATAGAGACGCGTGAAGAGTTCCCAGAAGCGATCGTTGCCTGCAACAACGCGCAAACCACAAGGCTATGGACAGACGGATGAACTTGAACGGCGGCGCAGGGGACATTTTTCACAAAACTCTCAGCGCCGTGTCCACTAAAAAAATGGACCCTTTCAGATCGTCGGCCGGCATTGAACTACCAGCCAGAGATCGCCAGTCACCGATCAGCTGCTTCGACCAGAACGATCCGGACCCGATTCAGCCGGGAGGACTGGCAGGTGGCAGAGGGGGTGCACTGGGTCTGCCCACCGGATCTTTGTGCGTCAATTTCGGCGAGAGCGCCAACAGGACCTCGGTGGCGGAGAGCAGCGGCGGAGAGCAGAGTCCGGACGATGACAGTGACGGCAGGTGTGACATGGTCCTCCTGGCCGACGGGCGGACGCTGCCCGCGGGGAAAGGAGAAGGAGGTAAGAAAACCAAAGAGCAGAAAACACTGAGGCTAAACATCAATGCCAGAGAAAGACGGAGGATGCACGATCTGAACGACGCGCTGGACGAGCTCAGAGCGGTCATCCCTTACGCGCACAGCCCGTCGGTGCGGAAACTCTCCAAAATCGCCACTTTGCTGCTCGCGAAAAACTACATCCTCATGCAGGCGCAGGCACTGGAGGAGATGAGGAGGCTAGTGGCGTATCTCAACCAGGGCCAAGCCATCTCTGCCGCGTCGATACCGGCCACCACCGCCCTCGCAGCTCCCGGCTTGAGCGCGTATGAGCAGCCGCCGGGATATCCCCCCTTCCCCACCGGAGTGGCTGCGTCCTCCTGCCCCGATAAATGTGCCATATTCAACAACGCCACCTCCAGCCTCTGCAAACAGTGCACTGACAAGCCTTAACTGCGGCTGACAAAGACTCACGAAGAAGCACATGAGACAACAGACACCACTCTTGAGAACACTTTTGGAGAGGGAGACCTGTGAGGCTACTGTTGTTGAAGTCAGTAGGCTAGAGACAAAGAAGTAATGCCGATGAATACTTTTATAATATTTACTAAATGCATTCAAAACGCGCTTTTTTGTTCAAACAATACTTGATTGTGTATATAAATCATCCTTAAAGTGCTGGTATGAATGGCAGTGAAGACCAAACACGAGTACAGTAGGCCTGTAAGAGTGGCTGCAAGTGTTGCGTGTGAGTTTGTTGATCACTTGCTCTGTTATGGACCCTTTTGGAGGTGTGGGTGACCTGACAACCTGCGACTTTTCTTTCTCCTTTCACTTGAACAGATGAACCACCATCCCGGTGCGCTCATCCATCCTCACTTTCTGCTGCTTCCTCTTTTATTAATTTATTATTTTTCCGCGGTTTCCTTTTTCTTTCGCTCACCTCAGAGACATTTTTTTTTTGCCGTTTCTGGCTCGAGGCCTGTTTTCATGAACTTTTCTACCGAGCACGTGGAATGTCATGAACAAGGAAAAGTTAAATGAAACAGATGACGAGTGAAGTCGTTTGATCGGTCAGATGTTTGTGTGCTAAATCCAGACTCTTGTTAATAGTTGTGCACGCCTATCACGATTCTTTTTTTGGGGGGGGCACTGTGATATAATAAAATTTCAGAAAAATTTAGAAAACCCGAGTGGAGGTTTATCAGGTGTTTCGATGTGTCTTTTGTAATTTATTAATTTGGATACTTTTGCTTGCATTGCACATTGTAGTTGCTGTATCTTTTGCGTTCCCCTTTTTCCTATAAAACGATCGAGGTCTTCAGATTAATCGCGTTGTCAGGTCAAGCTGTGGATTATTGTAGATACCTTAGTTATTATATGAGCAAAGAGGGGCCATTTGTATGTATTTCAGTGTTGAAAAGCTTTATTAAAATATTTTGAACAACAGAAATACTTCTGATTACTCATCTGGTGTGAAGTCAGAGTAAACTGTCTTTAACTTTTATTTTGGATTTGATGAATACACACTGAAATGTGCAACCTAATTTTGACATTTTATTGTGTTTAATCTTAAGTTCCTTTAAGTGCTTATTATAAAAATAGACTATAGCTTCCAAGGGGGGGAGGTAGCTCTTATTTGTCAGCCGGGTGTCAAGTTCACAGAGGAGAAATTGTTCAATAATTTTCTTGCTCCATCAAAGCCGGTAACTTTTATTTTTCTGGAACTTTAAGTGACGCCAAGTGTTGGGAGTGAAGGCCAGACGTGGTGGGCGAATATCGCCTCAAGATAGCAACGAGATGTTTGAGCTCCTCGAATAAATAAAAAAGAAAGAACGAGATAAAAGCAAAGAAATAAACCGGCGACCATTATTGGGACGATTAAAACGATTTCCGTGACGGTGTGTGATAATATGTTAATTCGAAAACAAGTGTGTGAGAAAACTGTCGACTGTAATACCTGGCTTCACATAATGAAACACATCGTTAAGGCAATTAGATCTCCAGAATGTGATTAAGGAACGTAATTACGACGCTGTTCATTGCCGTAATTTGGTGTCTTTAATCACAACGCAGCCATCAGCTGCACTCCCATCGACTCGCCCTTTGTCCTCCTCAGTCGTCTGTCCACACCAAAACATTTTGACGAGGGCCAGACACAAAGTCTGAGAAATACTCTACTCAATCCGAAAACCAGCCACTCTGCGTGGAGATCGGTCTTCAAAATGTAGACAGGAAGTAAAGTTCTGAATCAGGATGAAGCACTTCAAACACTTAGGCCAAACACTGGGAACAATGATCACGATTACGCACGAAGGCTGTGGAGACGTATCAAAGCAGTAATCTAAGTGCTGTGAATAAAAATAACATTTCAATGAAGTGAAAGTTGCTCACCTTTAATACTTTGTCACAAAGTGAAACCTTCAGACTTCAGCACCATGGACAGAGGCAACAGATTTTAAAGGAAACATACAATGAAATAATCATTTTCTAACCATATGAATTCATCTACTGCTATTATTCTAATTATATATTTGAACTATTAAGTATTTCTTGTAAGACTAGGAGCTTTGATATTAGATTCACAACTCCAACAGTGGCAACAAACAGTGCTTTAATTTTAAGTGAGGATTTTTGATTATCTTAGTGGACAATATACGCCTGAATAATTATTTTAAAATGCATATTATAACATTTTATTGGAGGCAAAAGAATTACCAGCTAATATCTTATTTTGTCAGCATTTTTTTCATTAAATGTGAACAAGACAGAGTTTTAGTTTCTTCTAACTCAACAAATTACAGCGATTGAGGAACGACAATATATCCAAATGTAATTTCAATGCTTCAAACTGACTTTAAGCCAACGTAGTACATAAATAAGCGCAAGCTATTAAGAAAAAAAAAATCGTCCGCCTCTGAAGAATTTAAACATAAAAAGCTAAATCTTTATCTCTTTCCTCAAAGACAACAACGTGACATTGTGTTCCCTGTTTACAACAGTGTTTCCTGGTTTTCGCCAGGCTCCGATCTCTCAGCTTTGTGTCTGTATGATGAGCCATTCCGACAACAGGGTCATTACAGTGTCTCATTTAATCCCATCACACCCCTGAATGCTTTGAATCTTCACAGAACAGCCCTTAATCAAGAGGGGAAATAATCAGGAGACATCAAAACAGCTCTGGCATGAAAATCCTGTCAGCAGTTCCTGTTGGGCATCATCTCTTTCAGGACTCAGATATTTTAAGTTTTAACACAGAAATGTGTTTTTTTTTTCTCCACTGCTCTTTGGTATCTGAGACCTGAGAAAAAAAAAAACATTAATTATGCAATATGCATTAATGCACAACTGACTGGAGCATTTAACCCATACTAATATTCACATTAGCCCAGTAGAGGAAATTCCCCAGGGGTGAGACAGAGCCATATGCGTGTGGAAAACAGACCACAGCACACAAAAATGAGTTCAAAGGCAGAAAAATGTTACAACTACCGAGGGGATGACAACGTTTAGGTGAAGCATCACTTGATTGAAGTCAGACATTCATGTTCTCCTCTTGATGTATGAACTGTTAGACGCTCGGTGGTGTTTCAGTCATCGTTACAAGCTGGTGCAATGTTATGTACACACAAGGGTCTCTGAAATGTTATGTTGGTGGGCAGGACTGGGCAATGATACAGCACTCGGAAGTCTCGTGGAGAGAGAAAACCAGGAGGGCTCGAGCTTTCTTCACTGGCCACCAACCACAGCCAGTACTCATAATAGGCACCATCGTTTTTATTCATGAGTCTAATAAAGCTGAATCTGTCTTAAAGGCGTTTACAGCGAGATTCAGGGCTCATGAATAAAAGTGGAAGATAAAAAACACCCCTTTTCATAAACCATAAAATGTCCAATTTACCATATCAAGGGCCAGCAGGGTGCCTATTCATAACGCCGATGTGATGTATGCTAAGGATGATAAACATGAAAGTCAAAATATACATAAGAGCATTGAATTGAAATGTCCCCTTCATATCAGTAGCAGGCAAAACTCTGGCAGTGGATTCATCCATGCTGTGTCATACACTGTGTATAAAGATATATGTGCTGCACTGGCTGAGGCACCAAATCAACTGCTGGGTGGTAATTCACTTTTGTCAGGCTACTGATAGCAATGCATAATGTAGTCTTTGTGTTGTGCACACAAAATGCAGGCTAATAAAACTGCACATCTAAAGGGCTCATTCCATGTTAAGTATATATATATGCAGTTTTTTTTTTTTTGAAAGTATGAGCTATGTAGACGCAGTCGTATTTAAAGTGTTAGGTCGCTCTTCGCGGATGGATTTTTTCCCCATTTGAGCCATTACGTCTGTCTTCAAATTTGTTCTTTTCAATCCAAGATCAATGATATGTTCAACTGTATTTATGATTAACTGTTCAACTTACTGTATATATTTTCTAAAATCTGGATGGGAATGGCTTTAGGGCTGATTATAACACAGAAGCAATGAGAAGAGGCTCTAACAAAAGTCCAGACAACTTCAATTTGTACTAGACAGCCTGATGCAGTCTGAGGCTTTTTAATATCTGCATTTCTCTAAAGTTATTTAAGCATGAGTAAATCTTTCTCCAGGTCTCTTGCTAACATGTTTTGGCATAATTTTATATTATCCAATTTTGGGATATCTATTTTGAAAACTCAACCTTCTTACTGTATTTGGGATCAATCAGGCAAATTCATGGCTGCAACAGCATCAGGTTAATTTTTATTGAACTATAAAAGCCCACGATCCTCTCACCGTGCTCTGTCTGAGAAGTGATGCAGTACTTAAAATGAGATTCACCTAAAAAACTACTAGTTTCAAGTCAGTACTAAGATAAGACAATCTTTATTATGTTTAAAGGCATTAAATATTAATCCTATGTAAGCCCATGATGGTATGTACAGCTCTAACTGAATGAAAAATTCTCTAAACTTAATGTTATGACATTTTAACTGGATATCAAGGGTGTGTAGATGATCATTCAGGCCAGTTTTCTTGCAATACTAACAATGTTGACAAATGTCCTGTACATTTCTAACTGTATGTTTTCCTGCTCGCCTAATGAGCTCCTAATTCATTATAGTGGGAATGTTTTTTCTCTCTGAGGCAGCCTTGAGGTCAGGTAAACATATGGTGGCGTGTTTAGCTCTGAAAGCTCTAACAGGGTACAATAAATGACGTAGTAATGTGTGATTATCCTCGCATTTGGAATACAATTGTGGAGTAACATCTCTAATATTCAAACTGCTTCCATATTAATCAGATTACGGTCCCAATCCTCTAATCCCTGTTTACCGATGGCTCTGTTTTTGGGCCGTAATCTGATGTTCTTTTATTACTTGGGGATTAAAACGTGTCACGGCAGAGGGCAGTAATTTGTGGGGTTGTTTTGGACAGCGTGGGCTCTGTCGCTGTACAGGTTGTTTTTTGTCCATAATTCAACAATTCACTTTGGATTAGTTTAAACAAAAACAGGTGCAATGGAATAAAGCGCTTTCACTGTACAAATATTTGCGTCGAACAAATCAAACGCTGTGAGGAGAGGATTCATTTGATTGAGTTGATGTTTTATGGTGCTGTCGGTTAAAAGAAACTTTTAGCTTGTTACTGAAAACTGGAAAAACAGCATGACGGAAATATATAATTTTGAAAATGTCAAAAAAAAAAACCTTGTTTTTCCATCAGATCTTTAAATTATGATGTTCATTGTGATTTTAGTGAATTGGTTTATACACAGTGGTCGTGTAGTATACCCAAGACTCCCCAGACAGCTGTGAACTTTCCATTTCTGTGACCTTAACATTCAGATAATGTGCCACTGTGTGATTAGAGCTCACAGTGACCGAGCAGCCTCCCAGCATCATGTGATACTGTGCTGAAATCACACACACATTCAAAATTTAATTAAAAGAACAAAAAAAAAAACACAACATGATTTGGGGCAAATTTTACATCAAACTAACCTGAGCATGCAGGAATCTCTGTATTTGGTGTGTGTGTTCTTGTACAGTTTGTGTGTGTGAGAGAGGCAGCGATCACTTGTCCTGATCAATATGCAGATCCTGACCCTCTCAGGGTTCATTAAAGCTAAAGCGAGGTGGATTTCATCTCCACTCTCTGATATTCATTAACTCTGGCTTCCAGATTGAAATAAAGACATGAGGATGACACAATAACAGCGTGAATCACTCACTGCTCATTTCATATACACACATACACTTTCTCTTTGTTTCCTTCGCGCGCGCACACACACACACACACACACACACACACACACACACAAAGATCACAAGACAAATGAAAGACCTGACCAATAGGGAGTTGTGGTTAAAGCAATAAAGAAGCAACTGTCTAATGCAGTCTGAATTGTGTGTTCCTGTTAGTGACAGCTACTTGTTTATGTGTTGTTCAAACAGCTATTCATTACCTGATTGCTGGACAGATTTGTGATTAGATTAGAGTAATCTGAAGATTATGATAGACAGCAAACAAGGTTAACTATATTATATACAAAGGCAAAAAAAATAGACTTAGAAACAGACATAAAAACAACCCAAACACTGAGTGAGACTATTCTTTCTATGAATAATTAAAATGGATTTCTAAATAGAATCTAGGGGAAAGAAAAACAGGCGATCGGCTTTCCTCTGTTGAAAATCTGTCATGTTACTAGAGCATGAAACCTTGGCCGTAAGTGTAACACTTGCTTGGCTGATCTTCCTGATGTGCCGAGTGCTACTCGAGGCTTCAGTGTATCTGTCTGAGCAGAGGTCTTTAACAGCCATGAATGCCAAGCATGGGGGAGGCAGGCCAGGCCAAGCGTAACCACGGCGGCCCAATGTCCTTGGCTCCACGGCGGCCTTCACCTCACACTCCCTGCACAGTGAATTTTATGGCTAATTTCCGGCAATTTATCCTGGCACTTTCAGAAGAGAGATTCCTGCGGGAATAATGTGCATAATTTGCATAAATCATCCTGATAGAATGCATATCAGCATGTAACCCCCTGTCTGATGCTGCAGCGTTTACTTTGTAATCAAAACTGACTCTTTTCCACCGGCGGATGCACAAGAATCATGAGAAGGGGGTCTGAGTTTAGGCGAGTAATTACAAAGGAATGAAACACACATCATGCACAAAAAGCTGGACCAATAAAAATAATCAGAATCTTTGGGAAAAAAAACAAACTCTTTATGGAGTACATAAAACAAATCGGCATTAAATATATTAATAAAAAAGTTTGTATCTCTATTACTTGTTTTGAAAGTGTGATACTGATGCACAAAGACTGAAATAGTCTTTACTCTCTCAAGTGCCACATTTTTGCACAACGTTCAAACATAGTAAATCAAATTATTTGGGTCAAACTAGGTGCTCTTTTTCTCTCTGACATACTCCCGGATCAAATTCTCTGTTTAATCTGAGCCTCTAATTTCTCCCGGGGATCTTTCTTTGTCCTGTGTGTTGTAGCAGTGAGCCATCAACCACAGTTTGTTCCACAGGCCTGTTTTCAAAGGCTCCCTCTGTGTTAGCGGCCGATTGTCTCAGGAGTAAAGACGGGGTCAGTGCTCAGCATCCCCCCACCCTCCCTCTTTGCTGCTGTGATCTAATTTGACATACAGTGGGAACGTGCATATTCTCTTGGACTGCCTTCGTTACTATAATCAGCCGCGGTCAAGTCGACTTTGTTGGTCAAGGAAGTGTGAGATGAAGGAGGGAGAGCTGCACAAAGATGAGCTTCTGGATTTCGGTGCATTTGGAGACATAAAGCATGCGGCCTGATGGAAATGCTATACAACACACGAGCTGCGGAAGAGGTAGTGGGTTAACTAATCCGAGCAGACACACAGACAAAACATGGCTGCGCAGGGAAAGAGCGCTGCGCTCGTTACACGCATTCGATCTTGTGACTGACGGAAAAAGAAGCTGAAGTGTGTGTGTGTGTGTGTGTGTGCGTGCGTTTTAAAGAAGCAGTCATCATCAGAGTGAGCAGTTTTGTGTTGCCATACTACCAGGTTCTTGCACTGGCCCTCATCCCGGAGTCTCACGATCTCAGATGGTATCGCTGGTGACAACAGGACAGTCGTCCGCCGGGTGGACGTTAATCACAATAATACAGGGCAGGCTAATCACGACTCACTGATCAAGCGCTAAATGACATGCCTGCCGTACCCACTGAAACCAGCCCGCTGCAGAGAGAGATTCACACACCAAGACTAGCTCTTTTTGGGGGGGGAGGGGGGAGGAGGGAGGAGGAGGCGGACAGTGGTTATGAGGCTGGTGCACAGCCATCCAGACAATAATTACTCGATGACTGTGGTCACATTAGGGATCAGTCAAAGCAGATTAATTTCGACTGATAGCATTGGTCCCTCCTAAATGCAGATTTTCTTAATAAGAGTGAAATTGTGCTGCTGAGAGGGTTAGGGACTGCGAGGTTCGCTATATGGGGTACTCCAATTATGTGTAGAGACAATGTCTTCGTTTGTGCATGAATCAAACTATACTTCTGAATGTCAGCGTAAAAAAATTAGCACGCAAATGTGTTTTTCAAGTAGCCTGGTCTGATGTGTGTGTTTGTATGCACGGCACAAATGAGGCTGTGTGTGCGGTGCGGTAGGCCTTTCACTAAATACCCAGAGACCCCGAGAATTACCCAGAGCAGAGGACAGCATCTGTTTGTGTGCTTGTGCCGAGCAAACAAGGCAATTTAGAGAACACCAAGGGAGCAGCTAATAAACACAACCTTATTCCCCTTTCCTCCTACACCTGGCTCTGTATAATGCAGCTCTACAGTACAGACGTCTGTCTATCTTTGTGTAATTGTGTGTGTGTGTGTGTGTGTGCAATGCCAAAGACAGCTTGACCCGACCAGGAGGGTTGCCTGTACGTTTCTGCACATGTGCCTGTACGTGAGCGAGCGTGTATGTGTGTCATATGCGTGCACGAGCAAAATGTGGCATGCACGTGTAACCATTCATCATTCTACAGTGAGAGGCATGCCAGAGCTGCTGGGAAATGGCAGGTCTGTGTCCCATCACACCCTGGCGTCTTTGTCTGTACTGCCAAAACTGCGCCAAAATGTCTGCCCTGGATACCTGGCATAGAAACAGCGCTTTACTGTACACAAAGGTGAATGAATACTAGGCTGGCAGAGACTGCTTCCTCTCGCATGGATGCTAGTCATAAGGTCTAATAAGAGTTTTATTTTCATTTACAACTGGCAGAAAAAAATGGATGTTTTGGTGGAATAACCTCTATATGTTTCTGTTTTTTCTACTCATCCTTCAACTGTTGCAGTAAACATGCTTTAATGAGACCTGCAGCTTCACTTGCTGCCACCACTGACTCTGATATGTAGCCAAAGTGACACCCAGTGAAACCATGCATCAGACCAGACACAAAATGGCCGTCCGGTGCCAAACCCCGCCTTGGCTTTCACTTCATATCACACCACAGGGCCTGGCTGGCTTTACAGGGCATTTAGAGAGGAAACGCATGGCCCTCTGTCTACATCTGTCACTAACAGGTATGTAAAGCTTTTCATGTTCTCCTAGACAATTACAAACTGATAACTGTGCACATGCTTAAAAAAAAATACATGTCCGATGTATTTTTGTGTATAATTTGTTTGATTTAAGTTCACAGAGTGCAGCCAAATTCACTCAGTGCCCTTCAACCACGAGCACTTCAAGGTCTCCTCACCCCTCGTGTCACATACCTGGCAGCCTCAGAAAAAGGAAGTCCACGTTCCATCAGCCTTTGAGCCCTCGAGCCAAGAACACCCTGGAATAAAAGAGTGGGAGAAAATAAGTGCAAAAGGGGAGATTATTCTGAGTTATTACATTGATTAGATTTCCAGAATGCTAATTAAAAGATGTTAGAACATGGGCCCAGCCAAGGATCAGTGGGCGCTAATGAGGACCAATAGGCCCCTATAATCTGTGCTGTAATGAGAGTGGTTTAAATGTTAAGTTTGCAGGAAGAAGAGTGGGGAGGTGGATGGAGGTGTGACGGAGCTTAGTTAGAGCAGCAATCCTGGAAAACCAATCCCACATTGTCATTATAACCAGTAGCCTAATGGTGAGGTTTCACAGCCTCAGCAAAAAGACGGAAATAAAAATGAGTGAAACACAGAGTGAAATTCAATTATACTAAAGGGTTTTTGCACAATAAAAACATTTTATTATTAGACAATTAACAGGATGGTTTAATGGCTGAAGGTCACATACCCCCTTGTCTTATATAACGACAAGGCCTTTGTAAAGTTACAGGGCAGTATCTTTTAATGGGAAACCAGTTATCCCACCCTGCTGCTCCGTCTCTTACTGTTCCCTCAGGTTTTATGATTACCACACTTTCCATTTTCAGCGTAAAAGACTGTAAAATTGTGTTCAGATAAGTCTAAGGAGTGCGCTATGTTTTCACTGTTCCTCTCAAAACTTTCTGACTTTGGACACTGAATATCTGAGGGGGAACAACGATCTCTGTCATTAACACCGTAACCTGTAGGTCTGCAACTAACAATCATTATTTGATTAATCATTTTGTCTCCTAACCTAAGGTATTCAGTTCATTCTCACGTGACAAAAAAAGCATCAAACCATTTAAAAAATTGGAAATGTTTTCTCTTGAAAATAGAAGATGAATCGATTATTTACAAGTTTCAGATACATATTATGTCCAACATCTGATCAATTAGTCAACTAATCATTTGAGCTCCATTCACCTGTTAGACAATGAACTAAATACAGGAGGAAGAATGACTATAAATAAGCTTTGAAAGGACGAATCAATCTGCAGTGAAAGGAAATGGCAGAATAATACAAACCAGACGGTTAAGAAGTCAATTGAAATTAGAACGATCGTTACTTATTCAGTGGATGGTCGTCATTAGCAAATGAGTCTTACTGACAGGTGCACCCCACTCATTTACAAATTAGAACATATCACCATAATCAGCCTGCTAATTTATCACAAATAATGAGTTGTGGTGAAAACAGGCTGATAAATACTCAAGGAGAGCATCACCCTAATGGGTCTCGCCGTTTACGGCTTCTGGTGTGCATGTTGGAGCGAGTTCAAACAAACATGATCTTATTATATGCGGCTTCACACTGCTATGGTCAAATCCCTAGACTTTATTACCTGTTTGGCTTGCTTTCCTCGTGCTAACAAGTCGAAGAGTCTTCAGCCACGCTAGCAGATCTGTGAGGCTGTGGCGCTTTGAGCTCAATGCCAACATCAACATGCAAACATGGTCGCAATAACAACGCTAACATGCTAATATTAAGCAGGAATGTTTACCATGTTCAGCATCTGAGTATTAGCATGCTACATACAAAGTACAGTTGAGGCTAATGGGAAAGTCATTAGCTTTGCAGGTTGTTGACATTAAAGTTTCTCAAACTATGGTACGTGTACCACCGGCGGTACACAACCTCCCTATAGTGAGACTATGAACTGTGACATTGCAGGAATTTTTGCATTTCTTGTAATATTTTGTTTTAATATCAGCCTAAACTGTAGTCACATTCAGTGCGAATTAGGTGTGCCCCTGTTCTTGAACCGGTTCTGTCCAATAATATCAGGATTAAACATGCCTCGATTGTGAACTGAGTAGCATCGGCTTGCGCAGCTGTATTTTATTTTAATGGTGGTACATCGAGAGTTGAGAGTGCTATAGATTAAAAGTTATTAGGATTTTGCATATGTCTGTCGAAAATCTTACAGCGAGCTGTCGAATAGCTGAAATATTTGAATCAAAGTGGTGGACAGACAGAGGATTATTATTGTTATTAAATTAAAAATAAGTATTAATAAGGTCCAACTTTTATGTGTCAGAGCTTCAATCAACATGTCAGCTTTCTTTACTGCCAGTGACACATGGCATCATGAGGTACCAGGTATGTTAGAGTTGTGTGTTTAACCAAGCTTAGGGACCAACATCCAAGCCGCCTTATGGTGCAGAAAAAAAAGAGGTTGAAATTACAGCAGGGCTATGACAATGGTGATGGGCTATAAAACCATGTCATTTAATGTCCCCTCTCACCCCCTCCTCTGCCTGGCTCTCTGCTCTACTCGCCATTAAGCCAATTCATCACCTCTTCAGAGAAGGCCATGAGACAGATCCAGTCTATCAGTCACTCTCTTTAAGGATGTGGTAACTTCTGATCATCAAGGATTTCTGCCATATTAAACATGGACTTGATTGCTGTGGCTAAATCTAAACAATGCCTTTAGAGAGCTGCTCAAAACAAAACAGCTCTTTACTGAAGATGTGAGTTTGGAAAGCCACGGTAATAATATCACAAATTAAAATATGAAAACAGTGATGTAGCAGTAATGTAAGATTTTGTCTGCCGCTTGAATCCAGTTGTTTGATATGTCACTTTTCTAATGACCTCTTGAGAGAGGATCCCGGATTTGCATTTTTGGTCCCTGTTCCTGTAATGGAAAAAGGTACAGTGGAGCATATTTCACTGGGCCTGTCAAACCCACTCACGCCCCTCTGCAAAGCACTCAGGAACTTCATTCCATCGCCGCCCGTTCTCACGGCCGCGCTATGAAATTGACTATGACAAAATTAGCAAACCTAGACTGTTTGGACACATTCCCAATATAGTGGTTTTCTATTTTTTTTCAAAATGCAATCAAGCCCTGGAACATCAAACATGAAGTCTCCTTGAAAGTTGTTCGGTCTCTTCGGTGCAATATCCAGAGCGGCTATAGATTTATGTAATCGCAAGCTTGTTAGGCAGATTTCTCAGGCCTGTTGACAGTGACGTGTACTTGGGTTTGGCAGAGGTGACATCTGGGAAGCACAATTCTGCTGAACCACCACGCAAAAGCAATTAGAGATCTATATTCCCGGACAGGTCTGGACTTCATTCTATGGTGAAGAGATACATGCAGCTTAATGTCTTTATTAACATGACATCCGTGTCCCCTACACAGTCTCTGAATGACAATCAAAGGGGTCATCATGGAAAAAGGGGGCAGCAATCAGTTAAATCACACTCTGGGGACAAGACTGTGTTGACAAGTCGGAAAATCAGAATGCATTTTGCTAGTGAAGTGTCCTGGGGATAAAAAGTGTCTCAGAAGACGTGGAAAACACCACACCAAGGACTTCTTAACAAAACAGAGAGCGACTGAAATAACACCAGTTATCAGACAATGTTACGGCTACTCGGGACGGTTAATTAGAAATGGTTCAGTTTCAGTTGGACAAGCTCTGCTCAAACATACACCACTTACTCTTCAGCATTAAATTAATCTCTACTTGCTAAAGTAATTAGTTCAGTCTATTAATTACTATAATCACCCATTATCATGTTGGCCTTCATTTTAACATGTTTCATGGATGTAACGAGCCTGTAGCTAAGCAGTTTCCAGGGGATATTCTCTGTTTGAGTGCTAATTATTTTGTAATTAAAGGATAAGCCCGGTATTAGGCTATATTTCTTATTGTCAACAAATCTCATTAAAAAGGCCAAAGCCAACAGTGTGTTAGTCCATCTTATAATACTTCCAAACTTCTCTACCCTTCCTGTAGCACAAAGCCTCGAGCACATTTGTTCCTACTGAAGATGTAAAACTTTAAAAATGGGTCACAGGCAGAATTTCATTTCTTTACTGTTGTTTTTAGCAAAAAGTGCATTTGTCTGGGACTATCTGCAGCTGTGGATTAATAGACATCTGGTGCACTATTTCCAGTGAAAGGACAGCGTATGTGCATCAGGCTCTACATGAAACACAAAGCCCGTGAAGGAACATGTCACACAGAGCAACGCCGTGACTAACTGACTGAGGTCTGATCACAAAGAGATAATAAATTTGCACAATATACGAGAAAAATACTCGATAACATCTCATTTTAGTTGAGTGTGCAAACCGTGTCCAGAGCGTCGGGCTTTGCAGGAGCCTCATGTGTTGATATTGGCCCTCTGTGAGCTGCGATGAAATAAGGATGAGGTCTGAGATGGAGGTGGAGTGTGGTAAACAAGGCGGCCCTGCTCCCCAGCTGTGAAGGTGACACAGGGACGCTACACGCAGAACAAGCCCTTTTGATTAATCACAGGATATTTACTAGCTCAGATCTAATCAAGGACCGCAGGATCACAGGCTACATCATACACGGCCCAGGAATTTACACAGCAGAGTTAACCTGTCACCTGCCACTGTCCTCTTCCTTACATCTATAAACAGTGTGTATAGGTTGGCCAGCAGCACTTACACACTGCAGCTCCAGAAGTGATTGTTTTATTTCCGCTGAAACAATATGACCTGCAGTCAGATACTCAACACATGTCGTCTGATATAAAACCTTATGGCAGAGGGGAGAAAGAGCCATTTATCTCAAGGTGGTCGTGGTAATGGGATACAAGAACGTGAGCAGTTTTTCTCACAAAGTAAACTACGGCAGCGCGTGCAGTAGCCTGTCCTGCCGGTCTGTAGCGGTGGATAGTTATTTCCTGTGGAGGACATACAAGCCAAGGACTAACCCAAGATTACAAGCAAGAAGGGAGTAAGTGATTGTGATCTCTGATGGCTTATAATATGACTTTTATAATCGATTCAGCACTCAGAAGAATATTATTTGTCAAGAGAGCAGCTGGTGATTTTAAAAGAAACAGCTCAGGAATTTTACAGTTTCTTTGTTCAAAGAGTAAAACCATCATTTCAACATCTCCAGCTGAGCTCTGCTCAAGTATGTTCAATCCTTGGCAATTTTTCACAAGCACATTCAATATTCTGACATTTTTTCCCCGATAATATTGGACAGATGGACACTGTGTTCTTATGCCCCCCAAAATTACTCACAGTTACAGTTGGTTTCATAGTAAGTTGCAACTCTATAAACGTGTTAATTACAATGCTCTGTTGATTTAATCTATCTGTGCATCCTTGAAGACAATAAAAACTACTGCATATTTCCCTATTTTTGCCTCCATCAGCATCCAGACACTAAGTTCAGAAGGACTGCGAGACACTAAACAAATGCATGCAGAGACATAAAGACGCATGAATTAGTCTCACGTAGCAAAAATGGTCTCGGTCTGTCGTTTAATTATGTAGCCAGCACATACCAATAATTGTACATTTGTATTTTGCATTTGTCTAAAACTGCACAAAATGGATATAGACGTAACCTTTAGCGTGACCTGTGAGCTGTCTTTTGCTGTTAGCACATCTACAGGAAGAGACAGAGGCAGTGGACGAAGTGCTGCAGCCCTTCTGTGTTTATGAAGGGGCTGAGATAAAGTGTGGCTGGAAAATGTCACTCCACAGGGGGGGATTGTCTCCGTTTGTACAGGTTTAAAGAAGCCTGACAGCAGTCACATAACAGGAAATCCACAAAGAATGTTAAAAGGACAAAATATGAAGCCCATACAAGGAGAATGTATTGTATCTATACTTCCTGATTGTTTTAAATTGCTTTTGCCCCTCATCCATACAAATGCGATGAAGCCCTCAGCAATGATTTGAGATAAAACGCCCTTGTTTGTGTTGAATCACAAGTGATCTGCAGTGTTTAAGCAATAGATCACTTAGCGCTACTGAGCCAGATCTCTGCCGCATGAGCCCTGGACAAATAGTTAGTCTATTAGATGAGAGCATCTTTGTCAGTCTCCCTGTCTCCCAGATATTTCCTCAGAGTGACGAGTCACATTAGACGCCAGGAGGAAGAGTAATTTCTGTGTCACATCCCTTTAGCCCGACCTCGCTGACAATCACCAAGAAGAGGGCGTTCTCACTAAAAATTAATCACATTTGCCTTTTTAATGGCATCCCTCAACCCTCTGCCAAGAATCCACAATCATCTTCCTGCTATAGTGCCGCTCCTGCAGCTTGGTTATCTCTGGCGGTGACAAAGTGATTTCAAGGAGTGTATCAATACTTACATCACCCCTCTGGCCCTCACTCTTCAGTGTTGACACTGCAGCACTCGGAGCCAGGTCTAACTGGCAGAAGGCCATCCACTTCAGAGATAAACAGACAGAGATATGCAGTGGCAGATTTAAGGCTCAAATACATCACGGTTTTAGATAATAAATTGTTAAAAGAAGTGCATTTACCCTGCAGTAATTCTTCCAGTGAGAAAAGATCGGGTTGAGGAAGCCGCTGCTGTAGGTCGATTATATTTTCACTGTCCAACTACAGCAAAGAATTGAGACAAAATCACAAATACAAGACAAGATTTTCTATGATTTGCTAAAAGTTCAGACTAGGGTGGGTGATCTGATGATACATACCATGAGAGGATACAAATTTGGACTGATTTTACTGTGGTACCTATCGCTTTTAAAAGCTTTATGTGTCCAAGGGTCAGTTTTAGAATTTCGTACCATTTTTGCAATGATGTGAAGATGTTTTGTGATTTTCCAGGTGATTCATTTATTGTTATTTTATCCATAAACAATTAAAAATTATATAAAATATATAACAAAAAAATTCTAAAAAATATAATATTATTCTAGTATTATATCCCAGCATGTACTGATATGATACATATACACACATATATTAATAACACACACTTCTGGTTCTGGCACTTCTGCACAGCAAAGAGGCCAAAATGGGTTGAATGGAAACAGATTCAAAAGTTTCAAAATTATATGAAATTGCAAAAGGTTTCAGCAAAATACAGATCCACTAGTTTATTATTTAGGATTTGAGGTGCAAATAACGTGATTTTTCTAATGAGAAGACCTTGGGCTGTCTCTTTCAGTAAAGACAGAGGCGGTTTCTCCTGCCATCAAATATTCAGACAGACTTGTAATTCCTTGTCAGGGAGCAGCCCTGTAAAAATGACTGGGAAACAAAACACTTGTGGTAAAACAATGTTCTGAGGACATTCTGTCAGATTCCTCTCTTTTTTACAGATTTCATCACTGAGCTGCTGTGGCGTAAATGCTTTAAAACACTTTGACATAACATGCTGCGTCCAGAGACCCGCTGCTTGTGAATAATGAATATACAGTATGTTCTGAACAGCTGTCTTCTTTTTCTTTTTTTTTGAGCCTTTTGGTCTCATCTCTTAAGTCCTTTTTAAGAAACCAGAATAATCTGAGGTAATTCACCTGGTGCTCGTCACAACGACAACTGACCAATCAGCGGAGCCTTAACTCCTCGACTCAGTAACTGCTATTGGCCAAGAAGCTGAGACAAAGTCACCATCACCCTCCATTCTTGCTGCCCCCGCTCTTCATATTTAATTCAGAGGTTGTGTATTTCTTTATGATTGCAACATCTGTTTGCTCCCAGTGCCAGCTCCCTCTGTCAGCCACCCTCTGTTCAATAATTCCTGTCCTGACCCCTAAGAGCCCCTGACATCACAGCACCGGCTGCTGCTCAAACTTCACTGGGACCAGACACAAAGGGACAGGTGCCTGCTACCAAAATCACCTGGCCTATAAAGCTGCATCACCCTAGATCAGTGGGTTTGTTGCTGGGATTAAAAAAAAGTTTTAATCTAAAAAACAGAGGAGAGGGTGCCAGCATGTAATACAAAAAATGTGAAGACATTTCGGTTTTTGTTTACTTCAGCTGAAAGCTAAATTCAAGCTAAATTCTGTAGTTTCTGTGAGTACAAGTTTTATTCTTGTACATATAAGAGAGGACTAATAAACAATCCCATACCTCTTGCATCAGATAGATTTTTCTCATAACAAAGTCCCCTTTCTAATGTCTGCTTTTCACTGGTATTGATTTTCTTTTCTCGGCAGGAGTTTCTCATTTTTTCCCCCCACGACGACAACAAAGCAAGCATACAGTACCATGTATTTTACATGACGGTCATTCAGTGAACTTCTCTTTAAATCAGTAATCTGTTTTCGATGAACTGTTACAACATCAACCTTTACATTAACATTAACCTGGCTGTTAGATCACACTTGGTGCGCTTATGAGTGTTTATGGTCAGAGGATGGTGTGTTATAGTGTGACATGTGTTAGTAGGATCAGTTCATTACTGTTTTGCTGTTTTCTTGTGATTATTTGACAATGATTTTATTTTTGCATTTGCATGTTTATATTTATTAATATTTCTATAATTTGAAAAAACTACTTCTGTACCACGTGTACAGACACTGTGGTAGGTTTACTTACATCTGATTTACAGCTTGTCAACACTTGTGACTGATCAAAGCATTTTGTCTGATTTTCTCAGCGTGATCCTCGATGTCAGAAACATTGTAGGTGGCGGGGTCCATAAACAGATGCTACCCACTGACCTTAGAAAACATGGCGGAGGGGCCAGATGTTCTGATGACCTCACAACCTTGGGACCAGCTGATGTGGCAGTGATTGAGATGGGTACTGGCAGGAGAAACTGATCTAGTGGCATCAGAGGTTCCCATTTTTCCCGCTTTTTTTTCCCGCGTTGGTCATAACCCCCTCAAACTGGGCGATCCTGGAAGGCACGGAAAGATGGAGGACAGGCGAAAAGAAATACGGAAACGCAGATGAGAAAGAGACAGAGGGAGGGAGGGAGGACTGGTCAGTGGTGCTGACAGTTGTCACAGATGTTGAGTTCAGCACAAAACTCTGCCAGAAGCCATCATGTCAGGGCTAAGTTAGCTGAATGAACAAGAACAACTCCAGGCCCTGCCACTTTAAATCTCGCTCAAAACTCAACAGCTGTTTCTTGAACGAATGCAGATGCAAAATAATGATAATAATGCCTACTTACAGCTCCTGCTTAGAAGTAAACAATCCTTCTTGACCACACCCTGTACACATGGTGTCTCATTAGCTCTGCATTGCTGTGGCTCTTTGAGATTTAATTTTAGAGGCAGCAAGGGGTTTTGGCAGGCATTGTCAGGAGAAAAAAACAGTGTGAAAAAAAGTTTTTGTGCTCTAAGAGCATTGTAAGAACGCAACAATTAATGATTTTAATGTTCAATAGATGTTTTTTTTCCTTTCGGTTTTTAAAGCCACAGCTAGCGAGTTTATGTAGTTGTCAGAATCGAGCACGGCGTCTTTGTAAGCCTCCGTCCACAGTGCTGCTTCAACATCATTTCTCCTCAAATCAACGCCTGCGCTTGTCTATTCTGGCATCTGAAATCCTTAACATTTTGACTGGGTGCATCTTGGCTCCGAGCATCTTCACTCAGCTCAGAGAATGTCTTTGTGCCAAGGCCACAGCCTGTGGCGGTTTTCCTAGTGACAGATGAGCATGTCAACATGTTTGTGTGTGCACGCGTGTGTGTGGCGAAACAATAGGCCTCGGAAGCTGTGAACTGTGGTGTTATGGACAGAACTGCCACGTTATCCAGTAACCAATACACCAACATATTGATTAGACATGGTGACATGCATATAACTCTGTAAATATTAACACTAAATAAAAGCAAATGCACATATGCGTGTGGGCACACAGTACCGACTTCCGAAATGTTGCCTTTTTTTTTTTTTTTTTTACTGATTTTGGTACACAGCACTTCACACAGATTGACTGCTAATGCTCACTTGTTGTAATTACTTGCAGAAAGATAAGATTTTTAAATCCCAAGACACGTTCATGAGCAAATATGAAAGTGAGAATGTCCTCAATATTCCATATGTGTGCTAAAAAGAATCTAAACTACTAACGGCATTAACGAAGAAAGCAATAAACGGTGAGCAGCACCAAAAGAGAACTGCGACATGTGGATCTAAATCTGTCCGTCCTGTCTCCAGGCCTGTTGGCAAAGGGCAGCTCAGCTGTAGCAGGCAGATTGTGTGAACAGCGGACTACGAACATCTCTCCACAGGCCATACCAAGGTGTCTAATCCAGGAAACACTGTGAACATACACCCTGTGGGCTCCCACAGTGCACTGCATAGCCCACATCGCAGCACACGCTGCAACAAATCCTCCATCTTATGAAGACCGTTTGTCTATTGCTGAGTCGCGAAAGCCTAAAATTCTTAAAATGCCTAAACAATATGCCAATAATAAGCTCAGTTAATTGGTTTCCTATACATATCGGTTTGCTTGGAGGCTAAATCTGAGCCCACATTTTTTGTTAAGGAGTAATTTTCTAGAGTGCCTCATCGTCATGCCTTTCAAACTTGAAATTTTGCTGTATTATTTAGTATACCAATGTTAGCAGCATTAAAGAAGGTCACCAAATCTGCAAAATTCCAAGCCAGTACTAACGTTATGACATCTTTTATCTCTCAGATGATTCCTGCACAGTGTATGCTTGTGATATTTTTGTAGAAATTAAAATAATAATAAAAAAAAAACAACGCAGTGATGAATTTATAGATAATTCCTTTTACACATTTCGGCACTTTACCTGAAGAAATATTGCCAGCTCGCCTAGGAGTGCGTCTGCTGTCCAGCACCTGTCATATCGGCTAAGTGTCACGCACGTCACGGGGTGTCGCGAAATGACAGCTCCCAATGTCTGCAAAGATGAAGCCTCAGGATGGGGAAAAAAAGAAAAGGAGAAAAAAAAAAAAAAAAAACAGGACGGATCGAAATTTCATACTCGCAAGTATATCAAAGTGACTCCTGTCAGCATTGCATCAAAGCGGAGAAACAGGAACTGTTCATTTTTACAGCTGAGAGTTGGACTGTGCAGGGGGGGATTTTCTGGGGAAACAGGGTGGGAAGGTGAGCACCCTAAATTATGCTGGGTGACTTACGGGAAAAATGAAAAGCACCTTGTCAAGCAACGCCCATTTGGATTCGTGACAGCAAAGTCAAAATAAGGCTGTGACAAAAGGTGAAGTTGAAGGGAGACTTTTGAGAGTTTCAGAGATCTCGTTTCCGCGCGTCAAAGGCAGCAAGGTTCATGTGAAGCTCGTGTGACACTGAGTCTATTGTTGCCTGTATGGTGCAACACAGTGGTAACCTGTGATTTCATCGTACATCTTTTGAGGAGTCATCATTTGCTTTTTTTTCTGGTGGATGTAGCAAACACTGGTAAAAAAAAAATTGTAAACAGAGAACTGAGGTTGTCGGCTGCAACTGCACATTGAGCGAGGAAGAGTGGATTTTATTAGTAAAATAACTGCCTGAAAACTGTGTCCAAGAAAGGAAAGGAAAAATGGTGAGGGCATAACACAAAATTACAGACCGTTACCATGGGGCAAGCTTTTTTTAACCAAAGCAGTCTGGATAAACAAGTGTGTGTGTCTTTGCTTTTACAGGCCTATAGTACCACAAGACACAGAGATACGACTTGTGCAGTGACGACAAATATTCTCGAGAGGCTGGAGGCTAACAGAGTCCAAGGCGAACCAAAATCCGCTTTTCTCCCAGGGCCAAACTCTGCACTGCGGGCCACTTCTGATTTCAGCACTAGCTGGTGTAACGCAACCAGCCATGCATTAGCATTGGCCCTCCAGTTAGAGCAGGCTCTTAGGATCCTGTCACCCGAACTTACCATACACTCTCACACGCATACATACACGGCCAGACACAAACATGCAAAAAAAAAAAAAAAAAAAGAAGCCTGTTTGCTGCAGGATGCACAGACCTTTATTAGAAACACTTCTATCTCGGCATCACATAAATATAGCACTCGCTCACACAGGGACCATAATTCAACATTATTTAGAACACCGAAACCTCTCCAGAATCTCCACTGGTCAAACGCACAGTGGCGATTATCACGCCGGCAGCAGGGCCGTCGCTCTACACGACATAAAAGACTGAATCTCTCTGTTAAAGCAGCCGGCCCATCTCTCTCCCCACTTAGAGGGGGGCCCGAGCTAGCATACAAAGTTCAACAACTGTGAAGAAGGAACTATTAAAGAGGACACACAAAGCAGTGACCTTGACTGACAAGTGCTCTTCATTCAGGCCATAAACAGCAGTGGGGCCTGATAAGTGTTCATCGGTGCGGGGAGTAATGACCTATCCGTCAGCAGCGGTTGGGCTGTGTGAGGTAGTATAAATGGAACATACATAATGTACAGCAATAATACCAGCACGCTCACAGCCTAATGTATTATCATTATTCTTGGGGACCAGGGTTTTTTCCCCCCTCCCCTAACCCTGTGTAGTGTGCCTCAACACGGCGGGTAAATGCCTTCCGGCCACGATAATTTCATTCTAATCTTTGTTCCATATTATAATTTTCATGGTCAGAAATACACCAGGAAGCAACGCCACGTTTCTATCAAGAGCTAAACAGAACACAGGCCATAACTGGGGGTTTTATGTGACTGTATAACCTCCGTTCTTAGTGCAGCAGTCAATTTATGATAAGAATGGGGAAAGCTGTAAATTTATGTGTGATGGCCCATCTTAAACAACATCATTACAGGCTGAACCAGCCTCGGATAGGGCGGCCGTATCCATGCTCGGAACATGTTTAAAGAGGAGATCAGAAAATTCAATATTCATAATATCACAATATCAAATTTTACTATGAAATTAAACAAAGTCTGTGAAAAAAAGAAATCTAGTATACCGTGTTTGTTGTGATGTATACGGTATTCATTACAAGCTACAACCTCATTGTGCCTGAATGTCATTATTTACAGAAGGGCGGGGAGTCAAAACGCAGTCCCTGTTCGACGGTATTTGAATCACTTCTGACTCTGAGATAAAAAGCCAACAGTTTGTTTGTCTTCACTTCAAGCTAACTAGACATTAACAGTATCAGCCTTGACCGGCTTAGCTCTCTAGTGGAAGGGCTGTACAGTCTTACACCTTAAAGGAATACTAAACAGTTTGGGAAATAACCTTGTTTGCTTCCTTGCTGGTTAAATGAGAAGATCAATACCACTCTCGTATCCGACTGGTAGATATGAGCCTACAGCCAGCATCGCTTGATCGCGGTTTCGGTCTAGTGAAATGCCTAGTAGAGTTGTATCATTGCATTATTTCATGTCGTTCATGTGTGCCACAAGCCAACAAGAAGTCAGGTGGGCTCGCAATCAAATAACTCATGCGTGTATGCTCTATGAACCCGAACGCAAAGAAGCCCACAAAAGTTAGCTTCATGTTTAGCATGAAGACATGAGCGATATCTTCTCACCCGTCTCTTGGAAAAACAGAAGACAAGACCCCTTTGGTATCAGCTACATGTCATCAAATCTATACACCACACACTGCAAGGAGATCATGATCATTTTGAATGATAGCATAAACACAGAACTATATGGCACTGATAAAGAAACTGGATCTAAGGTGGATCAGTAGTGTCTTGACGATACCTGATCCGAAGAAGAGTCAGGATCAGGGGTGATACTTCAGATCATAGATTTGTGTGTAGATTTCTTTTGTGTGTCATTTAAAAAAATAAAACTGGAAACCTGCCTCCACATCTTAATGGAAACAATACTAAAAATGTTTTATCGCCAAAAAAAAAATACCACATCCTGAAAAAAACAACTACTAAAAGCTAAGTCAGTCTGGAATTTTAGTGGTTGAGCTGAGAGTTTCTATCATGCAACACCATTAATTAACAGGCATTTCTGAGGCCTCCCACACACATGCAAACTCACAGCCAGTCTCCAGATCTAAATCTCGTCTCTGCTCTACAGAAACACGGATATGCAGTGCTACTACGCAACATTCCTGTAACACATACTGGATCCTGTGGGAAGGTATTCTTGGAAAGTGAAATAAACATTATACAGGAATAGTTGTGCTGCATTTCCAGGAAAAGTGTTGATTTGCTAATCAGAAGTTAAAATAAAAAAGAAAATCCCTCCTGACTGTAGTAGCTAATATTCAGAGATGAGATTATTTTCAGAATAAATTGATATTTTAGGTAATTTGGGCCTAATCTTAATGTAAATATTGTTTGCATGCCTGTCTAATCTCTCCCAGGTATCTTCACAGAACAGAGGAAAAAAAATGAAGGATGCCTCCAAAGCTTGGAGACAGTAATCTCCCCTGTGGAGGTCAAATCTAACATGGCAGGTTAGTGTCTGTGGAGATTGACAGCCTGGAGAAATACTGCTGCCAGGCACCCACAATGCACAGTGACAGTAAACACCTCCCAGGAAAAAGGCTGGTTACCAAGCCTTATAGAGCGACTGTCAGAAGGGGCCAGTTGTCAGAGTTGCCGCCAACTGCGCATTGACAGAGTCTGTCGACCTATCTATATCATATCAAAACCATCTCGATTATGTGAGCATCAAACTCGCCAGGCAATGTACAGATACAACCTGTACACACCTTCATCAGAAACATTTGTAGGGAGTCATACTGCTGCAAATTCATATATGATGAGCCACAAAAATGATTTGGAGGAAAAAGGATTGTTGATATAAAATCATGTCAATATGACGTTTGGATTTTTTTGTCATATATGATAGCAGCATCTTAAAATGTCTTGCTTTGTCTAACCAACATTCAAATATTCAGTTTGCTGTGTTCTCCGGGAACTCGGCATATTTATTTTTTGGCGATTTTCTGAGAGTTAATTCGATCAAGAAATCAGTACATAAAACTATAATGAAAATAATCGTTAGAAGCCATGAAGGGAGAAGGATGGTGTGTATAAAATCTTGACAATCTTCTGTATTTGTCACCACACACTGCAGTTTGGCATGTATTCGATGTGGTAGGTCATTGATGTATAATAGTTCATGATACAAGTCCAACAGTTTGTTTAAAGAAGAGTTTATTGCTGTACATGTTAAGAAAAAGGACAAATACATAAAGCTGAAAAAAATCCACACTTACATCTATGTTGTTTACTGCGGTCGCACAGAAATTGTAATGCAGTACAGCAGACTACTAATTGCATGAAATATGTTATCTTACAGGCTTGTGCTGTCTGCTTTTCATAAACAAAGGCTGACAGATCATGCCCTCAACCAGTGACCCTGCTGTGAGCATATGCACTAATGCAAGGTCACGCTGGAGACTGGCCACATGAGGAGAAAACAGCCATCCAATTTGCCTTGTGAGCCCAACACATACACAAACTACTGATGTAGTCATCATGCCCTACAATAAAATGTCAGTGTGTTAAACGGGACCCTTTTTCATTAGCAGCTCTAATAAATGGGGCTTCTATAAAATAGAGGAAACCCTTTATGTCCACAAGAGGAGGAAATGATAAAGGGACGTCACTGCCAAAAAAAAAAAAATCTGTTGTACGCTCAATGTCAAGGAGGCTCCCACAGAGCTCAGCTGTGTGCAAAAGCATAGCAGCAGCTGATTTTCATAATGGCAGGTGGCCATCTTTAAATCAGACATCTACATATAATATTGGCTATGCGCCACATTGACTGATAACAGAACATTACATCTGTATCCAAACAAGGCATGCTCCAAATACTAAAATCTGGTTAAAAGCATAAAGAATAAGTAGCCAAAATGTATAATCTGAAGCAAAGAAGTCATGTCTAGGGCTCTGATTGGTCTGATTATGAGTGTGGGTGGAGGGTGAGTGTTGATGGGAGTGTGCTACAAGGGGGTGATGGAGGTTCTGAGGGGGTTGTGGGTAGAGGAGGCAGAAAAGACAGGCAGGCAGGCAGACAGACAGGCAAACGGACCTATAGCCTGACGCCGCCCCCCCCCTCATCCTCTGCTTGCCCTTTGTCATGCACCCTCCTCACCTCCAGAGCTGTCACTGGCTTGTCAGAACCAATCACAGGATGCCATGCTGTCTGCCAGCCATGTACCAGTTTGGACAGGATGACATCAAATTTCTGGTGCTACGTGTCAAGGACCATATGAAAACAGATGTCCTCATTACTGGGTCGCCCGTGCTTTAGAAACACTACACGTTCACCTTTTTTTTCACAGATCAGAGGATTAAGGAACTTCACAAGGTTTCGTTTTTTTGTCATTTCTGATGTAGGGTATCAGCTGCTCTGAAAATATCTAAAGAGTAATCAGTAAATTAGGAAAAATACCATATACTGTATCACAAAACGTTTGGTTTCAAACAAATAATGCCATATAAGTGCAGAAAATTACACATCAACCTAAGAAAAAAACAAAACACTAAACTAAAGCCAGGTCAAAAACAGTGTGATAAAAACAGTGACATGTCCAAGCCTGGTGTTATGCATATATGAGGCCCTCTGAGATCCAGCATGACAAAAGTAACTTTATTGAATGGGACAGATCGCTGCTTGTCTGACTGACTTAATCTGTTTGATTGAGCAACGGGACGCCTTCGGCTTCACAAGTCCTTCAAAGGCTGCAGATTCTGCAAGTGTGAAAAAAGAGGGAGGAAAAAAGGAAAAGAACCCCCCCCCAACACACACACACACACACCCTTACTACTGCCACACACACACACACACACACACACACTTAGATGGTTTATTTATTAGCTTTAAACATCTTATTCATTGCCCTACCACCCGAGCCCTTTCAGGTCATCAGCCTCCAACAAAGCCTGCGAGCCTGGAAAATCTGTCAACTGTCAGTGTCATTGATTAGGAGCAGAACTCTGGGCAGATGATGAGGCTTCACTGAAGCCAACCCGTTGAAGAGTAATAAAGGGCAGAGTTTGAAGAATTTGTCCCTGACAATAACACCGCTGCTGCAATTTTACTCTAGGCTCAAAAGCATGCCGCATTACAGAGCCATACATTCATTTGCTCATGCTTCACAACCTTATTATGGAGATCTAACTTTCTACTCCACCCCCTTTTTTTCCACCACACCGTCCTAACACAAAGCAGACCTCAGCTATCATTGTGCTTGATCTGAATTTTATTTAGAGCTCCATATGCTTCTTCTGCCTACTCTCAAAGCCTGGTGTTGATGCTTGGCCTCACTTGGCCCGTTAACCATTAAAAGAGGGGCCATTCTGTCACCACGCTGCCTATTGTGGGCCTTCGAGGTTAAGAGACAAAAGTGTGAGATCATGAATGAGAGCTTGGCAGTCTATTGGAGGTTTCCATCCACACCATTGAACTGAGAGTCTGCACCTGATGCAATTCAAGCATCTAGTTTGAAAGAGAAAAGGGGGTTACTTTGTTTTCTGGAGTGGCCCCGTTAGATAAAAGCGGTACGTTTTCATTTTCAACCAATTGTCTTTTGCAGAGTCGTTGAAAATCAGTCTGCCAGAGACCCATCGTGGTGGTGCCATGGGGATGCGGGATATGCATGTGGCTTCTCTCCTACTGTCCAGCTAAATATCTAACCGGACCTCCTGGCTGCTCTGAGCACCCAGTCGTACAGTTAGCTACACATGAGACCACGGAGGACCTGGATGAAACCCCAGAGATACTCAAGAGGCAGAATTACCCTTCTACCGTCTGTGGGCTTCCTCTGGACACACAAATCCCCGACACTTTCTCCCCTAGAAGAAGCCAGAGCTGTGTCTCTCAGTCTCCAGGTCCCCCCTTAGTGACAATTTGTCCACATCAGAGAGCCGTCATCCCTAACGAGATCTGACTCGTGACACACAGATGGGGAGGGGCCCGGGCACGGGCAGTGCTAGCGCTGGGTGCCTGCCTGCCCTGGGGCTACAGAAAAACGCCATGCTCAGACTGCCGTGTGAGAGAACACAACTGCTTCCTGCTAAGCTCTGCTTTACCACCATAAGCTCTACCAGCCCACGTCGCTGGGCCATTACAAGGGATGGGATGCAGTAAGAACAATAAAAAGGAATACTGTTTTATATTTAGATTTTGTTATATTTGTGTACACGCGCACACACAAGCGTCTGAAATGTAACACACAGCTTAAAAGTGCAGGAATTTCAATGCTTAGGGATTTTCTTAAAATCATACCATTTAATTTAAAGCCCATAAAACAAAAAAAGTTATTTGCTGTACACCCAAAAACTTCCTGACCATCTGCTGTTACTAATCTAACCAAGTTCTACAAATAATAATAAACTGCAAAGGATAATGCATGCCACTTCATTAAACCATTCACAGCAGGAACAGACACATTCTTAGCACACAGACACAATAAGTCTGTGACCAAACAGCAAATCATGTGAAATGAGCTTTGCATTGTGACACAAAGAACAGACCCTTTCAGCTCCTCTTCTATTCAGCTGTAAAGCCACACATGAGAGGAGTTGGCCATAATTTTCTTTGGAGCCTTCGGGCAACTTCTGTCAGTAACTCTGCCACTGACAATGATCTACAAGTTTGGTGGAATATCAAAAAACAACGGCTTCTACTTCTACACAAACCTTCATGATAATAGTATTATACTGATGACATATGTTGGCCTAGTTTCAGGTGATATAAGACACACACACTGCACATCCTCTAACCCCCTCCTCTCACACACACACACACACAGAGTTGACCCCGCATCCTAAAAATCACAGCCTCTCTGTTCCGGTCAAGTGCATCAGCCAGGCAAATGTATGCAATTAGGTCATGTTGGCCAGTGTGACCCACACAGGGGACAACAGTGCACGACAGTCATTGTCAATATCTTAATAAAAGTAAAATCCTATCATGCACAGGGGGGTAAAACTGTCCCAGGGAATCACCTAAATAAATAATTAGAGATAAATACACTGCACAGAGCATACAGTGCAAGATAAAAATTAAATTATGCGCCGGTACGCTGTGCTTACCCAGTGTTGGCCTTTAATTTGGAAATATAAATAGGCACTGTGGGCAGGAAATTATGTTTTAAATGGGTAATAACCTGGAGGCCCCTTTAAACACTGCCCCATACCACAACAACCTCCTTTAACCCCTTTAAACCCCATTTTTGCCACAACTTTCCTTATCATAGAAACCCAATGAGTCATTATCACGAAACCTAAATAAATCTACATATTTCTACTCCTTTGTTTCCTCTCTCTGCTCTCGTTTATTTTTTTTTTCCATGCTTCCACTCTCCTCAGCCCTGCTGGCTACTCTCACCTTTCTCTCTTGGCCCTCTGGCCCTCATCCTTGGCTCTGGCTCCTGACAACCTCACCCACTGAGCTACAGATTGGCCGGCACACAATGCCCCAGATCCTCATTCACCAACACAATGCACTCACCAGCCATACACCTTCCCTTCCCTTTAACTCTCTCGCCTCATCCCTTCTGTCCATCCCCTCATTTTCCTTCCCTCTCATTCATTCCCTTCGTTCATTAAATTTCCTCAAGCTCTCTCCAAGTCTATCTCTCGCTTCTCTGACTCTGTCTTTCTGGCAACTTGGTGCTGACTGGTGGGCCGACAACAGAAACCATCTCCCGCCTTATTCCGGTGCAGGGCAGCATGAGCGGGACGAGCCAGAGCTCACAAAGCCACTGCCGAGTGAAACAAAGGTTGTGTGCTCCATCATTCAAACCGGGGCCACTCCGACAGCTGCCTCCGCCACGCTCACACTGACAAACGGCCAGAAAAACAGATGGTTTGTGCATTCATGACCAGTTTAGTGGAAGCCCAGGAGTCACCCCCATTCAAGGGGAGGGTTTTTGTCAGCTATTCCATAATAAAGCTTTTCAGTCTGGTAGAAAATTAGAAATGCATTTTAAAATTGTCACTTAATTATTGAGGTCATCCCGGACCCATGGAGGAGAGAGGAAAGAGTTGAGGCTCTGGCTTTGTGACACATGACTGATCTGAAAAGATGGGCTGCCTCATTTCACTTTTTAAATCCTGCCAACACATTAACATACATTTGTCAGTTTGCTTCTGAAAAGCAGATGCATTGAATTTTGGAAGCCAACTATTCTCCAAGGAGACAAAGTTCATCATCTCAACATCTGATCAATATTGGCATTGCAATTGTATACCTTTGACAGTGAGTCAAATGAAGATATAGTGCATCTTCTTCACAAATTATTAATTCAATTATAGATGCGTACTGTGCACATCCTACAGCTGAAATGCATTTGCGCTCACGCATTTACGTGCTAAACCGCGTTGTTCTGTTACTGGGACTCTCACATCATGTCAATCAAAGTGCCACACACATGCAGGCACATCTGCGCCATAATTGATAGCAGATGAGTGTGTCCAACCCTCTAAATCTTTTATCACCTCTGCTCTCTCAGACCCATATGGTTGAACCGTGGCCCAGGGAAAGCGGGCGCACGGCTTTTCCGCCCGGGGTGTCATTGTCCTGGGCACGTAAAGTTCTGTTTCGCAGCCCTAGAGCCCTTTGTTTAAAGTTATAAAATCTACAGGGTGGCAACTGCTGTTGATATGCATTTCAGACCAGATATGAGAGGATTAATCAAGAAATAAACATGTTTAATATTAGGTATTTCCACCAGTTACTATTACTATTATTAAATAAGGCATATACAGGTATGTGAGACTAAGTCAACCACAATCATGGTGTGTGTCACATCATTAAAAAGAGCTTAGCAGTTGCTTTGAAGCAGTGAGGCGTGAGCCATACTGGGCTTCTGAGCATCATCATCAAGCTCTTGGCAACACAGCCCAAAAAGTCATTTCCAATTGTAAGAGAATGCATTCGCCGTGTTGCACTATATCATACACAATACTGTTCATACAGATTAGCTGGAGTGCCAGCCAAAGTGACACTGACTAAAGTTTGTTTGTTCCCCCATATTAAATTAGTTGCACATCTTCCAGTACCAAAAGACAAGGCCTAACAATGCCGGGAGAACGGCTGAGCAGATATAAATTAAAGATACCGCCAAGCCACCGCACGTCTGTCTCGGCATGGAAACCATCTGGACGTTCAATATTACATCCTTGTCTACACTTTTCTCGCTAATCAGGATCAAAGTTTTTTGACAGGTCTTCATGATGCATCACACCCAGATGTGGTTTGCTGGCTGAACACATTTGCTGAGGTCTCACTCTCATCCCGAGCAGTCATGCAACGGCCTCAAAAAGTTGTCTCTAAGAGAAGTCACAGCTGGAGCGGAGACGAAAACCACTTACTTCTCACCCTAAATGTGACAGAGACATCATGTCGAGCTCTAATTTAATCAGAGGCAAAGTTTGCTTCGGTTTAGCTTCGCTATTTCAATACATTTGTGAATGTGAAGACCTAAAATCCAACTCTGCTTTCACCTTGTGGTCATAAGGACATCAAAAATGATTCCTGATTTTGCCGTGCACTTTTTGTCACAGACAATTTACATTAAGACAGCAAGCCTATCTCAACTATCATGTGATCTAACATGTTGTGATCCTATTAATAATCATGTACGCTCAGCATCATTGCGCTGGACTGGTAAAGTCAAATTAACATAATCACTGTCATCATTAACATAATTTCTGTGCTAGTTTGTCCATGTTACTTACTGTAATGTATGGCACAATAGAGACACCCAACAGCATGTTACACACTGCAGATAATAGCAGACTACACTTTCTTATTGACCTGTGAGAGACCCACGGAATATAAACAAGGGTACACATGACACTACATACACACAGCTTCACACACACAAATATAGTTTGAAGCTGATTGCTCCTCGACAGCTTCGGCTTTGTTTCCATTTAAGCACTGCCCTCCTCTGACTGTCCGAGGAAGTGCACACAATCAACATGGCAACACAACTACTTCTCATCGCTGCTCCAAGTTATTACATCTCTCCAAAGCAAAGAGGACTTTAAGATTGGTTTTATTACTTGTGGTGAGTGCACAGTCGGTGGATGAGAGACCCCCCCACCCTCCCCATCCCGCTCCAGCCCCCTATCCAGTGCCATTTGTTGTTGGACTGCACCCCTTTGGCAGCGGATAGGAATCACTTCCTCAGAACATGATGTGGGAGGTGTTCAAAGATAGGCGCTGACAGAAATCTGCTGCCGTTGCCAAAAGCGCTGGCATTTCTACGACACAAACAGTGACTCTGAGACGGATGTGATTTGATCAAATAAATGTGACAAAATGTGTGAATTTGGACAGAAAATAGCAATCGGATTAAATTAATACGAGCTAGATAAAGGTGGGTATAAACAACTTGGAAAATAAGTCACAGTATGTTGCTATGTTACAAACAAAATTATCTTTCAACAGTAAAAATATATCCTTGTTGCCAATAGCCTTTTGGTTCGATTTTTATTGGTGTTGTTATAATTTTAAGCTCAACCAGCTGGTAACTAGATGCTACTCAAAGTTGTTCTAGCCAAAAAAAGATACATTTTCCATCTTTTTCAAAGACTGCTCAAACTGCTCCTGTGAGATTCAAACCACAAACAGTGACAGCATCTAAGCAGAAAGTAATTAAACCCCCAGTAGACTCTAATCAGCATTCATGAATGGCATCAGCTCCTGCTATGATAATATACAGTACAGGCCCTGTCAAGGTGATTTCTCACTGCTCACCAGCTCCTCTAACAGCTCTCACCATGGCCATCACACACACACGCGCGCACACACAGCTGCTGTGCGCTGGTTCCTCCCAAATTAATACCCACAAGTGAAACCGTGACCTGCAGAAGGCAGCCCCGACCTGCCGTCCCAGAGCTTCTCAGTGGATCCACCCACTGAGCGTGTGGCTCTCTCATACCCCCCCACCCCCCTCTGTAAAACTGAACAAGGACAAGAGATGTGCATCGAATGAGCAAGATAATCACTGACACAATATGTTAAAGTGTCAGTTTATGTGCAAAAACATCTGTATTTTGTTTGCTTTACTAAAAAAAAAACAAGAAAAAAACAACATTGTTACACATGCAACGACACATCATCAGCTGTGAATATAAAACGAATGTCGATTTGAACAAAGCAACACATTATTTCACACATCAGCTATCCTACATTACGTCTGGTTAAATCCTCCTTTATTTCCAGTGCCGATTAAAAATTGTCGTGGTCCCTGTGAAGGATTGGACAGTGGATGGACCAAAGGGCAAAGCGGGAAGTGCAGAAGAGACTCAAAGCCAGAGAGACAATAATGGACCTTGTCTGTACAGTCACCAAATGGCTACTGCTTGGTTAGCTGTAAGCTCCATTTTGGGACCTTTGGTTCCCATATTTAATTAAAAATCCATTATCACCTCTCAGCATAGTGAGCAGCACTTCAGCGCATACTATACAGATCTGCACTCTTAATTGGTCTTAAATGGATAAATTGCTTTTCATGCAATCCGTCTTCCAGTTCTCCAAAAAGAAGTTAAGACTTAAGAAACTGTATCTGGTGTAGAGTCTCGAAAAAAAATGATCCCCCCCATCTGCAATGTGTACACTAATAGTAATCAGTGTTGAAACAAAATTATTCTCAAACATTAGAGTGTATACAAGACACACAACACACACTTCAGACCTTGTGGCAGACCTTGCAGGGAAAACTGTTGTTTAGGTGGTGCATTAATATTCAAAAGGTGATGCTGCCAAAGCACCTTGAGCAGATGCACACTGGCACACATCGATGGCCTGAGTGAGGAGCTGCAGAGAAAACAGCACGAGAGAGACAGAGAGAGAGAGAAGGGATTACACGAAAAGAAAATAGAAGAAGATAAAATTAAAAGACTGAGATAAGAAGAAGAGCTACAGGTAAAGAATAAATAAAACAGGAAGGAAAAAAAAAGGCAGAGGGAAAGATGAGCTCTCCTTCACATCCCAGAGCCGCTCTCCTTCATTGTTACCTCGTCGAGTGCGGCCAGGCCCCAGCTCCCCTGGCAGAAACTAAGTGGCTTGCTGGCATATGGTGTAACCTCCATTTGAGTGCTAAAAGCTGGATATTGTTTTTGTGGAGCAGATGTTGGCGGGCATGGCAAAAGGCACAGCTGACTAGGCTGCACAGCTGGGAACGGTGTCTGTGACCCACATACAGGGGGAGCAGTAGTCAACTGAGAGCCACAACCTTAATGGAGAATGGAGAGACACGATATGAAGTTTGTCCCTCTATTGTCTTTTCACGCATGAAGTCAAAAATGAAGTCTGTTTAGCTTGTAGTCTATCGCCTTTTCTACTGCTATGCTGATTCTAAGTGAATCTATGATTGTTGTACTCTTTGCTAGCAGCAGCTGTAATAACACTGATCTGCTGATGAGGGAATATGATTTTAATCTAATCCCTCACTCATGTGTTGGAGTGAAGCGCCGGACAGGACATACGGCCCCAAAATATAAATTACAATCAGACTCAGATTGATTAGGGTTTAATTCTACCACCGTATTAATTTTGAAGAATATTATTCAGGCTAATCACAGTAGGATTGAAAACTACCTCAGCTCTCTGTGTGCCTCTGAAAAACACAGAACCATCATGTTTTAAATTGGAATTAAATGAGCTTTCATGCCTAGATCTGAGCTAATGAAAACGAAACGAGGACACTTAAGAGTCCTGACCGATTTCCCAAACCCAGAAGTGTCCTGATGCCAAAAGTGGACAAATGAAGATTATGCTGAGATTATAATAAGGATGCCAAAGCCATTATCCAGTCTACTTTGACAAATGTTGTGCCTTTCTGTGAGCAGATGGGACCTAGAGTTTGGGTGGGGAAACAGGCAGAGTATCCTTCACCCAGTTGGCTAGAAAAGACCAGGATAAACGGCAAGCAGGGACACTGTCAAGACTCCCCAATATTGCATGTAATTATTGTCTGAGTACTTATCTCCGTCAAATACATTAATTTTGCTGTGCTTAACAAAAACTGCCCTGTTAACACAACAAATGCTATGTTATTTATATTTAACAGAAACTCAGCTCTGTTCACAGCTGTTGGCATCATTTTTATGTGTACATTAGAAAGAGAAAGAGTTTATAACGTTAGCAGGACTTCCACTGTCCCTCTGTTCATCTGTCAATCAGCGCTGGCCGCCAGCCTCAGATTGGGTAGAACACTTTGGCTTCAGCTACTTAATTATGAGAGTGTTAAATGCCGTATGTTGTGGGCTGCGGCAAAACAAGCTGACCAGAGGCTGCAATAAAGGCTGTTTCCCCTGGTGAAAAAGGATTAGAATGGCCTGTCACTCAGTGGGGTCATGCAGAGCAGAGGCACTACTTAAAAAGTCATTTAGAGAATTAAGATGCCCCCAGTTGGGCCTGCGATCAGGAGAAAAAAAACCCACATGCTAAATAAAACACCAAATAAATACTCAGCATAGCCTTGAGCTGACCACTGTTGACCAAACTATTTTGTTTTCAAGTTCTGAATCTGCAAGGCTTGGACGCCGTTTAATACTGAGCTCTCATGGAGGTATCATTAATTAACGAGGGGCTTTCATGACTGCACACTGATTAAATCCACCCCTCAGAGGGAAAGGTAAAATGTGGGCAGCACCTTTATGTTTACTTCACTAGTGGGAATCAGCCTTCCTGTGGCAAGGCTTAGTCGAATGTACCAAGGGGCTGCCGCTGACATTAGAAAAACATAAATCTCCCAACAAATCTAATAAATATCTCAAATAAACAAATATCTGTATGTTTTTTTACAATGCGCATGTCCTAATTGAAGTTCACCTGCAGCAATGCATGGTGTTACAGAAAAAAATCAAAGTGAACCAGGCACTCTGCTGTAATTGCCACACAATTTTCTTTGATGACTGCTATATTTAGTTACTACTGCATATATTATTATTATTCTACCAGGAGCCGTCAAGACAAAATACTCCTCGAGTACCAGTAAAAAATATCACATTATTTATCATAATGTCGCCCACTGTGTCCCCCATCAGCATTACTCCCTGCCTAGCTCTACAATTCATAGTGAAACACTACATGATTCATAAGTTGAATGAATTACATGAGGGAGGGTCTCGGGTTAGGTCCACAGCTTCAGAGGACTTCCGTGCCTCAGGACCTTTGAGACCGCCTGACAACGTTCAGGTCAAGTGGTCACACTGAAATGGTATACCTCTGTATCTGACCACAAAGTCGCATAATCTGAGCAGGTTAGAGAGATTATATCCAGGTTACTGAGCATTGCTGCTGCTGCTGTTCTTCACAGAGGCTGCGAGGGCAGCCTGAACGGCGCCGCTGTGACAGAAGTTATGAATACAGATCGGACCCCATCACTGACAGGCCTTAGTGATGGACGCTCTGGGCCTTTGGGACGGAGCAGATGATTTGACAGGGAGATATAGAAACCTGCTACTACGGAGTAGGTGAACGGCAAACAGGTGAGCACCAGCTGGTGAGTGTGTGCACAGTATATGTGCATGCAATGGAGACATGTCAGTGTTCTATGATGGTTACCATCAAAAATCTAAAATTGAAAAGCTCATACATTGAATTTGAGTTTAAGTTAGACTGCAAGAAAAAAGCCACCTCTAGAGTTTTAACTCTGTCAATTAGCCATTAATAAATTGGGCAATTAAAGTCTTCTTCTCTTCTCTTCCCTCTCAAAAAAATTAGGGTAGGCATCCAGGTGAACTTTTATATAAAATACCACTACATGGGTTAACTAGATATGCTTTCCCACTACAGGAGACCAAATTATCTTTGGGATCAAGAGAGTGAATTTAAGTTTCAACTGAGACACATGGTAGTGGGAGTATGTGTGAGTAAATACATACAAGTACATCTTTTTAAAGGTATTTATGCGCATTTTAATGTCTTTGTAGCGTCATGTTTATGTATGAGTTTTATCATTTCCTTTAAATGTTTACAGTAGATGACGTGTAGATGCGCCGATAATGTTTGAGTAATTCACCATATTGTAGCACATAATAATACCATCTGATGCACGTTAACTGATTTTTCTGCCTTACATCCAACACTAACATACTTTTGAGAAGCTCAAATGAGAAAAGATACCCAAGAATGCCAGTTGTTATTTTACCTGCAAGTGACACCTCTATGAAATGTTCGCTGAATACTAGCTGACACTACACGTTGTTCTTTATATTTTTCCTGCTCATCATTTGATGCCATTACATATTGTATTTGAATGTGGTTCAGAAGTTTCTCCATAGAGTCGGTGTGTGTTGATGCACTGTGGCAGTGTGCTGTGCTGAGAGTGACATGCTGATTCCTGAGCTTCTGTATGAGTCAGTCCAACCCTTCCATCTTATGAGCAGGCCTCAGCACTCATGCCTCATATCAGCCTGACTTTGATGGACACATGCTCCCTCTGTGCTTGGCAGGACGGTCTTTTGAAGAAACTTAACAAAAACGGCAACAGTGATTGGGTGGACATATACATGGCTCGCAGAGCACAACTCCAAAGAAAAATCACATTCGTGCTCTAATATGATCAAACACAAACCTTTATTTCATCGTCTGATGTTCTTCATGTCATCTAGATGAGACACACACTACAAAGGCTCTTCATCTTTAAAACTTGTAAAGAAGTAGGACCAGATGTGGATAATGTCTGAAGCTGAATAGGAGGATAAGTTATCTCAGAAGATGCAACAACTGTCCAAATGTTATGAGATGTGAATTGCCAAAAACACTTTTGGTTGCATGAATAAAATCAGTTTTATGATCCTACATTCATAATCTTGCAACCATTATTACTTATGAGTATGCAACTAGCTAAATGACTGTATGGTTATTCAGTAAGTGCTGCTATTAAGTGACTATAAACACTTGACATAAGACCGAACATTATTTGGATCGAATGTGTAACATAAATGCCAGCGCATCACCCACAGTGCTAAAACTCTTTATAGTCTTTATTCAGCATGGAGGCACACTTGACTGAAGCAAGGTCTACTCTTTTGCCCACAGACAAAGCGAGGCCTGCACTACGTCTGTGTCAGTCTGCTCATCCCATTATATCCACTCTGCTGCTCCCAGTCATCAGCTATGACGAGCCTTCACCTGAGTTGACAGGTGACTGTCCTGAGGCAGCACAGCGCCCAACAGGGGAGCCTTAACCTGCCAACTATCTGTCAGTCCCCCAAAACCAGCTCTGTCATGTCATCTCCTCCATGCCAATCACGGTGACACATCAAGTTTGTGTCAGGAAACAGTGTTGGAGATTACAATCTAATACAACATTGCCCTGAGCCAATGGGAAGAACCAGGCAATTATTATGAGACAGCAATGATAATGTAAATGTTGGCAGGCCACATGCAAATAATTATAAATAGGATATTTTTTCCTAAAGCTTTAACTTGGTATAATTGCTTGTGCAATTTGAAGGAGGGGGAAGGACTCAAGAGGGCACATTTATGAAATGATGACAGAATCTTGAACAAGGCCAAAAAGGATTTCATTAATAAACTATCATGTAAAGTTGTCCATTAATGCCCTCTCTGAGAAACAGGACATGGAGATAATTGTCGGTCTACTTTCATCAGAAAATACTCAATACAGGTTAATTAAATGTGTAACATTAAATATTATAGCACAATACTTTTCACATGTTTTAATTAAAGGTTCGTGAAGTGTTTGTAAAACTAAGGTTTCTTCTGGCCAACAACAAGCTATCTTAATAAAGAACATTATTTAAAGCCAATTCCTCTGGTCCAATAATTTACTGTTTTAGTGCACTCTTAAAGTGTCATTTTCAGACAAAAGCAGGCAGCTGTTTTCAGCAAAAAGTCTCAAAAACAAGACAGCAGATTAACCAGTTAAACTTTTGACTTTTGAAAGTAGTAAAGACAGAAATCTGGAACTGAACATCAAATTAACAGTAGAAAATCACAATGGGAACAATCAATACTTTTTTGAGCCATTATTTGAGCTTGTTGAAAGCCTGACGCAAACTACAGTGGTGGTTTGACTAGGAGCTGGGGTGCCAGTCCGAGTACAAGTCTGATACATATTTTACTATCGATCAACCCTACAAAGGACAATCACTAACAAACAAGTATTTCAAAAAGGCATCGGCAGAGAAGCTCAAAATTATTTGAGTATTACACAACCAGTGCTCAATACAAAAATCCACAGTTTAACTAACAATGAATGAGCCCTTTGGGATCTCAGGAAGCAAACAAAAACAAACACTCAGCTTAAGACTCGCAATAGCAACAAAAATATACCCAAGTGAAGCGCCTTGCATCTAAAAAGACAAGATTAGCAATTCTCTAACAACTCCCTAGTTTTACCTCCCATTGCCTGGCCTTGCAATTAAGTTTCAGGATGGAGTTGGTCAATCTATCTATCTGATACCAATTTTTTAGAAAGATCCTATCTGTGCAGACAAATCAGTCGATCTCTGCTAAAAACCCACTGTAAACCAGACTATGTTAGTGGCTAGTTGATGAGAATATTTCCCTCAGCAGTTGGTGAAGACCAAAAATGGAGCTAAAAGGCAAGCAAATATTGAACTTTAATTCATTAGCTGGACAGAAATCCAAGTGAACCCTAATGTTGCTGTGTGTATGTGTAAACAGACGACTATCTGCTAACAAGTTTGCATATTAAAAGATCTTAAAGCTAAATGAACCCTAAAGTGAGATTATTTTGTCGACTGCTGTTTCCAAAGTCCAAAGTGTCTCAATATATTTTCCTCCTAAATATACTCAGATGGAAATTTCAACATGTTCATACTTTTAAATCATAAATTCCATCTGCCAAGGAAGATGGTGTGATCAGAAGCTCTATAGATGCTACTAAATAAGGACACTGGTCAGAGTTTGTTTTGTATTTATACCCTCCACTGTTTCATTGTGGATGCAGCTTTAAGAAATACAAGTTAATGTTGTCCTTCCCTTCTGACTAGACTGAGATTCATCTGTGCAATGGTAAAGGTTGCCCTGACCTAGCCCTGTAATCGCACATTTTTGAATGTTAGGAGGGGGGAAAGCAGCCTGTGCCATATGGCTAACGATCACAATAATAAATCAATTTCAGGCACCCCGTCATAATTTATCCGAGGAATTATGAATATTTCCATTCGGTTGTTTCCAGATAGTTGTCGTCGCATTCCAGGACCTCATTTGAAAAGTGGCAACCAGGCAAGCAGGCAGAGTTTTAACCAACTGCTGGGATTTTACATGGGACTAATCATGAAGCACTGATTGATTGAGACGCTGTTATCAGTGGACGCCCCCCCCCCTCCATATGTAAATGAGTAACCTTTAGGAGGGCTCCGAGTGGCAGCAGTGGCAGATGGGCAGTAACTGTAATGGGGTGGAGGTTGGCTTGAATAAATATCCCATGGCCTGGAACTTACCTAGTCTCTACAGCGTCCAACTAGGCTGCATAACACCACAAAAGAAAGACTCCAGGAATCAAAGTCATGCACCTGAACACAACACCTGAACAGAGAAGCCAATTACTTGATTTGTTGAAAAATTAATCCAAATCATTTTTGATAATTCCAGCTTCAAAGTATGATGAATTACTGATTTTCTTAATGTTCTATTGTAGAAAACTGAATATCTTTGGTAAATGACGATTAAAATTTGTCAATTTAGTGTCTAGATAATTGTGACAGGCATTTTTTCAAAATTCTCAGACATATTATTGACAAGATTAAAAAATGCCAAATTTCAAACGTCAGTTGCAGCACTAAAAAACAGGTTCTTGTACAATGTATTGGATTAAGCCCGTATTATACAATGTACTGCATGTTACTGGAAAATAAAACAACATTTTAACGTGTCCTCCACAAAACCACAAAAATTCATGGCTGCACTGACAACCTTGAGCTACACCCCAACAACAACCATTACAGCTAATTTCCTCTTTTACGTGCCTGTGATTATGCATTTAAATTTATTATGTTCAGTCATACTATAAAGGATTTTGAAACTGAAGTGATTGGCATTCAAAAATAATCCACAGACACTTAACAGGGAAAGGCTCCAGCAGTGAGGCCCTTTAGTCTTTATAGCCAAACTACAGGGAGTACACACGCACAGTCAAAGGCAACAGTGATGTCTAATTGAAATCCTTCAGAGAGAGTAAAGAGGGAGAGGAGGAGAGAAACTGAATGGGTGAGAAGAACAAACACAAACAAACAGAGAAGGTGATGTTGGACTAAAATAGGCAAAAACTGTAGAAACAGTCCCCCTGTTCCTGATCTGTGGAAAGTGGCGGCACACAGAGCAAATTAAAACAGGGAAGCAGAGACTCGGGTCCTACTGTGAAGCAGAGGTGGAAACGTCCATTTTCCCCCACAGCCTTAAATTAACATGACAGCCAGTAGCTTCTTGCTACCGCAAAAGTGAGTGATTAGTATTATCGTTTAAATTGTAATTTGGCAGTTAATTAAAGTGACCTTGGTTTCTATTGCTGCATCTGTAAACGGGCAACCAGAGTGCCGTTCTGTCTCTCAGCCGTCTGTGAGGCCGCTGTCACTGGGGCCCGTTACAGGATTAAGTCACCCCGGTGACAAAACCAAATTAAGCAGCTGTCACCGCCTACCTGCAGCTCGGAGCTTAAGATGATCAACTTATGACCGGTCGGGGAGCAGAGCCTCCTCTCTGTCTCCCTCCTCCCATTATCATTTTGTAATTTATGATTAGTTTTAATGTGTTTTTTTTCCAGAGCGTCATTAAAAGCGAGATGTTAAGAGCAAACTGCATGAAATCAGTGGTACCACGCGTTAACGTTTGATGAAAAGTCTGTGACAACATCTTTAAAACCCAGTGGAGTATGTTTAACAATTAGTTGTGTAGTTCTGAGTGTGGAAAATTGTTCGCTGCATTCTCTGAGTCAGATTAAAGCGTGCAAAATGAATAATTTAACAGAAATGCTAATGTTTGCGTTTCCCTGTGTATAACGTTCTCTAAACATTCTGATCCTCAGGGAGAAATCGGATGTGACTGAGGTAAGCTGAGGTAACATTCATGAACACCAGAGGGGGAATCTACTCAGTCAACACCACAGTGTTATGATACATATTTCATTTGGCAATGTGGCATATCGACTAAAAATACACATAAACTAGATATGAATTATACACACACGCGCCCACCATCAAACACTGCTAACAATCTCTAAATTGCTATAATCCTGCATACTAAATGACTTGACTTGAAATGACCTATAGCATGTGAATGTTTCATGCTCTGAGAACACTTAAGTGGGTTTGTGATAAAAACAATAAAATACACTACAATAAATACACCATCATGTTTTTTATATCACTAATTAGTGGTTGTCAGTTGTTCTGCAGTATCAGATAAATAGGGTGTTGTCACTTCCAGCCTGCTTCATCCACATCATCATCATCATCATCACGCAGCGAATGACATAGAAGCGTTTTCTGATCCAAAGCCACATCATCAATTGTCTGTGCCTTCCAAAACCCCACTACAAATCACTGTGGAAAAATAAATGTTAAAAAATGACTTAGGTAAAGACTGTGAATCGGGTTAAAATGACCTCTCCAGTTTGCTGCCATGGCTGCAATAATAAACATGTGGGTTTAAGGTTCAAGCATTCAAGGACTGACGTGCATTCGCAAAATGGGAAACCAATAGTTGTTGCTCAAGTCTCATGTTGTGTTGACTCATCCATCCACTCCGACTACAGGTGGATCTAGTGTTTGGTTCTATAATTAACCTCTTGATTTTTATCCTCTGGATACTGCAGGTCTCTTGTTTGTGTTTGTACAGATTCATGAAGCTGTGATCATGCTCATGGTCACGATAGGTCATTTTATACAGTGAGGTCAAGTTAAAATAAAGTCTCACTACAACGAAATGGCTACAACTGGGACTAACATCATCACACATAAATACAATCGGACTCATTGAACCCACAAAAGTCTCGTCTTTCCAGTCCTACCTATGCAATTCCAATACTGCTTTGGGTCACCAGTATGCAGAAGCATTCAAATACACTAGGTGAAAATAAACACATTCATACTGCATGCAAATCACAGCATGGCTTTTGCCCAAGCTGCATGGGATTAGATTAAAGTTTATACTGTGAACGGGACACCCATTTTCATCCAGATATCTTGAGCTGAGAGGTCAAGCATGTTCGCATACATCCATAATTAGTAACAAGCTAAAATGTGACAGCACGATCATAAGAGGAGATGAAATGGAGCCAGAAAAAAAATTCAAAATTTTGTTCAACAACAATCAACAATAAATATTAATCTCGTTAGCAATAAACCTGCCTCCTGTGCAAACTGCTGAATAGGCAGTAGCTACTTTAAGCCTGTCATAAGAGTAAATATTTAGAAAGATTTTACAAAGTGGTACATTGTGTTATAGGTTTGTATCTCCCCAAAGCCCCTTTTTTAAATCTTGGGTGCACAACTTGTGATCTTAAATTGTACACACAAATGATTTTGTTTACGTGCATGCAGGTTATTACCAACACCAGTGCTTCTTCACTGTGTAAGTGTTCAGTGCCCTAAAAATACTCTCACATCCACACAATAATTAAATACTCTGCATTGTTCTTCAAGTACTTGCTCACCAAAACTGACAAATTTATACATCAGTAAAGACTCCTAACCCTAAAATTAAATTTTAGCTTTTCATCATATAGCTGATGTTCAAACAGGTGGCAGAAGCTGTGAGGGGAAGGGAAGGCTGTGTCAGGCTTCAGTAGTGGTGGTGATGGTGGTGGGGAGACGTCACAACAAGCACTCATGATAAAACAGGCCCATACAGACTGACAGCAGGTAAATTATATGTCAGCGAGGTCTGCATTTCAATCCTTGCATATTTTCAATGGGCACCAATGAAAAGCCTCCCTGCATCTCTGCCTGCAACCAGACGGATTCAGTGCTAACTGTTTTTGATTAAAACGTCAGTAAGGCTGTGGGCTCCTTTCATCTCTTGGGCCCCAAGCTGTCTGTCTACTCACCCCCACCCACCTACCCCCACGAGTGGGGTCCTGCTTGTGACATGGACCACCATTTATCTACTCTGAGGATCGTGTCATGTAATAAGCCCCGTCTCCAGAGAGCATTTAGCCTGATAGGAAAAGCTGATTGGGACAAAAGGCCCCTGAATCTCATTCTGGCTCCCGCAGCGGCAGGTGACTGCTGAGGTAAACACATTTCTCTGGGGACGAAGAGGCAAGAGCGAGGAGAGACGGAGTAAGAGACAGACCACGCACGCGAGGGTGTATTGTATGTGTATTTCATCATCAGCATGACGGCCTCTGCTAAAGTTGTGCTTCACTGTAAACGAAGCAAATGCCCAGGAGAGCCATTTGTCACCATCATTACGAAAGGATACGCTACTTCAGTCTGCCACACTTTCGCCCCCATTCCCTGCACACTGTAGTAGTGCTGGTTCATTGTTTCAGTGTTCGACATATAAAAACAAACTCATAAAAATGGACACTCTCCATGGAGTAACATCATAATGGGGTAGATAGATGTGGCTCCAGACTGCTTGCAAAAAAGAGCCATGAACTGGTGTCATAAACAACTGGGCCTGTAGATTATAACACTTACCCAAAGCAGGCACATGAGGCTGCTGTCTTGTTTGTCTTTGTTTGTTTGAGCCTGAGAAAAACAGAGAGGAGAAGGCAGGATGGTCAGAGCGAGCAGCAGCTGTATCCACAGATGCTCATGTAAAAACATCCTTATTCACATGTTCCCCTCCACTTGTTTGTTTCCTGGTAATTTAGCCCTTCAGCACAAGAAAAAAAAAAAAAAACACGCTGCTTTGTTTTCATACTAACAAGCCAATTAGCAATCATTACACATTTCTACTCTCTGGGTTTGCCTACAGGTGGATATTGGTAATGATTTAACCAACTGAGCTAATCTCTAATTCATGCACGTGCGTGTTTGCCTGTGTAAGTGCAAGAGCATCTGTGTGTTTGTTTAAAAGAGCACAACCCACATAAAAGGTTAAAACCCGGGCTATCTACCAACTCTGCAACTGACCCATATCCTCCTGTGTGTAATAGTGTATAATAGATATGCACGTCCTGAGTAGGGACGAGTGTGGGGTAAGAGTGGGTGGTACAGTAATGAGGGGGAAATTGGAGCAGACAGGAGGCATTGACACCAAAAGAGTTGTAAACGGTGCTTCTGGCTCCCCAAGGACGGTCTGTCACGCTGTGATCACCGGTAATGCCGCCAGGAGCGCGAGACCAGAGGCGGGGGACAGGAGGGGGTCCAGAAAACATAAATTAAATAACATGACTGCACCTAAAACACCTCTGGGAGTAAGATCCAAGGTGTGGACATGGTGTGGATACAGCATTAAAACGTAGTCACACCAAAACTCAAGCAAAGTGAACTGTGGCAAAAAGCAGGAGGGGACAGGAAAGCATGGGATTGCAAACATAAACAGGAAGCCGCTAGTATGACTAGCAGGCTAACAACAGCAGTGCACAAAGTTGTTAATTACACAGCTTCAGTGCTTCCCTGTCATTAACCTCTGTCACTGCCCTTGCTCTCACTGCAGCGCAAGCATCAACATTTATCGTCCGCTGCTATTTTATACAGTTAGAAAGCGAGACTGTTAACAAGATATTTCAGTCTAGCTGGACAGTGTTCAGTCTTACAAATTCATGTGCAATCTGACAGGACACTCCACACGGAGCAAACATGACCTCGATGTTAGAGGTAATAAGAACTCTGATCTACTCCCTTCTGTCTCAGCACATCATCCAGTTGCTGAGTTTTAGAAATTCAAACAGCCTTGTGTGAACAACAACATTTTATTATTTTTTTATTCATCACAACACAACATGCTTTGCTGCTACAACTATTAACCAAAATCAGCCCATTTCAATAAGTGTTTGCCTTTTTCTAAATACCAGACAACTGATGTGCATCCTCTATCTTCCTCCATGTTCAAGGACTCTCTGCTCTGTGGCCTCATTTCATATGCAGGTTCATCTGGCTCGGGACAGCGTGGCCCTCGCTGCAGAGGGCCCAACAGAGTCCCCAGGGCCAGGCCCTCTGTTCAAGGTCCCCAGAGGCCAACCCCCTACCCTGCATACCTGCTTCAGTTCATATGAGCATCTATGGCTGCCATATGTGAAGCTGTAGGAAAGCAGATGCTGTTTTTCCATTTGTGAAATCAAGTTTTTGGAAAGCAGTCAGCATTTTGATGGCCAGAGTCGAGTCACTGAGTGTAAAAGGGGAGAGGGCAGCGGAGAGGCAGCAGGCTCAGTTGTACTGTGCCGAGTGGTAACGCTGCAGCGTCTGATCATCACTGTGAGGATATGCTGATGTAGCGAAGCGGTGGCATGGCATTATCTTATGTGTTAACGCTTGTGCAAGCCATTCTAGTACATAAAGACACACACACTGAGTTTTGATGTGGACCTGTCTGTAGCTGAGCAGTTCCTTTGTCAGTCATCTGCTGATGCTGATAGACAATACGGGGGTGAGGATGCGTGTCAGAAACAGAAAAGCCTGAATGAAATGACAGACTCTCTCGCCGTCCCACTCCTCCTCCACCACCACCTCCGTCTCTCCCTGTCCCCACACATCTCACCCACAGCAGCCTGGGACGCCATGACAAGCCTGACACCTGTCAGTCATACAGTCACGGACAGGACGGAGAGGACAGCAGCATACACAGCTCCACATGCTACTGCAGCACAGCTTTGAACTCACTTTAGCACTCATCCACAAACACAGCAGGTACGGTAGTGCTGCTGGATGGTGACACTGCTGATGTGACCCATGTAAATCAAATAGTTTTTTTCTTCCATGCTCGTGTGACAGTTACAGCAACTGAGGACACAATATTAAACATTAAACAAAACTCCAACCCAAATTCATAATTTCTTATAGTTTATCAACAGTCTGAGAGCAATAATCCATAAATAAACCTGACATATTATGTTTTGATGTGGGGAATAATAATATTACAATTAAAGTAGTGCTGACTTGAAGTTTAAAAAGGTTAAATTTCACACAGTCAGGTGTCAAGGCGCTGAACGACCGCAGCCACCGACTCCCTCCTGGCGACAAATTTCATTAACAAACCTGATGTATACAGCACACACAGCCACAGTTCAAATGGAGGACATAAATTTCAGCCCGTGGGGTACTGCGGTCACATTACAACTAATCAACCGCTCTCCTTATACCCTTCTGGAAAAATCTTCTTCTGTTCCGATGGGTGGGGGCAGATAAAGGAAAATATGATGCTTTATTTCTAATCAGCATAAATTACCAGCATCCATCAGGTGAGGCTCAAATTAAAACCCTCATCTGACAAAGCAATGGGAACTGTGTGAGCTCATTCATGAATCAGTATGATTTAATCCAATCATATCAGACCCCAAAGCCAAAATTCCCACTCAGGATCAACCCAATCGCCCCTTTTCACATTTTCTTCATTACGTCTTAAAGGGAACATTTGGTTCGAAGGGTCAACCGGGTTCAACCTTGCCATCACATTCTCCCCCTTGAGGACATCTTGATCCATTTGATGCATCATGTCGTCCAACCCAAACACCTGATCTTCGCTTCTCTTCTGCTACTGCAAAATGCTGCACATACTTTTACAGGGATGTCAGTGTGTTGCGTTTCAAGAAGGAACCAATTCAAAAAGTTGCAACCCTCGGGACCATTTACAGAATACACCCATGACTTTATTATTTCGTTGTCTAGACAGAGACAATGTGTCTCTGATTACCATTTTCCCCAACCGGATAAATGTACAGTGCCTTTATCAGGCTGCAGAAATCCCCTTAAATGCTCTGAACAGAGAAATGAGTGTGTTATGGTCTTTGTAAACCACCAAATACTCACACAGGTCTAAAGTATTGCTTTCCAATAACAAGGGCTGGGGTTTCTTTATATATGGTGGGAAAACCATACTTAAGAGGTCACATTGGAGCAACAACTGCAAACACCAACTCGTCAGTCTACAAAAAAATGAAACAGTAACTATTGTTATTAATTGATCTGATAACTTGTTTGAGTCACGTCTCAAGGAAGAACATTCTCCAACTTCCTAAATGTGAGCATTTGCTGCTTTTTCTGTTTTATATTATTGCAAATTAATGTCTTTGGTTTTTGGACCGTTCACAGGACAAACAAGCAATCTAAATATGCCACTTTGTGCTCTGGCAAAATGCGCTGGCCATTTTTCACCATGCTCTAAGATTGTATAGCCAAAATGATTAACCAAGAAATCATCAGATTAATACAATAAATAATAAATAGCTGCAGCTCTAGCTGAATGATCATCACGGAGGAGTAAGCCACCAGTCTAACTGAGCATTTCCGTGTTGTCATACTTTATTTTGGAGGTAAATATTGTATTTTTACTCATCTACACTTATCCAGAAGCTTCAGTTACTAGTTATTTTACAGATTTAGATTATTAATACAAAATATAAATCAACTAATGCACTATAATACATTAGAGGTTAAGAAATGTCCCTCACCTTTACCAGCTGCAACACTAAAGCAATGTACATATTAATGCAGTAATTATGATATTGTGCATGAGCATTTGTAGTGTTTGTACTCCAATTTTGATGCTTTTGTACTTATTGCGTTATTTTTACTAGGACCAGAGTATTTTTACACGGTGATATTTTTACTTAAGGAAAATATGTCAACACTTCTTCCACCACTGCTCATTAAATGTGGCTAGGCTCGCTACATACTGTAAGATGAAAAACTCCCCACAGCACTTTTGCTAACCGCTAAAAACTTCGCACTTCCCCTGAACAAATCACTCAAAGTCTGCAGTTACATTCCAGACAATCTGCGTTTAGCTCTGCCAAACATGTGACGGTGTTATTTGGACGCAATTAGTTACAACGCAAACGAGAAAGACAGAGAGGGGACTTTGTTTGTTGGAAGCTTACCTGAAGTTTGTCACAGCTACCCTAACATAAGCAGGGCTCCTGCTCCTTCGTGTTGAAATTGGTCGCTATAAATCAGGCTTAACAGTTTTACACCAAGGACAGACAGACGATTAGTACAGCCTCCCAAATTCCCTCCAAACGCGGATCCAAAATGTCCCCCAAACACCTCCACACGTCGGCACACCTGTGAGTTGACAAGCCCCGCCCACCGAGCCACTTAAAACGATAACGAAGAAGAAAGTCCCGCGTGAGCTAAAACCTCACTTCATGGCTAGATTAGCCTGCAAGTGCAAAAAACATAACAATTATATATTTTCCAATGACTTGTTTGTACTGATACTATACTGGAATACTATTAAACACCAGGTTTGGTGTTTAGTCATTTAATTAAACACATTAATTTAAGAATATGCAACATAAAATCACAGTATTAACTGAAATCTTGTGTAATTTGGCCTTGAGTTTTATGGGTGAGTGATTAAATATGTCCGATCGCATCATTTAATTTATAAAATGAATACAAAACTACAGCGCAGTAAACCTGGAACCTCTAGCTGGCAGGATTTGTGCACTTTGTGACTTAGAGATTTATGCATTTAAAATATATATACAATTCTTCTTATTATAATATATGTTTCTTCACTATATGGACTAATATTGAGCCCTAAAACTGAGACATGACAGCTGTATTTGAGAGTGATATCTGAGTCACAGTTCTTAGTGGGTTATTTCTTCCTGATGATTTGTCCTTCAAAGATGCAGATCAAAACAAACACGTCAATAAATTTTTCACAGTTAATCTCAAGTATTAAGCGCTTGTAATATTAACCACTTAAAGATAACTGTGATATGAGTGTCAACTTTCTACATTTCTAAGAAAAATCAATCTCAATCAGAGCTTTGCAATTTTATTTGTATATTTTATGGGCCAAATATACACAGAGACAGTAGCAAAATAACAATAATGAAATGTCTCCGGTTTTTACAGCTCATATATTTCTTGGCAAAATAAAGCCAATTCAATTTGGGCGAATTTTTAATCATTATTATTTTAACCTTAAGTGGGATGACCAGAGCCCCGATGTCCTTGCAGTACATTTCACCAGCCTCTGGTCACAGATTTAAGACTGGAGTCAAAAAGACCGCACACTATGGATATGAAACCTGAAAGCCTCTTTACTGTTTTCACTTCAACTTATGATACTAATTAGTGTAATTGATCTAATTATTAGTTAAAGTGCACATATTTAACATTTGTAAAAATGTTTAAAAGTGGATGATTAAGAGCACTCCAGGACACCTCTATAAAACATGCGAGGTAAAGAGAGAGACTACAATGGAACTTGTCCAATTAATCAAATAAGTGTGGCAATTAACTAAGTGAGTGTTTAAGGGCTGCAGCAGAGAGGACAATTGATTTTCTCTGAAAGTACTTATGGCCCCTCATTTCATTAGAACTAAAGAGTGAAGATGGTGAAGAGTCTAAATCCAGATATACAATGTATAATAAAAGTGCCTGCAGTTGAATTAAACACAGAGGAAGTATGGGCACAGAGGAATGTTAAATATGAACAAAAGCACAACTTAAAAGCAAAGGTAGTATACAAAAATAATAATTTACAACTTCTGGAAAGACTTTGCTTTTGCCCAACATCAACATAAATGCACCCTCCTTTGAGAAATGACAATATCCTGGGTTGATTGTGAACCTTGTGGCAGGGAGTTCAAAGACAAGAAATACATCCAATCAGAACAGCCTTGGAAGCGGCTCTCCCTGCCTAGATTAGTTTTATTGAACAGATGGCGTTTCAATTTTGAACTTTTGCACTGGTGCAAAAAAAAGCTTGGAGAGTCAGGCTGTTTTTCTCACATCACTGACAGAAGCTGCGCATCAGATGAAGGGGATGTGTGAAATAGCATTCCCAAGCATTTCTGTCTCCATGCTCAAGACACAGACACTCAGATACAGACACGGTGCGGAGGATGGACCATGCTGCTCCATCAGATGTTAAAACAAAAAAATATCAAAGGATAGGAATTCGGTATGAGCCCTCCACTGATTGTACAGCTATTTTATGTTTATGAGTTGTATTATATACTGTATAATGATAGTGGTTTGGGGCGCTTACATGGGTGTGTGTGTGTGTGTGTGTGTGTGTGTGTGTGTGTGTGTGTGTGTGTGTGTGTGTAGATGTGTAATTAAATAAACAAAGAAAGGCAAATCACGGGGGTCCTGTCATATCAAAAATAGAGCACCAGTCGGTTATTTAATGTCTCTCTGCCACCATCGGCTCCTATTGCCCCACATTAACAGCATCATGTTCTCAATTTTCCCCCAGTAGCATTGCTAGTCCTGGCAGCCAGCTCGCCCACGCCGGCACGAGTCGAGAGGACAACTGGAGAAAGATCACAGTTCAGGCTCAGTCAGACGGAAAATATGGAAATCAGGCGGTGGACGGACGGACCGCTGTGTGTTCCCCCTGTTTCAGCAAGCTGCCACAGTTTGACTGACAAACTGACTTTTTGAGGGGCCTGTGCCCATTCCAGTCAGAGTTTATTGAAGGTGATTTTGATCTCCTCCATGAGGCCACAGCAGTGGTGCTGCCATCTGTCACCTTGATTGCATGGCGGCCTCTCTAGGGGGAGCGCCATGGCTCCTGATCGTTTACAGATTGCGCTGCTTTCGCCTCCATAAGGGCCACATGCACAGGGCCAGATGGTGAGCATACACGCTTATTATGAGTCTTTATCTCTGTGCAGGAAGGAGTGGAACCATTAGGCCTCCCTCAGGATCTCCACTCCTCTCTGCAGCCATGCTGTTCCTCCACAAATACAGTCCTCTTCTTCAGCTGTCACTGGCCTACGACAATACGCACACACACACACACGCACGCACACATAGCACACAGAACCACTTGTCAAAAAAACAAACACAGATCTACTCAGGGCATGTGATGGTTGTGTTAATACATCTGCACACACACACACAGACACACACTAACACCTGTTTCTAATCCTGAATAATGGGAAAATATGGCATGTGGCAAAACGTTGGGTGGAGATGGGTGGGATGGGTGACATTCGTTGTCCTGGTAACACACTGTCATGTACAAGATATTGTGATCTGATGTGTGACATCTATACCCCGTTAACGTCACGCCGTCACATAATAACGCTGACAGTATCCTGCAGGATCATGGCAAAGGCTACGTGAGACCACATGGGCCAATTGATCAACACTAATAAATGCTTCTAAAGAGGCATCAGTGTGTGTGCCTGGAAAATGTCATAATAAAATAATCAGAGCACTATGCCGTGCAGCAGAGCCTGTGTGCACAAATGTCCATTCATGCATGAGTCTGATTCAAGCAGATCCAGCCTGGTATGAGACATTGGCAGGAGGCTGTTGTCCCTATCCCTGACATATGTACTGCATGACCAGGAGGGTGAAAAGTATGTTCAGGATTAAAAACTGACATGTGTAACGTCACCACACATTTGTCATGCCCCTTTAGAACCCTAAAGTTCATTCACTTTAATGCCGCTTCGCTGTTTGGTAAACTCTGTGATTTTTATAGGGAGGCGAAATGGAATTCATAATTATTCAGGCATTTACGGTGTAATGCTTTAATGAGCATTTACTAAGCTCTTCATGAGAGGTAATATCCCACTTGATCAGAGATTAACAAAGAGCATTTCAGTGCACGCTTTAATGCAAAAGGCTTAACTGCTTGAAGCATGGCTTCATTTCTCTCAATTACATCTAATCTAATGTTTGGATTCCCTCAGCAAAGATGCACTATTCAAGCGCATAGCTGACCTAATGAGTGAAGAAACACTTCCTTGCATAAATAATGTTTCAGAATTATCACCGTAGCATATCCATTGAATAAAAATGAACACAATTCCTTTGTGTGAGTACTAGAAACACACAAAATCGCTGCTTGTTTGTCAAGTGTTGATATCTGTAGAACATACAGCATGTACTCTATTGTCCTTTGCTGTCCCTGATTTTCTGTCCTGGGGCGATACTGCAATGTGCTGCACTTTTAGGACAACAGCCGGTTATCTGCGAGGGTAAGCCCCCTCGTCAGTCTCCAGCACGGTGCACAAACTGACATACTCTATGCCAGCCTGTGGTCACATTTCAGCTCAGGGCAAAGCGGAAACGTTCTGTGGACACAGTCTGTAGCATCACTTCGGTCAAACTAAGGCAAGACAACCTGAAAAACCACTGTTAGTATACATTATTTTAGAACAAGCAACCATCCCAGCAACGTTTAACCTGAAATTGCGCTCCTCGTCGTCTATAGAACCATTACACCTCAGTCGTTACGCTATCTGCAATTTCATGTGAAAAATTATTCCAACATTGACTGCTACAATTACCTGCCACAAGTTCATCACAGAGACAGAGTATGTGACCAGCTAAATGACTACACGGCACGGCAATGTCACCGCACTAAACATGAAAATAATCGCTCATGAAAGAAGGTCAAAGGGGCCTTCGGGGGGTGTACTGTACTGAGCAGCACCTGAGCTGGACCCAAGTACAGATCGGTGGGGTATCATGGAAAGTGCCACAAGCACCCAGCCCTCACAGGCCTGTCACAGACTGAAGGTGTCACCCAGAAAACAGCAGTTAGATTAACCTCAGTGGGCTCTAACCAAACACAGCCTGCAGCATGCCAGCACAGACCAACCGAGCCCTTTTCATTCTCTGCCTGGTCCTCTAAAACCGTGGTGAAACTATGCCGGGATGATATTAGCAGACTGAGGTGAGTACGACATAAAATCACTCAGGAGATATCTTAATTGTTCTGCCGTCCTGCCGTCATTTAAAGAAGGGAAAATACTGTACTACTGATTGCATTTGGCCATGCTTATGGACTTCTGTTTCCATATTACACACATTTAATGAAATAAATACACTGCAGCAGCATTGCTGAAGTAGTAACAGTGTTAGTCAGTGTATTTCTCAAGAGAACTTTAACACAGTTTAAACACAAGCACTGGTGCAGCATTTTTAACCTCCAGGCCCCTCTGAGGAGAAAATTCAAATATAAAACATGCTATAACAACCATTTTGAGACACATAAAATTCAATCAATGTTAAAATGACGAAGTTCACATTCCCCACAATGCATCAACTATCTGTTTTAGAGGGGATTTGGTGGCCAAACTTCTATATAATTGAAGAGGCTATGCTAGACCCCACTGGAGACATACCATCGGAGCACACCAGAGCCGAGTTACTTAGAAGAATCTTCCTCTTGTTTGCCTTGGAATTAGCTCTGAGATCACATACACACATACACACCCATTTCAGCACACACATACACTCACTCTCAGCCTTTTTCACCCTTCTGCATCAATCTGTTCCCAAGCTGTTCCCACATTTTGGTGAATTTCCCAGGCTTATTCCTTGGCACAAGTGGATACTGGGGCTGATTACTTTAGCGTGAACCCATCAAGTCTGTCCAGTGCCTGCAAAGCGTGCGCACTCAAAAACCAGCTACCTTCCTCATCTTGTAGTGAAATCTGAACGTTGTGAGTGCAAGGCTGCAAGATACAACATTCAGATTAGTTCAGTGAACACACACATAGAAGCAATAATGATACACCAAGACACCACAGCATCTACATCGATCTTTAATACGGAACAACCAGCAGCAACAAATCCAAACCTCATTAAAGAATATAAATTCAAAATCTATTCTGGCACTCAATCCAATGCAGATTTTCTCCCTCTTTCTGTCTCATAAATTACAGTTCTGGTGCACTGTGCAAATATTACCAAGCTGTAAGACAGCTGTGCCCCATTAAAATGTGTTATGGTTGCTGATTTCCTACAGCACATGGTCATCTTGCCAAATCTACAGCCAGTAATTAGCGGAGATGAAATGTTTAATTGTGCCTTAATTTTGATAAAATTTATCTGTCACCCATCCTATAATCAGGCATTATGCTCACAAATCAACGTCAGCAGATTTAGGCGGGGAGACATCTACTAACCTGACAGACATGTTGAGATGTCACCGCCCTGCTCTCCCTGCTCAGAGCCCAGGAAACAGGACGATATGTTAATACTGATGGGAGTACTGAGAAGGTTTGATTACTGTCACAGATATTACAGAGTGCGTGCTATTACTGTACAGGCTGGAGATGATACAGTTTGATTATGCATGTGTGTGCAAATATGTGATATGTTTCGGTTTACTACATGTGCAGGAAACAACGGCTGTGTGTGCAGTTTGTCCCTCTGTGAACAGACAACAAGACAGGAGCATGTGGGTGATCTTGTCAGAATCACAGGACAACAGGAAGAAAGCATTCTCCGACAGATGGGTGACAGGAGCGCGGGAGTGGGAGAAGGTCAAGATGGGAGAGACACAAAGCCTTCCACGCTGACTGGGAGAGTGTGCGGTTTCTCGGGGTGCTAAACTGTGTAGTCCTGCCAAAGCACGGCCTCGGCAGGCTGAGAGGGGCCGCTCGTGTTTCTCCGGGGAGACACCGAGACTCAAGATGAGGCAGTGGAGGGGACCTCTTGTTAGCTCTGGCAACAAGAGGATGACTGAGGCTGAGAGTGAAGGGTAATGGTGGTGCTGGATATTTGGTAAAACTGCTCGGCCATGTTAACTTTCTACTTTTTTAATCTGTGTATCCTCGTGTAAGATCCTGAGTCTCATTTTTAACATATATTATTTAACATATTTTTAACTGTACAGTGAGAGCAACCTTGAACTGAAACAAAGCATGATTTTGAAAGAGCATGCAGTAAGGACAGCAGCCGTTTTGCATATTTATGACTAATGTTGTCCCTGAGAGAGGCCGCCCCCTCCCTAGGGGCATTATGGGTGATTATTGTCATCTCAGTGCAGCCAGTTATTCACCAACATGCACCGCATAAAACACATCATTACAAAGGGCCACGACAGGAAATGAGATGTGGGGCAGGGCTCCAGGAGCAGCCCTTTCTAATCACAATGGCCAACTGTCACCCTCTGCATCCGTTCGTCTGCCACAGCTTTAAGCAGTGTGGAAGGATTTCACTGCAAACTTTTGAGTGGATCTGCAGTGGTAGGACATCCTGCATAACATGTGGCACCCATGATAATTACGGCAGAATTAACACAGGCGGGTTTATGGCCCTTCTGCCGCCAGGAGATGGCTGCCAGATAGACACAGGCCTCGTGTTTGATCAGCATACTTGGGTCCAGACGCCCACCCGTCTCTAACACTTCTCACTACAACAACTGTTCTGGAGGAGAGGACCACTTTCAGCAGAGCTGCCTGTCACAAACCCTCTCATCCTCACAGCAGAGACTGAATAAATTGAGGACAGTTCTTGGAAACTGGCAAATTACAAACACCGAGCGGCCAAATGAATATTGTTAGTGCTAGACTTATAGGCTACATTTCAACTCAATATTGAACCATAAAGGCAATGAGGAGGTGATCCTGTTCAGTGTTTTGTCACGGTGCCAAAGCATATCAGGAGCTATCTAAAAATCTCATTACAGATTAAATTTTAGACTAGTTTTATTTTGAGATTTCACTAAAGAGACAACCTGTGAGATAATATGCAAAGCAAGCCGGTCCTCTGTACAATGAACAGAGGAGTTTCTGCTGCAGATAAGAAAGCATCACCAGTTTCATGTATATACGGTGACTGAACTCCATAACAAGGCCCATCAAAGCTTTTCTGTCCCCCCATACGGAAACTCCATCTATGAAGCGCCACAACAAGGGAGGGGACATCAATAAAGAAAAAGCCAGCCACCCTCTCGTCCTTGATTTCTCGAGTTTTTGTTCTTGGATTAAAGAAGAACGTTGGCGATTTGCATTTTAAAACATCATGATCAAAAACAATTACCCTCCTCCTTCTGTATTTTTCTCACAATAAATGAATCAGATTACAGGCCTTGGTGAGCACCAGCTTCTCATGGCCTTGTTGCACTGACAATATTTGAAGTTTCCTGCAGTAACTTCATTAGGCGTATTTTGTCCAGAATTAGTGGAGCGTGCTGAAAATTGCTAATGACAGATGTTTCTCCACACTGTCACACTCCTTGTATCATTTGATTTGGAAAGCAACATACGGTGTTCTGCTCCATCAGTATGTCACAGACTGTCTGCAAACAGCTGGTCATAACTCAGTTCAGTGAAAACCATTACTTTCCAATGAAGTGCTGGACACGTTCCAAATTGGGTTTTGGCATGGCCTCAGCTGCACCCATGATGCAGTGCAGCCCAGTGTTGCAGGTACACATGGAGGAGAGGAGGAGGGGTGAAGGGAGCAGGTGAAGAGGTTTTCTATGAGCCCTCTGTCTCTCTGCTCTCCAGCCGGGCAGAGCACTCTCATAGAGGATGAATAGTGGGAGAGCAGATACAGAGCATGAACAAAGAGGAGACTAAAGCTTAATTATTAGCTTAATGCTGTGAGGTTATAACATCCTGTGTCTTCTTCTCCCTAAGAGCAAGCAAAGATTCTGGCTGTGATGGGGCGTGACTGATGTTTTTATTAAAATTTTAACTACTTTACTTTAAATTTTGCTAAATGTTAACAAATTTCGTAAAACCTGCTGTTGGCTAAATGAAGATATTAAATATAAAAATCATTATAAAATTAAAACAAATTCAAATCATTTTAAAGTCACACATATTTTCCTTTCACATTGCATTGGCACATTTTACGTAATAACATCTTTCAGTTACTTTAATCACTGTAAATGGTTTGTAGTGGACTGTTATCTCTCTGGGTGTGTGTCAGTACGTGGGATTTAGCGCCATCTAGCCGCAAGGTTGCAGATTGCAACCAACTGAATAATACTCACCTCACCTTCCCCTTCCAAGCATGTAGGAGAAACTCCGCTGAGAAACTTGTGATAAAGCCCACTCTAGAGCCAGTCTAATTTGACTAAAGGAGTGAGACTGAAGGGAAATACAAGAAAAAACAGTCTGAAATCTCTCAGAGACTGAGCTGAACATAAACACACAGGAGGAGGACATATACACATTTGATAGCTAGCTGCAACATTCCAGCGAATAGCACAAGGCAGCAGATTTGTTGCTGAATACACCTTTGGGAGTAAGATAAGAAGATACCACTCTCGTATCTGCACATATAAAGGTACCATCAGTAGTCAGTTAGCCTAACTTGAAGCATGGAGAATGGAAACAAGGGGAAATGGCAAACCTGATCTTGTCAAAAGAACACACTCACTTTTGTCAGAGCTAACTATTTCCTTGTGTTTCATAACTGTCTGTCTCCTGGGCTAAGCTTCATATCTATTGTAGCACTCTGTAAGCATACCCCCCTAAATATTGAACAATTCCTGAAAATTTTAAGTTCTTCTTTAAGAAATAAGAAACCATCGTGTAGTGCTTTGATGCTAAACTCTCAATAATTTAATTAGTTATATATTTTTTTTAAAAACTGTTGTCCAAATTTGTATCATATGTAGACTCTATATAGTGATGAATATTCCTGTAATTAAAAGGTAAAGATTCTGGGTGTTTGGCTACCAAGCTCTGGCCAGGAAGACTGTGCTGTGTGCCAGGACATCTCACAGCTCAGCTGCTGCCTGCATGCAGCAGAAGTGTCATTGACACCTCGCTCCATCTCTAAAGATAAGGCAGTAATGACGTTCTGTATTCCTGGGCCTGTCGAGTTTGGGTGTTAGTCACTATTTGGCCCGAGTGGTAAAGATCTCAACAGCAAAATAGCATGCCGACAACATATGGTAAATTAATCTAAAATCGTTCATTTCCGACTCATCTTCCTGTCTTTTAAAAGACAGTTTGAAAGTCAAAAGGAAGCTAGATGGATGATTTAACCCGTGACGACAACGCTGTGTCAAAAAAAAAAAAAGTGGACTTTGGAAAAACTGTTTTCTAAATCAATCCCTTCAGCGATCAGTCAATCAGTGATTCATTACATTAAATGTCACCATCATCACACGCTTAGTGTTAAAAGGGTCAAAAAAAACACCAGCACCCCGAGGGACCTTCTCAGCTAACAAGACCTACTGCAACACAAAGCGCTCCGATTTACTGTATCAATTCTGTGACCTCTGGCAATATCTGGTCCTTTTATCTCGCCACTGACTGTATAACTGTGTAACTGTTTGGTAGTAAAACTGACAAAACAGAAGAGAATCGGATTAATGAAGACAAATGTGTGAACTCGGTTGTACGAATGTGGCCTTTCTAGTCCCTTCGGATGGTGTTTTTGCCGCAAAGGCCTGTTCCCTCAATCATTGTAATAAGGCTGATCCCAGTCAGAGCTTTGACAGCTCGGAGATGAGGCTGCTCTCTCTCGTTTCTACACAGCGCTCGGTTCGGCACGAGAGGAGACAAAATGACTGGACTAACAAACACAGATCTGCACTTGCCAACAAGCGCACCACAAGCAGTTTGCACATTTAATTTGATCTCAGGTTCAGCTCAGGAGCAGCATCGAACAAAACCTTGGATTTTTGTCTTTTCTGGACAATATTACGGATATCCAAATGAATAATTTGCTGAGATAAAAAGTTGAAAGAATAAACATTATTTCTCTTTCTTTATTTGTTTGCTTGCGATATGATAGGAGTGTATCGTGTCCTCATAGAGAGCACACATAGTTTCAAGGATGAGAAGCTGCCCTGATTTACACAGCAGTGTATTCTCATTACCTCCTCTCACATTGTTGTCAGACTACAAGCAATACAGTGGAAGTACACACAGGGAGCATCTTTAAGGAATATTGTCCCATTAAGCTGCTCAGACGTCTCTCCCACGAGGATAAAACCTTTTTTTTATTTCGTGCATTAACGTTAGCTTCTGTGGGGTGCAGTAACGTGCCGTTCTTTAGCCACAAAGAAGTGAAAAATGAAACATCATTGTGTTTTCACGGTCGTGTAAGCATCGAGCACACTATCCGCTAAGCATGTTATGCCCCTGCTTTTAATGGGATGTTGTTTATTTGAATTGTAAGGAGTCACGTCTAATCGAGCTTCACCTCGCGTTGCATTGGTGCAGAGATACAGCACTTCTTTTTTTTTTTTTATAGCTTCTATGTTAATGCACAAGTGACAGCACTAATACTGCTAACATAACTAATTGCCTTTAATAAATGAGATATTTTACCATTTTAGTATGCCGATCCTCCCTGACCCAAAACTGACAATTGTGTTAATTGGATCTGATGAGGTTAGTTGACACAAATTTACGTTTAACTACATTAAAGTGAAGAAGAAGAAGAAGGCATCGCCCTCAGAGTCATCAACTCAATCAACACTAATGACTCTAATGCTTCTTTGAATTTAATACTTATCACACATTTAATTGAAGCTCGGAGGAAGGAAAGGTGAAGCGGCGGGACCGTGTGGACATGCTGTTCTCTGTGTCGTTTTAAATGTTCATACTTGACGCAGCTCTAGAACGAAATTAAATGCACAGAAATCATTTCGGAGTGAGCGAAGGAGCAAGAAAAGAGAGAGTCTATCCCCCCCCCCTCTTTTTCTGTGTTTGTCTCTTGACCTTCACATTGTCTCTGCTGTCGCCTGTGCTTTTAGACATCAGATTTCCATGTGTAGCATCTCCCCAGTCACTTTAGTACGCCCCGAGCCTCTCCTCGCCACAAGGATCCTTCGCCAAACAAAAAGTCACATTTATCTCTGTAATTGGCCCCAGCGTTTAAGTGGATGATGTGGTTATTACTGCATTCTTTGTTTCATTTCTTCCCCTCCACCGCTTCTTCCTTTCTTTCCCCTATTTTCCCTTTTTTCCCTCTGGGTTTTTTTTTTCTGAAACTGTTGAGCTGGTAAGTTCAATGCAGAGGCACGTATGCACTCTGGAAAGGTAATCTAGAAGCCAGTTGAGCCATGACAAATAGGGACAGCTGGCCTAATTGAATCATTTGAGCTAAGACAGCTCAACTTGGTTATCCCCTCTGCAGCCCACACTGATATTAGTGCGGGAATCATTAGCCATGAAATCATGTCTGCTCTCTCCGACTGCATCTTTTATGACATGACAGCCAGCCCAGCCTGTCTCTTTCACTCTCACACCAAAAAGAGTCCTTCATCATAAACAGGCAGCGGTGGAGGCAACCAGGACTGAGGGGGATGTCCTTTTTCTGGACACTTGTTCTTGTGAAACTATTTCATTAAATGACGTGTACAGAGTTTTGTAGTTACATGAAAGCATTACTGTGCGGCTAAATCGCAAACATTCATCCTATTTTGCTCCGTCAGACTTCTAATCCTGTCCTCTAACTATGTTTCTAAATATAGATTTATGTTTTTTTTGCATGTCTGTGTCTTTATATGTGACCGTGGCTCCAGACTGTACTACATATGTTCCTTTTGAAGACATTTTCCTGCTCTCCTTTGGTAAAACTCAAACATTTTCAATCCCCTGCTGTCACACTTCAGGGCCCTTAATGAGACACAATTACATTCATTCCTGAAGATCATTTGCGAATAATGCAATCAGGTGGTCATGATGGGCTCCACCGAAGGATCAGGAGGCCCTTTTGGTGGAAGAAGAGAATGGTGCCACATGGTCTGAGACCCCTCCTGCCTCGCAGCCTGTTTTCTCTGGTTCCTCTCTGCAGGACACCCCGTCATGCCAGGCGGTGCCACGGGCATCGACAGAACTGAGAGGGATGGAGGAGCCAGGCGCTGAAAGTGATATTGGTTTAGAAAGAATTAGTGCATAATTTGTCCTAAATATTTTAATCACACAAGTGTTCCGGTTTCATTTGATTAAAATATACCAAAGGGTGGAAAAGTACTCATTTCATGACCCCTGTTGGCCCTTAATTTTCTTCTCCGGCCTTAGTGTAGTGATGTAGGACATGAAGCACAATGACTATGAGCTCAATGGATGATCCTTGTGCTCTGCGTAATAATGGACATCCATCCCAGAGTGAGGATGCCTAGCTTAATGGAGCTCAGACTGGGGATACTGCGCAATGTTCAGGCCCATTTCCTTTTGACTCACATTCCACTGGGGTGGCATGACCCCAATGAGACGCCTGCTTTCCCCAGGTGGCAGTGAGCGATGCTCCTCCACAGTGTCAGGGCAGGGGAGCGAGGAGACCCTTCTTTGCCCAATGGGCTGAGCTGGAAAAACAGACGCCCACGCAGACTTTTACACATCTCTCACGCACACATACACTCAGTTGCACCCTTCACACCCCCCTGGGGCCCTCAGCCCACTTTCAAGGAAATTTTCGACGTGAGCAATTATTGAGGGTTAGGGAGTGACAGGTCTATTCCAGGTCTCAACAGAGAGGCGGACTGACAATCGTCTGGAATCACCGCTGAAGTTGAGGCAGCGTGCTGGACTAAGTGAACTGCGTGTCTGTCTGCCTTTCTCTTTCTCCCCCTCAGGGTTTTCTTATACGAGCGCCCTGCCTCTCCCTGGGTGTTTACACATCATTAAGGTTCCCCTGTCTCATCTCTGCTCTGTCCTTTACAGAACAGAGCTGCATTGGTCTGAGGCGGAGGAAAAGACAGTTTCTGTTCAAGCGTGAGAGAGAGAGAGAGAAAAAAAAGCAGCACTGCAGAGGAGGCAGCAGAATCCTACACAGTGAGAAAACACTTCAGTCATGAATGTCAAGAGGAGCTGGGTTTTTTTTTTTTTTTTTTTTTTTAGAAAAACTTGATGCCCAGACTTCCAAACAATCCTGTTTTTGAGCAACATTTTTGTGTAATAATATTATACAACTCAAACTTTTGTTTGGGCGTCATCGTATCACATATATTTATAGCATCATGCACAATCATATCATTTGCAGTTTTGTCAAATGTGCATATTAATCACAAATCTACAATTATTATCCAAAGCAAAGTAATCAGCGATTGTTTGCACACATCATCAACAGAGCTTTAAAAAGAACTTTAGAAATCTGACTTCTGAAAGAAAAAAAACAGGAGCAGGAAAGTCTGGTGTGTGGCAGACACGTTAGACAACACTGGTAATGAAGCATTGGCAGAAAGTGATAATTATTTTAATTAATGATAATGGTTTTAATGATTCAACATTTTGGCTAATTGATTATGATTGATTGCACATTACTAAACAAGGAAAGTGAATCAGGGAGGTAATCAGGGAGATGACAGCACAGGTCAACACTACAGCGTGACGGAACATACACTACACATGCTAATCAGACCCAGAGAGACGGAGAGAGGGAGAGGCAGAGGGAGAGAGACGGGCAGATGGAGTAAAAAAAAAAAAAAAAGAGAAAAAAAGGAGTGGATGGGTTCTCGAGTAAAGAAATGTAGAAAGAGAAAATAAAGAAATGATTGTGCAGTCGCAAAAAAGAACAAGATGTTGTTGAGACAGAGCTGGGAAGACACCATTCATCCCACAAAGTAAAAATAAGCAAATTTAAGATGACTTCCATCAAGTAGCGTGCTTTTGACTCAGAAAACTATTTTGACTGATGTAAATACAGGATGATATCGCAACAGAGCAATCACGCTGACTGAAGCTGCAGCTTCTTTTCCATATAAAACAGGAAAATCTTGCAACATAGCTCAGTTTTTAAATATGCACAACTCAGTTTAACTCGAGAGATCTCTGTGTACTCACTTGCTTTAAGGTACATTGTCATTACTTATAGGAACGGCGTGGTCTTCCTGATAATGAAAGGTGTTGAGATTAAAGATGAACTTTTTATGAACCAAACCTTTTATTAACGTGGCCCTCATTTCTGATTAATGAAAGAAAGTGATAGAAATTTGAGGCAATTTTTTGAGCCAAATTTTGGACACAAGATCTTTGTTTGCTATGTTATGTTCTTTGTAAGAAGCGTCTGCCAAAATGGTATTTTTGCTGTCTTTTAAATCCCTGTGGACTACATGGGCCCTTGCATGCGAATGACACAATAAATGGCATAATTAATGTGTTTCTCTCATTGCATTTATTCATCTGGATTTTACTGTGTAGGTAAAAATCAATGAGCTAATTTCAGAGGATGAGAGATGATATTAAACCGGGCCTCGGGCTGCATTCCAGGCATGAACAAGCACACATTTCCTTGTCACACTAGAGTCTCCCGAAAGCCACTTGAAGTGTGTTTGTGTCAGGCAGGAGGAAATGCTTAAACCACACAGTATCACCCTGTGACCAGGCCAGTGATTAACATTTAAGGAGGGAGTCACTCCTTCCTCTTGCTCTCCACAGTGCGGACACTTGTCAGGAGGATTGTTTTTTTTTTTTTGTTTCCCAGACTCCCACTCCACCTCCATCATTAGTTGCTATTGTCTAACCCTCTAGCATCAAACCCCGTGCCCATGACATGCAAATCTGTCCCCTTGATTTCACTTTGGAGAGATGGTGAGTGGAGTGGTGAAGCGTCCTGGCCTCTGCCACCTTCCTCCCCCCTCTCCTCCTCCGTCCTAGCCCCATCTCTGTCTCCCGCTCTTACCCTCTGGATGGGGTGCTCCTCAGAGTGGATGGACTGGGTTCGAGTTTAATTAATGAAATGTATGATAATGTGATTTCTTTAATAGAATGACATAGTCTAATGGTGTTGTGTGATTATGATTAATATAGTACTTTGGTGGGAGAGAACATCAGCCAAAGGCTAAATGAGGACCTTCTCTCTCCAGTTCCAGTCCTGGACATGTTTCAGCTCTGCCTTGGAACCCTGAACAGTGCTTGTGTTTGTCTCTTAGCTTAGATCATGACTGTGGTGTTCCATTTTGGGAAACACACTTATTAATTTTTTTTTTTGGAAAGACTTGTGGGATGATGAGGAAATCAGTACCTTCTTTCTGTATGTCTGCGTGGTAAATATGAAGCTGCAGCCAGTAGCTAATGAGCGTAGCTTAGCATAAAGAGTAGAAACACAAGGAATCTGCTCCTCTTGCTCAGCCCAAAGTTTACCAAAGCAGAGACTGCCCATTGTTCTCATTGGTCAAAAAAAAACAAAACATTTGTCTGACAGTCTGTTGACAGTCTGAAAGACAAACCCCCGCTGATTCAGGACCATGGACAGGGCCTTTCAGGCTAACTGTCAGGCTAACTATCCCACTTATTTCCAGTGTTTATGCTAAGCTAAGCCAAGCTGCTGGCTATAGCTTCATATCTACTGTTCAGATATGAGGGTTGTCTCTATGTTTTCATCTAACTCACAGTAAAAAAAATCAAATATGTATTTAAATTCTAAACACATACCTCAAACTTGTCTATGTTTATTCTCTTTATAAATTACAATGACTAAACCCCTCGCCAAAAGCTGCCCCTATTCTCACAATTGCTTTGTGAACTGTAATGTGGAGCTCGTATAAAGACGCAGAAGATGAATGTTTTAAACTGATTCTTCTATATATCTTATGTTTGTAATGATCCCGAGGGTCAAAGGTCGGTATTTCCCCTATCACATATAGAGTGGTGAAGTGGCAGTCAAGCATGAATCATATTATCCTTGAAGAGATTAATGTAGCTGACTGAATGAAGAGGGTAATGGTGTGAACAAAGACCACTTATTCTCCCTTTATAATGGGAGTAACTGCTTTGATTTCTGCGAGGTGTTTTCTTCATTTTCCAGATATTCTGCCTAATTTTGCCATATGGCAGGAAAACTTTTCATTAGACCTTGTTCTGGGCGGAAACGTGCAATGTCAAAACCCATAACATTTTTAGTTTTGAGCCAGAAGCCACACATTTGGCAGTCAGCGGAAAGTGATGAATCAAGGTAGATGCTTCTCCTTCAGAAACAAAGCCTTCCATCATATCCACCTGCCTGAAGGTTGCTTGAAGGACAGAAGTGAAGCCATCGTCTGGAGAAACAGGAGGTTTGAGGGAAGCGCTTCTCCACAACCGTTTGTCACTCTGATATTTGGTAAATGTGATAATTAATACTGTAATTTAACTAAACCCACTCCGCGAGGTCTGTAATTAAAACTGATGTACCTACTTAGCACACCAAGCATCACAGGTGGGCCCAAATTAATCTGCAAATAGAGCTAAATTGCCTGTGCTTAGCGTTTTCGTCAACGTCACTCACTTTGGGGGGAAATATCTGTAATTAATTCTGATATAACAAAGTCATAAATTTGAGGTTAAATGCAGCCTTGACAACAGACGCGATGACAGCGAGAGACCTCATCTCAGCCGTCCCAGATGGGATCCAAGACTCTGCTTTCTCCCAAGAACTTGGCTGAGACTTCCTCTGACAACTGTTTGCTGCTATAAAGACAAGAGGAGATAGTCAAAGATAGACTCGTCTATTCTTGCATACACTCTCAATCTTTCGTCAATTTCGAGTGAATCGAAATGAACCGGAGTGAAAGCCGACTTCCAGGCTACAGAACGGAAAATGAAATGATTAGTTCTGGGTGGAAGCCAAATGAATGAATGCATTTTTGATTTTGACTTGCAACGAAATGAAGCTGCAGCCGCACGATTTACAAGCTTGTACAGTCTGAGCTCATTTCTGTGCTACTCTAGATCCTAAACTTAACAGTTTAATATATGTTTTATATATTCAGTATGCTCTTTACTCATGCAGTTTTGTAAGTATCAGGGTTTTTTTTTCTTTTTTCCCAAATGAGGAGCATTTAAATCATTAAATATATATACATAATTATATATATATATATATTTAATTCACACCAGAATAGATTAAGATTTATTTTGCACATTCAATACTCAAAGATGTTTCCTCATATGGAAAGAACAATCACAAAGACACCAAATTAGCATATAGATAATGTAAAATAGAGGTGCATTGAAATTACTGAATGCACAAGATTGTTCATTGTTCTCTTCTGGAATTTTGTTTTGGTTCATGTACACAGGACAAGCTGGCACGCTGCTATTGTGGAGCAAAAATAGTAGATTAAACTAAATGACAGTCGAATCAAAGAAATAATCACATATTTATGAATATTTAATATGGCCGTGGCAAATAAGGCAAGTAATTAGGAGTTTCCATAAATTAGCAAATTGTTATTTTATGTTAATGAGAGATCTTCAGCTTTTCCTCATGAATAATTTATGAATCAACAAAAAAAAAAAGTTTAGCAGGGAAGGAACGAGAAAGTCTGAGTGCACATGTGCCGAGACGCACAAACACGCAGCTTTCCTCCAGTTCCTTTTGTTTTCTCCAGTTTGTCACTTGATATTTATTAGGACGGAGATGGCAGGTTTTATCAGTTGAAACGTACAACGCAGCCGGGTGTGGAGTTGTTTTGGAAGGAGAGGTGATACTGGCATCACAAGCGCCTGTTCACAAAGCAGATTACAGAGTAGCTTCTATCTCCAAGGTGCAGAACAAAAAGACTATCGGCTGTCAAACGTTACCAGAATCTAAGGATTTCGAAAATTACAGAGGAGTTAGAGGAAATACGAGAATGAGCAGTGAAGACCCCGGCATAATGGAGAGCTGGGAGAGGTCTCACTAAAGGGGTTAATATGAAGGCGGAGGGGGAGGAGTGGGTGAGGCAGGAAGGGCAGTGAGTCAGAAAACAAGAGCAAAACAAATCTGTGATCTGGAACTCGGAGAGCAGCCACTCAGGAGGGATTAATGAGAAGTAGGAGGCTGTGAAATTATGTGGCCTTTGAGTGGGGAGAATGGCCCTAGCAGAGCATGGCCCTGAAATGAGGTGAGACAAACTTCACCTGATCCACAATTAACGGCATCATGCGGATGGGTGACACAGGGTCACAGCAGGGGAGGGTGGGTGGAGGGGGAGGAAGAAGAAGAAGAAAAAAATCACAATTCACTTTGTGGCAAATTATCACCCCTCCAAAAAGGGCAGCCATCAGAAACCGGGAGTCAATGAGGAGAGAAGAGGATTTTACACACCTGTCTTTTTAAGAAGACAGCGATGGGGATGAGAGGAAAGCTTGTTAGAAAGATTTATGCTTAATAAGGACAGACAGTAGCAGGGGACGGAGACAATTAACAGTATGGAAAAACATAAATAAAGAGTGAAAGAGTGAGGGGCAGAGGAGGAAAATGGGGTAGAGCTGATTGCACAGGGGGGGTTGAGGAGCAATAACAGGAGCACAAATGATTAAGTGGTGTTAGGGACTAAGAACACTTGTTTGCAAGGACAATCTTTGTGTGCTTTTGTTGTCTGCCGGCCGCCTTTATCTTTGTGTAATTCTCCGTCTGATGAAATGTGTTTAAAGAGATGAATTGGGATCGGAGGAGCCGTCCTGACATGATTATGAGGGATTCATCTGCAGCCATCTGCCACCGTTATGAAAGGGGGGGTGGTAGTGGGGGGTGGTGAGGGAGGGCTAGCAGAGAGAGAGAGAGAGAGAGAGAGAGAGAGAGATGGAGTGAGGGAGGGAGGGAAGTGCAGACCTTCTGTTCAGCAACCCTGCCACAAACCCACCATTACACAGGCCTCTGGCCTACAGTTTAACATAAAGACTTACGTTGCCTCAGTATGTGAAGGTGAGCATTTGGGTCCAATTAAATAAGCAGAAGTGGGTCATAAAACTTGTGCACTTGTTATTGTTTTACATGAGTCGAAAGCCCATTAACAGGGCTTAAGAAGAGAAAAGGTTGCCTCGCTGCTATACGCAGAGACATGTTTGAATACCATAAAATGAAACTTGAAATCTTTTTTTTTTTTAAATATCTTCCAGGTACCACTGGTATTATACTCCGACTTGGAAATGGCACCTACAGACTACATCATATTCACACACCAGTTGGAGGAGAGGGCACAGCAGATGGGTCCATTGCTCATCACAACGTCCACTTGTTCTAAAGGGGAAAGCGGGGGCCTCAGACAGCATGTCTTAAGTTGTGTAATAGGCTTTTAGTGTCACAAATGAAAGTCACACGTTCATTTATTTTTCTCAGGTTGTTTGTTTTTCTCTCTCTTTTCTCTTTATTTATTTCATTCTTTATTTTTTTTTTTTTTTGGGGGGGGGGGTGAAAGATTTGTTCAAACAGCTCAACATCACCGTGGATAAAACTGGAGCACGAGCAAACTTAAAACCGACAGAACTTACGCAGAAACATTCACATTTATCACTTGTGGTGATATTGAACTGTATTGATGAGTCTAATCTCACTCTCTAATCTGTCAGCTGTTGCCATGGCAGCTGGCATGCAGTTTCTTTCAGTCTGGGTTATTTGCCTCTGTAAGTTTGAATTTTACATTGACAGCTGTCTGATTTTTTACCATCACTTTGTTCCACGTGTGAAAAAAATCCTCCAGCTCTCCTGTGTTTTTTAACAGAGCACCTATTTCATTTTTTCCTCACTATAAGACTGAGCCATCACTTCATATTACAGGTCAACGTTACGGTGCTTAATTATGTGCCGGCTGCTTGGGGCTCCTAATAACCTGTCATTGAGGGGAATTTGAATGTCACACCATATTGTTGGGCCCTAATGGCAGAAGGCAGATCCACTGATGAGCCGTTTTGGGACAATTACAGCGGATATTCAAATCACAGGTCTGCGTGTGTGTGTGTGTGTGTGGTGAACTGCACCGCACCTCACACAACCTGACAGCGCACGCACGCACCTACCCACCCACGCACACACACTTGTTGTATCTTGACCCTGCGAGCTCACCTCTCTTGACACATAAAGAAGACTGCCCCCCTCCCTCCTCCTCCTCCTCCCCTCCCTGCTGCTGCTGAAACAGTTTAACTGTAGCCTGATCGCTTTTATTATCCGCCTAATCCAGATATCAGCGATTTCATCAAGCCGGGAAGATATGCATATCATGAATTATTTTGACACTGGGACCTTTTAATTTTCGCCGGCAATATTTCATCCCACCAATCAGTGCCTGGAGTGGTTGTCGGACGTGGCGGTGTCAGAGGACGAGACTCCCCCCGGCGGATCCAAATCATCCGGGGGACAATAATGAGCTATGGCCACAATTATGATCTGTCTGTGTGTGCATGCATCTCATCAAGGCCCCCCCATGCAAGCTGCTGCAGGAGGAGGCGAACAATGCAATGCATGCATGCAAGATTTTACTCCATAACATGCAGTATATTGTACTTTTTTCTCCACTACATTAATGTGATACATGCTGCAGTAACTTTACAGTAGTAAGGTAGCAAGTAAGTACAGGTTCGAGTTACTTGCACTGTACTTGAGTATTTTATTCTGCTTTATATTTCTGCAACACTACACTACTATTTAAAATGGAAACATTTTGTTCACAGCTGTAGTTACATTTTAGATTTCAAGAACTTATTTTTAAGTTGTTGTTTTTGTAGTATTTGCTATAGTAGTAGACTTCTTGTTGACCAGTTAATGCATTATTCATCATGTTCAGATATTATAATGCATATTACTACGACACTGACCCTTCTACTTATAGCAGTAGTTTTACACTGACTTATACTATACAGTCCTATACTCTTGAGTATAGTTCTAATATTACTGTAGATGTATATCTTATGTAGCTGCAGTACATATCAGCTTACAAAATGAGATCCATTGTTATTATATTACTATGGTCAAGGTTATAATTCACCTTGACCTGCTACAACACCATATGGTGCATACATTCATCAGTAATAATTACACAGTATAAAAATATATATTACTGACAGTACTTTTACTTTAAGTACATTTTTAAAACAGAAAATGTACTTGTAGTGTGAAGTATTTACCTTAGGATACCTAATACTTACCTAGGGCTCCATTCATGAAGAATTACATTCATAGTTAATAAATCGTTCACTAATGTGTTACATATCAGTTATAACAACTTTTGGGTTGCCAGGTTGTGAATTTCTTTGTGATGATTAAAACCCTTTATTACCGACACATGTATAATGCACACTTAATCAGCTTTTAGAAGGCAACAAAGAGCATTTATTAATTGTTATAACTGTATTATTAACAAATAAAATGTCAGTACCATTTTCACCTAAAACTCTTCCTATTACTAATTTATTTCAGCTGATTTTCTTTCTTTTTTTTTGTTTTTTTTTTACTAGTTTCAACCTTTTTCAGACTCAGCAGCACGTGACACCTTTGTCCTCTCACACATATGAAAATCGTAAGGACGCATTACACTCGTCCATGCGTGTCTGTGATATGTGGACTGTGTAACTTAATACTCTGTGTCTTTACCCAGCTCCCCGCGGAGCCGGTATTACGTGAGCAAATTGGATGCTCAAACAGTCAGTCCGTGACCTTCCCTCATCCCGGATGTTGACCCCCGTATAAAGAGAGACATTACATCTCGTTACACAACAACACGGCTCCGGCGCTTCGCTCCAGATAAAGAAAAATGTCTCAATTAAATCTTCACCGGGGCCCCCCTGCAGAAGAGTTATCGCTGCCCCGGTAGCGCTGATCGCTACACTCACACATCCTCAAAAGTTATTTGACATAAATTGCCGGAGTCACATCATTTCCTGCCACACTCTGAGCGGGATTTACGGCTGATCCCATTGACTGGGAGCTGAACCTCCAATAAAATTCCTCAAGAGCCCATGGGGCCGTGAGACGCACCTATCTACCCTCCATCAGGCCTTCTCCTCTCCGTCCCTCCCTCCCTCCCCCGTGCGCGCAGATTAACCATGCAAATACACACAGGTAGGGGAGGGTGACTCCGACAACACATTTATGCACATGTATGCAACTGGGCTGATATGGCCATGGGGGGGAATGAGGACTGTGGACAAGACAGGCTGATTGTGTTTTATCTGATGGGGGTGGGGATGGGGGTGGGGATGAAATAAGGTGTCTTATCCACAGAACTCAAGGAGGAGTGAAAGTGAAATTATCTGTGGCTTTAATTTGAAAATGAGAGGCGAGTACTACTGTGATGCTCTCTGGAGGATATCCTCTTATGTGTAAAAGGAAAAAAAAAACTTATGAGGAGTAATATCATTATAAGGCGGCATGTGAACCCTTGAGGAAAATCGTTTAAAACTGGAAATTGCTTTTTTCATTAGTGCCCAGGCATTGTGGAGAAAGGTGCACACTGTATTAACTGCTAAAAACAACCTTATGGCTGCATTAGTCTGCAGATATTACAGTCTGAGGTGAGCAAAGCATGTTAATGGCTGCAGCGCGTGTTAATGGTGATGATGATTCTTGCTCAAGCTCAAACTGACCAGATGGAAATGCAGTTTCAGCGCGGCTCTCTGTGGCATTAGGAATCTTGGGGTCATCTAATTACAAACAAGTGTTTTAATCGGATGTTTTCAGATTATACCGTGGACCCCCCCCCCCCCCCCCAATTTGTTTTCCTTGTCAGGTTTACTGTCTCTCTCTAGTGGTGATAAGTGAGAAGTCCCCTACTGCAAATCATACACTCATTTAGTCACCGTGAATTGGTTGGTATTTATACGCGCCGTCTGCGGTGCTGCAAGGGCTCACATGGGAGTCGTTTTTAGATTTCAGTAACATTGCCTATTGCACAAGAATGAATCCGAGTGTGTAAAGGTGATATTTGAAACCATCCTTGGAAACAAATGGAACTTTCGGCATCTTAAGTTCGTTGGCCTTCCATCCACTGATGGAAAATGGTGTGATATGATCAAAAAGCTCTACAACTGCTACCAAATGAAACTTGGGGTGAGATTATATTGTCAAAAATGAGATGGTTAACCCTCAAAAGAAGATTTCTGGTTGTTTATGCAGGTCACCTGAACAAATGATGTATGTTTCACTGATTTATGTACCTGAACTTAAGAGTTTATTTTACTTCAAGTTGACGTAAAAGACTTTTCTCAAAGATTTGTCACTACTGAACGTTTGATTTAAAACAAACTGAACTGATCGTCATTTAACATGCTCTCTGGTCACCTTCCATCCAGATGATACAGCAGGGCAGTGAAGGCCTCCCCCCCCAGCTTGGCACAGCGTTTCATCGGAGGCTCAGCAGAAGCATCAGCATCAGCATCAGCAGTGGCTCCAGGGCCTCCAGCTGGGGCTGGCTGCTGCCTCTGCCTGCCTGCCTGCCTACCAGCACAAGGCTGGGGGAGGTGGTGGGCAGACCACTGGATTGCCCTGGGCCATCTTGCTTATGCACCAGTAAAGAAAACTGAATTTCTCCCCTCTCTCTGCTAAGAACGGTTGCTGCCTTCAGCAAAAAAAAATAAAAAATAATGTCTGGGGCACTGGTGTGACCACTGCACATGCTATGTGGAGTATAATCCTGGAAACTGATAGGTTGACACCATCAAATCAGCCACACAAAAAAAAAGAAAAAAAAAAAACACCAGACAAATTTTGATTTTAAGTTTATCATCATTTGCATTAACAGTGAATGTGAATCCACAGTTTTAAGATTTGCATTACATTATATTACATTTGATGACAGACACGTGAAGTCTGTACACATGGAAGTTACATTTTTGAGTTTGTGGGGTTTCTTTTGTCAACCTAACAGACGCGGTTAGTCTAACAGTTAAGGGAAATTTACACTTTGATCAATGCATGATGACACTTCTAAGAAACGTTCAAGTATTTCTTTGCAATATGAGCTCAGACACCAAATATTAAAAATGAAAGTACACGATGCAATTACAGAGGTTAACCCTGTGCAAAATGGACTAAATAAAGAATACGTTTTAATACTGATGATGATGCTAACTTTGAACTAATACCTCTTACTCAAAGACGTTATTTTGAAGGATGACGGTGAGCTGTAAGCACGACATTTAATGCAAAAAATTATTGCTTTTCCAGAGAAGAGCCACCATCAATTCGGATTACTCAGGTCATTCTGTACGACTCCTTTATCCGTTTGACCTAAACCAACTGTGACGTCTCCGCGTCATTTGAACGATATAAGTCGCCTGCTCAGCATTGTATATAATAATTGCTAATGACACTCAAGACAAGTCGGAGGAGTTAGTAATTGAACCTGGTGTGAGCCGTGGGGTTGTACAGGCTAAAGGAAAGCTGCTAAGAGCGTTAGCTGCTACAACCTCTCGTCGTGTTTTGTGACGTTAAAAATGCAAATCAGTTTTTTACAAAAACAGAACAAAAATCTGAGATTTTAGGGAATCAGGCACAATTTACAAAATGTACATACCTTGTTCCTGTATACCACTACTGCTCACATGACAGCACTGGTGAGTCCTTTAGTGTGTGAGTGAGCGTGCACCAACATGATCTTTGCTTTAAGGACACTGCTGGCTAAACTGAAAATCCAACTGAACAGGTGGGAGCTACAGTACGGTAAAAATGTCAGTGGGAAATGTCTGACAAGCAGGCAGCTAACGCGTTTGACTTCAACATGCTGATGTAGGGTTTTACTAAAACTAGAGACCGTAATGCCGATGTGAGATAGAGGGCTGAAAGCAGAGGTAGCCTAAAGTCTGTGCAAATAACACAAGGAGCTGTCAGTCAATTCGCCACCACGGCAGAACTCACGTGTGATTTTTTTTTTTTCCCCTGCATAACAGCATCATCAGAGGAGTCCTGATTTGTGACTGAAAAAAAAATTAAAAGCAGCGAGAGTGGTACATTAAATCAGCCATCTTGCTTTCTTTCAGTATACAACAGTCGAATGCGGGTGAGCCAGCGGCTGTATGGGCTGCGGCCTCTTGCTGGTGTCTAAGTTTACCATTTCTACTGAGGTGACGTCCCTCCCTGAGCTAAAAGCTTGAGGGGAAGCCAGGCTGCTGCTGCTGCTGCTGCTGCTGCTGCTGCTAAGGCCCGCCTGGGAAGCACAAACGTTACATCTGACATGCTCGAAGCTCTCTAATAATTTCACTGAATGCCAAAAAATAATATTAAAGTAAAATGTCAAAAAAAAAGGCACGCACAATAATCACAGATCTAGGCATCAGGCAAGATTGGCACGAAAGACTGCATGCTAATAAAACTGAAAAAAAATCAGATTAATTAGAAATTAAAGAATGAAAAAAATATAGAGTAAAAGGACAATGATGCCAGGAAAACAGACATCAGGAGGAAAACAACCGGAAATCAAAAAAGCACAAAAAAAAGAAAGAAAAAATAGGAACTCCCAATTTTCTATGGATTCAAAATCAGCCTTAGAACAATTAAACATGCCTGCCACAAGTCAACTCTGTCAACACTGCGGTACACATTTCCAGAACGTCATTTGGTTTTCGGCTGATTTAAAGTTCTCTGGCTATGCTTTGTGAGATACATACGCAGCTAGGATATAGTTTTGCACGCACACAGCCAGTAGTGGGATTTGTGGCTCAATATATACACAAGTTAAAGTTATTGCAGGTTCCACTTGGCAGTCCAGCACTTGTTGCACACTCATGGCCAGGGTCTGTGTGCTTTGCAGGGGGTGGGGGGGGTCTAGACTAGAGTAGGGCTGTGAGGCAGGGCTTAGTCCGGGGCAAGGCTGAGACTCTAAGGCTGCAGCTGGGTGGTACTTTAGAGGAAATGGGGAGCAGAGGGGGAAACACAGGAAGTGGTCACCAGTAAAAGGAGCGCGTTAGGAAATTGGCGGCCGTGCTGAGCCAACCCATGCCGTCTGTGATGGAGCCTACGCGCGTCACGGCTTTGTCCTGCTCCTGGGACGGGCTCTCCTCCTCAGGCAGGTAGTCCGGGATGTCCGTGTTCTCTTCTACCAGCACCGCCGAGTCCTCCTGGAACGGCACCATCAGCTGCAGACAAAGACGAAGGAAAAAGGTACAAAAAACGGCAAGGATAATTATGTGTTTGTACCATGAAGCATGCAATTTGTCCACACAGCTCATTTATTCCAGGATTAACATAAAGCACAGTTGTTTGACTACAGAGGCAAGTTCATCTGGATTCCATGACTGAGGCAGGTCTGACCCCTGCTGGCCACATTGTGTATGACTACTAATGAAACCTTTCCAGTTATTTGGAAAACAATATTGGAATTCTTTGCAGGAGACTGGAAAACAAAATTTTGGAATTTCATACTTATAAAAACCTCCAAATTGGGTACACGCTGCTGTAAATTCTGCAACTAGGACTGGTCGTGTTTTGGCAAAAAAACAACTAGCCTACGGGCTGAGGCAGAGATGTGACTAGCTAATCATGTCAGAGTGAATAAGTCTCAGCCACAGGCAAGGGCGGCTACGCTCCCTGTACAGAGATACACACAACATACTGTGAGCATACTGCTCTATCAGATGACTTGCTCTTCCTCTAGGTCTTGGAGCAATTTAAGGTAAACAACACGCGATCTTAGCAGGTCTCACGTCTTACCTCTCCTCCGTCATCTGTCTTCACCACCTGCTGAGCCGTCATTACTTTGGTGGAGTTGATTGCTGTGCCCAGTGCCTGAGAAGATAAACCGTTTGGATCTTGATAAATACAGCCGTTAATCACGAGAGCAAGGACACCTGCATGGCTTACAATATCCCTGTCAGTTTTTTAAATTGAAATGTGGAGTCCATAAACTGTGTGTATCATTGAAAATTATTTGTTATCAGACATTAGCAAAAAATACATCCTCAAGTTCCTGGGTGATTTTCTGCACCTGGACGACGCTTACCTCAGCTTTAAGGTCGGAACGGATCCTGACAACACATCTCTTGACAGCCATCTGGAAGGTGAAGCTGATGACCCCCCGAATCTTCAACAATGCCTCCTCACAGAGGCTCCTTCGAGTCTGACAACAGACAGGAAACAGATAAAAGGTATAAGGAGACATACGGAACAAGGCCAACATTGTCATGAGTTAAGAAATGATTGTGATTTAAAAAGGTACATTATAAAGAATTAGATTTATAATGTGATTCAGAATGAGCTACAGTTTAATCAGGTCAAATGTGGGCATAAAAATATAAAAAGCGTTAGGAGTATGGTTTCCAGCTGCCCGTGTTGTATGTTTCTGCTGCAGAGATAGCGATGCAGCCCACCAGAGGCCGTCTGTCTGCTGTAATGTAATCTGGCTAGGTGCAAGCTTCCCGCAGAGCAGCATTCAGGTTCAATCTCAACGTCCTGCTGTTCAATGGCTGACATTTACAACCTGACCCCTCCACCCCTTCCATCCTGTGCCAGATAGACACTGCTAAGCCGCACTGACAACACTGCGATAATGACAGCAGTGAGCATGATGACCCCAAAATGAGATTTTTCTCTTCCTTTTTTTTTTTTGCATCAACAGACGTTTTGGTGTGTCTGAGTATGATAGATGCGTGCCAGTAGGTCGTGTTGAGTCTTGGATGAGCTCTGCGAACACTTACGGGGTCATCCAGTCCATCAATGTGCAGCACCACGGTTTTGGCCCTCTTGTTGCTGGAGCCCAGGAAGAAGTGGGCCTTACGCTGGCAGGAGGCAGCTGCTGCCTCGGCCTGTTCGGCCTCTTCTTTACCGGCCGCTTGCAAAATCTCATAGATCTCGGAGGCCAGCAGTTTGGTCTCCCCTGGCGACGTACTCCTTTAGTGGAAGAGATTAAAAAAGGGGGGAAAGAGGGAGGTAATTACGCGCGATAGATATGCTGTCAAAAAGAGTTTAAATGATCTGTTGTGTTGTTTGTAAGAGTGGATGTAGACTGATGTCAAGAATATGCAAGCTGAATCATGTGCTCTTTTAAATGGCCGTATTTCCGTGCCAAGATATTTCTGTTGAGAGACAAGATGGAAATAGCCATGCAAAGGCAGACAAACCATGATGTCTGCGTGCCTCCGTGGGAGAGGAGAAGTGTGAATAATCCCTAAAACTGAAATAAAGAATCTGAATCTGAAGTCTTCAAACTCGGCTGCGGCCACAGGGGAACAAAGTGACAGCCATATCGCCACCCAACCGTTCAAGAAATTTACAAATACTGTCAATCTTTGAGTCCGTTTATTGCAATATTCTGTGTGCAACCATTTATTGTACCAAACCACAACGCAACCCATCACAGAACATTCAAACTTGTGCTGATTAAACCCATTCTACACTTCAGTCATTCCTTTCCTGCACGATTACCAAAAACTTTGTAGCAGAAATGATAATATTTTAGTATGCAGCACCTCGACGAAGCCACATGAGGTCAGTTGCAGTTGCTGAAATGTTGCGATAGATCCTGAGATACCCCTGCAGGCTGCTTCATATGTCACCAAGTCATCACTCCTTCCGTAGTAACTACATACGACATCAGCTGTCTGGCGTAGCTGCCCTCTGGGTGCCTGGCGCTGTACAACATATTCCCGCTCCAGCGCCATCGGAACCTGCCAGCCTCTCGGCAAGTCAAACACTCTCTTCAATTGATTTACTTATCTATTCATCACTTTTATGCTCTGAATAAGAGTCAACGTCGTCTGGAGCTTGAGATCTTAATGTGCTGAAGGACAAAAATGGTATTCACACCTGTTTGGTGCAACTACGCCTGACACTCCCCCTCAGCCATGTGTTCCCACTCTGTCCAGCTACGATCGACCTCTACCCAAAGTCAGATCGACTGGACTGCAAGCAGGGAAAGCTGCTGCCATTACTGCGGGGCTCCTCTTGATGCCGTCCCTGTCTAGCTGAAGTGACTGGCTTACTCCAGGGCAAGCGAGAGCTTTGCCGCAGGAAGAGAAGGGAGGGGCGGCAGGGCAACAGAAATCATACAAGCTACGGCCACTTGAACATGGGTCTATTCCTATCAGGGCGCTAATGATGAACAGCAGTCACTTAGCAAAACTGCCACACACCCTCTGGTAAGACCAGCTATCTGGAGCACAACGCCTCCTCAAACCGCTCTTTTAGAAATGCTTCTACAAAAGCAGAAAGATTATACAAGATTAAAAACAAGCAACATAGAAATTTAGGGTTTAGTGGCCTCTAGTGGTGAGATTACAGACTGCAACCAAAGTAAGACCCCTCACCTCACCTTCTCCTTCCTAGTATTAAGGAGAACCTGCTGTAGCAACATGCATTTCATGGAGCTCAACGTAGTGGGCATGTTCGAAAAAAAACCCCGCTCCCTCTGTAGATATAAAGCAGCCAACTCTGTGGCCAAAGCAGAAGTGCCAATACATCAGTTCCTTGACAACAAGATGAGTCAAAAATGCCATCATACATCATAAACGGCTTGTCTGAGCCACCAGGCTTCAAATAGCCCGCCTCAGCTCCACGTCTTTGGCCATTTTTGGATTAGCTGGGCGCAAGCGGAGGCAGAACTGCCAAGATGGCGATGACCAATAGCTCTTCAGAGGAAACATACATGTGGATATTATATTCCATTTCTGACATATACTGTCAAAAGGCCCAGCTAAATCTGACATACTGTACCTTTAAAAAGATACCATGTGTGCCCAACGAGCAACCCCCGCAAAATAACCTGCTAATTCCACAACAAAACAAGAGCAAACACAAGCTCGCATCAATAAAAATATGCGTGGTGGGCTCGTCAAAAAATTGTAGGTGGCAAGATGCATTAAAATCCATGACATGCAAAAACAGCAATTTAACTGTTTACCAAATCAACTTTAATCACATTCATCCTGACACGGCAAATGGAAGGACATCATCCTGTCTGGAAAATTTGCAGACTGGCACACAATGTCCACACAAAACAAAAGAAATCCTAGGTTATGGTTTTAAATGAAAAGTGCACGGTGTGCGTGTGTGTGTGTGTGTGGTGAGAGATGTGGTGATGACAGGGACTTGCTTCTGCATGACATTCTGCAAACTCAGCATCATGCCCAGCTCGCCCTTCATCTTCTCCCTGTTGGCTCGACATTCTGCCAGGTAGCGCACGGCCTGCAAGGACAAGGGCAAGTGTTATCTATCCAGCGCTAACAGACCCTTTGTGATATCGGAAGAGAGAGAGAGAGAGTGAGCTTTTAAAAAGGGGCGAGCATGTGCAATGGCAACATGTTACATAACCAATATAAATACACATGCACTGACTCCGTGTTTACACTTCACAGGTTACCGTCAAGGAGCAACTGTTACATCAAACAACTCAAATGTTTACTTGCAATACAACAAGTCGTGTACTGTAGAAAAGGATGGTGGTGTTGAAGGCGGGGAGAGGCCGCCATTTCAAGACTTTGTGTTGTGTTTACATCACCAAACAGACAGCAGATGTCATCATTGTACAGTGTTTTTAAATATGTAGGCATTTAAATGCCACCACATGTCAGCTTGTGACGCTGACTGGGACACAGTGGTGGGAGAGATGGCCTTTAAGCGGTCACTGAAACCTGCTCTGACAGTGCCGGACAGCAGGGGGGGTCAGAATATGATGTGAGCAGAACACATGTAAATTACAGAACCAGCAGGGGACTCCGCTGATTATTCAACCAGGACTAATTTAATCTATAACAACTAGAATGTTTGAATATTTATTCGTCTCCTTCCATTGTGGTACTGAATCATCAGCTTTCTGTATTCAAAGCTTATCGTTAGTTGCTGTTATGTAAAGAGTCTAATGTGTGAACAGAAAGAAAATCTAAATAAACGAACGCTCACTTACCAATAGTGCAGAGTAGACGACTTGTGGGTTGGGATGGTCCAAAAAGAGGATGAGACCTGGCAGACAGCCTTGGTCTTCTACTATGGCTCTTCGGTTCAGGGGGTCTGCAGCAAGGTCTCGCAGCTGGTTCACCACAGCCAGTGCATCCATCTCCGCACTCATGGTGCCTCTCGCATTGACGCCACGCACATCAAACCAACGTCTTTGCTCTACTGAGAGGAAGGAGAAAAATAAGACAGAGCAATGTTAGGTCATCAAGGAGCGTTACGATTTACTAATCAGAGCCGCAGCCAATTGCTATTTCATCAATTCACCTGTGGATTTGATCAATTAATCGCACCACAAAATGTCCAAATGCTTCTCACCAACAGTAAAAAAACAAATGATATTCAATTTGCAAACATATAAAATAGAGACAAGTAGCAAATCTTCAGATTTAAGAATCTGAAAGCAAGAAATGTTTGGACTTTATACCTTCTTAAATGATTTAATGACAATCAATAAGATTGTCCGAATGGCTGACAAATCAACCAGTCATGCAACACCAATACAAATGCAATAATAACAAATCACATACTAATCTGGTGGATAATGTCACACCGAGCCTAATTAAATGTCTATGGCGTGTAACGAACTACCAGACTTTTACAACTACCCCCACTGATCACATTTTGCTGACGTCTTGGGAGTCTGTGGAGATTTAAATCAGCAATAACCTCTGAAATGTGTTGTTGATTAGTGACTCTGTCAGGCTAACACAGTAGTTATCACGTGAAAGGACAAATAGCTCGCTAGCATGCTTCAGTAGCGTTTTTAAAAATAATCCGGCTTAATGACACGGTGCCCTGCACACACAATTAATTGATTTCCGTTAGATAAAACATAAATACTCGTTTTTGGACAAAGACACTTTCTACGACCCCCAACCTCACCTCAAATCACGCCCTGTGCCACAGAGGCGAGTCGGCAGCTAAGCTAGGCTAGGCTAGCTGACGTTACTTGACAATTGTAGCATACCTTTGTGACAGTTTTCAGTAAAATCATGAGACAACCGCAGATGGCTTCAGGTACAACAGGTGTAAGAACGAGGAAACAAACAAGAGACAGCTACGTTCCGATGTCACCTTAAAAACGACAGTAACAAAACAGTTTCACTGACGCTAAGGCCTGCGCCTCTTTCTTTACTATGCTGCTTCGGCTAGCAGCTGTGCACTGTGTTTGGGTTTTGTGGCATATCAGTGGGTATAGCTGTTTTGCTACACGGCACATCCCATCTTTCCATTAAAAATCCAATGCACTTAAACTGGACAGCTCCGCCGGGGAATGTGGTGACACATAACGAGCATCCATAGAATTCCTGACCTATTATTGGACAGTATAATTTGATCGACAGCTCACAAGGTCCAATCGTCTGACAGAATTTATCTAAAGCTCAAGTTTGGTTGGTCATCTTGTCTGTCAATCAACATAAATAACCAATGGCGACATCGCATAGTCACAACCTATTGTAATCCGTGTAATCCAATTGGCTCAAACTGTATTCCATGAGTCTTTCCACCTCCTGCATTAGATGCCTGTCGGAAAGACAAGTTGGAAAAATTTACTAAGTTGTCAGCCAGCGTCAGACTCGGTAAGTTAGTCTCAAAGTCACACACAGACGAGCTTTGAATATGAATATATTGTTTACATATGTAGTTGACTACCACGCGTCGGGGCTGACTGTAACTGTGCGTGTCTTCGACATATTCCCAAACATTTGTCAGCGGTCGGCAAAGTTGTCTTGCGTTAGCTCGGTGTCGTTTGTTAGCACCCGTTAGCCACTCTGCCCGCTAAAAGTTAAGATTCCCACGTTGAACGTAGCGTAGCTCAGCTTTAGCCGTAAACATAATATGAGCTAACATCTGTCACAAAGCGGCATAAGACTCACTTTTACCCGCTGTTTAGGGTCCGCACCTCGGTTGTGACCTCTTAACAATAGTCGCTGTTAACATTGAAACACGCTGTGCCGCTGCAAGGTTGGTAGGTCGATTAATTAAATAACGGTAAATAGAGAAAGTGAAAGTAGCATTACATTATTAATTTCACCGATACAAGCCAAGTCATTGGTCAAAACGAACAACACAAAGGACAACGACAGTGTTAGCATTAAATGTTAAGTATAGCAGATTTTGGACTACCTCATGTTGATAAAATATCTGCTCATTTATTAATATATTAAATGTATATGTTAAATATTCTGTATACTCTGATTTTTTTTTTTACCTAGTACGTGCACATTCCTGCACAAACTTTACAGGTCTTTTCATTTTATGTGACAGATTGTATATATATATTTATATTGTTTATATTTTTTTACTTAATGTTTGTTATGCACCCGTTACACCAAAGACCAAAAACCTACTTGGCAGTAAAGCTGATTCTGATTCATAAGTATAATATCTCTGGCTGTCATACTGTTTCTGCATGTTAAGGTAACTCTACATATAACTACCTAGCCTCGCTGCTGCATCCTGCGTTTTAATACAATTTTCGAGTAATTCTTCTAAAGCTTGAGATATATTGGATAAATGATGTTATGTTGCTTTTTGGAGTTAATATCTCTCAACAGTATGTATGTTGATGTATTGTACGGGAGCATCAGGTATAGAAGTTGTTGCTGGTTTTGTGATTCAACGTGAACTTGAACATCTCACTCTTTTTTTTTTGTGCTTCTTCTAGATGATCATTTGGTGATGATGCCCTTGGTGTCGGGGCGTGTGTCTATCTGCCCTTGGGAAACACAAAAACAGAAATGAGTAAAGACGATGCAAGGATCGAAATGGACCTGGTATGTAAAAAGTCCCTGTTGATATCTGATTAAACAAGTGACTGCTAAATAGACTATTTCCAAACATTTCGATTCAGTTTGATTTCATAGTCTTGCACAGACCATTGTGCCTTTGTTTGGGTCTAATCTGAAAAAGCCCATTGTTAAAGTCCCACAGTTTCTGATCTGAGAAATGCTAGTCATGGCCTGAGTTTGAATTTCCTGAAGTTTTTGAATGACTCAGCCATGATAAGGGTTGAATGAATTCTCAAATAGCTCAAAGAAAAAGTACCTCAGTGCTTCCTCTCTTATTTTCTTTAGCATAGGATACACTGGGCCATCCTTTACCAAAGGAAAGGTGATAATGCAACCCACAATTCCTTGCAACAGCAACCGCTACTGTAGTTTCTCCATGGCAGACCCACATAAATGTAAAAACAACACAGAACCTGCATCTATAGACACTGTTTCACTAAATCCCTTAATTGTAGAGTGCACTAAAATCTAATCTTCTCAAACAAATGTAAAAAAAATAAAGTCAAAGCACCCATGCCATCAAACTCTATGCACTTTACTTCAGCCTTATTTCAATATTATCTGTTCTCTTGTTACTTTTAAGTAATTTTTACTTTGAGTAATTGCTGGTTTCATGTACCCTTGGTGAATCAATATTCTTTTAGAAAAAGTTGGCATATTTCATTTGTTATTTCATTTGTGTTATCTTTTGCTCTGCAGGCTTTTGGATCAGCCAAGCCCTATGGGTCCTCGAGAAGCATTGTAAGAAGAATAGCCACTAGTCTTCCACTTAAACCTTGCCCCAGGGTGCATTTTCAGGTGAGGGACCGTTATCAGGATCATCTTTTTACAATGTTTTATGATGTTTAACAGCCCAATGTGTCTGTCTTTAAAAAATGTAGTATGTATTTTAAGATAAGATGTTGCCTTTCTTATGTTTGTCACGTATGATATAACTTTCTCCTCTTCTGTCTTTCTGCCTGTCTGTCTGTCCTGTCACAGTCATGTGACGTTAAGTCACACACCCTCTTCAACTTTTGTTTACCTCTGCTTGTCTGACTGTTTACATTTATGAACCATAAACAGTGGATTTAGTCATTACAACAGATCTATCTTCTTATCCTCAGACTGTGTGCTCAGAATTGTTTTTACTTGTTAACAAATCAACTTTTACGATATTTTACTTTACTTTAGCATGCTACTTTAAGTTGCTTTTCTTGCCTGTCTGTCTCTTTCAACACTGTGCCTTCTCTTTTCTTCTTTTCTTCTTTCTCCAGCCACCCTCCCTAGCTATGAGGAATGCAGTTTGTCTGCTTTAGGTCAGTTTGTTCAGCAACCTTCAATAACCTTGAGCTGATTAAAGACCTACTGAGCGACCTGCTCGCCTACCTGAACTTTTATTAACAGTGTAAAGATCCCGTCCTCACCTCCTCCCACTGAACTTCCCTAATTTCCCTACTTTTATTACTTTATGATTGTTGAGTGAATGTTTCCTGGTGTGTGTGCGTGCTCTTCTCTTTGATTATTACTGAGTCTCCTTTGTTTAAATGTTAAACATGGCTGTTCTCTCTCTGTTAGCTTTATCCTTACTCTGACGACGCTGGGATCCTGATTAGTTCCAGGAGGCCGAACGGTTTGGTGGCCTCTCTGGCTGATATCGCCTGGATCGACAGGGATGAGGAGGACGATGAAGACTTCTTTGGCGGCCCCAGGTAAGAGCAGGATAGTGATCTGTCAGCTAACGTCTTCTAGAGGAGAATTGCAGGTTCATGTGTGAGCCGTGTCTAAAAAAAGAAAGTGTATCGCCTTATTGAAACAGGTCAGGGGTTCCACCAGGATTCGTGTTTCGAGCCCGGGAGCCTCATCGTCAGAGACAATCCTTAACCCGCCAGAGATCACTGCCAAGCCTACATGAGGAGACGCCGGATCCTGAGGAGACTCCGGATCCAAAGGGGCCAACAATCGCCAACGATGAGGCCATTCAGAAGATCAGTGCACTGGAGACAGAACTTGCCAAACTCCGAGCTCAGATAGCCCAAATCGTACTGGCTCAGGAAAAGAGCACACAGCCAGGTATCTCATACACAACCTTTAAAAATATAGACTTACCTCTGTGTATGTGGCGTGAATGCTGTAATTGTTTTCTCTCTGCTCCACTGCAGTAACGCACATTTTCCTCTAGATGGCAGCAGAATTTCATGTTCATGTAGCTCTAAGCTCTTTCTTTTCTTTTGTTTCATCCCAGCTGCTACCACAGGGATATCTCCCCCTCCCCCTCCACCCTCTGGCACCCTGCCTCCCCCACCACCGCCACCACCACCTCCCCCACCACCACCGCCACCCCCAGGTCTCGAGCGGACATTTTCTGCCATTGACTTGATAAAGGAACGCAGAGGCAAGAAGACAGATGGACAGACCCTTTTAAATACAAAGCAAGCAGAAATGCCCAGCATGCTCGACGTCCTGAAAGACATGAACAAAGTCAAGTTGCGATCAGTCAAAAGGTTGGCCTCTACTCATCTTGTAGTATATTATATCTCAGTTCACCTCTTTCTTCTTGAGCAGCTGTTATACATGGGAAGAAGTGGTTGTAAAGCACACAAATAATCACATTCTAACAAGGTGAACTGTTCTTTTCGTAGTCGTCCAGCGGAAGATGATGCCAAAGTGAAGTCCAGCGAGCCGCCTGACGCTGCATCGCTCATCGCAGAGGCCCTGAAACGCAAGTTCGCCCACCGTTACCGTCACGACAGCGAACAAGAAGACAGGGAGGAATTCAAAATTCCTGTTCGAGACGTGAAACCTCAAAGCAATACTCCTCTGGTGAGAGATGTTACTGGATTCAAGCCTGTTGCCTAAAACAAGTGGTGGATCAGCAGCCAGCCATTAATTCATCATTAAAATGTCTGCCTAGGTTGAACTCCAGGGTCCAGTCTGTGTGTTCTTTTGCAGGGTGTCATGTACTCTAATCTGTCCTCTGTTTGCTTTCACAGTTTGGGCAGCACATGTTGAAACAAACTGGAAAAAGGAAGTTGATCTGAACAGGTTATCCTGAACTCCAGATGTATCGTGGACACTTTGAAGTGCCTTATGAACACCAGCAGTTTCTGTGGAAATACAAGGAATTATGCTTGAGCTAGACGACAGAGTCATCTCATAGTGTTGCAAGCGGTGATCATCTTGACCGTCTGTTTTTGCACTTTTATAACTTATATTAGCTTCCTGTTTTACAGATTATTCTTTATTTTCGTTTAACTGAATGTCTTGTCTCATGTTTTTTTTGTGTCAAATAGTTTCTATCGCTGTCCGGAGTTAGACAGAGCTTGTTGAAACAACACTACAGCATTAAATAAAAATATGGTTTTATTGTTCAATCATTACTTAGGTTTTTGTTAAACATGTTGCACATAACATCGTTTGGTCATTCACGTTTTTAAGGGTTCTGTGAAAGCTGGAGAGTTCTGCCACAGAAGAAAGGGAGCACTTTCTTACTCCTGGAATATTGTGCCGTGTTGTTTATATGTGTATGATGACCTGTAGACTAATTTATGTTTGGGATTCTTCTATTTATGTTTAAGTAGATAATTAAGAGTTTAACACAGGTAATTATGCAGTAGGATTTTTAATTATTAATTAATTCCAGGTGAAACATATCTACTTTATTTGTTGAGTCTGTGCAAGTTGCGTCTCAGTTGCCAGTCTTGCAACAGGGCCTGATTCGCTGATGTATTTTGCTGGTTCAAATATATATCCCAGTTTTACTTGAGATTAGTTATCTCTGTCCCACAATCTGTTTTAAAGCCAAAGACATTCCAGTGACGCTCTGCGAAATTATGTCTTTCGCTGCCAAATATTTTCCTTTTCACATTTAGGATGAGAACAACATTCACATAAATCCATGTTTCTAGTTTGACGGTACAGGTACATGTGCAATGTTTTGTTGCTTAATCAGTACATCTTTTGTAAAATCACTTAGAACTCACACCACTAAAGAAATACTGCAATACTGCACTGCACACACACTACACATACTGTACGGACAACGTATTTTAGTCATGGGTCCTAAGGCACCCGCTGTTATCAGTGTCCCAAAGGTTAATAAATTATTTTTTGCCAGGAATTATCACATTTCATGCCTCAGTTTGAACATGTGTCAGAACATGCAGACTCCTCGGGGGTTATGTAACGTTTTTAGGCAGGATCTTTGTTCAAATCGACTGATCACACATGGTTTCCGTTTCTGTTCGCTATGCCAGTGCGGTTGCTGCTTCAAGACAACTCTAGTATTACCTCCTAAGTGAACAGGTGTGTCTAGAAATTGATTTAAATGTATTATTCCTAGATTTTGTACAAGAAGTCGTCTTCCATAAGAATTGTCAAATCTTTAAATAAAAGTTTAGTCTGCCCGACTTCCTCTGGTGTTGGTCTCTGATTGTTGAGTTTGAACCTGATGAAGGATGCCTTCACACTGAATTGTCAACTATCACTGACATTAGAGATGCTGGGGTATCAGGTTACATGCCTCGAGCGTGTGAAAGTCAAAGAAACATTTGTCAACAACAGGTTTTATTATTCAAATTGTAACTGCAACAGGCATGTATCAAAAAGGTCAATACAGCAAAGCCTTTACAAAATCTGGCTCGACACTTAAGTCTTCCCAAAAATGGCTGTCGCAACAAATTGTAAACAGTTTTATCAACAGTCTTACAGCACTTACAGCAAAATACAAATCAGCTAAAGTAAGAAAAGCACCTGTTATCTTTCAAAATGTTTAAACACAAACACAATTTGTGCCACTATACAGAATCAAAGTAGACAAACCGAACACAAAGAAATGGAATGTTCAAAGTCACTCGACCATTTTGTTTCCATACAAAAAGGAAAAAAAAAAAAACAACCAAAAGAAAAGGACAGCTGGAGTTGTTCCTCACAACAAAAAGGCAAAGGGATTGGACAGTGCATTCAAAGACAAGCACACCATGCACCTGATGGGAACAGGAGCTGGTTTGGTCACTTAGCATAGTTTGTGCATAGTTATAAGGCATCAATCGAGCAGTCCTTTAGGTTGCATGTGGCTGAGAGAGACATTCTGCGGAGAGGGAGAGTCTCCTTCAGTAGATCCTAGCCGGGATGGGGGGACGGAGCCCCCAAAACAACCTTGCATCGCCCATGATCACCTCCTCCCCCTCTCCCTCTTGATAACAGACTGGCAAAACCCTGAGCGAGTCGAGTTGCGTGGAGTGGAGTTCCAGGTGAGATGCATGTGCAGTGAGTAACTGATCTCCAGTCTGGGAGGGAAGCTACCCCGAGTTCAACCAGCACTGGAAGAGTCGGAAACGTCATCGGAAAAAAAAGGACTAATTTTCTACAATACCTTCGCAAGGTCTCTCGGAGATGTCGTGGAGACGAAGCTGCACATCCAACGCCGTTGTTTATTTTTGGGAGTGCAAGAACACACTGCAGCACAGGTGGAGTTACTTATGGCATCTGGTGTGTTTGAATAAGGTTCTGCTCATGGCTTCAACAGTGGGATGACGACAGTTTAAACGAGTGGTTCTTCACATCTGTGCTTCGAAGGCAAACCGTGGAGCCGACATGATTCAACTTCAGTTCGAGGGGAAAGAGACAACAGACAAGGAGATGCGTAAACAGTCTTCGTAGAGGCAGCAAAAGGACTGGGCTTGTCACATTTTTTTTTATGTTATGTTTTTGTTTTTTTTTACATGAGGAAGAATCTTCAATACAAATGCAATACGGCTTTACTTTAAAGTCTTAGGAGGGTCATCGGGTCTGAATACTCCAGTTGTCTCAGTCAATTCAGTTCAGGTCATTCTTCAAATCTTTGTTTTCAAATGGCACTTCAAAATACCAGGAAAAAAAAATGTCTTCTTCAGTTCTTATACTGCTTTCCCCTTAAGGTTAACAAACACAAAAAAAGTGGTGTGTTCAGTCAGTAATGCCAAAAAAAAAACTACAGTGGACAAATAAATAAAACAAAGCAAATAAAAGAAAATACAGCAGTAGCCAAATGAGGTATCTATGTATTGCTCTATGCCAAAAAAGAGGAATTAAAAATTAAATAAATTAAATAAAAATCAGTGGTTTATCAAGATGGGAGGCAAAAAGCAACACAACATAAACAAGGTGTTGGGATCAGGTGGGGCAGCGGCAGGGATGCAGGCCATCGCATGCCCCACCCGGCCCCCAGTGTGTGGTGAGGCCCTGAGGCCAGGGTCAGGGGTCTGGAGGTTGAGGTGAAAGAGCACACGAGGAGTGTCAGGATTCTCTGCTTCCCTGAGGTATTTCTTTGGAGCTGGTTCCTCCTGCTGTTGTGGCGGTGTTACTGTCCCTTCGGGCGGCGGTGACGGCGGCGGCGGCGGGGTCTTTTGCGTCGGTGCCGGCCGTGCTGGGCTCCGCCTCCTCGGTGACGGAGGTTTGTTCCTGCTGTAGGCCGCCCCAGCTGGCCTTGTTCAGCCCCATGTGGCCCAGCATGGTCTGGGACAGACGTGTGTCGGAGAAACGGGCCCACTCTGCAAACAGCGGCTCCGCCACGTACGTCATGAAACCTGAAGGGGGAGAAGGAGATTCGGGATCAGAAACAAGCTGAGTAACGCTAAACATAACAAAGATAACCGCTGCTTACCTATTTGAATGTTGCCAACTGTGTTGGCCTGTCTGTCGCAAAGTGGGCTGACTTCAAGTTTGTGCTTCTTCTCAATGTCTCCTAAAAGAGCATAACAAAATGTAATTAATATACGAGATGTTCTATTATTATAGAATGAATTGGTTACAGAGAAGAAAGAACAAAGGAAGGAACTCAATGAGATCAATGAAATAAAGTAACTGATGGATAACCTTGTTGGAAGAACTCCTCAGTCACTTTCTCACTCCACTGTTTGCTCAGCTCCCAGGGCCTGCATGGATTACAGATGTCCGCACACTTCAGGGCCATCTGTACGCCGTGGGAAGAAAAACAAAGCAAGTTTTTAATCACAGTTTTCCTGTGATGAATAAGTGATGTGCCTGAGAGAGACAAGGGAGATAACCGACCTGCAGGATGAAGTGACGGTGGCTGGCATTGCTCAAACACAAGTTATCCTGGTCCAGGTGCACGCGAAACCTTGTCAGGTACTCGTTCTGTCTGCTGATGTCCGTGGCCAGGATTAAGGAGCCCAATTCCCTCTCCATGTTGAGGCTGAGGGGAGACAAAATGAGCAGGCCGTTAAGAGCTGACTGTGGCACCTGATGGCGTTTTGCCCATTCCCGAGTCTTTTGAAACAGTAACATGTATAACCTTTTAACCAGTGCTATCTAATGTGTGCAGCATTTAGCTTCACTTCAGTGTCAGACTGACCTGTCCTCAGCAGGCAGATGAGAGAACAGCCCAGTTTCTCTGAGCAGACCCACTGCCGACTTCCAGTGGTGGTTTTCCAGAACTGAGGTATTCTGAACATTAAAAAGAAGAAGAAATGTGTTCAAACACGTGAATTTAATAAATGATTTCATGTCTTCCACTACAGTACAATCATAAGTAGATTCAGGCAGGCTATAGAGCAACTAGTCCATGTTTTTACCCTATAGAGTGTAGCTAGATAGTGGTCAGTCTTGATGAGGAAAGGCTGGTTGACCCCAGGATGGTCCAGGTCATGTGTGGCGGCTGCTAGGAGTCCCAGTAGGATGTCACAGGAGGTCAGAGACTTGGCGAGCTGCAACCACAACAAGACCGTGTCATGAAGACCATGACGACTGATCATTAACACACAAATACTCAATGCGTCTTCAGATCTGGAACCAAATGAGTTCAAGTCTCACCATGGGTTCCCTCATATAACAGTACATGGCCTGTGTGACATCTGCAGCGTGGACCGCGTTGTGGTAGGGGTTGTCACTGTGGTAGTCCTCTTGGACCATGACCAGGAATCTCCAGAGTTTGACCATGTCCAGCTGGAAGAGCTCCACCAGACCGTACTGGTTCAGCAGGTGGAAGGTCAGGGTGATCAGGCTGTTTCCTGAACGAGAAGACGATCAGAGTGAGTGTCTGCGCGTCCCCCTCTCACCTCATCAAGTATCATCAAGCTGCGCGATGTGAGAGCAACTTTCTGTTCTGTCATCCGTTTTATCGGTGCGTCCACTTTCTCTAACCCCTTCTTCACTTAACTTAATTTCCCATGATTACTTCTTTCTTCCCAAAGGACTGAATATTGCATCTGTTATCTCTTGCCATCCCTTTTCCTGTCTTTAATCGAGTTACACAGTATACATCAAGACAGATGTATGACGAGAACATATCATAACCGAGAACTTTATGGTCACTTCCTCATTCGTAATACAACATATCTTGTGTCTGGACCAAGGCTGCTGTTGGTACAGGAATATCTTTTAGTTTCAATATGCTCCTGATATATGACAAAATGATGAGTCTACAGAGGCGCCGTTCTTCTTTGAGCCCTGTAACCATTACAGCTAGGAACTTAAATATATTCTTGTGTCCTCTTCAACAAGCAAATGAAAACAAAACAGTCTTTTGCTTGAACATAAGAGGGTTTCCCCCATTACAAAATAAAATTCAGTGATTCAGTTAGAGAGTTATCCTAATACAGGAAGTCCTCTGAGTCTGCCGTCATCCAATAGATGGCACCATTGGTAACGCATTGAATATAAGGCTTGTTTAATACTGCATACTCCTGTTGGGGTTGCATCACTTCTGTTACCATGACTTTTAAAACTTCTTCTGTACCAGTATGTCCTGATCACATTTTACCTACCATTTGTCAGCCTGTCGAAGAGGAAAATGTCAAAGTTCCAATTCCCGACTTTTTCCAGCATACACTACAAGAGAGGAAGAAGAAGAGGCGCAAGATCAGTTCACGTGAAGTCTGAACAAAGCAAGTCTTCTTGCGCTGTTGTTTTGTTAAAGGTGGGTGTCGTACTCTGGCCTGTCCAGTGTAGTCCTCATCCAGGATGTGCAGCGGGATCTGCTGGGGGACTCCCCGCAATAGGCGGGACGAATGCAGGTACCTCTGGAAGCTGAGCAGTCTGTGGACCCTCCTCTCCGGAGCCGAGCTCGCCGACGTGGACCCGCAGCCCAGCCGCGCTGCACACACAGACGCGCGCACATTTACGGGAGATGTAATAATTAAAATGTGTGACAATGCTTTTGGTTAATGTTTACTTTACGTGCTCATTAGGCTCAGAGAACCATTTGGGTTGCACAAACTCGGTGGGGATCTGACACCAACACAGAGATATACAAACAGTCGCTGCTGACACAGCCGCCCACTCGTAAGCCTTTCGTCTGGGATCACACAGCAGACATGCTTTGTCAGTGGTCTCTCTCTCTCTCTCTCTCTCTCCCTCTCTCTCCCTCTCTCTCTCTCCTCTAACACACACACACACACACACAGACACACAAGCACAAACACTGTGTCTGAATAAACCATGGCTGCAATCCGGAAACACGTCAGCATGAGGTAGGATTACTTTTGGGTCAAAATGGCAACACACGTACGCACACACAAACACACACACACACACTACTTCTCTGTAACTGCTTGATGTTTTCTAAAAGGGTTTCGATGAGTACGAGAGTGCTTATTTTATCACACACCTATTCACAAAGCTTTGATAAAAAAAAAAAAGGTGTACACTTAAGACACACCTTGGTCTTTATCGTCATGTGAAACGCTGTATGAGCGCAGCACACAAACATCTGTCCGTCTTGCTGCAGAGGGACAAACTGTGTGTGTGGAGCTACAGTTTGATAATGTCTCTTGTTATCAGGGAGGCTGGCGAGTCAAGGTAATTGGCTGTGATTCATACTCACTGTGAAGAGTTCGGAAGTCGATGCACATGTACGGGTGGGAGCTCCTTCGTTCCGGTTCAAATCCAACCTGACTTCTTACTCTCACATCTCCTAGAAGAAATCAGCACTTATTTCCTCAAGATTCATGCTGCTGGAATAAAAAGGTGTCTGAATGTGCTAGGCCGAGTAGTATTTACAAATGTTTTCCATTATATACTGGAATTTATCTTGCGCAAGTGCCACAAGGATGGGCTTTACCACAGAACAATGAACAAGAGCGCTGCAGGGAGACAATCGCAAATGTATGTTAAGTTACCAACGCAGCTGAAATCCTGCCATCTTTTGAGCTAACCTCTGCTCCCCTGGCCACAACCACACGGTGTATTTTTCATCACAACAGATTCTGAAACAGATTCTGGTTTTCTGGGAATAATCTAAGATAGATGAGAATTTGCTCTCTTAGATTCTCTTCTCTTCTATTTTTTGCCTGTTACTTCTGTTTTATAAATTATATTTAGTTGCTGTTGTGTTTGCCTGCCCATATTTTGTGCTAAATGCTTTTAATTTGAAAAAAAAAAACCTGTGATAGATGAACTAATCCTTCCTTACTTGAGGCTTAGTAAAATCTGAAGACATAACTGTATCATCTCGTTACAATTCACCAGAAAATATCCCTTGGAAATAGCTGACAAAGCCTCATGGGAGCTGTAGTTGTTGAGTGCTAACAAAATAATCAATCTTTGTTTTGTTTTTTTTTTTGGTTAAAACGGCGACGCATCAGTTTTGCTAGTCGATATGATGGTGCATGTGCCTTTATTGTGGCTCATGGCGTACTCACAGCTTGTACAAAGCAAATAAATGTGGTATAGCCCATCATTTTGGCACTCCAACTCAAACAAGCAAAGGATGTGATTTTGTAAATACTATTTGACCCAAGTCTGGTGTATACTGTCCATGTGCGGGCACAGTCACGCACAAACACATACTCACATGTCCCAGAAAAGAAAATTCAATGGACAGACAGGTCAATCAAACAGCTGAGCATGCAATGCCATGTCAGGACAATCTGCTCTACTATTAGTACTCAGAGCCACTGAGAGTGACCGGTAGCCCATCTATGACTGGGTTTAGTAGTCAGGCAGAGGAACAGGAACAGGCTCCAGACTCTGACCAAAACAGACGGCGGCCGGCCCGCTTGTAGACTGCAGTCGGGAGCAGTGAGAGCATAGTGAGGTGACAGGATGGTGCTATGACACTGATGCAGTAAAATGCTTTTTGTGTCGTTCCAGGCAACACTCTGTATGCGGCAAGACTTGACGTGGCGGTAAACTCGTCATGGTGCTAAACGGTGCAATGGTATGTTTTCCAGCATGGCACATCTGATTGTGTTGTATGTGCATTAGAATTGAAAGCAGTCACACAAGTGTGTTCCCCCCGACCAGCATGTTACTTACTTGCAAACAGCTGTTTGAATACTACACAAGCTCCTATCAAGATACCAAAAACTAAGAATTACAATTCAAGGCATAACGGTGCGCAACATTATTTTGAAACGCTGTTTGTGAAGTTGTTGGTATGAATGTTGGAGAGTGAAACGGTCAACAGTGGCACGTGCAAAACAGAAATTATGACCAAAAGACACTACAGTTCATGCACTCTTAGGCTGTGTGTGTGTGCGCGCGCCAACATATACATCTGTCACATCTGCAGATGCATGTGCTAGGGCTCAGCGTGTGTGTGTGTGTGTGTGTGTGTGCGCGCTTGTGTGATTAGTGTGTTTTGAGAGTCACAGGGTCCATGTTTCCCCTGCAGTGCATTAGTGCCGGCGCTCTGGGGTGGATGTAGGTCATGTCATTATAACTGATGCGGCGAAAGCTCTGAGTCCTGCTATTTGAAAGCACATCAGCATTAACTTGGCAGACTGAACCCTGGCCCAGGCAAACACTAGTCTGCATTAGCGTGCCTCTCCTCACACTCAATTTAATATAAAAATCTACAGACACAGATGCTTTATGCCGTGTGACGTATGAGACTTCCATCATACTTAGCCAAGTAAAAATGATTAAAAAGCTCCTAAAGCTCCTTCAGTCGGCTCAATAAGTCATTGCTACTGCGGCGAGACGCACGTGACAGCGGCCGACTCGCGGGCATTATCGGGCTGGAGGGAACCAAAGTGTAGCAATATTATGTGAAAGCTACAATAAACGGGATTTCAACAAAGACATTCGGTAATCCCTAAACTGCCCCTGCTGTTTAACGCTCCCTGCCTGCTCACTACGCTTCACGGCAGCAATCTAATATCTATGAACGACGCTGACAGGATAACACTAAGCAATTCTTTCTTTCTGCTCACTGGCAGCCGAGCACCATCCGATCTATGAATTGAGGTGGAAAAGTTGCACGCGAGGGCACATCTGCGCGCGGCAGACTGATGTCAGGGGTACACCCAGGCTTTAATCGCACCATTATCCCCAATAACCTTATTGATTAGAAAGTCAAGGCTGATGTGGCTGCTTCCTAGATGCATTTGACTCCATCTGCCTGGCAGAGCTATGAGCCCTCTATCCTCTCATCCATTTTCTAAACTGCTTATCCTGTTTAGACTCGCTGAGGGCAGCAGTGGGCAAATGGACACACACACACACACACACACACACACAAACACATTCCCACAAAAACGCACTCTGTCAATGAACCCGTAGTCCGTTAGGGGACACAAACCTGATCAGACTTTACTCAACATTACAGATGCACACAAGCTAAATCTGATTGAGAGATTACTTAAAAAAAAAAAAAAAAAAAAAAAAAGGCCAGGGATTGAGCGGACATGCACTCTAGTGCGTCTCCATCTCTTTTCATAATCTCCACATCCCTCTCTCCATTTCTGATACATCTATTTCCCATCTCACTGCTTTTTAAGCCATCACGTATTAAAATATGGACATGATCACGGGGAGGAGGAGGGTCTGGAAAACATGTGTATATGTGTGTGTCTGCATGTGCTTGCACTGAGAGTGGGGAAACACTTACCTAGCATACGGATGTACAGCGCTGTCTGGTCGGAGCTGTCATAGGAGATGGCCCCTCGTCTCTAAAATAACAAAAAAATATATATGTATTAAATAAAATACATTATTATGGCGACGTAAACAGTAGTTGTTATGCTCTGTGCCCCCCAAAACATGAGGGGTGGCATAATATAGGCATTTATTTTATGTATTCACACAGCTATACAAGTGAAGGGTGGTGTAATGTTGCTACTGTTGGTTCTAATCTGCTGTGTGCGTGTGTGTGTGTGTGTGTGTGTGTGTGTGAGAGAGAGAGAGTGAGTGTGTATGTGCACAAACTGTTACACTGATAAACATGTCCCAGCTCCATATCATCAGCCCGATACAGCACTTACACCACTGCTATCAGTCATGTGAGAAATACACGTGTTATGTCCACACACACGCTCACACACACCCACAAACACACACACACAGTGTTTCCCATAACTAGAAATTAGTTATGGGAAACACCCCCACTCCCCCAATGTTTTCTGTGATATTTTGACTTCCCTCTAAAAGTCCGCATCAAAATAGAGTTGAAAAGGCACAGAGGCTGTAAAGTATATATTGAAAATGTACTTCCCTAATCTGACGTCAGCCAGTGAATGTAATTTGAATGTAATTTGAATCTGTATCTGAATTGGCTTTAGGGGAATATATGATATGCGATGATCAGAACAGATGCAGCCCACCGACCCTTGACAAATTTATACCCTTCCCCAATAGCAGAATATCTGATAAAATTATTATCACATTTAATTATTTTAAAATATTCTGGATAGCATCTTTAAATTCAAACTGCCTTTGTTGCAACATCACGCTCGTCCACCGAGTTTGGCGACCATCTGCTAAAGCTGATCTACATTGAAATTTGGACACTCGATTGTGGCCTTTTCTTGACAATTTGTGCTGAAGAAATACAAAAAGACAAAGAATTGCTTGTACGTGAGGCAAAGGCAGAGTAATAAGAGCAATAACTGCTGAAAAATGTAAATTACTGGATTTATCACCCCAAGTAATATCATAAACCACCTAATCTACTTTGTATATGGCGCAGTTGGGTTGTGATTCAGTCAATACCTTCAACAGTCTTTCCATAATCTAGAAAACACACATTTGGTCAACAGAGGCCCACCTAGCTACGATTACAGATACGAGGTCAGGCCAGGTTGCTGCCACTTCTATTTTACAGGTTGTTGTGCATTGTTGTTAAAAAGGCACGGGAAAGCACAGATACATGGAAGTTTGCCATCCAGTACAAGTCCAAACCATACAGTGAAATCTTTGGTGTACCAAGTACCTAGTAAACACAAGGGGACTGCTGTTTTGAGATCAGAGCTTCTATTCTGATAACGCTATATCTACTTGCCTACAGATACATCGAGGCAGATGAGTTCTAGAGCCACAGTTATGTTTGGTTTAAATATAGGTGCATCTGTTGGCCTCAGAAGGGTGAGATAGCAGCAAATGAAGTTGATAAATTGTCTGCTTTATCATTACTTGTGTTTGCAACATCATCCTGTGCCAACAGGATCCCTTGGCAGAAGGCAGCAGTAGCGGTAGAGTCTCAAGCACAGTGGTGGTTGTAGCAGGTATGACTGTGGTAACTGCATATTTGCTCTGTCGACAGACAGCTGCTCCGGGCTACGCTGAGGTGTTGGCTCACCTCTCCGTGCACTCCGCACCTCCCAGCCCTCCCGGCCCAGACCAACTTTCCCTTCTGGGGCTACCCTCGTCTTAGGTTACCCATTCCGCAGGGAGTCTGCATGACTGGCCGCTTCGCTCACTTACGGACTTGGTCTATATTCTGGGACCATTTAATGACAACCATCTACTGGACACACCACAAACACAAACATGTGCAAACACAAATGCACATGCTCGTACACTCATTACTTCGTATACTTAGGCTTATTGTCAATCTCCTCCACACACACATACACACCTGGCACTGTCTGTCTGCTAAGCTCATGACAGCCGCCAATCCAAAGCTAATATTTTACCGGCTAGCAAACAGCTTGACTCAGGGTGGGTAATCTGCAAAGCTGTATTTTAGTGTCAACAGGCCTCTGTGTTTACACACAGCACCAGTGGTTAGTGTGAATATTATAGATTGTGTATCTAGCATGGGCTAGGTGTGTGTCTGTGTGTGGAAGGGGGGTGGTATCGGCTGTAACATGCGTGGGAACTGTATAATGCTGGCTCTAGAGCTGGGAATGAGGAGTGACCGACGCTGCCAACACTTGCCCAAACAAACCTTTTGGCCAGAGCTCACACACACACACACACACACACACACAAACATACAGGGCCAGCCACCAGTTGGCACTTAAGTGGACGCTGGCATGTGCTCCCTTGTGAGCTGGTAAGAAGGAGGCGGTAGTGCAAACACTTTCCCCAATGTCACATTCCCATTGTGAACAGAGGGTAAAGTCATGTTTTACCCTTGAAATGGCCAGCAAGCAACACACGCCGCAGCCACACCTTGCAGTGCCAAGTGCCAACACGCGTAAAACCGTAGTGATCCTGTCATGGTCAGATATATGAGCTCAAAGCCCATTTGAAAGCACTGTGTTTTGGGTATTTATGCTTCATGGGCTGAGGGTGATGGGAAATAAGGGAGTGGCAAATGCAGGATGTCAAACTCACTGACACGGACGCACAATGACTTTATTAAAAGTTAACTTCCCACTTTGTGCCTCTTTGCGGGCACGTATCACAAATTTCAATCATGTAAAACAATAGGAATGTAGTCCAGCAGTGCTTGATCTCTTTTTTTTTTTTTTGAAATGCCTGTTCGCGTCACTAGAAACAGCATGACTGCGTCTTTGCATTTCTGTTGCATCCTTAGAGGACAATATAACAATTGTATTCCACATTTTGAGCATAAACCGAAAGGGACAAAACGTACGCATGCTAAGCGAACCAAACAGCTCAATTCACACCCTTCATGTAAGGAATTACAAAGATCTCAACAGCTTGTATCGTCACTTCACATTAAGAGCCTTCTGTAGGCCAGACAGCTATTGGCCCAGCATGTGGAAACATGGGTGGTACAGTGCCTATATCGTGGCTTCTGATCATGCTTGCTCACAGCAAAGGTATCCAAGCTCAGTGGAAATCTGCCAGTTGTTCATCGGCCGAATGAAGACAAACACAGATAAAACATCTGAAGGATATTTGAAGCTTAGATTTGGGCTTGTGCCTCGTCACCAACACTGTCAGTTATAAGAGCCACAGCCTAAAAAGAAATGTAATAACTGCAGAACAGCTGCATCTCTATCCATGAGCGGGGATGAGAAAGGGATAAAACATCTGTTAGTCAAGCAAATACGCTCTAAATCAAGCCTTAAAAATCAGGAAAAACTAGTAAACACTACATTGCATTTCAAGATAGAAACTGATGGATATTCCCAGTGACATTAAAAGGTCTAGTGTTTAGGATTTAGTAGCATGTAGCGGCGAGGCTAAAGAGACTAAAACCTGATCACTTCAACCTCCTGTCCAAGTGTGTAGGATAAACTCAAAAATCATTGGAAAATGTGAAAGACCCTTTCCAGAGCAAGTATTTGTTTGTCTTTTCTGGGCTACTGTAGAAACATCTCTCTCTATAAATGGCTCATTTTAAGGTAACAAAAACACAACAATTATTATTTTTAGGTGATTATACACTAATGAAAACATACCTATGAATATTGTATTGAATTTCAAAATGTTACACATTGGACCTTTAATACGGTCAGACTTCTTGGCACCAGCGTCTAGTGGCCGTGTAGAGTTGTAGCCAGGACATAGCTTGTTACACAAACCCTAGCTTACCTGGGTTTTGATTATTAATAAATAAATCAGACGATAACTTTAATTAAATTAACCATTACCTATTTTTACTGCAAAAATATTGGATTTACTACCAGCAAGAAGTTACAATGTCCAAAATTGGTTACTGGCCACAGTTTTTTTCTGTTTACTTCCACAAAGGTTCCCAAATTGAACTAAAACTCAATTCTTATTTTTGGAGGCCGTGAGAAAACATGTTATGTACCTCTGGTGCCTTTAACCAAACACCTGGAACTGCAGCCAGTCGGTATTGAGACTAAGCCAAATGAAGTTTTGTTTGGAGTTTACTGCTAACATAACAGTCGGCCCATTGTGCTGCCTGCAATTCCACGTGAGCTCGTTTACATACGGCTCTGTTTCTTATCACAACTTAGTCTCGTTCCCTGGGGTCACGGCACTCTGGTTTCTAAGGGTCAGGCGGGGTCACGTGATGTCAAAACTTCTGCCTGGAAGAGATACCCCCGCGGCCTCAGTGTTTGTGAAGTTGTTAGCATCTGTTCAATTGTAGAAGTCAGAACGTGACGAAGGTTGAGAAATGTGAACTGGCCTCACTGGAATCTGGGGAAATTCTGTAGGTAAAGGTGTGTTGAAGAACTGCTTCTTGTGCCCATTAACAGCTCCCTTATTGTCATGGTGATGTTTGCTCATGGCAAACAGACTTATGTACTGTGTGTGTTTGAATCAGAAAAAGGCGCCGGCTAAGTCACAAGAACTCAAACAGCCCGGTGGCTTTTTCAAATATGCACTCTTGTCATCATAGCATTGTGATTGAGCTGATATTATAGTCCAACGCCCTTTGAATGGCATTCAACGGTTCAGTGCGCAGTGCAGCATTCTCACACTTCCTCGTTTCAAACAGTCGCATTAAAACCTGCTTTTATTAGGCCATTTAGCTTTAAAATTGGGTGTTTGGCTGAGGACGGGCCTATTGCATAGTCAGTAAGTCAGCCGGGGCCAAGAAAATGAGGAAGCCAGCAGTATTCCTATAAACTGACATATCTGAAACAAAGCAGTGTGTGCGTGCACACACACACACACACACACAAACACACACACGCAAATTCCCGTGATAAAAGCCGCTGGACTCAGCACGGTTTCATAAACTGAAAGCTTCCTTCTGAGTTATGACCTCTTGCAGCGCTCTGCTGTGTGGGACGGTACATTCCAGTAACAGAGTGCTAGGCCATAAACGCGGACAGGTTTGGATTGAGTGAGTATGTGTGTGTGCGTGCGTGCGTGCGTGTGTGTGTTTGTGCACCAGCCGTTGCATACACAAAAGCCCTAGATGGAGTCTACCTGTTGTAAGTGGTTTACGAGAACACTGTCCACTCTGACACACTCCAGCTGCAGTGAGTTTTTTTTTTTTTTTTGAGAGAGAGAGAGGGCTTGTGGTTTGAGGGGAGGCCTCGGGTGAACTGGCCCGGTGCCTTAGCTGAAAAGCGAATGACAGGGCAGTGTTGTCGCCAAAGAACAAAAGCAGCGCGCTTGTCAAGCTGTAATATATCTGCAACCGATGTTTTTTTTCTTTGTTTTTACTGGCGGGTAAAGTGTCTTAAAATGATTTAAGCCCGCTTTACGCGGAGTGCTTTAAGGGGCCTTGTATAAATGTGCTTTTAGTGCTGCTCTATGAAACAAGTAGAGTTAAGGGATGGGGGAAGGGGGAGACTTGCTTCATATTCTCACAGGCTGTCTACCCTGCACAGGAATTTCATTCATTTTTAAACATCATCCCCAGGCTCTAATTGCTTCTCTGGGCCAGTTTAATGCCCCCCCCCCCCCCACCTCACCCCCCTGGAAGTCTTCACCTTCCAAGAAGGGCAAACAAAACACAAGTCGCCAACCATTGCAATTTGGTGTTTGAAACTGTTTTCCACTGGAAAATAAACTCTCCCGTCCTTACAGGACTACAGTAAATATGATTAACATTCAGCAGCAGAGCAGTTGGCCCCTGACATTGCGTCGGTTAGTGTGTTGATGTGTGGAACCACATTCTCACGGCCGATTGCGCTCGACACTGCGGCACAAAAACACGGTCATGTGATAAGAGGGGGCCCCTTATAGAGGGAGACGCAGACGGAGAGACACGGCACGAGTGTGTGTGTGTTTAAACGAAGGTTGGACGGTTCGTTCGTCTGCCAAATAATACGCATCCCCCACTTGACAATAAACAGCGGCATTCAATCCAGCTCATTCATGAAAAAAAAGAAAATCTGCAGACAACCTCTGGCAGGGAGAGAGTTAAAAGTTTTTGTGAAAGGTTGTGAAACACCAAGCTCAGAGTCTGAACGGCTCCTTCAGCATTCTTACCACATCCTGAAACTACGTCAATCCGACGGCACTGCACAGAAAAAAAAAAGCCTTATCGGTTCAGTTAAAATCAACAAAGTAACTCCCTCAGAAAGAAGCACTGTAGTGTATTCTCTTATCGTGCTCAGCACAGAAACATCCATGGTGTGGATGAAACAAGCGGTGCTATCTCCCACTCTTACGCACAGGCCTATCACCATCATCTCCTGTCCCTGAACATCTAAAATGAGCAGGAGCCGATCTAGGGTCAGGGGCCGACGTACTCGTGATGATATCTCAGTCTGTGATATGACGGACCCGAGCTGACAGCGGATCACGTCTAAGCTGCTATCCTCCCATTATCGCCAACAGCCATGTGACTGCTCAGACCCCATCAATACTGTGCATCTGTTTATTGATTCTTGGATCTCGGCTGGATTTTTTTTCTTCTTTCTTCGAAAAAGTCGTCAATTTCACAGCTTCGGAATCATGTGACTGCGTGTCAATGTGTCGCCAGTACCAGATCATCCTCGACAGCGAGCCCACATGGCAAAGAAACTCTCAGTCCCAGTCCACCTCGGAGACGTGTGATACCGAGCTAACTCCATGTGCAAATGCATGTGTGTTTTGACGTTTTAAATAGGAACCACATGTGTCTTCGCTGCGTCCCCGACTCCTTGACTCGCACTCCTGGTCTTTTCATTCTGCACCAGTCTAATCTATCTCAGTCCTGTGTTTACCCTTCACTCCAGAGAAGCCAGAGGGGACCGGTATGCATCACTATATACAAGCATATTCAAATCATGTTCCACATCACTTTCAGGAATTGTCCAACATGCATTGTCATAAAAACAATACAGGCATTGTAACAGACAAATGAGCCCATTTATTTAATGCCGTTGCTGTTTTCAACGCCTCTTCAACAGCATATTTACACCCATTATAAACATTCCACGACCACAGAGTGACATATTCTTCTGAGGCTCTGTCGTGTCTCCGGCCCTACTCTTTCGTCCTCTGTTTACAAGAGGAAATGTCTTCATCGGCGAGGGAAGGGGAGGGGAGGGGAGGGGAGAGGAGGAGGGGGGGGGGGGGGGGGGGGGGGGGGGGGTTAGAGGAGAAAGAGAAAGAAAGAGAGGGAGCTTGTGAGTGAGCGGAACAAGATAGCCAGAGAAAGAAAAGAGACTGAGACTCCGGCCATCTGTGAGTCTGGCAGCGAGCCAAACCACTGCCCACAGAGCCCAGGCACATGCCTAACTGCCTCTTTCTGCAATGGTAGTCCAGAACGGCTTCCACAAACAACAGGCCTGTGGAACCACACACAAAAACACAGCAGCCACCAAGGACAAATGCACCCTTATGGTCATAAATAGGGCCCGAAACACAATATTTGTAGAAGTGTAATTGCTCTGTGACAAAAGGCCGGAGTGACACTGCCGTATGGGTGCGCGCATGTTCACCCAATTCTGCCGGCGTTCGGGAAGAAAAGTGACTATTTCAGCAGATATTCATGTCGAATTTCTGAATGCCTCGCTCTCGCCTTCTTCTTTCTGCACAAGGCGTAAAAAGTGTTTGCAAAACCTTGTGCGATTTAAACAATGTCTACACAAAAACGACATGTAGGCCGTCATTGTTTCACGGGAAACTCACTTAACACTGGAAAGTGCGCTGCTTGCTTGCGAATGACCCCATTTTTTTTTTCCCCTCCATAACAAAGCAGCACAATAACAGCACACCTCACATCTGCCGTTTGAAAATGAACTCTGGCCCACTTGAGAAATCAACTGGTGAACCCGACCAAGAAACTACAATGGCTTTACACTTTGTGTTTGTATGCAACGGATGAGCAATCTAGCATTATGCTCAGATGGGTTGTCTCCTGAGGTTTTGGACGTCTTCAGGGATCTCTCCTTTAAGGCTGTGGTCGGTCAAGTACGGTGCAAGAACCTTCAAGGCATAGGACAGCTACAGGCTCTCGGATTAGTTCTATAAGTCTTCCTAACTAAGCCGGAGAGTGATGATTGGGCAGTAGGATAATAAGTGTAAGTATGGAATGTACGGATGGCAGAAAGATGAGTGGATGGCAAGGTTATCCAACATTTCACACCAATGACCCAGCAGAGAAAAAAAAAAAAAAAGAGAGAGAGAGAGAGACCACTGACGATGAGGCCTTTGATAGCCAAGGCTATGCATTAGTCTTTGAGGGAGCTGCCCGGGATGGTGTGGTAGGTTCAAAGCGGACACACATGAGTGGTTATGTGGAGCAGCGTCTTTCACAAAGCACTAATGGACGGCCCATTGAAGAGGGACCCTCACACAGTCAAAGATAGTGACTTAATGCTTAGTTAATGTGTTGGGAGATGCCATGCAACGCTATGGAAGCTTCTGTTCATGACTAACTAGGCGGGACGTGACCCTAAGAGATGAGAATACATCCTGCTGCTTTTGTGCAAAACTGGTGAAGCAATAGTGAGGATGCTTTTTCATTGGGTTTGGGTTAGGACTTCCTTGACATTGACTTATGACTTGGTGTGCAATTGAGGTTTCAGCCGCATGTTACAGTTAGTTAAGCAAGTGTACTACACAAAGGCCTAATGGACAGTACGCAACAGTGACTCAGTGCTTGGTTAATGTGTTGGTGAAGCGTCGTACTGCTGTGGCGGTATTTCTGTGTACATGAAAGTTGAAGCACAACGTGACCCCACAGCGTTAAAGGCTGTTGTTGTGACCTACCTTTTCTTTCACCGCAGAGAAGAGACAGGCAGGCCTACCAGAGGCACATTTTCAAGAATTCAAGACTCCGAGAAAGCAGGAAGTTCAAGTATGACTCAATGATTTATGTTTCTTCTGTCAATGTGTCAAGGGATGCTAACATAAATAACAGTGTGGCACGTTCCTCCTGACAAATGTAGCAAGTCCCAGGAGTAAACCGGTGTACTTGAAGCGCTGGCTAAAGTGTAAGCCAAGCTGGCCTTTATCTGCGGGCAACATGCACGAATGCAAAGTGTTTTTTTGGAGATGGCTGGTTAACTGGATAACAAAAATGTGTGTGTGTGTGTGTGTGTGTGTGTGTGTTTGTGTGAGTGTGTGCGCGTGCACAAGTGAGTGTTTAGTGTGTGTGTGCAAGTGAGTGTTCATTGGTGTGTTTTAGGGCCTAGATATCCAACAACCACCTGCAAGATTCCTGTGGATTATTCATGTATTTGTTTTAAAAAGGTGCTGATTTTAAAGGCCCGTGTGATTCCCATAGCCAAACCCATTGTGACTGAATAATAACAGTAATAAAAAAAAACATGGTATATGTGGAAGGATTTCTTTAAAATTTATTTACCTGTGACAGCTGTCTCGGATCTGGAGCCCCGAAGAGAGAAGAGCTGGAGCTGAAACTAATGGCTCCCCTCCGGCTGAGGACATGCTTGGGAACCGGCCTGTCAAGAGGCAAAACCGGCAACTGATAACATACTTCCATTGAATAGTCAGGGCTGGATCCGGATCAAAAATATAAAAGACAAAAAAAAATTAAATATATAATGAAAAAAAAGATAACAAATGCAATGCGAAATAAGATGACTGGTGACTTAAAAAAAAAAAAAAAAAAAAAAAATCTCCCAAAGCCGAAAAAAAAAAAAATCTTTCAATATTGTGGAGACGATCTGCTGTCGAGCTGCAAAGTATTTCTGTTCATTATGAGCGACTCATAACTTGTCCAGATCGCCTTCATGGATGCTGTGTCTTATCTACCTCCACCGTTTTACCTCCTTTGGTGTCATTCTTTAGTGTGGGGAGGGGGGGGGAGAAAAAAAATCATGCTGCTGTTGCATTTGCTCCTTTCCTTCTCATTTTACTCAAATCCGGGCCCACGGACGACGAGACCTTCTTGCCATTTTCTGGGTCTTTATGAAAACGCTTCCTCATTTTCAAAGCAGAAAAAAACGTCCGCTCATTTGCGTTTGCGTTGCGCCCGCACGGATCCGCATATCACATATCCCGAAATGAAAACAAAAGGCACGACCACTTCCAAAAAATGTCATCAACATATCATATCGTGTGCAACGACACCGGCGGATGAGGTGAGGCAGCTCCAGGATGTGAGACCTTGTCAGCCGTGGCCGTGGAGGTTTTCTCCCATTCACGCTTACACCGGCGGCGAAATATAATCAACATGTAGGGCTTTTCCGTCTTTTTTCACGAGCTGCATGATGAAGAAGCAGTTGTCTAATTCACCGCTGACCGTAAAGCACCAAGTGTCTGGCTCAGAGAGGGAAACCCCGACGTTCATCTCATTCACTGCGATTCCCGGCCGCTTTAAAGGAGACGTAATGGCACGTAGCGCGAAACTATCGACCAAAAAAACGACAAATTAATAACCTAAAAGGTGTTTGTACCCCTATGACTACCTACCTATCGTCCTAAACATTAGCCTACTGTATGGTTTCAAAGCACACACCACCTGCCAGAGATGGTGCTGTTGGAGCGAGCAAAAAAAAAAAAACGCCCTTGTCTAACTTTGACCAATCCCGTCGAGGCAGCTCTTGTGACCTCGATTCTGATTGGTTCAAAGTGCCCGTAGCGTATGAACCGAACTCCACGATTGGTTACGCGGCCAGGGCGATCCCAAGACCTATATGAGCAGTCGTTTGCAGGCGGCGTGGACTTTCTCAAGGGTATTCCTCCACAACGGGGCTTGCCCTGCAGCGGTCCACATCATTGCCTGTGATTACCTTCCTCTCATGACTCATACTACTTGGGAGCTGAGACTCACCGGGAGTTTGAAAAAAACAGCCTAGGAAATACAGCAAAATGTTGCAGCTCTGTTAAGGATGAGGCATTTGCTCCATATGATTGCTTGTGGTGACTCAAGACACATGCAGATTGTATTGAAACGCAGGGCCCAGATTTACTCATTTTTATTTGCCTCTAAGGATTACTGGGGGGGAGGTTATGAGTCTGGATCAGATACCTACAGCTGCCCGCCGTGGTGCAGCTGACCTCATGCTGCAGCTGACTCGAATAATTCCGCAAGAAAAACACGGTGCATTAACGGAGCACAACATGAACAATTTCACTGCGAGGTTTCTGTGCCATGCCCATGTGCTGGGGGGGGACAATGGAAGCGCCATGGCAACAGTCGGGCCCTGTGCCAATGGAGGAATAATCCCCTCCCTCCCTATTTCAGTGGGTCTGAATGTAGTTCCCCACAATCATAACCCCACACAAAGAGTGCATCTTTTCTAGGCAACTAAGGCAACACTGGAAAACACAATAACAAATGAGCTGCAGCGGCGGATAAAACTGTGATTTGACTTTGATTGATTACATGAAGTGAAGGATATGTGTTTAAAATTATAAAGGTAGCTGCATTTACAGAGTAACACTGTTAAATTCATCTAAAAGGCATTTTACTCTTTTCAAACATTTCATAATTTATGCTCTATCACACAAACCGTTATCAGTACATTGGGTACCTACCAAAGCAGTGAAAATTCACTTATAAAACTTACAAACTTATATTTCATATCTTCCTAAATTAGCTATAACTGTAGATTTTTCATTGCCAACCTGTGTAGAATGCACTTTAAAAAGTACAAAAGGCTCTTAATGAATGTACTTCTAATTATTCTAATTAGTAACTTTTCACACTGGGTGGTGCAACACCTTTTGGGCTGATAATACACTCCACCCCATTTTTATAAATACATTTTAAACTTTATGTTAACTGCTACTTTTGTGTGTTAGTGTAACTGACTAACCGGTCACTTCATGATTCATAAAGGTATTTGCTGCAAACAGAGCAGAGAAGGTCAACCACACACACACACACACACACACACACACACACAAACGCACAGGCATTGTTTTCGCATTCACGGTTTACAAACCTGTTGTTGCCAGACAACTCTGAAACTGCCTGATGTGGCACTATAACTACGTCAGTGGCACGTCACACGTGTATGCACAGCACAGCAAAGCACAGTCCCTCCCCTAAGTGTACAAGAGGGAAAGAGATTTATGAGGCATTTTTTGTTAATTAATTTCCTCTGCATCCTTTTTTTTTTTTTCCACACACATGCCTTTGAAGCATGGCAGGTGTGTTTAACTCCTCTAACGTCAGCCTCGGGGGCTTTGGTTAGACAGGTGAGCTGCATACCTGCTGATTCCCCTTGGTACAGTATCTGCTACAGCCCCAATGCTCCGCTCCCCGTGACTCTACTCTTGATGAGAGCTCTCTGGAGGCAGATTGCAATCTGCCATGCTGTCCCTAATTGATTTACCAGTTACCCTCTGACAACACTGTGAGCATCGCAGGAGTCATTATCTATTGCTTCGCTGCAAGCGCAGCAGTTTTGTACCTATAGTACTCTCTGACATGCAGATTCTATATGCGCATCTGTACACAAACACACCAGCATGCATTAATGACACACACATACACGCGTGCATGCACACAGACATTCCTGATTGCTGACATCTTCAAATGTGATGTACCTGCATGAATTTCCTTGACTAATTAATTACATCCGCACCAGAATTATTAAGTACGATTGCACACATTGTCTCACTTTTATTAAAATGTATTGCTATTATCATCAGTATTTTTATATTGTAGTATTCTTTTGTATTAGACACCATTATAAATGCCTAAAGATGTATTGTTGTGTGTATGTAGAGTCATCTAGTGGTCAAAAGGAGCCATTACAAGGACAGTGCATCCATTGGATCAAAAATTAATAAAATATTATGGTTAATTACAGTATATATGAAATATAAGAGTAAGATTTCAGCTTGACATAAATGTATTAATTGTGCAGTTAAACTGACGTAAGATATTTAGTCTCCAATACACAGACAGCCACACAACACAGTAAAGCCAAACAAACATGTTGCAAACCTGGCACATTCTTTGTGTGCCAGGTTTGATGAAAGGCTTGTATTTTGTGCATGCACAGCGCTGGTGTAAAATAATGAGCCTTGAAGTGCTAAACTTAACGGCCGAGTCCTAAATAGCATCAAAGTGTGACAGCTTAACTTGTTATTTGTGTTGTGTTACTAAAGTGACAAATCTCTTGTTCCCATCCATATTTATACAAACTGAAAGGAGTATGAATCATAAGATCTGAATGCCAAAAGTACAATGTAAGCCCTGTGTGATGACGACTGCGGTGATGTCAATGTGCAGTAGTGCGTCTTACTGGACATAGCTTGCCCTTTTCTTACCACTAGATAGCACTCTTTTACTGTGTTAAAGGCCGCCAGGCTTTACAGTCACAGCTCCTCAGCAGACGCTACAGTACGATGCTCCTTTGATCAGCATTGATTTTCACATTATTGATTGATTGTCACTGTTTAGTTTAGAAATAATTTTATAGTTATTAAAATAAATGGCATTGGTAACATACCACCCGTGGTGGTAGCAACAACAGAATCTAAATCCTCAAAGAATAGTGGTGCATCCAGATATTTATTACATCTCTCTATCCCTCATACTGAACAGGTGCTATCTAATAAAGACATTAAAAATATATATCATATAAGTGTAATATATTATCATTATTTTATTTAACATAAGAAAATAAGTTACTAGATACTTGACACCAGGCTGTGTTGTCTTTTATTGATGTCTTGAAAATAGATTTTGTTACTAAATTATGAATACCTACCACGAGACATGTACACGGTGAGTAATTCACCAGTGCCGGAGGGTGCATGTTTTGCCACAGAAAATTTACCGAGTACCCAGTTCACAGAGTGAACCACAAAAACTGTGGGAATCGCTCGCTTTATTCACACTGTCTCTGCGTCAAAGGAGACCTGATCATGACTTGGCTGCACCTTTCTAAGTCTCTCCATCCTCTCTTCTTAGGGTTTGAGGGGTTTAGGGTTTAGGGTTTCTGTAACCTTTGCTATAACCTGCTTAACGCAGGGAAGCTCTTGGAGTGTAAACACCCAGCTGCTGGATGTTAAAATCACTCTGTTTCACTACACTTTGAATGAAAGTGTTGAGAGATGAAACAATGTGAAACTGCACTTCTCATGGTGCGCAGGGTGTGAGGTTTAAGCCAGGCTGAAAGGCACACTTGAATGCTGAGCGCATCTCAGTTTCCCATGACCATGAGCTGCAGTGGTGCCTGCTCAGACAGACTGACGTCTCTTTTACGTCACCGAATGGGAGAGGATGTTACATAAAACTCCCTGTGGAAATCAGGCCGCTTGATTTCATCTTTCTTATCATAAATTGACTACTTGTCAAAAATGGTGAAAGGCATTTGCAATTCTGACACGCCGCGTTAGATTGTGCTTGTCAGCAGTGTTTTTTTTTTAACACTGTAATATTGTTTTTATTGATCTTTAGATCGTTTAGAAATGTGTTTTGCTCTATGATATTGTGAATCAACTGTTTTCATTACAGTGCTTGGATATCTGTAACTCTGCAGTCTTGGTCCATAATACACCACTGCATGACTGTTGTGATTATAACTACCAATTATATGCATAGATTTCTATGTCAACACCATATAATGGTTGGACTGATGTATATAATATAAAGAGGGTGTGCCAGTAGTATAATGTGCAACCTGTTTGTCCAAATGAATCTGTGCTCTTGTTTGCTTTGACTCAGAATCTTAAGCAGCTGCTGTTTCTAAAACAAGTTGTGCCCTAAAATGAATCAGAGATAACAAACACCATAACCTACCCATAATCAATCAAGAATCAAATTTAAACTCTGTTCTTGATATCGTAACCAAATGTGGGGGAACAAATTACAACAACACTGTTCTCCATGCTTATTTCAAATTACAAATTGCACACCATTAGCTTTCATAATTACCTTAATTTATTTATTTGTATTCACCCCGAGAAAGTCACATTGATACCTTACAAATACTAGTAGTTTTGTACTAGTAATTATCATTACTCGCAGGGTTAAATATGCAGCAACATGTCCATCTCATCCCTAAGTGATGTTCTGAAGTGACGAATTTCATTTCAGTGGGTCATTTGAGGACAAATGTGCAAATGCAGAGATAAACAACATTATGTGAGAATGCATACCAAGACCTTTTAAATCTCTGGCAGAGACTGTTACCATCTGTATGAATACAATATGACTTCCACCTAACTGAAATATTCATACAAGAGAACAGATGGCACCCTTTGCTCTGCTCCCTATTCTGGCCTCATATACACTTTTATCTTTGCTTGTGAGCTTGTAGACCTTTATGTTGTGGTTGTGTGTGAGTGCGTGTGCCAAACACACCCTCTTGTGTATTTCGTAGCCTTGGCAGTACCTGCAGACCCTTTTACTAGAAAATCAAAACAGCATGTACAACCCCTGAGCAGAACAGGGGAAGGAGGTTCACGCTGAGCCCTTAAAGACTTTTTAATTAATACTGAATGAAGTGATGTGCCCACAGCATCACAAAGTAACAAGAGAAGATAATTTTAGTAGAATACTCGACTACATAGACAGGAGGAGTCAGTTGCCTGTACTTATCATATAAAACGGAAAAACATAATTTTCACCTCATATTAACTCTTGAATCTTTAAAACTCGGTACATGCTGCAGCTGTGGATCCCAACTCGCGATATGTTGTTCCTGGGTTGATACCAAATAATCACAGAGACAGATTAGAGGAATAACATGCATTCGTTTCTACTGATAGCATCTGTCTAAAATGTTTAAATATGATTCACTGACTCTGGCGTGCCTGTGTGAAAAGCATTGTGTGCTTAGCTATTTGGCCTTTATTATAAAGTGAATGGAGGTGCAAGATGGGTAGATGTCAGAGGAAAAAGCTGTATTAAAATGATCATAGTTTGATCTAGGCCTTCTGCTATGTGGAGAAATGATTGCTGGACAAAACCAAATCAATGTTATTTTCATCAGTACTAACCGTGAATGAAACACTTTGCTGCTGTTTTTTCTTCGGGAATCGAGCTTTGAGATACTATCCTAACAACAATGGTGGAAACCACAAAACTATGGGGTTAACTATGCCTACTCACTGCCTTCAGATGCTGCTATGAGTAGAAATTTACAACCAATGCAGCTCCCTGGGCCTCTGCAAAGTTGAACAGTATGAGAAAAAAAAGGTTAATGCTGCTTCGTTGTTCTATGTTTATAGTTTCTGGTGAGATAGGTTGTTGGAAACCGCTAGTGAAACTTCACTTTCACCCGAGAACACCAGCAAAATGTTCTATTTCCCTGATTTGTCTATACTTGAGAGACCTCATAAATCAATGAAAATAAATAAAAAACACTCATACACTTGTAAGAAATTAAGCACTCTACTACTGTTTAGATGTTTGAGTTTGTAATTTCCACTACAATACTGCTGACGAGAACCACCAGACAGAGGACAGCGTCTGTGAAAAATATCACCCTTTACAAAGACGCTTTATTAGTGTGCGATGCTTGCTGCAGTGCTAATTATCGTTTCTGAGTCACCCATCTAAATGTGCCTGTAGTACATGTGTAGGGCAGTCAAAGCGAATGATAATGTTTGGTTTCACAACTGCTTGCAACCAAATCAGACACTAAACAACCACTTTTAATCACCATTTTGAAGAGAGAGAAAGAAAGAGAAAATATGTACATTTTAGGCGAATTTTGGAGGTGTCAGGTGAGATATTCTCTTGAGCCAGTCAGGGCATAGCCAGTTTCCTAATATTTAAATTTGGGCCAGCACATGTCATGACTTCACGGTGAAAAACTGGTATGTTTTCATACGGAAGAATGGCTATAATTTAAGTATTTGGTTAAGAAGAAACTCTACAAGTTTAGTTCATAAACGAATATACAGATTTATACAAGCGTTATTGTCAATTAGTAAGCTTGAAGCTAAGCAATATACAAAATGGAAAAAAAGCGTCTCTCCTTCGAGCCGGATTCGAACCAGCGACCTAAGGATTACCGTGTATCCGCTACAGTCCTCCGCTCTACCAACTGAGCTATCGAAGGGAGCTAATGCTAGCAGCTAAGGTTAATCATTTTATACGTACATCTTTATGTAAATAAGACGCGGTCTAAACAATTTTGTAATAATCACCGCAAGCTCGCGTCTGCTCCAGCTCAATTTGTTTAAAATAGGGCGAAACAGTTGCGGTTATCCTGAGTGGTATGACTCAATACCATCGGGTTAGCTGCTAGCTCGCTACTGACGTTGGCTAACTCAGCTAGTTACTGCTTGCGCGTTTGGCGACATACCAAAAAGGACCAAAGCACTTATCCGTCACGTACAGTGCCTCATGAACCAACAACCAGACAATACATACAAATGTATACACGTTTCTCGCTAACCGGAAATTAGCAAGCTACATACTACACGTTTTAGGGGGAATTAGCTCAAATGGTAGAGCGCTCGCTTAGCATGCGAGAGGTAGCGGGATCGATGCCCGCATTCTCCAGAACACCTTTTCTTTGGCTGAGATGTTTTTACAATGTTTCCACAAACTACAGCACCAATAGTCATCCAAATGTTATAGGATTCTGTCCCAAGTCGGTTGTTTTTACTTGGTCACTAAACACACAATCTTCATTTCCCGTTGTTGTAAGTTAATGTTATAAAATACCTTTTAATTGGCATGGCCGTCTTCAGTTTGTCGCACGAAGTTGTTTGCTAGTTGTTTGCTAGCATTTCCAACAGCGATCGCATACAGGCCAAGTTAACATTTCAAGGGATTATATGCTATTTTCTATAAAAAACAGCTGTTCATGTATTGTTTAAAGACACGATTTAATTAGAAAATTAAGCTAAAGTGAGGATCACGTGTGTACTTCTTGGGAGCTGCTGTTGACCTCGATATCCAACAGATTTGTAGAAGTGATGCAAATCCTCCACCTCCTCTCTACAACACATGTACATACACTGCATACACCCAGTCCCAGTCACACGCAGCAGGGTAGAGGTGGATGTAGAGGCCGGTGTGTATAGGCAGCTGTTCAGTGCTGCAATGCCCAGTTTCAAATATGGGCAAGGTAAAAATGGCAACCTCAGACGTGACAGCAATAGCTGCTAAAAACAGAACTGACACCAGCGAGATAGGAGCCCACAACCGGCTAGGACAAGAGCAGCAGCAGGCCTACTTCTCAGGCCTACTGTCGATCGCTTTCAGAAACGGACTACTCCGTTAACTTTTCCAACTTTGGGTGTCTTAGCCGGTTAAGTTTTGATAGTGTTGTGTGTCTTGTTAACGTCGAAAATGAACAGCATGGATAACCTGGAGAAACAGCTGATCTGTCCCATATGTCTGGAGATGTTTACAAAGCCTGTGGTTATTCTACCCTGCCAGCACAACCTCTGCAGAAAATGTGCCAATGATATTTTTCAGGTAAGCAACTAAACAAAGAGACACTTTTTTGGATTTTTTTAGTATTCAGAGAAAAATATTTATTAGTTTTAGGAGCACTGTTGATGTATATACAGCTCATGTCATGTAAACTACTAATATTGCCCTACATTTATGGTGTAATAAAGGCCAACTAGGAACTATATGTTATCATATGTAATTATTGATAGGCTGAAAATCAGCACATTGTGTGTGGCTATATTAGGGGGTAAACACAGTTTATACACCTCCTTTAAATGAGGCTAGACTTTGTTCAGATTATCTGTACTGTATCAATCTGTATTTACTACTGCACACCTGATTTAACTGTTGATAATGAAAATGTAAGGCTGCGTTTACAGACATTGTTGATTTAATGATTCATTACCATCAAAAAACTTGAATTTACATTAACTGTCATGTGGTAATCCCTGCATTAAAAGATCTGTTAGCCAGCGTAGGGGTGGGTGGTAGGATATGAAATAATGATGCTTGCAACTGAGATGAATCTATTTATTAAAACCCCGTGACGTCGTACTGAATAATGGGTTGGGTTTACACTGTCCACAGGCGTCAAATCCGTACCTCCCAACAAGAGGTGGCTCGTTGACGTCTGGTGGCCGCTTCCGATGCCCGTCCTGCAGACATGAGGTGGTTCTGGACAGGCATGGTGTTTACGGGCTGCAGAGGAACCTGCTGGTGGAGAATATCATTGATATGTTCAAACAGGAGTCCAGCAGGTGAGACAGATCAAACGCGGTGTGAAGGCAGGAAATGTAGCGTTGCTCGTGTGGCCAGTGGCTTCTGAGTCAGATAGCTGTAATGGATGACAAGGGGTTTCTAGTTTTAGTCATCTCTCTACACAGATGGTGAGTAGTTGGTTGCATAGCCAAAGGGCTTGTATGACATATGATCCACAACAATCATACACTCACAATGCTCAGCCTCATAATGGATCAAAATTAGATATCTAAGTGAAATATTCTATGGATAATTGCAGTAAATGATGTATTGAGTGACATTAAAATGTAAGGATGACTCATTCATAAAAGATTGAAATAATAATCAATTATAATGCCATACACCTGCAACCATGCCTGTACAATGCAGTGTTACGATGATGTATTGATCGCAGTGCAGTGCAGTCCATGTGCATAGCAAGGCAAGACTGATGGATCATCAATAAACTACCGAGATGTGTACCTGTGGCATTATCAAACTGACATTACGTGTCGCATCAATATGCACCGAAATGTAGCGACCTGACAGGAAGATCCCACCGTTGTCTTTCAAACTCTACAGCAGCAAGCCAGCGCCGGAGAGAAAGCAGGAGACGCCCATGTGTGACGTTCACGAGGATGAAAAGATCAACATTTACTGCGTCACCCACGGCGTGCCCACGTGCTCCATGTGTAAGGTATTTGGCGCTCACGTAAACTGCGAGGTGGCACCCATCACCAGCATCTACCAGACAAAGAAGGTGAGGCCCGAAACACTCATGGAGGTCACGAAGAATAAGAGCATTCTTCACCATGAAGCATTTACTCAGGTGTTTACCCCGCCATGTCCTTGCACCCCAGACAGAGCTGAGTGACGGGATTGCCATGATGGTTGGTAACAACGACAGGATGCAAGGCATCATTAGTCAGCTAGAGGAAGCCTGTCGTGCCATAGAGGTCAGTGTCCAACTGCTGCAGCGCCTGGCCGCTCACTCACGCAGCAAGCACTCGCTATGTGCACACACTAATGCACCTGCACTCACCTGCGCCGACGTATGAACAGACTGAATGTGTCCTTGTCACCCCCACTCTCTCTGCTTTTATCTGTCTCTGAGATTTAGACAGAGAGATGGCGAGAGGATAAATGAATGTTTTGATGCCTCCGCCTGTCTCTCTTTCCCACATTTTCTTCTATAAGCACTTAGCGGTACAGTCCATCCTGCTTCTGGCCCACTGACATTAAAAAAACAAGCGTAATTGATGGAGGGAGAACAGACAGCTTTCCTATGCTTCACGTGCCACAGTTGGACATAGTAAGAGAGGAAGTTGGAGTGGCTCCAATCCCCCATGTGTTACCCTCGGTGTCGCCACTCAGGACAGACATGCAGAATGAGCTTCACCGTCCTGCCTGCACATATGGCGCTACCGGATGGGTGGAAGACGGGTGAAGTGGAACATTTGTTGTTCACAGTATTTACACAACCGTACACAGAAAGCAGCTATTACCCCCATTTTCTTTGGCTTGATCTAAACTCTGTTGTACCAAAGAGTTGCATTTCATTTTTCACCTACAAAACTACGATAGGCAATTAATGAATCCACTTTCAGAGTCAACGTATATGTGTGTGTGTGCATGCGTCCGCTTCTGTCTCTCACTCGCGCGCGTTTTAGGAGAACGGTCGGAGGCAGAAGACACTGGTGTGCGAGAAGTTCGACCAGCTTTACACCGTCCTGGAGGAGAAGAAGAGGGAGATGAGTCAGAAGGTGACGGCCGAACAGGAAGAGAAGGTGAACTATATCCGGGGCTTGACAAGGAAGTACGGAGACCACCTGGAGGAGAGCTGTAAGATTGTGGAGAAGGGGATCCAGACTATGGAGGAGCCGGAAATGGCTTTATTTCTACAGGTTGGAGTCAATAACAAATGGGCTTAAAACTCAATTTAAAATGGTTGCCAGTATTTTATGTATGAGTTGGATATTTCTTCTTTCTCTCCTTCAGAACACAAAGCCTCTCCTCAAAATGTGAGTACATGTTTCTGACTCACCGTTATAATATTATATTAATAACTACAACAGGGTATGTGTTTTTTTTTTTGTTCCCTTTTGTTGTCTGCACTGTTTGGTGTCACATTCTTGTGAATGATTTCCCAAATATACATCTGCACCTCCACATAAAGCCACCAATCTAACGCAGCGAGATCACACCTGCTGTCTGGGAGCTGTCAAAGCTAATTCTGTGAAATGTAGCAAAGTGCTATCTTTAGCTGTAGCCTCCTGAAATAACCTGTGGAATGTGCCGAAAATCACAGATTGATGATGTATAACCAGTGTGTGATTTTCCTTTCCCTATAAAAATGCTAATTGCACTTTGTGTACTCAGGATTGCAGATGCATCCAGTACGGCACACTTGGACAAAGTTGAGCGTGGCTATGAGAATATGGATCATTACAACGTAGAGTTCAAGAGAGAGGGCAAGGCCCTGCGCAGCATTGATTTCATCCAAGGTGAAACAACAGCATTGGCAGCGTTTTCCTGCCCTCAGCTCAGACTTGGAATGATCTTTACTTTAATTTTCCCTTCCCGTTCTTTCTATAGATGACGAAGACGAGGACGAAGAGGATGAGGACGGAGAAGCAGGCGCCGAGGAAGGAGAGGGGGCTCAGACTGTTTCAGGAGGTAGCGCTGTTTCGGCCGCCTCTGTCCAACCCCCCGCCCCGCAACAGGTGAACCCCTCCCCAAGCACAGCCATGAGTTCTCCCTCGACCTAGCCGTCAGCCACCTTGCCCAAACAACACCTAAACCGGGAGCAGGGTTTGCTCTCCTAGATGTTGATTTCAGGTCAGTTGTGCTACTTTTCCTCCCAGATTGGGGAACAACGTGACGGATTTAGGTCTGTGCTGAAGGGAAAGTCTGAGTTGCTGAGGTAGATCTAAAGGAAGAGACTGAAGTTTCGATTCCCTTCTCTCGCTCTTTAATTGTGTTGGTGTGCATCGCTGCATACTCACTGATCTCATGTGCTTTTTGAATAAGTAAACACACATTTTAGTTCCTCCTTTAGCTGTTTTTTTTGACAGGCTTTGAGTGTCTACCAGTTATTTCCAGAATTCAGACGTATTCATACATTTTTTATGCAGCTGACCTTTTGCGACTCGCTGCTTAAACTACATGATTAGAGAGCACGACAGGGGGGCCGCAGGTTTTCCTCCCTGTCGTATACTTTTTTTTTTATGACCGCTATGACTTTATGAGTAGGGTAGCAGAGTATAAAACTATCACTGTAATATTTCATACATGCAACAGCCTGGATTATGTGTTGTGTTCTTTGGTGTGTAACACAGGTATATTTTCCTATCATGGACAAAACGTCACATTTTGCCCTGTTCTTGTGTATGATATCTTAGTGCCATTAAAACAGAATTGTACAAATACAGGATTTCTCAAGTCTTGGTTTGACACCGCAACTGTTTCGTCTCTCTGCCACATGTGTCGCTGCACTTTGTGTGGCGATTTGTGCCTGGACCGAATTAGCGATGAAATAGATTTTGTGTAACACCCTACCCGTTTGTGCGTCTGTGTGTGTATGTGTACAGGGGAAAAAAATACTCCTCCCCTTTATCTCTTCTTCACACACTGGTTTGGTTTATTTCTGTCGAAGCAAAATCCACTCAGAAGACGCATTAGCGCCAATTTTATATCTTGTTCAGACAGTTTATCTACAGTGTGGGCCTGATGTCATTCCCGGCTACAAACTAACGTCCATATCAGAATGCAGCGAACCTCAGGTCCCCAGTTCTCTGTTTGCTGCCCTGCGATGGTCTCACCTTTCCTCTTGCTCCATTATTGAGGCAGTCCCATGTAATTATTCTGTGAGTGAGTTGGATCCTTTACAAATGGGCTCAATGCAGCGCTAAGCCCTAAGTTGCTAAGTGGGCCAAACAGAATAGGATGACTCACAGCCACAGCTCTTGTTTAGTTTACCCTGACACTGTGGGTCAAGGATCATCGCAGCATGCGCACAAACACACACACGCACACAGTATCTTTCACATTCATTAGCTATCAGTGGTGCACCTTTCAGTTGTCCGTGGTCGCCTCTTGCTGGTGTAATGACAACTGCTTCATGAGGATTAAGGGTTTAGGAGAAAGGGGTGCTGTATGAATCTTCTTACAACATCCTTATAAACATGTTTGATAAATGTTTCTTGTTGCTGTTTTTGCGTTTGTGTGTAAGAGAGGAGGCACGGTGTTAACCCACGACTTGGCTCCAGAGCAATGCCACGGTTACACCATATAAGATTTTTATATTCTGTTAGAGAAACCTCTCTTGATCAATCAATATTTGTGTAGGCAAGTCTCAGGATGCAGTGGCCATTTGTGCTCTCTCTCCAACCAACTGTTTGCTTTTTTTTTCCGTGAACCTTTGTGCAATTTCTCCAATTTAAAATCTATATGCCAGGAGCCACTGCGAAGGCGTACGTTAATCCAATTAGTAATTAAAGTAAGTGGGAATAGTTAGCTTTCTATGAATTCACATGTAAGGATATTCACAGAGAAGTGTAACCATTGCTTTTAATTTTTTATTAAAAAATATAGATATAAGACATTCTCTTGCACAACAGAAAATGACTGGTTGCACATAAGTTTATTAACAAACATAAATGTCATAAATACAGTGATTCATAATCTAAAACAAAATGCCAGTTTTTGTCAATGCAGTATTCCATGTCTTAACCAAAAGTATTTCATCTCAAATATGAAGAACGGTTAATTCTACAGATCTGACACCAACATCAAAATGGCAAGGTACAATCGGATCATAATAAGTCAAGCCCGTTCAGCTCCATAGTTTGAGGTTAAAGCTATAAATAATAGAGTGATAAAGCAGCACTATATTGTACAGAGCATGTTTTGTGCTGATGGTAAAAATGCAAAAGAAGAAAAAAGAAATAAAAGTAAAGGAAGGGAGATCTTTGGCGGACTGGAAAGAGGTCTTCATTTCCCGAAGAGCTCCATCATTCTTCTGTTATTTTGCGCTTGCTGGGCCAGCTGTTCCGCCCTGGACATCTCCATCATCTCCCGGAGCAGGTGGAAGGTCAGGTCCAGGGATATCGGCGGGTCCTCGGACCTTCTTCCCCTCTCCATCGACTCATCCTCGCGGTCTCCGAAGCCGCTTATGAGCGCCCTGATGTTCCCAACTTTCCCTTGTAAAAGACGCCGCGTCAGCTGGAGTTGCAATGCTCTGTTGTAAATTGCAGGTGATCCGCCGGGATACATGGACGATGATGGGAAAGAGTTAGAGTCCCCGTTGCCCAGTCGGATGAAATACTCCTCTCCAAGCCGCTCCAGGATGGGACCAGACTGCTGTTGCTGCTGGGAGTTTTGGGTTTGGGGAGCTGGGACGCGCAGGGCACCGCCAGGGCTCTCAATAGCCCGACATTCGTAGCGGGGTAAGAAGGCAACTAGCAGAATCACGGTGGTTCCAAGTAAATTGAGCTTCATGTCAGGATATCAGCAGGAATCTGAGAAGAAAAACAAATGCCTGGGTTATTTTCATCTCATGTTTATTTTATCCTAATTGCGTAATGAGAAATTTACGCACGAAAGAGAGACATTGCATAAATGTAATATTTCGTGCGTAAAAAGAGGATTTTTAGATTATTGTGGGTAAACTGTGAAGGTTTTCCTGCCACCCATGCTTGTTTGAGTACTATAAAACAAAATCAAGGACAAAAATCTACTTTTGTAAATAGATTTGTTAAACCAAAGATCTGTTTCATCAGCTCTACTTGAAGTTAAGTTGCGCCGAGAAAATGAGAATATGCAACAAACCAAAAGAAGGCGTGCAGGCAAACTCACAATATGGATGAAATAAATGAAGCTTTTCGTACCTTCAATCTTTAGAGGAGGTCCAGTACAGCCGTGTAGGTTGCCAGGTAGTTGGCGAGATGCCGCCCTCCTTCACTCCTCTGAAGAAACAAGTATATAGTTACTTAAAGAGTAGATGCTGAGTGGACTTATATAGCCAACCTCACTATAAGTGTCGCGCTTCAAGCTGAGATTGAGTCTGCGCGTTCTTGCATGGGTGTAACGTGAATGGACGCCTCTGACAAAGTGCTTTAGTTTAGATGAGATGAGTCATATGTGAGTGTGCGCGCGCGTGCACGAGCGTCTACCTCTGTGCTTTCAGAATAGCCCTATAGGTGCCACACCTGCTGGCATTTTCCCTTGAATGAGTTAGTTCAGGATAATTAGGGTGGATTCTGAGAGGGAAATGCACAAAAGTGAACGACTGAGTATTAAGTCCAGATAAGTTTGACACTGTGATTTTTTTTTCTTGCGTCCACAGCTTCATGATGTGTCCAGAATTGTGTTTAAACATGCTTTCGCATGACAAAAATATACCTTATGAAATAACAAACAGTAGCTGTTCTCTTTTTGATTCACTTGGTAACACTTATAGAGCCATAATGCATAAATGCTGAATAATTATGAGACTAAACAGAGTTGAAATGCATCAAATAGTTGCAGGAACAACAGGTTTTATTTTGGTGCAATCTGCAAGAGAGACTTTGTTTCTGCATAGTGCACCACACTAATGATTCCAAAGCTGTCTCTCAGTTGACCTGTGTTGTATTCAGCGAATGTGCATCAGCAAACAGCTCTGGCTGAGAGAGGGGGCATTGTCTTCCAGTGATTCATTGCTGCTGCACATACGTACGTCACTACCTCTGCCACCGGGTGCCTCGGCCACCTCACTCCAGAGGGGCCCATCGCCAAGCCACGCATTCAAGATGGCGAGCTTAATCCAATATCAGATGAGCCATTTGAATTTTAAACAGTCTGATGACAAAGAAAAAGTTGAAGACTCGCTTGTCCGTTTCTCTGTACGTTTCGCACTTTACACGTTAGAACTAATGACTAATGCTCATGTCAAAATGTTCAAAAGTTGTCATTTTTTTCCTCACAAGTATAAACTCTACATATTTGTTAAGTCACCTTTTATAATAAACCCCTTCCCATTAATCCGGAACAGTGAATTTTTTTTCCACCCAGACATTCAGCCCGGAGAAAAAGTTCCAGACATACAGTATATGCAGAGGTCAAAGTGACTTAGCACACACTGTGCACTCAAGTAAAAAACAGTCAATTTAAGAGAGAGCAGAGGCGAACATTTGATTTTGTAAAATGTAATCATGGAGTAGAAGGTGAATTTTCCTTCATGAATATCTGCCGTCTTTTTCGGAAATTCACACGTGGAAGGTGGATTAGGTTAGTGAGTAGGCATCAGAGTGTGATTTGCAGATGGTGTGAAATTGTTTCTCCTATAGCATCTTCACTTTGTCGCTTTTTGTTGCTCGGCGCTGCTCCGGGGAAGGTGTCAGGTCCCATCATGAGAAGCACATGTTGGCTGACACAAATAGAAAACACCATCAGATGAGAGATTGACTGCTCGTGGTCAACTCATGTCACCTCATTTTCAAATCACTGTCCGTGCGCAGATCACTGGAGGAGAAATCCTCTTCTGTGACGCCACACCGGAAAAGACTCAGGCTTAAAACATTATCCCTTTGTTTCCTCAATTAGAGCAAGTCGCTCAGACGATTAGATTAGATTAGATAAAATTTTAATGGTTCCTCCAGGGAAACTGGGATGTTGCCACTTATTATGGCCTTTGTGGCTGACCTCTTTCTGCAGGTAGACAATGAGAAATAATGTTCAGATGAAAATCTGGACTCAGGAAAGTTGAATCCCCACAGCAGATGCTGCAGACTGCCTCCGAGAAAGGATTTGACTCCACAACTCCATGGCAACAGATTCTTTTAATTGATAATTTGCTTTTCTAATTGTGATCTGCATCAACGAGAGACAAGCGCTTCTTACCGAACCGTCCTTTCCTAAATCATCGGACAGCTCTCCCCAGTGGGTTGAGCTGTGTTACCGGTGTGCTCCTCGACTTTGACCAACTCATTTTAATAAACAAGGTCACTTTGAATGTTTAAATGACTGTGGACAGGTATTCTGGTGTCGATTGCTGGGTCTGCAGCAGAGCCCAGGGCTCAACACTCAGACCACCACCACCACCACCACCTGACCTCAGTACTGTAGCTCAGGTGTCCTTCTGGTTTATAGTCCGGTGATATAACCTGTTATAAGAACACCTCTCTAATAGAAGCGAGAGCTTGGCCTTTCATCTTGAGAAAAAAGACGTGGAAATTTAACAGAAATGGCATTTCTTCTTTTACAATTGACCACAAAACTACACAAGGCTTTCAAACAATCAGCCCCACTAGATATGTAAGCAATTAAATGGGTGAAAATGTTCAGTCATGGTAGTTTAAGGCTAAATAGACTCATTAATTATGCAGAATGAAAGCTGCTGGCGAGTGTCTCCTCTTGATTTTAAAGTATTCTTCAGCGCATCTTTTAAAAAAGGAGCTGTTTTGAATTTGCCCTGACGCATGCTGTCTCAACACATCTGAAATGATAAGATACAGCGATCCTCTGCAGCTCTTCAAGTGATCACCTTTTGAAAAATTCAATGTGAGACAGCTGGCTTTTCCCGCGTTTCTCCTTTTTCCGTTCGCATGCATCCCAACAGTATGTACGCAGCCTGCACGAGTACGTGTGAAGCAAAGCTGTCCATAATGCAGCGAAAAAAACCCCGAGGGCCATTCTGTCTATACGAATCTAACGTGTAGCTCTGAAGGTGTTAAACCAGAGGCTTCCCTAATGCTTGTTCACATAGTGGATGCTAGTCTCCTCACACAAGGGTCATGGAAGGAAAACAACATCTGTAAGGACAATGTTTAATCTTTTCTAATTATTCATGGCTTCAACTTTCAACAATTACGGGGAGCAAACATCCAAATAACTTTAATTTAAAAGGCTTATGTTTAAATTGGATGGTAGATACTTTGGTTTAACCTTCATAACGCGCTGAATACATTAAATTAAAGGAGAAGTCTGGTGTTTTTCTATATTTTTCTTATTGCCAACAAATCCCATGAAAACACCAAAACCAACAACCTGCTGGCCCATCCTTTATTACTTTCTGACACGTCTACCCTGTCTGTGGCATTCAGCCACCAGCCCATTTATTCTTATAAAGGCGTACATCTTTTAAAACGGGTCACAAATATATAGTTTCATTTCTATAAAAGCCTCAGTAATTTCCTAGAACAGCTGCAGATTTTTGTCAAAGGTTACCCAAAACAAGAGTCCGTGTTGCATTTCTCCTGAACGCACATTTGGTGGGCTTGTTAGTGTTTACAGCACCGGGAACGGCGGATGTTGGGCATAAAATAAAGTGCCCGTGTTCATCTTCATGAACGAGCACGTCACCCGGTGCCACAGTGTGCCGCTCGCTGATGTGTTTTTAATAGGTTTTGAGCAATAACGACGCGCTATGGCACAGAGGAATAAGATACATCAGGCTTTGGAAATCCAATGCAAATACAAGATTCGTTAGAATGATCGTTTAATTGTTGTCACTGGAGGAAAAGGCCATTTTCATTATTTCATCCTGTCAACGTGTTCATAGAATGAGATATATGCTTATGGGCTTAGTTGCATTTCATGAAAGGCTAACTGTAAAATAACCTCCTTCTGTGCATGATTTCATGTTATTAGGTGATATTTTATTTGCTGTATATGAATAATGTTTTACTCCAAAGCATGGCAGCAGATGTCCACTCTTAGACAGTGCAGATTTGATTCGCTTCTTACAAAGATTGCCTCCTCAAGAGAAATCTAGGGCGAAGCCATTCTACCAAAATTGTAACCCAATCATTTGCAAACCTATTTGTTTCTATCAAAACACTGCGTCTGTCAGTTTGGATGCACCCGTAAAGTGTGATAAGCAGGGGGACAAAGTAACTTGAGGCCTTGGCGCAGGATGATTGACAACCATCATATGCACCGACACTGACAGTTTCCATACAGGCCAACACGACAGAAGACAGCCAGAGAAGAGAAACATTTCAAATGGTTTTCTTTATTTTAGTTTGTCTCTGAGCGCCAGCGACCTTAAAAAATCTTTTTCTTTCAGCGCAGCTACCCTCATTTCATGCAACACAAAGGCTAAAATTGTTGAACGGATTTCTTCCTGTCTCTGTGGATGTTTGTCACAGTTATCAGGGGTTAACATGAATGTACATATACAAGGACTTTTTATCTGGCTTAATATCCAAAACAGGTTCATCAGACCGAGTAAAGCTGCCAATATTGCAGATTAAAATGGACATGCCTGCTATTATATAACCATTTTTCCCCCTTATGTAATATTTTAGTGTGTATTGCGAAACTCCTTCCCTGTCTTGTGCTTTGTTTTGAAGAGCACCCAGTTTAGCTAGAGTATTTATTGTGAAGTGGACTGCTAATGAGAGGAAACAGTCAGTGCAGTTCCTTTCTTCACCCGAGCATGTCTGCGGAGGATTTTTTCTTTCCTATAAAAGGATTACAATAAGTTATGTTCGACCTAAAGATAACCAAGACCGCGTCGTAATATATAAATGCACATCTATCACCACACAGCAATGACCAGCAGAGTCAACACATCTGACATCAATTATGCCAGAGTTGACTTCTTGGCCTTTCCATGTAAGAAATTGAAGATGCGATATTCTCACTCTGAGTGATGACTGCTTCATTGAATTGACCGAAAGGTTTCCAAGAAAGCCTTTGCTGTACAAAACCGGTCGCTTCTCGCCCCGCCTCGGAGTCGAGTGCACAAAATCTCTCGGTTATAGTGGGCATTTGCTCCATGGCGCACATAATGGATGTCCTCCACCACATCGGAACCGATGCAGGCCAGTGAACATGCAGTGAAATCAGCTGCGTTTGTGCAAGACGTGTTGCACCGTTGTTTTCCAGAAAGTGCATTTAAAATAGTCTTAACGAGGGAAACAGCAGAGTGGCAAACAGGGTCAAGAAATATGTTTACAGCCCTGACCACACAAATACATTCTTGATTTCCTCTTTGTCACATCAGAAGATAATCAGAAGAGTGTCTGTCCAATAAAAAACATGCCGTACATGACCTCATTATCTGTTTGTTTTACCCCTGAGTAAATCCAATGACTCATCCTTTGTTTTGTTTTCTCTGTTTTACCGGTTAAGATCGGAAGACGAGCGAGGGTTTTCTGCAGCGAGCTGCAAAGCATCCCTTTTCTCTAATTATTTGTGTAGGTGTCTATGTTCCCTCCTGTTCTCTCTGATCATCAGAGAGGAGCTAACAGACACTGATCACACAGCGGCACTCGGCCAAAATCAAAAATGAATGAGACAATTAGAGCAGCACTCTGGAAGAAACAGCTGAAAAAAGGGAGAAACTCTTTGGCTTTTGTGACAGGACAATGAATAATATGTTTTTAATAAATAAAATTGTGGTGCATAAACTGTGTCAGAGAACCATCGCAGGACTGAACTTTGTTCCCTGTGATTAATTTAATTGAGTGGCTTTAATTTAAAAGCTTCCTCCCTCGGCATCAATCAACCGAACTAGTCAAATAAAACTAATGTAATGAATCAATCAGCAGAGATACACACATTAATCTGCTCCTCTGTCAGGAGCCTTTCAACACAGGCTTAACCCTCCAGAGAGAGGGAGAGCGCCAATGTATACTGTATGGATGATTAGAGGTACAGAAAGCACATACGTGGGGAAATAGAGAGGTGGAAGATGGAGGAAGAGTCGGGAGGGATGGCAGGTAGCTGGACACGCAAGCCGGGCTCATAAATTCATCAGCGTGATTGATTGGACCACTCGAGAGTGACATTGTTTCGTGGGATGAGCAGCGTAAGAGAGGCAGGTGTCAGGGAGAGAAAAGGTGCCAGGAACTGCACTGTCCTTCACTGTCTGCTCTTTATCCCGTGATGATGGGAGGTCATCCAAACATTTAGCAACAACGGAGGATCTGGTTTGGCTGTCCCTCGAGGTGTTTAAGTAGGAACATAACTCGGACGTTTGAGGAAAGGGAACGAGCACACAAGTTGACACCTCGTGTCAAACATGATACGTAGATCGTCCCCGGAAATTTGCCTTTCAGCATAAAGTGCCTTCGAAAATCATCATCCACGCGCTGGTTTAATTTTAACTGAGGATCTCTTAAATTCCTTGACATTTTAGGAAAAGCGCAAAGGTCAAAAGGTAACAAAGTTCACCCATCGGCACTTTTAGTTATATTGACGCTTAAAGTTCCGCATAAATAACAGCGTGCCCACTTTGATTAACAGGTAGGTGCCATTAAACATGATTTGTTTGAACACCCAGGTGTCATTCGGCCTAGTTCGGGTCCGCTAGAGATCCAAGTCTTTGTCGATTTTTAGATTAGTCAGACAGGAGAGGCAGGACTGCCAACATGGTGGCAGCCATCGCCACAGACTTTGAGCTCTGAAATGGCTCTTCAGAAACCTGTGGGTGACGTCACGGACAAGACATCCACTCTTTAAACTGAGCTGAGATTATTTCTATATTACCGGCCTTAAAGGACCGGTGTGCAGGATTTAGCGGCATCTAGCAGTGACGTTGCAGATTGCATCAAACCCCTTCGCCTCTCCCTTCCACCCTTCCAAAACTTTCCTCCTCCGTGCTCTCTAAAGTTTTATTTACTGGGCTCTGTACAGCTAAAGGGTAAAAAATTAGCTTCTGTTTATATGCTCTGAATTGCAGCTGCCAGGCTGTTGTTATGCTGCCAAGCATATTGACCTTGTGAAAGTCTTTGCATCCTGATATGTTAAAGCACCGCTGTGTCTGAGCCCAGAGGATACGCGCGGTCTTCACACAGCCGCCGCCTCGGCTTCTGCAGCGGCGGTAGCGCGTTGCAGGTCGCTCACGATGTAATCCATCTTCTTCTTCTTCTTTTTTTTAAAACTTTTCCTCAGTTTATCCACGGTCTGTGCTGCAGCTGCTTTGGCAGACCTTAGGATACCCTGCTGGCAATGCACTGATGCTACTACCACTCGCCTGTTTTGTTTTTGTTTTGTCTCATACGGGGTTATCTGTGTCAGGAGCAAGACCTCTGCAGCCCTGTTGTGTTTTTTTTTTTTTCTTCTTGTTCTAGTGCTGCAGCTCACTGCTCAACCGTCTCTTTTCAGGGTCTATTTTCACTACTACGGCTCCTATTTTTGGCCTCTCAAGTTTTGCACATTCAAATCCTCCGTTCGAATTAAGTAACCTCGATCTGTAGATTTAACAGTTTCAGTTTGCTTGCTAACACTGACCTCTGTATGTAGTCTAAGCCGCTTACCACATCCTGCCTCAGCTCCCAAATCTCCTCTTTGTTGTGAGGTTCACATTAAACCATCTTCTTAATCTTTAGAAAAGTCTCTCCAGTATCGAAAAATTGTATCTTTGTCCTGCAGTGTGTGTTTTTTCTTTTACCTCACAGTTCACCTTAACACTTCATTCCCCTCTGTGAATTGTCATAAAGAACTAAGACAAATATAATCGTAATAACTGGTAATGACGGTGAAGTTTTTGATTTCACCTGGCTGTCAAAGCGCTGTGATACAGCACAGACATGTTTTTTTTTTTAGATATCTAATCATATGACAATTAAATCAACTCTGTTGATACAGAGATAATTATGTTCTTTGAAACTAAAAAAAATAAAATAATGCACGTCGCGTGACGTAGAAATTGACGTTCGTCTTTGTCGCCCTTGCCTTATCGGGGCAGCAATTTAGATTAGCTTTCACGATTCCTTGCAATTCAATTACGGCGCCTTTTAAAAACTCACTAAGTGCTGTGCGATGGCAAGGGCTTGTGATTGCTTTACAGTTTGTTCCACTGCAGGATACGCTGGATACGCTAAATAGGAGAAATGAATTTCACCTCAGGTTTGAGTACCCTCATTAACATAGCTAATTGTTGTTTGCACTTTTTCATATTAAACAGCATGCGGAGAGAGAAAAGAGCCAAACAACAAGTTTGCTAAGAACTTTCAGTTTGATTACTGCTCCGCGACCACGGTTTGCAAGCCGTGTTTTGTAATTAGACGGTGTGTGTGTGTGTGTGTGTGTGTGTGTGTGTGTGTTTTCTCTCCGTTCAATCCCTCCTGATGTGTCCAGTTCACTGGGCTGTGCATACAACTCCCACACAGGCGATTGTCAACTCAGGTGGGCTTCCCCAAGCTCCTTGACCCCTCTCAACATGAGCGAGCATGAATTACATTAGCCACAGTTATGTAAACATTAATTAGACGAGAGACTTAGATAGTGGCGCACAACCAATCTCTTACTCTGCATTGAGCTGGAAGGGTTTGTTTTTTTTTGTATCCTACTGCATGTATATGTATGCATGGGTATGTGTTTATATCATGCTCACGATAATGCATACACTAATAAACCTCCAGCTGAAGGCAGCACGAGCTGAGACTAAGTATATGCAGCCATCTGCCTGATTGAGTTGTGTGATATAACACGGAGCCCCGGGGTGGATATAGTTTAGTTTAACTTGGATTGGCAATGACTTTCAAACAAGGCAGAAGGAACAGGGGCCTAACTAACCACAAGTAGGTTGTAGATAGCCCGGGGCAATTCACACAATTATAGTCAAGATGCTGCTTTGTTGCACCCCCCTCCTCCCCGCCTGTAACGGCACGTAAAGAATCACAAAATGGATCCAGCATCCGTTATCTGTTCTAAATCATCTGTGACACTGAATCATCTTGTTTTATTTGGGAGTACATGTGGAGTTGAGGCCTTGCGGCTGTCACTCTGCATTGCTCTCCACTGACACCGTGTGCACGAGCAAATGAATCCGGAGTGTGAATTATCCATAAATCTGAGAAAATCTGAGAAAAATAAACCTTGTTTTAGGAAAGGAGGATGAAAAAGTGAATGTGTGACGAAGGTTAGGATGTCCTGTGTCATTCGCCGGCTTTCTCCCCTCCAAAAATGACATGGACAGTGACAATGAACGGGGCAGTGGGAGTCCCAAAACCAACGCCTCACATCTAGCGAGCGTTGACAAAATAATAGAAATACCAGATAATATGAAGCGCCTAGAAGGGAAGCAGCGTCACACTTTGCTTTAAAAACAGATTCAAGCCTCCTTTAGATGCTGTCACAGTCTGAAACTGTGTTTGCGAATAGGAGGTGGGGGGGGCCCTCTTTGAAGGATGAAGGAGGTGGAAATCTGCTTTCCATGCAGAAGCCCAAAACTCCGATCAAAACCATGAAGTTTCATTGATGTTCAGATCTTCGCATTTCTCCAGGGAGCGGGTTTCTATGCTCCTTGCACCAGTTTTTTGCTTCTTTGTGCACAGACATTAGATAAAAGTGGCTCCTGAAAGGCAGCCCTGCCATACATTCAAGCTAAGGTCACAACCTGCAGTTTTCTTGAGACTCAGAGACAAAGGTGCCAGTTCAATTTAGCGTCCACATTCGAGGCTGTACATTCGAGGCACTTAACCACTGCACTCTTAAGTGTCCATTTGTGACAGGCGCACCTCTTTCCTGATGCACTTTGTCCATGTCCAGCGCCTACTGTCGTGCTTTCTGGTAATTGGCCCATTGTGCTTTGCAAACATACATTAATCGTTTAAAGCTGCTGCATTTGCCTAATAGGCAATCAACATATGAATGACTCACCTTCACATTTGTAATTGTAATGTATGAATCCCATTTTTCATGCGGTGTTTTGTACCACACTCGCAAAGATCAAGGATTGGCTTTTAAATGCAAATCAAACAGTTGGCAGTTCATCGTCAAATAAACTTCAGCCAGTAAAATTGCAATAAAGTCTTTATCATAACTCATTAATCTAAGCACAGTCAGCTTTACTTGCTCCTGGTCATTTGAACACAAATGAAAGATCAAATGTTATTTTAGGTCCCATTTTTGTTCCAAAGGTGTTCTAAACCTGAGTCGTATTGTGAAATTCCTCTAAATTGTTTCACTTACTCAAACTCCAGGGCATGCGGAGGGAAAAAAGGCAGGGATTAAATTTACATATCAAAGCGAGCATACCGATGCTTGAGGGTCCCTGCATAGATGTATGTGATCCATATTATTTATAGCTCAGGAACGTCCCCCGGGATCCTGATGCAGTTCGGCGTCTGTCATGCTACAAGTGAGGACAGTTGGGTGAATGTAGCTTGCAATTAGCGACTGTTGCATCACGTCAGGCCATCAAGCGTTGCATGATGCGTGACCGACATTTAATGCCGCCATCGATCGGGCAACTTTTTGGAGAACAAAGCAAACTGGCTGACAGGAGTCACTTTGAGGAACGCAGTCATGAGAGCAGGAGAAGGACTTTACGTTATATCACGGTTTGATTCTCTGCTCCAACATGTATCAGGGATGTTTAGCATGCCAGCGACACACTGACACTCTGTTAGCGATAAGTGACAGTGGCCCCGAGGATGAGTGGAGCAAGGTGACTTCTGCCCTTTTGCTAATGAGCACTGCTCCTCTGACTCATTCAACAACATTGACTGATACAGGAGGAGTCGCTCCTGTTGAATAGTGCAGTATTCCCTGGTGATTATGTTGGAATCTCAGCCTCGGGGCGCAATGCTCTGCACTGAATATATCAGACAAAAGAGCACTTGCAAAGAGTGCAACATCATCACCCGCTGAAGATGCAAGCGATGTTAGCAATGGACTAATGGGTTGTCCAATTAGAGAGGAGGAAAAGGAAAAATGCAAAAAGCTTCACGGCCGCTACCGGATCAAATTAGAGATACAAAAGAAGCCAAAAGAAAGGAGTTCATCTCTAAACTTGACCTCTGTGTCAATGATTTGGAATAATCTTTTGCATCCTGAATTCACATTTTCACTTTCCAGCTCTGCTCACAATTGATTAAGGCTTTTTTTTTTTTTTTTTGAAGTTCAGTAGACAGATAAAATGTCCGAATGACTCTACAAATCCCTCTCGAAACATCAGCGATGCATGACTCGCAGCCCACGAGGGAGACAACAGCACTTCCACCGTGTCTTCAGTGCATCTCTGAAAAGGCCAATTTGTCAGATGTCAGAACGCATATTTCGCTTGAAACAATTTATTTCGGTATCATTTTTTTTTTCTCCCCCTCTTACACTCCCCATCGTCCGTTGCCATCAAATCAGTTGGCGTCAAGTTGAGCAGCACTTAGTGACTAAAAGCCCTCTTGTCTTTGATAAAGCATGTGAAGGGTACACCACCAGGATGGCTTACTTTCTTTATATAAAGCTTCACTTTCACGCCGACTGATCAGCGCCACAGTGATATACATGAAATTATACACATCGTGTTCAGCTCTCGATAATGATCAGGCCTTTCCCCCAAAATAATGTCTGATTGACCAAATTCTACATCCTTCCTGCAGTGAACAACTCCCCAGAGGAATTAGTGGCTGTCTGCATTCATTAAGCTCGGTATCAGTCTAATTATGCGCCAATGTGCACCTACGGACTAATTAACAGGGGATCAATAAGGGCCCTGGATGCCCCTCACGCAAGGGCCCTGTGCTCAGCCCCCTCATTATTGGAGCTGCACTGAAGCTTCAAAGAGGATTTCTCAGGCTTTACCCAAGGCGCTGGATGACACATTAGGTTACGCAGGTTTGGCAAAAGTTGGTGTTTCTGCTCACATCTCTCTCTCTCTCATTCTGTGTGTGTGTGTGTGTGTGTGTGTTGCTGGATCTGATTATAAGTATGTGAAAAATACCACAGGCTGTAAGAAGGAGATGACAAACTATTTAAAGACACTCCACAAGTCATGAGGCCCAGTGGAGATTTAACGTGATTATGAGGTGAAAGACTGCAGGAATCTGCGACAGCACAAATTTAACCACCGTACGTCTGCGTTGCATCTCGTCTGACTGTGGCTCACACGGCTCAATCCGAAAGTACTTAAACCTCTTATGTTTAATTAGCAAACCAAAGTGTAAAAACAACAGTTTACTTGTCTGGCCAAGACACTTACGCTTCATTGTTGTCTCTGTGCATCGGACCAGTGTGTAGGATTTATGGCATCTGGCAGCGTAGCTGCTGATTGCAACCACCTTGCCTACAGCATAAAGAGTGCGTGCTTGACGTCACTCGCGGGTTTCCGAAGAGCCATTTTGAGGCGAAAAATCTCTGCCGCAGGCAGCTGCCACGTTGTCTCACCTCTTCTGCCTCCCGGCTAAGGGAAAAATCGCTGGATCTAAGGCGGACTGGGTGCTCAAACAAGCCATGTGTAACAGTACCTACCCGTCAATCAAAGCAGCCACACTGTTAATTATGCACACTTACATAAGATTACTTACATACATGATATAATTTGAAGTGGTGAGTTAAATAGAAATTCAGACTCCGTACAGTTGTCATGAACAAGGACATTATCTATAGATACCAAAACTGTTTTTGTACCAGGCTGTAAACATGTATATTTCTGCTGTGAAGTTGGACATTTTTACATAGGGGCTCATGGAGGTTGACTCGTTCTGTAGCCAGCCTCAAGTGGCCGTTTGAGGAACTGCAGTTTCTGGCACATAGGCTTCGCACAACCACAGACGTTGTTGCTTGTGTGAAAGACGCCAACTAACTAGAGCCAGTTTGTCTGCCCTGGGCTGCTGTAGAAACAATGCAGTCTGACACGGCGGATTCTGTGGAAGAGCACCTGCAAAGTTATAATGATTCTGGTTTTCAGGCGATTATACACAAATGAAAACATAGTTATGCATATTATACATTTAATTTCTGTCACATTCTGTAGATAAAATTAAATTTTTACAGCTTGGGGCTTGAAACACACCAGATATGTTAATTAGTTAGCTTTAGACATTCAGAGGTGTCTTAACCTGGCGGTAACTTTATGTTTAACTTTTAGACACGTGACATGTGAGAGGTATCGGTTTTGTCAATTAACAAAAATGCAAATAAGTAACACACATATTCTCCTTCCCTCCACCTGTGTTACCCACAGTGCAACTTGACTGTCAACATTTCGATATGACATCAGGTGTTATGCTAGAAGCAGCTAATGTAGCCTTAAGCCATTGGCCTCAAGCAGACATAAGAAGAGGGCTACAGAGATCTGGCAAGTTCAGAATCTTTGGATCTATTAGTGCTTCTGGATTTGAAACGATCATAATTTAGATTTAATTAAAATGACAGGAAGGCTCTGACCTGATACAAGGTGCTGTAGGCTGATGAAATAAAACAAGAGAGAAACGAGTGACGCAGGAGACAGAAAAGGAACCTTCAATCGAAGCATTTCATCATTATTCTCACAAAGTTGTGAGGCAACTTGGTGCAGCCCGGGCTCAACAGAGTACAGGGTGTACCTGATGATGTCACTGCGATAAGCCCCCACAGTGCTGCTGAATACCAAACTAAGGGACGACCTCTGTAAGTTGCCATGACACCAGGCACTAACCAGCTCTGTCTGGTTCCAACATCCAGCATGGAGCCTCTGCAGCACATACACACTCGCACGTCACGCACTCACTTATAGCATGATCGTGCGCCTCCTCACACACACGCACACACACACTGGTAATGCGGCTGGAATGATATCTCAAGGACTCTCCCCTCCATGTCACGCTGATTCCAGGAACCCAGCCAGGTTTTGGGGAGCAGTTGCAACTTTTTTTTTTTTTCTCACACGTCAGGGTGTGCACTTCCGGGAGGCAACAGCTGTGTTTCCTGCTCACCTGCACACAACACACCCATCGTGACCTGGCACCGCGGAGCTGGGTAATACCTGCCGCAGCGTGGGGTCTCAACACAGGATTACCTTTCCTCCTCTTTTGTCATGTTCTAAAAGATCTGAAATGAATCCAAGAGATGCGGCAAAGCGAAGCCCTTGCTGATGCCCCTTCGTCAGAAAAAACAAGAAAACAGATGATGCGGTTTATCTTGTGGCTTGTCCTTCTCGGAGTGTGAGATACCATGCCGAGCGGGCGGTAGTTTAGGAGCAGCGGGCGGCGGTGAGGCAAATGGTGTTTCTGTCCCAAACACAGCAGATCAATAAAGGCTCTGACCTCAACTGTCATCCAAGTAAACTCTGCTCGCCAGGGGACGTTCATTTCCCTCTCACAGTGCAAACAGGAAGTAGTGAATGTAATCTGCAGAAGTGCCTAAGCCTATCAGCTAACAGCTCAGTCATGTGGGATTTTTAATTTTGCATGACCAGCTTAGGGTTTACTTGGACACTTTATTGATTCCTCTCTGAGAAAACACGCCACGTGACGCTCCTACCCATGATATTACCATGATGGATCTATAGTTCACTGTATGTTCAGGGAATATTTTTAAGCCTGCTTGTATGCCTCTGTGACACGCGTGAACCTTAAAAATCTCCTCTACAGGCTCAATCACTCATTTCCCCCCCCTGTTGAAAAGCAGGCTTATTCTTTGAAGGCAGTAAACAGCATGATATTCCAGAAAATCCTTGAAAAAATGTGCAAAAAAAAAAACAACTTTTATGTCCTCCAGCCAAGCAGGTCAAAGAATTTATGTAATAATACAACGACTATAAATACACGAGCAACCTGTCAGCAGCTAATCATGTCAGATTTATGCCAGAATGGTGCTGATGAGATTACTTTGCCCTCCTTCTCGTATCTGGCCCTCCGGCGCTTTCACCTCTTCTTTGATGCTAACGGGTCAAGTTTGGGAAGCAGGGGGAAGTTTTAAGCCCCGAGCCAGTTTTTGCATGAATGAATGTCCTTTCTTTCCCCCTGTGATTCATGAATCCCAGTGGCCACCAGTCAGTAGGTATTTAAAGATGAAGATGACAAAAAGTGAAGCGCACATGGACTTTTTCAAGAGATGTCACTGTAGCACGTCTAATATACTACAAAGGCTTGAAAACAGTGTGAACGTGTAAATGTAGTAATGTGGAATAAAACTTCACAAATATATAAAAAACTGTTTCTTTTGCATGTTTTCCCCTGAGATTTTTTTTATGGTATCATACGTACAAACACTGTGAGGGCATCGCCTGATGCAGATGCAGCTGATTTATAGACATAATCCAAAAAAATAAGATTATACTTGCCAGAAATGGACAGCAGATTGTCCACTCAGTCCAGAATTAAAGGGTTAGAGACAGAAATGTATTTATTTTATCCTATTTATTTGAACTTTGTTCAGCCAGTTATTATCTGTTTTATAGTAGAGATTTATCTTTGTATTTCTACACTGTGGTATTGCTCCTTTTACATACGTAAAAGGTCTGTGTACTTCTTCCATCATTGTATATGACACTATGACCTCAGGTGAGACCCAGTTAGTTGGACAATGTCAGATTAAAATCCCCCTTCAAGTCCAAAATGTCAATTTTTCAGGAACTTAGGGGGAAAAAAGGAGTGAAAGAATCAGCTTGGTGAAGGAGGATTGAGCTCCTATGGCTGAAACTAACAAATAAAAAAAAAACCTGCGAGGGTTTTCACATGAAAGCAGCAATATGTTATGGAGAGAACTATTTCTAAATCTTATCCTTTAAGCACATTTAAGAGCTGTGGAGACGCAGACACTGAGAGCGCCAATGACTTTGCTCCGTGGTCACAGCTCATAGATAACTTTATCCGGCCTGTGATGTGTATTCTTCCATAAAAGAAACACCATGGAAAAACTAATCCTGTTTGGCTGAATTCAGCCCAGATCAAAAGTCAGCAAAAAAAAAAAAAAACCTTCAGCACTCGTGGAGACAGCGGAAGACACTGGCAGCAAGACCGGCGGCTAACTAACGGACAGTTTAAATTGGGTGACTTTAGAGGATATACATTCACGTCACAGGGGACCTTATAGCCTGCTTTAAATCAGGACAGGGCCACTAATTACGCATTTCCTCCTCACATCTCCAAACACAGCATCACTTGTGACCTTATCTCTGTGCCTGTCAGAGTGTTAGCGTTCACATGGCAAGTGTGGCGATGAATGTAATTACTGGAGCCCAAAATAATAACACCGTCGTCTTTGAGCAACCACCAGCCAGTCAATTGTAATAAGACCCCCTCCTCCTCCTCCTCTTTCTCCCTCTCCATCTCCTCCAAATCAGTGGAGACAAGGACAAAAATAGAGTTATTAAGAGTCCTGGATCTATGGGAGAAACACATACAGAATATATTACAGAGAAGGGAGCATATTAATACGTCAGTGAATTTAATCTCTCATGAAAACACTTATAGTAATCCTATTAGGAAGTTTATCACAACTTTAGAACTTTTAAATGATGTGCAGCCATTAAAAAAAAAAGAGTCACAGCACAGACACTCAGGGAAGCTTTAATATATTCCTAAATTGTTTAAAGAGTATAGACTATTTTGGAGGAAAAGCTGCACTGCAAACGGCTATATTTTTATTTTCCTCTGTTTGAGATGTAAATTTAAAAGTTCGCACATATATTTTTATTTTCGCTTTTCATGAATCGCTGTTATTTTGGTTTTCGTGTCCCAGCACTGTTGCGTTTCGTCACTGATGTATTCTCAACCTTCTTAAGCCTTTTTTTGTGCATGTGTGCAAATTAAAAAGGAATTCAACTCAGTGTGTGAGTGGTAAATCTGAGAATGAAAGGTGTTTAGGGACAGCAATTGCCAAATCCAGCTGACTGCACAGTCCACTATTCTGGAGCATTCAGCTGCATCGTGTTGATCTGTGGCACATTTTTGTGAAGAAATTAAAGTCAGTCAACTGTAATCCAGTTTTGGTTTTTATATGAATCAAATCTTCAGTCTGTTGTTCACAGCTTTTTTGGGTAAATTGGGATTGGTCATATAGTACAAGATTTCCATCACATAGTACAGATGCACATTTATTTACATTTTACACTTGATTTGAAGCAGATAAAGTAGATGTTAGAAAAGGACAGTAAAACAATGATCAGGCCCTATAAAATAATAATAATATTTTTGTCTCTGCAGAATGAGGTATGTGCAATTTCACACCTGAAGGCTCTTTTCACATTCACCTGCTGACGGGGAAAAGTTTCTCTGAGGAGTCTAAGGTGTGAACATACAGTACGAAACGACTTTGTGGCATCGCAGCTAATATGGAGTGTGACTCATGGAAACTCAAGTGCACTGTACATACACAGAAACCGAACTTTTCAGTGAAGTAGGAGACACAGGAGCGATACCATTTAGTTCAGGATCAGGTTAATTCTCAAGAAGGTTTCATCTAAAAGGAATTTAATATGAAAAAAGATATCACACTATGTTATGTAAAGGAATCGAGGTGGAGAGTTTGGCGCAAGAATGTGCAGAATTGGCCAGGAAACATGCAAAAGTTCACAGTGTGCAGGATATTTAAATGTCCAACATAAGATACAAGAATACAAGATTCATTCATTTTGATCATTTCACAGTAATAATTGTGCTGTGTACACACACGGTGTGCAGCATTGTAGATGCACATATACCGACCGGCAACTTTATTAAGTACTCTTGTACAATCCAATGTGATCCAGTACAACATCTTACAGGAGTATTATGTTTTCAGTTGACACTGTCAGAGAGGTGGTGAGTATTACAAACAGAAAGCAGGCAGACGATATATGCAAAAGGCACAGGGAGTCTGATGAACTTACAGTTCTGATCATGTAGAAATATACAAAAGTAACTTGTAACTACTGCACTAGTAACTTGTCCAATGTGCAATCTTATTCAGAGAGAGAGAGCCAGTGCAACTTAGGTATTTATGTCCAACAGCGTGAGTAAATTGCACTGGGAAAATAATGACACAGTGTTGTGTTGTTTAATTAAGACATTTTACGTGAGATGTAAATAAGGGTAAACATGCAGAGATATGGAATATGAAATTATAATAAATAATTATAATTAAAATAAGTATTTAATCTAATATTGGATATCTCACTGAGGGAGAGGATATAATTTTGAGAAATGTGTATGCTGTATATTATATATGAGTTTCTTGAAACATATTACAGAGAGACACGGCATCTTTATATTATATATAGTTGTTGTGATTGTTTATTCTAGCTTTACTTTGATAGTTTCTGTGTGTTGTTATTAAATTAAATGTAAGTTCAAAATGACGCAAACAGACAAAAATGAAGTGGAACAATGTCGCCACCTTGTGGCCACGCGTAGAACCGCACGCTAACTGTGACCCGGAAGCGGTTTAAGTGTGTTTTTCTCTTTCGCACGTGGGGTGCTGCCACTGTCCAACATGGCCGCGTGCAGTGTGGAGGAGCTGCTGGCTAAAGCCGAGCGAGACGAGGCAGAAAAGCTGAAGAGCATCGCCGTCCACAAAGAGCTGGACCTGGAGTTTGACGTCGGTAACCTGCTGGCCTGTGACAAAAACCGCATCGAGTCGCGGGACTTCAGGGGACAGAAGAAAGAGGACTTCCTGCGCTCGTTAGCTCGGGACAACACGCAGCTGCTCGTCAACGAGATCTGGAAACAACCCACGGAGAGAGTCGAGGAGGCGATAGTGGTCAAACTACCCGAGTCGGTGACCCCGCTGCCCAGAGAGAAACCACCTCCGAAACCCAGACCTCCGACAAAATGGGAAGAGTTCGCCAAGCTGAAGGGCATACAGAAGAAGAAGAAGACCAACCTGGTTTGGGACGAGACTGCCAAGGAGTGGAGGAGGCGCTGGGGCTACAAGAGGGCCAAAGATGACACCAAGGAGTGGCTGATCGAGGTGCCGGAGACCGCAGACCCGAATGAAGACCAGTTTGCCAAACGCGTAAAAGCCAAGAAGGAGAGAGTGGCCAAAAACGAGTTCAACAGGCTGAAAAACATCGCCAGGGCGCAGAAGATTAAAGTACCAGGTGTGGGGCTCACCCCTACGGCCCAGCAGTCCAAAGACGAGCTGTCCAGAGCTGTGAGTGTGGCCAAGACCTCCACGGCATCCGTGGGGAGGTTTCAGGACCGGCTGCCTAAAGAGAAGCCACCAAAGAACACAGGCAAGAAGAGGAAGTTTGAGCCCCTCATCGGCAACTTCTCCAACGAGAAGCAGAAGCAGCTGGACATGCTCAAACTTATGGACAGCAAGAAGCCCAAGTTGGACATCACCAAGGCTGTCAACAAACAGATGAGAGAGGAGGACAGAGAGGAGGCCGCAGCTAAACGCAAGAAGGGAGCGGGCAAGAAGGGACGCAAAGGAAACATGTCAGGAAAGGGCAAAGGGAAGGGGAAAGGAGGCAAACCTGGAGGGGGTAAATTTGGAGGGGGGAAGAAGCGAGGCAAACCTGGGAAGCACTGAGGACTTTAAACCTCCTGCTTACACCTGCGTGTGCCTCAGCATCGAAACCTCGGACTGAAACGATGCGATATGAAATGACTGATCTGTGAGTGAGGGCTGTCGTGTTGGGACTGTCCAGGATTTTTGTGGCTCTTTCACCGTTTAAGCTGTCATCAGATCTGTAAATATCTGTCCCAGCGTTCTTGAGGCTGACTGATTTAATATGTGTGTTATTAATGAAAAAAAATACTTAAAAGTGCAGCCCGAATTAAAAAATCAGGTCATTGTTTCCTTTCTTGTTTTGTGAGATCTTAATGTACCTTCACAGCAGATGATTTTCATCTTTTTTACATACATTTGTCTTGTAAAGGCAGAAAAAAAACAGATGGAACTAATAGCATTGCATATATTTCCACCTGTGCGATTTCCTCAGTGATTAAACAGGTGGAAATGGGAGGAAAAAAAGATGTCCAATGTGAAAAAATGTATGATTTTTAAATTGTATGTGAAATGTTGTAGAGAGAGACTTAAATATAAAGTGTATTTTTTATTTGAGACAAAATATAACTTTAATCAACAAGAGAACTTAAAAAAGGTTTAAAGTTTTGACAGTAAGCAAAACAAATATGTTAGAGTTATAGTAAAGTAGTTTAGAAATAAGGTACGGTCGAATATTCAAGAAAATTACCTCCTGTATCCTTTCCTAAACACTTTTCCTTGACCTCGATGGAAAACACCATGAGGTGAAGGAGAGATGTGAAGGAGACTTCATAAGGACGAAGGAAAAGTGCTCAGGAAATCTGACTGCACTTTTTTAAAAAGATGTTTTTGGGCTTTATTGGAAAAGGAAAGTGTGGAGAGAGCATGGGGAATGACATGTTGAACCCCGGGCCGGGAAGGACTGAGCCTTTGGACATGAGGCGTGTGAGCTAACAGGCACCACACACAGCAGCCATTTTGTCATGAAATAGTAGGGTAAACAAAGGCGTCATCGAGAAACTAACTAAGGCTGCGTTCCATTTATTGCAGCAGAGGCTGTCCATGTAGGCAACATGCGCCACAGCAGCACCCTGGCTCTGTTTTGCCTGGATGTAACAGATTCTTTATTAGTATCTTTGGTAATGGCTGCTGTGAAAATGGTTCATTTGATTTGTTATAGCAGGAAAAAAATCACAGGTGTTTACTCTGAAGAGTCCTGTCTGGTCTGTTTGAGTTCTAAAGTCTGTTCTAAAAGCTGATATGAAAAGTGAATTTCATGCGCCCTGACATTATTTAACACCGAGACTCTTAAATGTTTGAACACTGAGGTGCCCTTTCTCTCCTCCTCTGAAGTAAACATCAGATCTCTTTTCTAAGCAGCTTAGCTTTGGTTTTCGGTTATGTAAAGGCTTTGCTTCGGCCTTGGTGTCTAGACAGGAGGCACCACGCTGAATTAGGAGCAGAGAGAAGAGTTGCAGATCACAAAAAAAAGTTCATAAAGTACATAAAAAGTCTTTTTTTTCTGTCATTCGACTCAAAAACTGATGGTATTTTGTTGATTGCAGGGATGAAATTTCACGTGCTACCTGTTTTGAAAGAGAGTCCTTGGAGCTAGAGGAGGTGCAGTCCAACAAGTGTTTTGTAAGACAACTTGGGCCAAAGATAATAAAGGTTAATTAGCTGTCTCGCTCATTTTCAGACAAACACATTTCTCCCTTTTCAGTTCACTAAGCTAATCCCCCATCTCTCCTGACAAGGGTTCAACCTTAATTCCTGCAGACGCCGATTGCCTTTAACCGGGAAAATGAAATCGAGGCGGTTTACTTGCAGTAAACGAAGTCGTTTTGCAGTTAAACTTCACTGCGTGTCATCTCTACAACAATGCTTTTCATGGTTTGCAGCAGCAACTTCCATCGCTCAGATATGATTGTCTGGCTGAGGGATCTTTCGTGTTATTGATGGATGCTTTTTAATCGCTGACAGAAGCTCACAGCCAAGCTCCATCGCACCAGAGCGGGAGAGGAGCGGTGCGTGTGTGTGTGTGTGTGTGTGAGAGAGGAGGGGGGGGTTCAATCGCCATCTGTTGAGCAGTCCGCCACCCCGTTCCAAGCCCATTCATCTTTGTCTCTGCTCACCCAGGCCACTGGAAAATGGGACACAGTCAATAACCCTAAATCAATCAGGCACCCTTGATGAGGTAAAATTATGAATTCTCATCCACGTCAGGCGAACAGTGGCAGCGGCCTCTAAACTTCTCTCACGTGTGACCAGATGGTCAAAGAACAATGGGAACTGGCATGAAAATGGGGTGGTCAAGCATGATCTCTGACATGAAGACTGCCTCTTATTCCACCACTGAGCTAAAATATTGGAAAAGAAATCAATCCCAAGCTATATTTAATCTTGAAAATCAAGAAAAAACTCCACTTTTAGTCTAAGAATCAAACACTTCCCTGCCTCAAACTATGATTTTATTTGCCCCCTGCTCCTGTGCTGTACATGCTTGTGTGTGTGTTGCACTCGGGGGAAGGATGCGCTGTTGCTCGTGTCCGGCTCCAGTCGGTGCTGCAGTGGATTACTCAGCTGCATTTACTTAAAGGTAGTGCAGAGAGAGTGCGGGGGGCTTTCGTCTTCAGCGTGCGAGAGCCAGATTCTTCAAGATGCAGCGCATCTACATGCACAGCAATGAACACTTTGAAGTCTTCACCACTGTCCTTGCTCCACAAGGTGAGTGGAATCATATCTGCAGTGAAGTGTGGCGTAGCATGACATTATTTACATTGTTAGTGGGAGCAAGGCGGCATATCGGTGTCATCTGATTAATAAATAATGGGGTCATTTTCTCACCCTGTGGTGGATTGTTCATTTGTAGTTGAAGCATTTGCATGAAGAATACTTGCAGCTCTGACAAATCAGAAAACTAATCTTTTTTTTTTTTTGCTGATTCATTTCCACTCTGGTTAACAGGCAGGTATCGATACAGAGCAGAGGCTGAAAAGGCAAGTTAAACATTCATTTAAAAAACCCTTTTAATATGTATTAATAAAAATGTTGCATTGGCTGATGCTGATTTAACTTCACAGCAGAAATACGAGGCCAAACAACTCATCTAATGTTTTCCACGTCCTTTATCTACTGGAGATTGATTGAGTTTGACATTGGTGGTAGTCATCAGTCATTTTCCTTTGAGTCTATGTTATTTTGTCTAATCTATCTGTGATTAACATGGACCATATTTAGGAGGAACACATAATGAAGAGTAGACCCAGATTTAGGGTTTCTTTCACTGCACAGCAGTTAATCTCTGAGTCTTGACACATAATCCTCTGCAGTCTGACCTGTAGACTGCACAGCCGGCCTCCCAATATCTTTTATCAGCACAGCTAACATGAATGCAACAAACCCGCACTTTATTTCTGTGTGAAATTTCACTAAGTGCATCTTGACAGTTTGAAATTTGATTTTAAAAAAATGACTGTAACTCTCCCTCTGTCCATCAGATGGTAGTGGTGCACAGCTACAGGCCGCACTGGCCAGATGAGCTTGAGCTGTCTCCAGGTGACGTCATCCTGGTGCTGTCCAAACATGAGGAGGAGAGGTGGTTTGGGCGGCTGCAGGACGGCCAGCGGGGCTACTTCCCCGCCTCCTGTGTGATGGAGCTGAGCCAGGTTGGTTGGCTGCCTGAATGAGCTCAGCAATGCAGCATTACTGGACTGTGTTGTTGCTGCTGCTGCTGCTGCTGCTGCTGCTGCTGCTGCTTAATGTCAGAAGGCAGATTGTACTTTCTGTTCTTCTCTGTCCTGCTCTTCCACAACAGTGTAGCTTTTAAACAGCATGAAAACATAGTTTATTCATCAGGACTGATTTTTACAGAGGCACTGCAGTGATGAAGTTCAGTTACATGAGTCTAATAACCCTAATGATGTCATGTTGTCTGACCAAAAGCCTTACAAACTGGAGCCGTGGTCCTCGAAATAAGTGGACATTTGGGAGGTCTAATGAAATATGTTACTGAGTTGCATTGTGGGAAATGTAGTAGTTTTTTAAAGTTTAGTTTGAGCACTGCTAGAGACTAAAAGTCGGTCACGCCTTGGCCTTTTTTTTTAACCTGTTTCTTGTGAATTGTCTAACTTTCTGAAAGAGTATGACTCAATCTCTGGAGCATCCCTTTAAAATAATGAAGAAAATAGAAATAGAAAATACTTCACAATTTAGTTTTTAGGCATAAACAACTATAACTTTTCTATTTTAAGCTCTCTGGCAATGTTTAATTAATTATCTACTTTTTCTGTACTGTCACTACCTAAATAAAGAAATCCATTAAAGCTAAATATAGTCAGCAGATTTTGAGTAGTCCACAATGTGAAAAAAGTAGCAGCAGATGAAAAGGTAGTGGAGGAAGCATGCAGTTTATTTCAGGACATCTGTAGGACATTTTAAACTCAAACACACTCAATGGCTTCTATTTTCAGGTGATTCTTTCCCAAAAAGTCCCTGTAAGGAGCTCAGCCTGCCACAACGTTTCAGGCGTACGCAGCAGACACGGACAGTAAGTGTTAAACTAAATACAGCAGCAATAACAACAAATACACACGTCCCCCCCCCGCCTTCAAGTCCACGCATACACATCATGCACACACCCAGCACCCAGCAGCTGTTTCATCACTGAACCCCCGCACATCCCCCCTTCCCTAAATCCCATCCCATTGCTCTCCGCCCAGCGCCCCTGAACAGGTGGCCCCTCTCGTCCCTCATTAGTTGACAAAGCACACTGATTACTAACCCCCCTAAAAACACACACACACATGCAGGCGTACACTCGCTCTCACACACACACACACAAGCTAGTCAATCCCCTCTCACTGCACTGCATCTCATTAAAAGAGGAACAGGAGGGAAAGGAATGACTTTTTTCAGCTAAGAAGATCTGAAAATGTTTGACAGCTCAGTCGAAGTCTTACGGGAACATTTATGATAGATCGTCGAATGCAAAATAAGTTTTTTTATGAAGGCGGTTGATTCAGCGAAACTTGTTTGACAGGTTACTGTATCTCTCTTGCAGTTTATTTAACAGTAGGGGGCATTTATTTTTGACAGCCTGCCACTGAACTTTGCTCACACACTCTCATAAACACACACACCACACAGAGCCCTCTGTACAGCTCCGTGCCTGTCTTGTCTACTAGCGGTGGAATTTGGGTCATGAGGAATAAACAGGCCCTTTGTGTTTGTTATTTCCTCTTTGTCCCCCAGTGGACACATTCTGCAGGCACTCAGGAGGGGGAGCAGAGGAGGTGGAGTAGGAGTAGGAGGGGGAATGGGGCTGGATGAGGGCCAAGGCAAGAACGAGGGCCCCTTCCTGGTGCGGAGGCCCCAGATCCCTGTGCCTCAGCCCGTGGCCTCCCAACCTCAGACACACAGATCCCCGGGCCTGCTCAACAGGATCTTGTCCAAGTGCCGGAAAAAGAGTGAATGCCAGGGAGCTACGAACGGGGCCTTCGAAGGCGACTAAGAGGCCCTCCTCTTTGTCCTGGGTGGCTGAGCCGGGTTCACTTTGGTGGGGCTGCGTTGGGGGAGTATGTGGGTGAACGGAGGAGCTTCTGAAACATGAAAAGACGAGTCTTGAATATCCTGATGCGGGCAGATACTCATTGTCGTGTCAGGTGTTCTTGACTCGGCTGCAGATGAATGGTGAGCGCACAAACCTGAATCAGTGACGTCACAGAAGGTGGTTTTCCTATAGCGTCCGGTGTGACATCACTGATGGGGGGGGTGGCCACTAATGTAACATACCTGAAAGTTTGAACCTACAGAGAGCTGAGCAGCTGCTGTTTTCTGCCCCTGATTTTCAGCATAGCAAGATCAAATGCCAGACTTATGCTTTGGAAAATATATAATTACAATCACAGCTATAATATGGGCAGTAAATTAGTAGATAGTTATAATCAATGAAGCGTTATGTGACGCTTCACTGATCAAACCTTGTAGATTTTTAAGCTGTTCCTGAAGAGAAATGTTTTTTTTATTTTATTACATATTTTATTGTCTGTGTGCAACTTCATCTGCTTGTGTGAATCTGTTAATATGTATATATTTGGCTGCTTAATATGCAATTATTATAATTATAAAACCAGTAAACCCTTAAAGGCTAGCCTCTTTTTATTTCAGGGGAAACATCCGTCACTTTATAACCTCATACTTCAGCTCCTGTTCATTTTTCTTTGAACACACTGGGCCTCCCTCCTATTTAACAGTGCTGGAGGGGGGAAATAAAAAAAACTCTCTCAAGCGAAAGGAAGTGTGATTGAGGCCTGCTGAAAGCCTCGCCAAAAGGACCAGGGATTGTGCCGGTTGCCCCGGCAACACCAAAGCAGCTCTCAGATGTCGCATGTAGTCTTCTTCTTCTTCTTCTGCGGTGCCTCCCAGCACGTCTCCGTAGCAGGGTCTCTATAGGATGGGCTGTAGATTACCTCCTTGCAGAGGACACAAAACCAAACCTAATCCTAACCTTGGCCTTGACCTCCGTAGGGAAACACACTCCTCCTCCTCCTCCTCCTCCCTCCCTCCCCCGCCGTTTGATATTCACTGTTGTATAATCCTTTGTAATAAAGGCTGTAGGAGGCAGTCACTCTGGGGCCAGTGTTTGGGCGGCATGTCTTGCACTGGAAGGGTGTAAATGTTACAAAGAGAGATAGCTCCACTGGTCCTCTGAGCAAACTCTGATTCATGAGAGGAATATCTGAGCGGGCCTTTCCGCTGTCGTTACTCATACGGCTTATCTTGAGCTCGTGACTCTCGCTTTTAGATAGTAGGAATTTACTGGGAATATTCAAAATTACAATGACCACATGTGACAGGATATAAAAGAATGTAATGTGTGTACTTCTCTTTATGAGATATAATGCACAATATGTGCACGAATAGAGCGAAAAATGTGACTTAACTTAAAGATCCCTGCTGCTTTTTTCACCTGGGAGTGTAAATTGTGGATTAGTGCTCACTTTTCTAAGTCATTGCAGATAAGGTCACAAAATGTACAGTTACATTTTTAAAAAAAACTTAAAGTAAATCATCCACTGTAGGTGTTGTTTCAAAGCGTTGCAACTCTCCAGTCAAATGTGAGCCTGACTTACCTCACACGGCGCTGACACACACAAGTGGAAACAGTGACCTATATAGGGCGGAAAAGGCCAGGGTCCAATTTTAATACACACACACACACACACACACACACACACAAACCCAGTGCTGTGGACTCTCCCGCCTAAAAGTGCCCTATCCTCGCTGTGTTGTGCTGGGTGTCTTCAGGGAGGATAGGGGAGAGGAGAGAGAGAGGGGGGGAGGAGGGGTAACAGGGTGCCTGCCAGATGACTGCTCTGTCAGCCCAATAATGGGCTGCCATCTGCTGTCTAGCATACACAAAGGCAAACAGTGTGCGTGTGTGTGCGTGCGCGCTCGCTTTTGGGTGTGTGCTCAGAGGAAGAGGGCAGGGTAGGTTTGGTTGGACGCCTGCAGGCTCTGTTTCATGTCCTCAGTGTACAAAGTGGACACAAAAATGAACACACACACACCTCCGTCCATTAATGTCTAGCTCAATAAGTGTAGGCATGCCAGTACTGGACCTGAACTGGATAATAAAAATGGGTGGTGCCCTTTAAGTCCTGCTGTATATTTAAATAAAAAAGGGAAAATATAAATCTCCCTCGCTTTTAATAAATGTCACAATAACAAGCACCAAGTCTTGTCTGTATACAAACAAGAATGTGTCTATATGTGCGTCAGTAAGTCTCTAAAGTCTAAGGACTGCTTCCCTTACATACATGCATGAAGCATAAGGTGGAGGGCCGATGCCAATAACCAATTAAGAGGCAAAAGGTCCCTGACATCTTTCAACTCTTAGTGCGGGTCAGCTAAGAACAAAGGATCCTCTTGTACAAGATCGAGAGCGAAGGGAGGACAGATTGATTAAGTGGACATGGCATGCATGTGGCGCCCGTGTGTTTATGTGCACATTGTTTATATGCATGCGCGCTGCTGCTCCTTCAGCATAAGGCAAGTCATCACGTTCTTTGCCTCCCTCCATTTGGGGGGCAATTGAGTGAATGGGCCTGTAAAACCAACAGCCCCGAGGACAAAGGAGCCCGGGGGCATTAAGTCATGGGTGAGTGGGCCCCTTTAGGGCCAGCAGCTGACCCTGTGGAGAGGCCTCTTGTTCTGGTGGAGGGGGCTCGTGTCCCTGGACCCCAGGCCAAGTTGACAGCATCCCAACATATACATACACACACCACACACACATGACAGAGGGGTTCGGCTTAAACCACTCCATCAGTCGTAAACGCTTAACAATTCTCCTACACGGCTGTCAAGTCCACCTGGGGGGAAAAAAAATGACAATATACAATGAAAGTTGGGGGATTTCCATATTTCCCCACCGAGAAAATGGCTTTCAAGATTCAGTGTTTGGCAAGAGCTCAACAGTTTGGTATGCCTGCTGTGAGCATGTCAGAAAAACTAAAGGATCATCAGAAATCTTTATTATGTGGGAAATACCATGTAACCTATACTAATTTGGGACACTTGGCAGAGAGAGATAAAACCCCATGAAAAAAAACATAGACACACAAAATTTTAAATGCCATAGATGTCATGCAACATATGCATTTATTTATTTATTTTCCAAATTAAGTACACGGTTACAAAGACAGTTGGCAGGATTTCTATGGTACCTTATGGTTATGATTTCAACTGAAAATGCTACAAAATATAGAGCGAGTGTTACACCGTGTGATTCACCTCGTCAGTTAAAGCAAAGTCCAGCATCTTGTGTATTGCTCATGCATAACTACAGTAGTATATAACAGCTGCTACTATCCTGTATATGTACTTAATTCCCTCAAAACCTATGATGTTACATGGCCAAATGTTGTTAAGGTACAAACATGTTAACTCGGACTTAACGAATGGAATGTACAAACACAAGTCAAACCAACAAACAGAACATGTAACACAATTATATACAGATTAGACACATCGCAGCCACCAGATTCATATACAAACGTCACGTGGATGTTAAGTCAACTTCCTGTTTTAGAGTTGTGTTTTACTCCTGATCTTTCCACTTGATCTCCCTGACAAGATTCCCTTCTTATTCACACTTAAAATGCTTAATGCAGGATAATCCAGATTAAAACTGGATTCACTAATGCCAATAATACAAAGAAGACCGTTTGGAGCTATAGTGTTATTTCACCAGATTATGGAAACGTTTGCTTCAGGATGGTTATAAATGATGTGAATCAGCCTGTTAACATGGAAGCACAGTGCAGTGCATTTCGTCAGAATCACACCCGAATTCATGCATATTTATGTTACATTTTAAGAGTTTTCTTTCAAATAATGAGTGAGAACATAGGGGTTTGTTGTCTTTCTCAAGAGCTTTTCAGCAGGATACAAGGTTACTGAGATACTTGCTGTTGCAGGGACCAAATATAGGTCTTGTAGTAACAGGATGATCTGTGTTAGTTCTAAAAAAATGTTGTATGTAAGGCTTCAAAGTAGTGCATACATTTCTGCAGCAGGACAGGAGTAAAATGTTGAAATCAAGCAGCAAGATCTTAATGTCAGCATTCATGACAAAATGGGGGAGACACACACACGCGCGCACGCACACTCACACGAACAAAATAAAAATAAGGACAAGAGCTACAACATCAGAATGAACAAACATTTAAAATTAAATGATGAGTAAAAAGTGCAATTTGTTTATGATTAGAGGTCGGAGATGGAGTCCTGCTACCTAATAGCGAAGAACGCGTTTGAATCAAAGGAGAAAAAGATGTGTGTCTATATGTATCTAACCTATATGTTACAAGATCACAGATACAACTACACAACGATTATTTGCTAAATCTTGCCTGATCAGGAAAAGTTATTATTAACATATTAAATTAGTGGCAGTGCATGTTCTTCTAACTTGGAGTAATGAAACTGAATGGTAGCCCAATCCTGATTTTGAAAGAGAAAAGACAATAAAATTCTTCAATAATTTCTCTTAAATGTTTTTTTCTCTTTTTTTTTTAGAAATAAATAAATTAGTAGACATTAAATAAATAAAAACCTACAGCCTTCACATAAAAAGTAAATCCTTCTCGACCAAATGCTTGTTGTAGAACACTGATGATATGAAAACCGGTCTGCATCGACTGCGACACACTAAAAACGGCTGACCAAAGCGACGGTGACCATTCGTCCTCTATCACAGAGAGGACTGCTTTAGTGTAGTGTAGAGCAAGTGAGGGTTTTTAGGCTGTTTTGTCAGCAAAGTTAAACTTCTTAAAAACTCATGGTGTCCGATTTATATTAATATCTAAGCTTTAGAGCTGTCAGATAATAAATAAAACAAACAGAAATAAAAACATTAAAAAAAAAGGTACCCTTCCATTTTTGAGGTTCTTACACGTGTACATTGCAATGAAATACATTCAACCGATGTCTCGACGGACACTATGGCCTTGGAAAGGAAACGTTGTGTTGTTAATTTAAAAAAAAAAAAGATACCATCAGAAGTGCTATCCAGTTTGCCCTTAAAAACACTGCGCCTTTCTCAGCAGCAAAATCAACTCAGTAGTGCAATACTGACAGCTTCTTATGTCCATCCTCAAAAACTTCACATCGCCATGGATACGCATTCAGCAACTCAACACTGTCACACACACACACACACACACACACACACACACAAAAAAAAAAAACAACAACACGTAACTGCATTTTTGCTTCTAGGATTTTCAAAGTGATTGTTAATATTATATTCTATGATGGAGTATTAGGGCCACGCGTAAGAGGAGGTTTGGTTTGCCTTTCGTGAAATAAAGTCGATATTTCAGGATTTCAGTTCAATAAATCAAACTATTAACGTGAGCTGAAATTGTGCCTCGCAATCGGTTTTAGTAACAATTAAATTATTGCTCATTTGGCACAGAAATAGTGTGGTAATAAATGTTAATACTCATGCCAAAAATGGCTGTTCAGGGGGAGAAAACACAAATTTGGAAGAGGCGTCACTTGCTCTTTTAACTTGATTTGATGGACCGGGTGGTCCTCTCTCCTCCCTTTTTCCCCTTATGCCTGTCCCTAACGCTCTTTTATATTCTGTACTGTGTATGTGTTGTTAAAAACCCATGGTGTGATTTTAAAAATACATGGGTGTCAAAAAAAAAAGCTACAAATTTTTGCATGTACGTGGTTTTTGTCTGATAACAGCAATGGGGCAGTTTAGCAAAACAAGCCGGAGGAGAAACACAATGTGTAGCGTTACATTATAAAATGTCTTTCTCCATTTAAACAATATATTAACAATATAAAACTCAGAAGCAGCCACTGCTAGTAATAAACACTATTTCTACAGCCTACTGTATGTGCAGGTTGTTTCAACGTTACTGACTAGTGCAGAAAAAAAGTTCTAGCCTGTACAAAACTGTTTATGTTGCCAGGTTGTGTGTCATTCAAAGGAAAATACAGGCCAAACCGATGAACGAGAAGCAGGCGGTGACCTAGAAATGTGTTGAAAACAATACCAGCAGCCGTGCCTTTTGTGGACGTCCTTGGCAGTGCATTTCTGCTTCGAAATAATAAAATAAAATCATTTGTCTTCACTGGATTGTCTCTTATGGGATTCAGTGGAGGTTTTAGTTCTTGGACGGGCATAGTAGTGTTGCCTGCGCAGCGAGGGGACGCCTTTAAAGCACAAGGGCCCTTGAGATCGAGCCGGATGACGGGTAAGGGTTCAGGTACTGGCGGGCCTGTTCTGTCATGATCAGCTGGTCCTCTGTCTTTCCATAAACCACCGCTTCCCACTCACTCACCTGCAGAGAAGGCAAGCAATGATCACCAAATGGTTGCGTAGCTTACACTTCATTATGCAACACATCATAGGGACAATTTATAACATTATGTATATCTTAACAGTTGCAACGTATTTATTCAAAGGTTCCCTGAGAAGTTTTTGACCTCTAGTAGCGCTATGGAGCAGTACAGGTGGCAGAAACATACTGAGAAATGCGGCAACCAGCACAGGCGGGTAAATACTTAGAAAACTTTGCAAGAGTTATGGGGAAGGAGAAGCTTCCATGATGTTTGTTAGACCTCAAGGATACATGCAATGTGTTTTGTTGACTAATGCTTTTATGGAAACAGAACTTATGATTGTGTCCAAGAAATCTCCACAGAGCCCCTTTAACACATACCAATAGGAAACTCATTCAGAAAATATGATCACATCGTCCGATGTTTTATTTAAAGACTGCTCTACATACCTGTACGGTGGCGTGTTTTGGTGCTTTGTGGGAAGCAAGAAGCTTCTTCATCCGGGGGCTAGTAAAGCGATGAGGATGAACGGGAACTAATGAGGGCTCCTCTTGGCTAGAAGACAAAGAGTGGCTACACTCCTCCTGCTCGGAGATCGGGGTGATCAGTGAAGAGTTGGACAGTAGACTTTCATCTGGCACCTGCGATATGAGGTTCAGTAAATACAGTTGTTAAATTAACAATGCAAGAAATGGTAAAGCTAAACCTAATTCATATAGTAGAAGTAGCATTTTACAGCGATGTCCGCCATTACAAACCAATATATATACCTGTTTATTGATAATGTTTATTCCAGAAACTCCAGAAATTTTCCAATACAGCCACATCTCACTATTATTAGCCAATTAGTAGTTGTTTCTCACCTAGCTAAAGGATCTGAACCAATGATTTTAACCAGTACTGTGACTCACTTCTGCGATGTTGAGCTGCTCTTGGAAGAGTTGGACGTTTAGGCAGTCTTTCCCCCAGGGGTCCAGGACAAGAGACTTACGCACCTTTCTAGCTGGGCCATCAATCTGAAATCAAAGGACAGTAAATGCTCTAGTTCTCCTTGGGTACAGATTTCTTTAAGGATCACAAGTGAGCTCATTAGTATATTAAAGTAAGGGAAGAAACTGTACGTACATTATGTTTCCACACTCTGTAGTCTGGCTGGATGTCTGCTCTGTTAAAGATGTCCGCTCCAGTCTCCTGCTTTAGAACTTCACGAATGTCTTCTTCTAGGAAAGCCAGCGGTTGTGGCTGAAAAACACGACATGCGTGAATATATTGTAAAAGATCATGCAGCCATGGACTGCACAAAATAAGAAAAGGTTATTATGAACAGCCACATTTGATCTCTTACCTCCATCTTCAGTGGCCCGTGCATTTTCTCCTGGGCAGCCAAAGCATTTTTGAAGGGAGTCGGTGTCCTCGGGGTTGGGATCATGACAGTTTTACGGAACTTGGGAGTCCGGGATCTATACAGTTGACAGAAAGTATTACACATCGAGGACTCTCCTTCTAACAATCTGATCAACTTAAGATTAATAAAAAGATTCTAGCTTTTATGCCATCTTTGGTGAGGCATATACAGCTTGTATATATGTATTTACCCATCATTCTCTTTCTGGTGCTTAGGTGTTGTTTCTTTTTGGAGTGGCGTGTTGAGAAGACACCTTTGGCCACACACAGGAGTTGAGGTGAGGGCGGGGTTATCCAGATTCAGATGCTCTGCCCCTGATATGTTACAGAACTGAAGAAACAGACGGACACATTAGTCACGCGAACAAATCAACAACATCAACTCTACGAGGAAGTGGTCAAGCTGGGGTGAGGATGAGGGTATGTCAAAGAAAAACAGAATTCATTTACTCGTGACGGGGTGAATGGCAGTGACTTCGTGGGTGTTTTCTTGGGAGAATTTGAGATATTTTCCAAGAAGGAGGAGCAGGTCCTGTCGCACAATGGGGATGGTTCCCCCCTCTCTCTTCTCCTTTTCCTCACAATGGATGCCTGGGAGGGTTTGGATGCGTTGATAGGAGTCAGAGAGGTGACGCCGCCCAGCCCAAATGCAGCACAGTTCTTATCACGGCCAGAGACGGCAGTCGGAGTGTTGACTGTGTAGCCCATTGTATTGTCAATCGTCCTCTCTTGCAGGAGACTGGCGTAGCCGGCCTGGTTGTGCCTGGGTGGTGTCGCTGACTCTGACAGGTCAAAACTGGCCACGTCGCTCCATGCAACAGGGTCCTGCAGGGCAAAACACATCTACAGTAGATCTTTAATACATTCCTGACTTCCATGCAGTAAATTCACACTGAGATAGATTTATGTCTTCTTGTGCTCCTTCTGTTACTCACTGAGTCAATGAGCTCCATAGTCTCTGCAAACTCCGGTATGGTCTGCAGGTTAGAGAGCACAGTGCTGGCCTCTACAGCCAGGAACTTGCTGGGGGAGACAGGAAGCTGTGGTGGAGGTCCCTGCGGGATCTCAGGGCCTCTCCAGGACCTTCTCTCTGCTTGCTCCTCTAGGCTGCTGCTACTTGTAGTCATTGTATCATCTGACACACTGTCGGACCAGGCTGAGCACTGCTCCAGACTCTGATGGGGGCAGGATTAGAGAAAACCGGTGTTAGGTCTCTGGCTCCTGCAGATCTGATTTAATGGTGTGAGATTGGTAGATATCGAATAACATCATTCTAAATCTGGATGCGTTTTAATATAATCTGTGACTAAGGAAAGTGCGGAAAACACTAGTGATGCTACAAGATATCAAGCCAATCTTCACCATTCAATCATTCAAGATGGAGTCACTGACTGTGAAGAATGAATGGAGTTAATTAAATGTGAAAACAGGGTCAGGGAGGGACAGGACAGGAACAGGAGAGACAGAGGAAGGTGCTTGGCTCAAACTGCTGGCTGAGCGTGGGCGTGGGGCGGGGGGGATGAAGGAGCGGGTTCATGTTTGGGACGATGGTAATGGGGTGGAGGTAGGTAGGACGGCTACCAAGCACAGCTTCAGGCCAGTCTGAATGAGTAGCGAGATGGGTAAGGTAGTTACTATAGCAACACTACAGCAAATCAGGCTACAGACACACATACATGTGCGCCATTCTCGGTTTCACATGTATACACTGCAAAAAGTCATTCAAGTCTCAAGTCTTAAAATGTTTTTTCCCCTTAAAGTAAAGAGTCCGCTGAGAAGATGGGATTTATGAATTTTCTATAAACAAGTGTTAAGTGTAAGGTGCTGAAAATAACACCTGGCTCAAGAAAATCCATAATATTCTCTCTGTATCTCATCTCTAATATATAATTTTAAGACTCAATGTTGAAAGCAATAACACATTTAACATCACAAATGACTGTTAAATAACTTTTTACAGTGTATGTAAGCTACAAACACACGCAGGCTATGCTGACTAAGTATGCAAACACACGTTCGGAGTGTGTTCTTACACATGGACCTCTGCACTGCACTTGTCGTTGGACTTCACTCTCTGCTGACATAAGCAGCAGTTCAAGCTCCTTAATTCTTTGCTCTCTGTCAGGATCATCCAGGCAGGATGGCTGAAATAAACAAACGTCAGGGAAGAGAGGTCGAGAGGACAGGAGGAAAGGAAGAAGTTAAGAAATGCAGACAAAAAAACAGATTCACACATAAAATATTTACGGGAGCATTTGAGATTTACTCCACCCCCCCTTTTTTTTTTATCTGTTATTGAATGTTAGGTGAAAATAACGGGACATTCAAGTGTTTGATTTGAAGTCCAGAGTTAGCAATCACAAAGAACTACAGAAAGTGCAGAAAATAAAGATTGTCACGAGTTTTTTTCTTCTAGCATGCAAAGAAATACACAAAGACTCACCGATATGAAGCCTGAATTATCAGGAAGACTCTCCATCAAGTGTCCACTGTGAGGATCATAAGGATATCCGCCCATCTAAAACACAGAAAATAATACTTAAGGAATGAAATTAAAGACATATGGAAACACCATATTGTGGAGTCCAGAAGCGAAGTAGACCTGGTTGGGTCCCAGTATCGGCAAGGGACTGCGATCACAGTGCTGGGGCTCTGTTGGAGTCGGAGGACACGGTCTGTGGTGGCGTCTCTTCACTCCAGTATGTGAAGAGGTGAAATTTTTGCTGCCATCTTGCAGGTACCCTTCATGTTCCACCTTCCTCCTCATGGTTGAGTTCCAGTGGTTCTTGATGGAGTTGTCCGTCCTGTTGGGGAGAAGATCAGTAACATTTTAGCAAATGACCCGAACTGGAAGTGGAGATACACAATGTGCGCACAGCATTACATCACCTTCCAGGAAGAAGCTTGGAGATCTCTGCCCAACGGTTGCCAAGCCGTTTGTGGGCCTCATAGATGATTCGGTCCTCTTCCTGAGTCCATGAAGACTTCTTCACCTCTGGGTTAAGGTGATTATGCCACCGTTCACGGCACTGCTTTCCAATCCTTCCCTGGAGGTGCTTAGCGATCACAGACCAACGCTTGGGGCCATACTTGTGCACCAGATCAATAACCTGCATAAGTATTTAGTGTTAGTAAATTATAATATATACACTGCTGCATATTCTGTTAGTGGTTCTCTGTCATGTTTTGTTTAATGAAAAGGATGAAGTCAGGCTCTTATTGGATTCATTAAAACTTCAAGCTTGTATAAAAAAGGATCACATCTTTTTCCTTTTCTCATTTATAGCCACCAGTGAGGCCGGTGTTTAGAGGACTCTGACTGTAGAAGCAGCACAGCTTGTTTGGCTGTTTCCCTCAACGCGGAAAAATGTTGTGATGTCATCATTGGCAGCACAGGCTATTATTGATAGGTCTGTGTTTCTGTTATGATGCCAAGATGTTGGAGGAATGAGCCACCATTCTCGACATTCTTGAAGAATCGTGATCCATTTATGGAATGCATTGTTGATCTTCGAGCCGGGGAAGACATTAGAGCTTCACTCTGTACAAAGAAGGGCTGGGCTCTAAACTAGTGACTTGGAAAGTCTGTGTTTTATTAGGGATGACGTAGTGGAGCATTTACTTTGCAAAAGGGGAAAAAAAAAAAAGGTAGAAGCTCAGGCAAAGAAAGTTTTAGCGGGAAGTGAGCTTGCGCATGTGCACAGCCTCGTTGGTCTGGGGGTAAAAGATACATTGCATATTGTGGCATTTGTGTTTGTATTGTGTTCTTTTACTGAGACTAAGCTGCTCTCCACACAGCCTCCTTCTGTCTCTCCTATCATTTACCTATTTTATCATCCCTCTTTCTATCTAGAACAGGCTACTCCCAGCTCCTCTTACCTTTTGATCCTCCTCTTTTGTCCAGGGTCCTTTCACCAGCTCAGGGTTGAGCACCTTCTGCCAGCGGTGCTGACACTGGCCATCTGTCCTCCCCTGTGACAGAGACGCATAAAGCACAACACCTCATTACACCACACCACTGCCTCACAGTTACACCTACTCGGGACAGCTGTAAATACATCTGCCTCTCCATTTACAGCACCTATGACTTCACTGCTGAGGAACAAGCTTAATTATGAGATTACTAATGACTTGGGTGATCATTCACTGCCGTGAGAGGTGGACCAATGTGGCAGCAAAATACTACTCTAAATACTTATTAAACAATGCAAGCACATTGTACTTACTGGGAAAAAGTTAGATATTAATTTCCAGGAGTCAGTTCCATGTTGCTCTACAAGTTTTTTCAGCTTTTCATCCTAAGAAAGAGAGGCGGGAAAAGGAGACACAGAGTGAAAACACTACCCACCCTGAGGAACTTAACCTAGATTAACACACTGTCTACTTTCGCTGCATTACTGATGAAAAAACAGCAGCGATTATGCTTAAGATTCAGGGGACAAACTCAAACGTGTTCAACTCAAACGTGTTCAACATTTCAGTCACTCAGAAAAACCTACAAAATCCCCCTTAAGTCCAGACCACAGTCGTGCCTTTGATTGTTTGAAACTTACCTCATCTCGGGACCACTTTACTTTACACAGGGACTTTTTATCTTTGCTCTTCTCTTTACTCTCTGGGTCTGTGGAGTGCAGCTCTTCGTCCTCATCATTGCTAAAAATGCCCAGGGCGAATGAGGAAAGAGAGTAAAAGAGCAGATTTTATTAGCCGCAGCACCAGGGTATGTAGGGACAGTGATATAAATATGACACTGCATGGAAATTTGCTAATTCAGCCACTAGTATCAGTACCTCAGTTTCAGACTAGTCATAATAATACATGCAAATGCAAACATGCAAAGCTCTCTGCTTGCAATAGATATCCTGTTATTGCACAGTTTCCCTTACTAGGGAAAGACACAATGAACCTTAAGAAATAGACAAGTTGAAGTAGATTTCACCGGTCACCAGTGAATTTACTTACATTACCAGGTTAACCTGACATTTATAATCTAAGTAAATTCACTGGTTGTGGTGGAGCATTACTCTTTCCATGTCACAGCCAAAACAAGCAAGACGGGGCAGTAAAAGGAAACATAGAAACATGGATGGCATTTGCAAGAGGCCTTCAGTTATTTTAAGTGATTCAAGAACTAAAATGATACAACAGCACTGACTCTGACGCCTTGCTAATATTACCTTCAGACTGCTTTAGTGATTCAAATAAACAATAATGTGATAGGTGAGCAAACAATTGGATATATAAATAATGTATAATGATGGGATAGAAATGATATATATATATATAGAGAGAGAGAAATATAATAACAATGTATAAGTACAACTTGGTTTAGGGGGCCTCAAGCGTCTGACAAACCTTGTCAGGATAAAAAGGAAAGCAAGAAACAACTTTTGTTCATACGCGACTGCATACAAGAACACAAAATTCCTCTGTACTGACACAAGAAGTTGGCAGGTAGCACTGTACTTCTGTGTTCCCATAAAAGTTGCTGCTGGGCAACACTTTCTTTGTGGTAGTTTAATAAATGGAGGAGTTTAATAAATGGAGGAGAAATTAAGTTATCCATTCCTGAGAGCCGGTACTACACAGCAAGACCTTTACGATCACATGCGCGCACACCTAACCACATACACAAGAGGAAAACAGCGCGTTCTGTGGGTCTCGAATCAGACGGTGTATGAAAGGTTTTCTTCAGCGTAGAAACTTGACCACTGCAATTGAATTTTGACGTGGCCTGATTTCCTCTGCAGAGCAAAGAGAAGTGGGGAAGTGTATCTGGACCTATGGCTGAGCAGGAAGGAGGGGAGTCAAGGGGCTGGAGAAAAGGGGCAATCCCACATAAACAGGCTCTTTCACCTCCAGAGGTGTGGGAGTGTGTGTCATTGAGATGGAGGAGGCGGTGTGCTGGGGTGTGGTCAGGGGAATGGCAAAGCCCTAACGGTCCAGTTCGTTCAAAAAGTTTTAAAAAAACAGGCAGGCTTATGTAACCCCTTCACATTTTGTTTAACACATTATTTACGGACCTAAAAACTATAAATGGGAGAATAAAATATTAAAATGTGCTTCATAGGTTGTAAAAGGAGCAAAGTAGGTATCAGTTGAAAGCTTCAGTAGCATTAAAACAAACATAAATCAATGTACCATACATCAGTTATAAACAGTTACACAGGATTTGGGTTCCTCAGGTCAGACCCAGAGCTGTGTCCTTGTGAAAGAAAAGAGGCACCCACCTCTCTCTAGACGTGAACACCGGTGTGTGGTGGAGATTAGTCAGAGACAAGCAGTCAATTCAAGCTCGATGCAGATAGCACTAAATCTGCAACTAGCATTATTTCTGTTGTTGGTTGATCTGGGGTTTTTTTCTTCAGTCAGTAATAACAAAAAATGTTTAAAATTCCAACAACAATTTCCCACACCACATCATAAAATGAGCTTGTTTTGTCCATCCGAAACCCCCAAAACTGACTTTACTCTGAGGTACAGCTGAGAATAGTGGTGAATCATCAGATTTGAAATCTGTACATTTTTGGCAGATCTCTTGATAAAAAAAACAAACAAACACACACACACACTTAACAACACTTGATTTCAAGTGGCTGTTGTTGAATGTTAATCGATGTGCTGCTACCTTGGCCACTATAATTTGACAGTCCAATCACAAGCTGACAACTATGTTTGCTTTCTCGGGTACTTTTTGAAGATAAGGCTTTGGAAAAACAAAGAAGGCCTTTGGGAACTTTTTTTTTTTTTATCTCACATGGTTTTTTTTCCCACCTCTTGGCAAAAACAGAAAGCCAATAAGATTATAATATTTATATATATATATATATATATATATATATATATATATATATATAAAGACAATTATTTTTAGAGGATGTGTTTTATTTTCAGAGAAAACAGACTGATTGAAAAAAAGGTTTTATTTACTGCCCACAGCCTGACTGACTTGTCACTTTTAAGTAATGTGTCTCCAAGGATGCTGCTGTTGCATAGCTGCTGTTTGACAATGGGCTGCGCGCCTCCCATGCAGAGCAAACAGATCATGCAGCCTATACATACAGTAGGCTATTGTTAATACAACAATATGCAGAAGACATACAACAATAAGACATGTTTGCGAGATTTACGAGTTACAATTACGACTTCAAGTATCGTGCATTAACCATTAATTATCATGCATTTGTACCACACCATACTATAAAGTTACCGCTACAGTATAGCTGTGCAGGTGCACGTGTAGTGTACGTTGTCCTGTCAAAAATGAAACTTGATGCAGTGTGAAAGTCCACACTGTGCTATCAGGACACTGATACCAACCATCTTATGTTATTTTTACTACAGGTGCATAGAAGCACCGGTGACTGTGGCAAATAGCAGATAGCAAACTGGATAATGAAACAGAAGTGTTTTATTATTACTGGCACCTACCTGCGTGGTTTCACGTTGTCCATGACAGTCGGTAGGATGATTGAACCTTTTCAAAGACGAACCTGATGTTTGCCAGCTTTATAAAATCCCACATTAATAGATGTTTATCCATAGAAATCGCTGTCTGTCAGTCATCGCTCGTTTCCTCGCTAGCATTATGCGGCTAGCCAGTGAGCTAAGTTAATGTACAGTCCATAACATTACGCTCTCTCTGTAAAAGCCTTATTCAGCGTGGATAGCATCTTTCCAAAAAAAAAAAATCGTCACTTCGTCCTCTTCTTTTGCTTGTTTCTAAAGTAATATCGCAACATAAAAACCCGATATCACGTAGAAGGGACTAACTCATCGCTTCATTACTCGCTGTTTCCGTCTCACTTGTCTGTACTTCTGTTTGGCGTTATGATTTTTGTCCATCCCGCCGATTCTCGCGCCCAGCCCTCTGCGCAGGCGGCCTCGCCTCTGATTGGTCAGAAACGGGGCCTGTGAAAAGCGGAACGGGTACTCGAAACTGATAGGACAAGACGTGAGGAGAGGCTCGCGTGTGATTGGTTAGAAGCGGGAGTGGGTTTTAGTTTCATTGGTTGAGAATGGGAGGGAGGCGGGCGCTAAGTTAGACTACTGTGCTGTCACCTTCTGCAGCAGAATAGATCTTTTCATCAAGGCGGTGGTGGCTCAAAGTGGACTGCGGGGACTCTCAGAGGCCCTTGAGGGGGTTTTTAGGGGCTTCCCGGCCTCACAGTTTCACTAGAAGCAGGCCAATTAATCACAACTCAAATTTTGTCCCCTGATTTATAGTGAGATGTTATGTACATATTTAACAACACATAACTCTACTGAACATGAAATATAGTTCATTTTTACGAGATAGTGGAGTGCATTGTGCATTGATTATGCCACTTTATGTTGTTGATTCAAAAGGCCAATGCCTTTGAATTGACATGACTTATTTCTTCATTACATGATGCATAATAATTGCATCATATTTAAGAAGATCAAGGGCTTGAGGCCTGAGATTCACTCAAAACTTACAGCGAATATTCACAGCATTCAAACTCTGGCATAGATAATACAATGTTTCCTTTTCCTTCGGCACACAGCTCTTGCATAATCTACAGTACGTAGTTCTGCACCTCCTTTATACTATGTTCTGCTGACATCTTGTGGACAAAACTTTGGCATCTGTTTATTGGATTCATTCATATAAAGCCAAAAAGATACTTACCACTGGAAATGTGTTTTACACATACTACCTTATCTGAACGTTTATACAGATTACACTATTATTCATTTATTACATCATCTCTTGTTTTTCGCCTGCGCACTATCAGCTCCAAGCAGGTAGGTCAGTGGTGCAATGCGTCTTTGTGGATTTTGACATTGGATAATAGACATAGTTATAGACTACATGAAGTTCAATCCATTTATCGCCTTTTGTTAATCTATAAAGTATCTCAGAATATCTTACATTTGTCACTTGTAAGTCGTTATTTTTAATATATACTGCATAATTACCTCATCGCAATTTTGATGTAGCCATAATTATAATGTTATATTTATCATTCGTGCTTCTTGGTCTATTCATTTCTGGCGGTAAAATTATAATATATACGATTCTTTGGGTAATGTGCATGTCCTGCCTTTCAACCTCTAGGTGACACTGTTTAACTTCTCAATGTTGTCATTCCCGAGTGTGAAAACAACCGTGTGAAGTAACTATCAACCAGACCGGAAATTAGTTATAGTGCTTCTCAAACTAAAAGCACGAATACTGTCAAAAGAATGATAATGTGCAATCACAAAAATCTTTCTTCGATAAATATTACAAAGCACAAATACTTCCATTATCTTTAGCCTACTCCTCATGTGTTTTTGTTTTATTTTTGCATATGCATATGCATTATTCCCTAACCTTGAAATCCTGTCTTGTGAACGAGCCATTAGTCTTTTTTTCGATTATATATATTCCCATATAAATCAGTTAAAATAAATTAGAATTAACTGTTTCAAAATAAAAGTAGAGGCAGTTGTGATGGAGGAAAATGCTAATGATGTTAGTGTCTTTGTGGTTTTTCTGAAAATGAAATCAAAAGTAAGAACAGAGGTGAATCTTATCGTATCTTATCTTGAAAATGTCAATGCTGTTAGTGTCTATGTGGTTTGTCTTAATGAGTGTAGGTGAAAACGAAACAAAAAGAAAGCGAAAAGTAAGAACAGAGTCTTATCGCCTCTTATCTTGAAAATGTTAATGCTGTTAGTGTCTGTGTGGTTTGTCTTAAGGTGAAAATGAAACAAAAAGAAAACGAAAAGTAAGAACAGAGTCTTATCTTATCTTGAATGCAGTAAAGTAAAAGGCATAATTCGTTTTTCTGATTATCAAGTAGCATCAAAATAGACACAGTGAAGTAACGCTCTGGATTTATTTTGAAAAGCCGCCCCGGAAGTGGCCTGGTGTGTTCCGTCTCTCCTGTTGGTGGTTAGCGCAGTTGTGAGGTCCCGTGACAAATTTCATTGGAACTTTCTACGGCCAGGAAAGACTGATGTTTCCTGCTTCTCTCACTTGACAAACGCTTATGGGCAGCGAGAAAATACACTTTCAATTTTGGGGGGGGGTCTTTTGGGGTCTTTTGTCCGAAACAAAACGGGAACAATGTTTAATATATTGACAGTTTAAATGCTGTAGACCGAAACATCCCCACTGGACCTACGAAAATAGATGAACACCGCGTCAAGATACTGTAAGGTACGTGATGTTCATGTAGACGTTATCATGTTGTTGCTAACCTACCGTTGGTTAGCCGTTGGTACAAACCCAACTGGCACACTAAACTGTAGTATATAAGTAAGAAAACGCGGTTTGTAGGTAATACTGAATGGATAGCTGTTAACTATTACATAACATTAACTTTTTAGGTGGAAGACAAGAAGTTCAGCCGAGGTAAATATATAAACAAAGTTAGCTACTTTGCTGTGTATCACACGTTATGTGCCGCATTGTGTACAGTCAATATTAACCACAGGATCCTGGTAGAGCAAGTCAGACCTTTCATTTCGTGTGTGTATGTGCGTGTCGGTATTTTATTTGTGTGTGTGTGTGTGTGTGTGTTTGCAACTCCTCCCTCATCTGGCTCAGTTTTTCCTCCTCGACATGGAGATGGTATGTTTTTTGGGTTGTTTTTTTTTTTTTTTCCTGTAATGCACGTGATCTGTGCTGAGATTTAAAAAGTTGTTACCGGTGTTGAGTTCACGCACAGCCTCAGGTGACAAGGAAAAAAAAAAAGAAAGATTGAGCTCACCAAACTGCTTTGCCAAAACTAAACAGAAGTAGGCGAGGTCTTCTTCTTCTTTTTTTTGTGTGCAGTGCTGCGTTCAAGGAACATGTTGTCCAACCCCTTGTAATTGTTCTCTGAGAAATTATGTCAGACCTCACTCCAGTGTTGGCTGTTTATTCAGCTGTGTGGTATGGACAGTGACACACAACCTTCTCAAAGATGGATGATGTGTATATGAATATTTGAGCAACAACAAATACACGTGTAGTGCCGCAAAGGATGCTTTTCTTGATAATCCATCCCTTAATGAGCTTTCTCCATGTGGAAATCTGCTTATTTTCCATTTGTTGTGAGATGAGGGGATTCACAGCTGGTTCCTTGATGTAACAGGTGGCACTAATGACCATGTTATGTGTACCAGAGTTTCCAAGTCAGAGAAGAGTTGGACTTTATAGCAGACTATCTAAGAGCTCTACCTTTTGTGCGAAATGTGGCGTGGGAGTTCAAAAGTTGCCTTGGCTTTGTAACATTCTGTGATCTAATCTTGTCACTTTGTCAGCATGCGAGTTGATTCGAACTTGTTTCTAAAAGGAAGTCAGCACCGCCAGCCCGCAGACAGTGGATGTGTGTGTGCTGTCTGGACGGCCAGGTTAAGTTAGGCATCTGTCCAGATGCTGAGGTCAGTCGCACGTACCGTGAGGGTTGACTGAGTTCAACCCCTTCAACACTTCTCCAGCTGCACTTCCTCAATCAGAGATCTGTGTCTGTTGCATTATAATGAGATACCTCTAAACTAGAATAATGTTTGTCCTATTCAGCTTTATGCCGCATGAAACATTACATGGCAGCTGTATTTTCAACGTTTAAACATTTTAAGTTAATCTAAACAGATTACATTGATTTGTATTAAATTAAAGTTAAAAGTACCTGATGAAAAGAAAAGTTCTAAGTGACAGCCCTTCTGAAACAGACTGTCTTCCTGTTTCAGGCCTTTTTGTGGTCATGACCACTAATAATAACTATAGCGGTCTGTGTTTGTGAGTGGATGCATGCCTGAATGAGCTATCACATCTGATTTACCATTGCCGGGTGACTTCTGCCTTGTTTTCTTGCTAGAAATGCTTGTCACGCGTGATACACAGCCGCACACACAGAAAAGAAATACGTACAACATCCTCATAGGATATCCACAGGCAACGATGTGTGTTTGAGCTAAGCAGGAAGAATGCTATTTTTGAACCCCCTGTAGTAGTGTAGCGTATTTATGCCTGTCAGCACAAGTTAATTCATGTTGTGGCATGAGTACAGGGCATGCTGGGCTCAAACTGCAGCTAGGGAATGCGGTTAACGTTTGAACACTTTGTTTTTAATCCTTATAACAAACCAGAAAATGTCTGTTAGTGGGGTGTGGTGAGCTACAGCATTCCATGAAGGAGTAGCAGCGCCAGCCAAAAATCGAAGCTGTACGCAGCAGTCATAGGTTATGATTCCCTTGAAGTAAAGTATTTCAGGAATGTTAAAAAGTGGGTCCTACCCAGTGACGTTCAGAGTCAGTTAACCATTAAAACATGCACAGATGTGAGGCGGCTCATTTGCACACACTTCATCAGCTTTCTTCATTTAATAGCCACGTTTTTAAAAAACACAAAAGACCTGCCTATTTCCTATTTGCCTATTTCTGGTGGTGGTTTCACACAGTGATAGTCTTTTTAAGCTACATGACAAGAGGTGCAACTGATACTTGATGGATTAGACAGAAAATTCATCAGAAATGAGATCTGAAAATACTTGGCAGACTACTCCAATAAAAATAATCGTTTTAGTTTTAACTATTTCAAAATAAATGTAAAGACAATCGTGATAAAGGGAAATATTAATGCCGTCGGCGTCTTTGTAGTTTGTCTGAAAATGAAACTAAAATTAAATTAAAAGTAGAAACCGAAGAGAAAAAAGGAGCCTAGTGATGAAGAGGGCATGAAGGTCCATCTGATTGCACACATGCATTTTAAAGAGGCCTGGTCTTTTCCTGTACCCTCACCCCAACGTGAGCGGAATGAGATGTGCCCTCGGGGGTGCATTCAAGATCAATACGCAGACAGAGAAAGTTAAACCAAAACAGGTTTTCCGTGTGTTGTAAGCAAACAACTGTGAGATTAACAACGGTGGTGCCTCGAAAGACAAAAGCTACTCAACAAACTGGGCTGATGTCACCAACATCAAACAATGGACAAGTCAGAGCGGCAGACAAAGAGCTTTGTTATAAAAAAAACAAAAAAACGGACGTTACATAACTCCCGGTGAAGGGAAAGAGATCTGCACTCTGTGTGTGAGTTAGTCAGATCACACAGTGTTTAGTATTTAACTTACACAAAATAGTTTTGTGTCGTGATCTCGGGTCAGCTGCAATTCTCTCATTAGACTCTTTGCAGTAATAATGAACTTTGCCCCCCTCCTTCACCTTCAGGGAGCTGGGGTCGTGACCTTTTGTTACTACACTTGTCAGAGGAAGGAGTCTATTACGCCTGAGCCCTGAGCTTTATTTCACTCTTTAAACACTGTGGAAGAACAACTCCGGGGGTCTCACTCCTAACCTATTGTGTAACTCCGGCTTCAAAGACCCCTGGAAGGTTACTTTAAAAATACCTTCCTACTGACCGGAACATGAGAGAAATGTCACAGACCCAGCATGTGTAATCCAGATAGTGTATATGTGTGTGGATGTGTGTGGGCGTTCACATGTTAGAGAGGGTATGTGTGAGATGAATGCATGTCGAGGAGTCTGAACAGAAAGAGATGTGTAATTCTCATGTGAGGGAGATTGATAGCATCATTAAATGAGAAGGAAAGAAAAGTCATTAACCACTTAGCGCTGTGGTGATATTTATCTAAGAGGAGGAGGAGGAGATATCCATGCTTAGAGGAAGGAGTGAGTTAACTGGTTACTCAGAGGGAGGGAGCCAGCCTGCTGTCATGTTGCAGCTTGCTGTCCCTCCTGTTGTTGCCTCTGTACTCTCTCTTGCTACAGTGTTTATCCTTCAAGAAAGCACAAGGACTTTAACCAGCACTGCATTTACAGGCAACATCTCACTTGATGTTTTATGCTAAATGCCCATTAGCAGCATCTTTAAATCTGACCATTTGCACCCCAAACTGTGTGTCTTACTGATGTATTTATTGGCAGAATGAAACACCTCTGCAAGAGTATTTAGACCATCACCATGTGACACTATAACTAATTGAAAACCATACATATAATGCAGTTGTTCTGAATGCTACTTGTCCCAGTTAATGGCCCCACGCCTCCTAACTAACAAGCAAAGTACAGGGATAGATTGATGGATGAGCTGGTGTAATAGTTTAATTTTATCAGCAATCAACAGGGATATGTCACACCTCAACCATATCTTGAAGAATCAAAGTAATTTATTAAAAACTGCTAACAAAGTTGTTTAGTGTCTGTTAGGTCTAGGCAACATGACTACTGCAGACTGAAATGTGTTGAGAGCAGAAGAAGAACATCAGTTTCACTTCCTGAATAACAGAGAGGTCTGTTCTCTTTTTTTTTCCTCTGCAGCAGTGACCCAGGATGGGGATGGGCCAGTTGTATACTTGAAGTTTCATCCGGAGAAGGACCCATTACTTTATGACCTTGCACCTTTTGAATGCCGACAGCTTCTAAGATGGAGGAGCAACCCAGTCTCCCCAATGTCAGCATACCCTGCCACAACGAGCAGAGGGACAAGAAGAAACGTTACACAGTGCGTGCAGAGTTTTTGTTCATTGTTCAGTTTGCCCTTTTGAGAAGAACACATCAATTTAAATGTCAGGCATCTAGTGTCTATAAATGTTATTGCTTTAAAATAACAATTTGATACTACTCATTGTCTTTACGTGGACTTTCTTTGTCTTTTTTTCAGGTTTACAAAGTGATAGTCAATGTTGGACAACAGGAATGGTTTGTCTTCAGGCGTTATGCAGAGTTTGATAAACTCTACAACATAGTGAGTGCTGGAACGATGTCATTTTGATTTTAAACCATACCTAACAGATTACCATAATTCTGTTTGCGAGTTTTTGATTCCCTTAGCCTTTAATTCACTAACTTTTATGACACACTCACATTGACATTTAGAATAATTATATACTTGTGACCATAGATGTTTCCTAACCCTTAACATCATTTTCTCTGTTGCTGTCATATTTTCTTTTTAATGCAGTTAAGGAAACAGTTTCCATCTATGAACTTGAAAATTCCTGCCAAGAGGATATTTGGCGATAATTTTGACCCCGGTAAGTGTTAATGCCTGTCAGTTAAATTCATCATGACTTCCTCCTTTTTCACTGGGATTTACTGTATGTACACTGTTCACTAGTATTTATGGTAAATAAATATTTGACTGTTTTTATTTGTTGTTCATCAATATTATGTTTACTATAATACTATAAAAAATCTAATTTCCAACCCTGATTAAGGCCAGTCAAACTGGATTTATCACACATGAACACACTGTTTTCGGGAGTTTAGAGTGCCCCACTGAATCAAAATGACCAAAGACGTCAGGGCACATTGTCAGACAGACCCAGAAAGTTCAACTTAGCCAGAGCTACAGCTAGCATACATAAGGTAAATGCAATTACAGCTGCGTACAGTGAAATATATAGGCAATTAATACAACAGGATGTGTGATTAGGTTATAGATCGAAGTATTGAAATATATATAGTAACTAGAGCTTGCTCTAATTATTTGAAGTTTAAAAGTACTGTACGGTCTTGACATGCAGTAGAAACGTACAGTATGTGGGTCCTCATGTTTGCTGTCTGCTTGTGACACTGTTATGTAAAATTGTTATATATCTATATAGTATATATGCAGAAACAGCCACACAGCATTTTGGGTGATATAGTTTAACAGACTTCTAGTTTCTCTCAGCTTCCTCAACTCTGACGGACTTCCATGAGTGAGATTGTATTTTTAAATAATATATACATCTGCCCAACAGAGTTCATCAAGCAAAGAAGAGCAGGGTTGCATGAGTTCATCAAGCGAATCGTCTCCCATCCCCAGCTTTGCAACCAGTAAGTGTTCATGTTTGTCACTGTCATTATATTACATTATATTGTTGACTTTACTAAGATGAATGGCTTCAATGATCTGAATCCAAAAGTCTAATAAGATCAAATTTGTTTATCCATCCTTCACACTTGGCATGAATTAGATTAAAAAGATGGATTAAGTTCTGCTTTGTCATGTTTTACTTGCTAATAATACTTTGCGTTTGTTTTATTTAACGGCTTTGGTCCCTCTTAAACTTTACAGTCCAGATGTGAGGACCTTTCTACTGATGGACAAAATGCAAAATTTTTCAGATGCCTCTGAGGATGAAGATGACAAAGTAAGTAACCCATCAACCAATTTTATTAGATCATTTTCTGTTTTTCTTAATTTAAATTGTTGTTTTCCTGCTGATTTTCCAGATATATTGGAGTAGTTAGGACCTCCACCTCTGTGTTTGTTATGTCCAGGCTGTGCTGTAAAGGTGTTGATTCAGCTCTATCTCCCAATGTGTAGTTTGTAATTGGTAGCAGCTGATAGAATGTGTTTAGATGTGTCTTATCAGCGGTTAATCAGTGTTGAGTGTGTGTTAGTTTTAGCTTATAGTTATATCTTGAAGGTTAACCCAGACAATGTTTTCTCTGATATTTAACAGAACAACTCTACCTCCAGAAACATTAACCTGGGACCCTCTGGAAATCCACAGTATGTTTACTATTTAAATGCTCTTTTAAGGAAACATCATGTTTTAGCACAAAGCAGGTTGCTTCAAACTTTGTTCTTGTGTATTCATATACAGTGCTTTGCATTTTTACATCAGCATTATTTTTTTTCAGTGCCAAACCCACAGACTTTGACTTTTTGAAAGTCATAGGGAAGGGGAGTTTTGGGAAGGTACGTGACCAACACAAAGCTGGAAAGTACTTTCTGTTCATGTCAGAGTGAGAATTGTCACAGGTACAATCTTAATTTATGGATCTGTTTAGATAGTGTTTTTATCTTCAAAGTAAAGATATAGAAAGCAGTTTTACAAATCAACAAGAATAATCTTGATTTGCAGTATATAGAATATTGAATATTGTGAATTACATTTATGTTTAGCGCTGGCTTGAAATGTTGTTTTTGTATCTGTGTAGCAACAAGTTTTAGTTCTGCATGTGTTGGCCTTTCCATGTAGGAAGTGAGAATGAGATCTGGAATCACTCTGGTTTACACTGTTGATGCAATGTTTTACGTGCTTTCTTGTGATGCAGGTTTTCCTTGCAAAACGCAAACATGATGGAAAATATTATGCTGTCAAGGTCTTACAAAAAAAGGTCATTCTTAACAGAAAAGAGGTAACTTGTCTATCAAATATGACTCCAACCATGTCCACATTTCAGGCATACATATCTTCATTCTAATTCTTCCGCTAATTCACTCCTTCCAATCAGCAAAAACACATCATGGCAGAGCGCAACGTGCTGCTGAAGAATGTGAAACATCCATTCCTAGTTGGACTTCATTATTCCTTCCAGACCACAGACAAGTTATACTTCGTCTTGGATTTTGTCAATGGAGGAGAAGTGAGTGGTTTCAGTTTTTTACCGCACACACAGTAACACTGAGTCACAAAGTCAAGAACAGCTGAGAATGGCAGGAACACAGGAAATATGTATTAAACTGCTTTAATAAATCTCCCCAGGGCAGCCTGGTCACTAGTTAACACACTCCCTGTGTGAAAGTCTTATGAGAGATCACGACATTGCTCAGAATGGCTCCTGAGTGTTACTTCCTCTGTCGATCCTCTTCAAGTGTGATCAGCTTTTTAAAGCTGCCATGTGTGAATGACTAACCACTACAGTCTGTATCCAAGTTAGTTTGCCTCTTGCCCTTCTGAATAAGCTGACCATAAAGCCCAGTAACATGCAAATTAAATCAAATCAATATTTACACTTTCCAGTCAAAGCTATTTGAATAATCAGATAAATATTTATACATAAGGACTGAAGTATATTTTGCAACTTTATCATATCATGGTTAATGATTTTAATTTTGGTGGTTTGTTTTCCGCAACACAGCTGCCATGTAAATTCACTCCAATAATCAAATGGAACTTTTTCTTTTCAGCTTTTCTTCCATCTTCAAAAAGAGCGGACATTTCCAGAGCCCAGAGCAAAATTCTACATTGCTGAAATGGCAAGTGCGCTGGGATATCTGCACTCTCTCAACATTGTTTACAGGTGTGTGGCAGAACTCAGATCTATTCAGAGACATTACTACTGTTTCTTTTAGTGTTTTAATCACCTTACAATTCCTCACAGATCACACTTGGTGGACAATTTTTTTCTTCATATGAGTAGATGGAATTTACAGAAATGTACATTTCAGTTTAAATAATTCATTTAAAAGATTATATATATATATATATATATATATATATATATATATATATATATATATATATATATATATATATATATATATACACACACACACACACACACACACACACACACACACACACACACACACTTCTTGACTTTTTCTGTTTGCTGGTCACAATGTCTGATATGGGGTTGCACTGGGCGGATGTTTCCAGATCCTGGCTATGGCTCTTTACTAAAAATTCATTTGTGTCATTTTATCCAGAGACTTGAAGCCAGAAAACATCCTTCTTGACCATGAAGTGAGTGTCTATTTTTTAACCAAGCACACAGCTATGTAATTCATATATAATCATGAATATAGCCGGAAAAGCTGGTTGCAGACTCATTACATAATAACATAACATGTGCAGCACAAATGTCATTCTTCTCCAGTCATAATTGTACCTCCAGTGAACAACAGTGTCATTTCCAGTTCCAGCTGGACATAATGCATGTGATTGGATTAGATTTTACTAATGATTTTCCTGCCTAGCCTTATTGAAAAAGTAGGGAGCGATGAATGGGACTAACTGAGCCACGGCGCAGCCAACATTCCTGGGCAACAATAGAATCCTCAGTCCCCGAGGATAATGAGCTGCTTGTGTGGCACATGTTGTCTAAAAACGTCCCTGTGTCCTCTCTTTAAAGGGGCATATCATTTTGACGGATTTTGGATTGTGCAAGGAAGGCATTTCGCAGACAGACACCACCACGACATTTTGTGGAACACCTGAGGTATGGCGGCTTTGAGTTGGATGTCTGATAACTGACATTTTGAACCAGATTTTTCCAAAGAAGTCTCGCCTTCAGTGTCCATAAGAAGTAATCATTAACAGACTTTTTGGAATAAATTGTTGTTAAAGATTTTACAAGTTTAAGTGTATTCCATGTACTGGCTATACTGCTGTATGTGTTTATGTGTGTATGAGTCACATTTTCCAGGAGGAAAGTTGGCTTTTATGTGCAAAACTAGCAGGTGATATACATTTAATTGTTGTACTTTAAGCCAGAAGGGAAATGTAAAAGTTAATGTTATATTATTATATTTCTCCGATTCTTCCAACCAGTACTTAGCTCCAGAGGTCCTGAGGAAGCAGCCGTATGATAACACAGTAGACTGGTGGTGTCTGGGTTCAGTGCTGTATGAAATGCTCTTCGGCTTGGTAAGTTTTTACCTTGATCCCACAGTTAACAGTGCATTTTTTTTGTTTGCTTTTGATAGGCAATTGGTTGTGATGTACTGCGCAACTCCTGCTACTACTGATAAATATTCAGGCATGTCATTGTACCGCCACGCTCTCTCTTACATGCCTTTACTTCTCTTTTATTTCATATCCTAGCCACCATTCTACAGCAGGGACACACATGAAATGTATGACAACATCCTCCACAAGCCATTGGCGATGCGCCCTGGTGCATCCAGCACAGCCTGGTCTCTCCTCCAGGGTCTGCTGGAGAAAGATGGCACACACAGACTGGGGTCTAGGGATGATTTTGTGAGTGGGATTATTCATTGCACTTGTCTAGATACAGACCCAATATGTACAGGAGAATTTCCTTTTCTTGGGCTCCCTCTGGTGGCTGCTCTGTGCTACACTGTGTGACTGTTGCAAATGCATTACAGATGTACAGTCGTTGATGACATTTAATTAATCAGCTTTTCCCAGCTGACTTTCTATAAATAAAAGAAATCTGGTTATTTAACTCTGTGTCTTCAGAACGAGATCAGAGCACACTGCTTCTTCTCCTCCATCAACTGGGATGACCTTGTACAGAAGAAGATCCCTCCTCCATTCACGCCCAACGTGGTAAATATTTGTTTCTTGCCTAGTACCAAAAAGAATCCAAGGATTTGAAGGACGTGTTGTACTTCATTATAGTTAAGCACTGCTATTTAGTAATTAAATTTAGTCCCTTTTACGAATAGAAACATCCATTTTGTTTAATATGTTTAATGAATGTTATAACCCATGTTTTACCCCACCCCCAATGTTTTTGCAGAGTTCTTACTGTGATATCTCCAACTTCGATCCCGAGTTCACAGATGAGATGGTCCCCAACTCCGTCTGCTGGTCTCAAGACCATTCCATAGTCAACGCCAGTGTAATGGAGGCAGACGATGCTTTTGTGGGCTTCTCTTACGCCCCACCGTCTGATGACTCCTTCCTATGAACACATTCCCAGTGAGATCTTCACTCGCCTTAACCATCATAACTTCTTTTGACTAAAGGGAAGAATATATACCATGGATGAACTTGTTTGATGAAGCCAAAGCGAGCAGCTGAGAAGAAACAGCACTCACGACAGATTTTGGTTGTAACGAAGTGTGCCAGAAAAGTCTTTATATTTTACCGATTTGTATTTATAGAAATATATATATACATAATATACATAGCAGATGATATTTTTAAGAATTAAGGATGGATATCCTCTATTAGTGTAATTTCTGGTGGTTTCTAAATGAGCCTTTATAAAGCCTTAAATTTGTCCCTTAAATGAAATCCATAAGCAGTTTTCTGAGAAACTTGAACAATTCACTGGACTTAGAGAAAAAAACACCATTTGACTGTCAGATGTAAGTGTGTTTGTCCATGTAATTACTGTACAAATAAACTCATGTATCATATTTTAACTGAGCTGGAAATAGGGATTACTTGAGAGACCACTAAATAAAGCATTTTGGTTTATAGGTCACAATTGTAAAAAACAAACAAACAAACGTCTTCAGTTACCATTTCGTTTGTCTTTGCTGAGTTATTTTTCTATTGAATTGTTTGTGTTTATTTTCCTTTTTTGCCTTAACACATTTGCATAAATTAGAAATCCACAATGCTTTGCTTCGCCTGGAAATTAAGTAGGCCTATACTCCTGTTGCACAATAATAAAACATGTCAAGGTAAAGAGTCTCTGTGTATTTTATATTAATAGTATATCTTTTAATTCGTAATACCTTTTTTTTTATTACATTTTAATCGTATCATATCTGAGCCTTTCTTTTATCGTTACCATGGCAACGTGGTTGTAGCTATCGCGCCAACGCAACCTGTAAACGTTCACGCACGTTAATGGATAAATTTCTTACATTAAATGAAAATGGCCGACATTTTATCGTTAAAAGAAGCAGTTCTGGTCTATTTAGATAGAAGTGGCGGCCTTCGGAAACTGGTTGAAGACTGCAAACCGTTTAACGGTAGGCCTAAAGCTAAAATGACGCAGCTACTTTTAAGATAATGTGGGACTTGTAGCCACACTGCTAACTCTTGCCCCTGCTTTCCAGACCCCCAACAAATTGAAGCAGTCTACAGGTTCTGTATCAGTGTGAATCCCTCCGATGTGATAGAGTTGGACCCCGCATTGGGTGACTTTGTTCTGCATAATCCTTCAGCAGCAAATGCGTTGTTTAAGTCTGTGAGTGGAAACTGTGAGCTAGCTGAAACAAAATGTAAACTCCTACCTACTCTATGGTTAACTACATTTTCCTTTAGGTTTGCTTCCTGGCCATAAAGACGCTCTCACTTGTTGAAAAAATACACACAGAGAGTCAGGTATGAATAAATGGTGTAGGTGTTTCCTCCCTTATTTCCTTGAATCCTAAATGCATGCACCTGATAGGGGAAGTTTGAACTTGAGAAACTCGATTATCAGGCTCAGTCCAGTGACTGTGTGTCATATGATTGTTCCTTTTGAGGTCAATGTAATTCTGAAGTTGACACACCTGCCTGCGTTCCCTGAGTACACGTTGGACCTCTCTAGATTTCCTCGAGGGTATGGTCCAGTGAGGCCGGTCTCCATGGAGGGACTGGTCATTGCCTTGACAAGAGTCACGAAATACACGCAGGGGGCAAGGTTCCTCTGCATTAATGATGACTGTCCCTGCTCTACAGGTAATACAGGGAAGACACACTGTCACGTCATAAACCTTTCTAGTTATTCTAGTAGTAAACTTTTTCACATTTGATTTTATTTCCTGGATGCTGACTTCAGGGTTTCACCACATTCGTGTCCATGCACCTGGAGCCACAGAGTCAGCTACCGTGGGAAACAACTTCAGCTGCATGATCTGCAGCTTCCCACTGAAAGAGGATGTGAAGTTTAGAGTGTTGGGAGGTGAGAGTGATGCTTCTGGATGGTGGACGTCACTGGAGATATATGTGAAGAGGTTAAAAGAAAACTGCGCATTGATGTGATCTGTATGTCTGCAAATGTTTCTTTACGGAGACAGACAAACAACTTGTGGAGCTCATCCATGTCAAAGCGCTGGATGGACTAAGTGCCCATCAGCAAAGCTCCCTCAGGTACCAGTCTGTCACCTTGTTTCTCAGAGGTAGGTCTACTACAAAGGCCCACTGTACTCTATAATTATTCCCCCTACTATGGTATCACCCAGCCAACAAATTGATTAAATCTATTTGATGATTGCACCCATTTTTAGCACATAAAATATGGGATGGGCCTATTTCTATATGAGAGAGGTGGGGGTGATGTGGCAAGAGTGATGTGGTGAAGAAAAATGTGGACTAGCAGCATGAAATACAACACATCATAATGAACAACAGTAACTTTAAAATAAAAACACATCAGTGGTTCACATTAGGGTAACTTATTAAAACAACAAATAATACACGATGATAACAAACAGTCCAGAGTGCAGCTAGTTGTTTATTTCAACTAGCTGCACTAGCTCTTTCAAACATGATTTGAATTTGTTTGTATTTTTTGGCATCTCAGAGTCTCTGTTTAATCTGGAAAACAGCTGCAGAACACAAGAATGACTTCTTTCCCTCACACACTATAAACTAAGCAGCACAAAAATCAGATGCTCTACCCCTGGTGTAGTACATGCTGGTGTTCAATCATCGACGTGTTTGCTGTTTCAAGCATCCAGCATCCATTTCAGGATGCAGCCACTCTGCTGAAGTGTCCTTGACCATACCTGATCAGCTTCAGAGACTCTGTTGCATAGCTGTAAAGCACATTGGCATTTTTGTTTGTGTAGCACAGAACAAATGAGTGCTTTTAGTTTGAGGCCCGGTTAGGTTTTTCACGTTAAAAGGCTCAATTTTCACGTGCAAGTCGAAATCTTGAAGGAGACACTGTGCTATAGATTAATTTCCTCATTTAAAGGGCTATTATTTGTTTGTAAAATCATATTCTCATCCATTATACTCACCCCCAGTCCTGAATAATGTGGTTGTAATAGCTTATATTTACAGACAGTCAGATGTATTGAGGTTTGCCATTAATTTTCTCCGACTTTCCGAATGAGGCACACTTTGTAACACAAACTTAGTGGGGGAGAGTTCAAATAAATAGATTTTTGTGCAGCCAGCCGCACACAGTGCCTCGTGGTGGGATATTAAGTGTTTCTGTCCCCTCTAATAACATTGTCCAGCCAGTACCCCTGAGAGCTTAGCAAATCTCAGCACCAGGATTAACATATTCTGTTGACCTAGTCCTGTAGAGGAATTCAATACACTGGGTTCCCGTTACTAAACATATATGTTAATAAGTGCAAGGAACACTCATTAGCTGGCTGTGCAATTCGCACACAGAGAAATCTTTGTTCTGAAGGCCTCACTCTGTTTCTCTTGGCAGCGGTTTGTAGGTGGCATGCATGTTTCTTCAATAATCACCAGGCAGCGCAGAACAACCCCTTTGAGTGTTATTGCTTTGTTTCCCCCATTCACACAGATGAGCTGTGTAACTCAATGAGAATCGGTCGGCTCTACAGGGTGTTGGGCATTCCTGCGCATGTGCACCAGTGGCCCAGTATTACCTGGAGTGTAGAGGCAAATAGTGTCCAACCGTGGGAGCCAGAGTGTAAGGCAGTAAAATGATCTTATATTAAATCCTGCTGCAAATCTACAGAAAACTCACATCTTCGCACCGTAGATTCTGATTAATCAGAACAACGTTCTCGTTTTCTATATAACATTGTGTATTATTACAATATTGAAACCTACAGATCCCCATGAAGTCAGCGCCAGCTTCCAGAAGCTGTTGAAGTCCACGGCTGGTTCTCCCTGGAGGTTCTCTGCTGTTGTGGCTCATTTCTTTGGGTCTGACGTGGCTCCTCCAGGCCTCTACAATACCTTAAAGCTGGGCTTGTTGCTCAGCTTGGTGCAGACGAGATCGGATGAAAAAGACACATTTCACAACTTGGATCTCCTAGTTGTCACCACTGACACTCTTATACCGGACAGGTAAAGTGGTCTGCAAGAGCCAATGCAAGCATATAAAGCCTGAGATTTAATCCTTGTCACTACCCATTATCATTACCCTGTGTTTGTGGCAGACTAATGATGTACAGCCTGGGCTTGGCGTCTCGTGGGGTCAGGCACCAGGCCTCAGGGGAGATGTTTGCGTCTCTGTCCAAGGACCAACACGGGGCAGGCACTGCTAACATCCATGCTGGTTCTGCCCTGCTAGCCACTGGAGGGATTTGCATGTTGGGAGATCTTGGCTGTTACAAAAAGGACAGGTTGGATACCATTCAGTCAGGTAAAGTATCAAAGTGCTTCATTTAAGTTTTATGGCATTAGTTATAAAGAATATGGATTTCTGCTACATTTAAATAGCTATGCACTGTAGAGTTAATGTTCTTTGTTCTATCCCACTGAATTTTTCTCAGTTCTGGAGAGCTGCACAGTGTCTGTGTTCATCCCAGGGAAGAAGTATGGTGAAGATGCTGACCAGCAGCTTTCTTTTCCAGTCCAGTGCAGCTTCTGGGCTCTCACAGAGTCTACAGATGCCTCCCGACGGTCTGGGAGGGCGGACTGCGCCATACTGGGAACAGCAGTGGGTTCAATTACAACTCGGTGTTGTATAGCTCACTTAAAACGTGGTCTGAATGTGCAATAGCAGGTCTGTGTTAAGATGAAAATATTAGTGGAACTTGTCCTGTACGAGTATACACTGAGTTCAAGAATTGTCACGTCTCAGTCAACACAGATGTTGTTTGTAGATAGTACGGACAAAACAGGAAATTTAGACAATTTACTTTTCTTGAAGGAAGTGCCCTGCCCAGACAACATGACTTCACCACAGAGCCCGAGAGGAAAATAAGTGCTTTGTTTTGTTTTTCTTTTGCAGGGGAAAGGTTGACAATAAACTGTACAAGCCGTTGAGCAGAAGTTTCAGAGATGCCAGTTTACCTCACTGTGACAGGTTAACACTTTAAAAACGCATTAGACAGCTTTCTGATGCCCAGTCTCTCCTCTCTGAGCAGGAAATGGGTCTAGTACCACTTCAGCTGGCAGATGCCTTTGGCCTAGTCATTCAGTGTAAAGACATGGTAGGAGAGCAGGCCCTACTTGCTCAGACAGTCCACACCCTGCAGCAGGCAGTACATCCTGGAAAACCCCTGTACTCATCCTGCTGGGAGTTTTCTACTCGAGACTACAAGGAGGTGAACAAACACGTTATGCTACCAAGTCCTTCGCATATATATATATATATATATATATATACATTTTTTTTTCATTAATTTTACTGTTTATACACCGACCTTAAAATACATTTGCTGAATTGAATTTTATGGCTTCCAGCTGGTGGCTCATGCACAGAGTTTGCAAGTGGAGCTCACCCCTGAAGCCGAGAAAATAATCCACGGTTACTACATGGCCAGCCGTAGAGTCCGGACACAGAGTCAGGGCGTCAAGATGTCTGTGGCCTCTATCAAACTACTGTAAGCACCCGTCTATAAAACTGAATGAATGACTGTTTGAATATTCCATCTTTACTTTCTGTATCACAACCAGAGACTAAGTAAACATCATGAGTCATTGTCCAGTGTAATATCACTATCATCCACTAGATGGAGAACTTTCATCCAAACTGTACTCTCAAATGACTATTTTTCATTTGGTTATGACATATGTTTACAAATGTTTTTCACTGTGGTGACATATTTTATGTGGAGCTAAAACTGTGAAAATAAATATGTTATCGGCCAGAAGACAGAAATGTCACATTACGTCTTAAAATCTCAAAACATTTACATGGTCGGCACAAGTTATGACTACTTTCAATTATCTGTTGCCATCCTACTTTATACAATTTTACAGATTTTCTTTCATTCATCATAAAAAAAAAAAAAAAAAAAGCACTGAGGCAAATATTTATAAATGGTCTTTCAAATGTTTTTGGCGAAGGATCTCTTTGGCCGAGGCTCACTGCAAGTTATGTCTCCGAACCCATGTGCTGGAGGAAGACGCTGTGATTGCTGTGCTCCTCTGTGAAAATTCAGTCACTCTCAAGCATGGTAGTATTTTTTTTTTCAATTCCCCCTCCTTACTGCTACCAGTAACTACATTTGTGTATTTTAGGTCTAATATATAACTGTCCTGTATTTTTAAACATGCTGTTAATCAATTCATATAAAATCCAGTAACTGTACATACACACAGCTTTTAGCTTTATTAAGCACGAGCACCATAAGTAGACATGTTTCAAAAGGTTTTTTCAGGGGATGCCCGTTTTTTTCTCCTACAGGGGCCTCTGCTCTCGTTATTCCACCAGACGCTGTGTTTCCTTGTGACCCGGGAGATGTGGATGGTTTGCACAAGAGAGACGTGACCCTGGATGAGCTCCACCAGAATATCCTACGCTTCATCTACGCCTACGCACCAGGAGCAGACACATACATCACAGAGGAGTAAGGCCTCTCCATAGGTTCAAAAATCACAGGTAGGCAGCACAAGATCCCACTAACCACACCTCATTAATAATGACGGCGTACTGCTTCCTTCATGCCTTCAGTTTGACACATCAAATCAAGTCAGACATACAAAAACACCTTGAATTTAATAGTAATAATTGGGTAGTGGTCATATTTACCAAGCTCTGAATACCGCACACAACTAAAAAGGAAAATCTCTAAAAATACATTAAAAAAAAAATGCAGAAACAACTTTACAAATTAGTCAATCCATTTTTCTTGCAGACAGGTTTTATTAATAGGCAGCATCAAATTTCAAAAAAGAAATCTGGCAAATAACTCTTGACTTCCTCCAAACGGCAATCAGCTCCAGCAGCACTGTAAGAAAGGAAAAACACATCAAGGACAGCACTTCATATTAAATTACAGACTTTCCATTTTGAAATTTTAAACTGCAAACAGCTAAAACGTGAAGTCCATATGAAGGCAACATTTGTTGACGGGCTTGTTTGGCTCTTACCCTTCAAATGAAGCTGCCCCATAAGCAATCTCAGCCGCCTGGGTCCATAAACCCTGCAAATCCATAATATATAATCAGTTTTGAAGGGAAAGGGATTTGTGGTTTTACACCTTTGTTTTTTTAGTTCAGTTAGTCACATTCTCAGCAGCCCATTTTGGTCTGATGGGTAAACGGCGAAAAGGTGAACTCATCATTACCATTCCCAATGCAAACACAGCAGTTTAGATAAACTGGGACAAATAATAGTTGATCACAGCTTTCACTTACCATAAGAGATTCAGCAAACACTGAAGTGTTTTCTTCTGCTGCTACAAACTGCTCACCTGTAAAGGGAATATGGAAGATTGTTTAATTCTATAAGGATATTTCTGCACGTGACACCTTTGTTACAGTAAATGAGTGAAATCCAGATTGTTGGGACAATAGTGTAGTAGGCTGAGGTTTGAAGGTTTCAGCTGGTAATTCAGTTGTCACAATTCTCACCAGTCTATTGTCTGATGGGTAAACGGCGAAAAGGGTGAACTCATCACTATTCCAGCTGCAAGAGTTGCTACTGCTCATGCTTTAGAAAAATTGTCCAAGCAGATAAGCCATTTCTGACTTAAGCTGAGCAATTCTGTAATTTTACTTCAGTCACTCCCAATTATTATGTCTGGTGGGTAAAATTAAAGTTTATCAGCATAAATATACAGCAGTGTCGACAAACTCACCTCTTGACCAGTACAGGAGGGAAAAGACGACATCTGGTGCATCTCCAGACTTGCAGCACATCAAATGCAGCTGAAGGGGGAAAAAAAAAATACTGAGATGAACTTCCCAAATAAATATGCACATCTTATTTACTCTTTTGTAAAACCAGTTATGACTGGTCTTATTGCGCTGGCAATTCAGTTAGTCAGTTTCACCACGTTATTGTCTGATGGGTAAACGGCAAAAATGTTAAATCATCACTATTCCAGCGCACTGTAAAGCACAGCAAAACCAAAACATGTAAATGCTTACCTTAGGTTTCACATGGTCAAGACCAAATATTGCCCATTTGTTTGCAGTGGTGACCTGACATCTGAAAGAAAAGAAAGGGAATCATTTAATACGCACATTCATAGCTGCTTCAAAAGCCCAGAGCCAATCCTGCAACTTTATTTCGTAACATAAAGTTTGAGCTTACTTTATCAGGTGTGCCAATCGTAGATCAATCTTGCCATCTTCATCTCCACGTCTATGAAAAAGAATAATCGGTCTTCAGTATTTTCCCACAAGACCTGTACCAGTCTGTCAGAGACTTAAGCAAACCTCATAATTACTCTCTGGAGCGATCTATTGATTTTCAGCTTGCATGAATAAGATGTACTGAAGAAATAGCCGATAAAGTGACGTTCGGTGACTGATCACCTGAAGGTCAAAGGGTACAGTGTAACACAGCTTGGGAGCATGGCTAACATTGCAGGTTTGAGAACGGGGTTCAACAGCAGGTCACGACCTCTGCCATGACCTTATGTCCTCAGAGGGGGCCATGATGACTTCTCCCAGTGAAATAATGGCAGAGGGCAATTCCCTGACCAGCAGCTCTTCTGCTGACCCCTGGACACAACCAGATATGGTCAGGGCTGCAAGAAGGTGAATGACAGAGGGCGTTTTTTCCCCCTTTTGAACTGTCAAAGGATGATTTATTGCATTACAGCAGGGATGAGAGCTGTCTATAGTGAGACAAACACTGCTAATTTTAGGGCAACCTGAAACTCAGCAATTAAGTAAATAACTGGACGTTTTAACAGCTTGCATAACTTAGACTACAATAAACGTAATGTATATAATATAAACACAGGATGGAAGTTTATATAGCGCAGGCCCTGTATTGGGCAAAATCACGCCACAAACCACGTGTTTTCCGTAGTTGCTAAGCGTCACGACTAAACAAAGCGTAAGCTGTCCATGTGCGTTTTACTTGACCTTATATTTTAAGTGAATAAAGTGTGTGTTTTGTTCAGGTCCTCTACGCCTATGCTCTTTTTCCCCCCTCCACGTGGCCGAAGCATGAGCTAGCTCGCTAGCTGTTAGCTAACCAGCAAAGCTACCGCTCGAGAGCCAACCGCTAAACACGTCCACGACACGCAAACAGCGCGGCCGTGGAAACATTTCAAACCACCTCACTGTCGCTTACCTTCGTGCTGAAGATTAAACACGAAGCGGGCTTCGTAGTGTTCAGACATGACGAGGAGCAGGGCAGCTCTCCGTCCATGGCTGAGGCTGCAGAGCAAGAGGAGGGACTTCCGGATCCGACTCTCTTTTCAATGCGCCCCGAGGCTGCGCACTGCAGCTCGCGGAGCCACAGCTGTGAAGTAATTATATTGTCAGCACCGACTACATACTGTTTCGTTGACGCTCAAAATCGAGATTTAAAAAATTACAAATTGCAAATTCATTCTCTCAATTTCATTACACAAAAACATCTTATAGTGGAAATTTATTTCTTATTTACTTTAGCTCCCTGCAGATAAAAGAGACACCAAATGACTTAACCTGTTAACTCCCTCATGTCCCCAAATAATAAAATACACAAACATATACTGCCGTTTGTTTCCTTTTTAAAATGCTGTGACTTACACATACACTCATCAGTATTTTAAGAAGTCACGTCAGATAATCAGATCAGAGTTAGGCAGACATTCGTGCTACTTTTGCTCCCACTTAAATGATAAATTGCCAAACTGTTAAATGTGGAGAGGCTATTATTTGTGCAAATATTATTAATATAATTATTGTTTGCTTTCTTAAACATGTTGACACTATAAACACAGCTGCAACACCATAAACTATGTATATATTTATTATCGTTTAGCCTGATGGCCTGCTGCACATTCTTCAGTCAAGACCTATTAAAATTAATGTAAAATTTTATGTAGCCTACAAGCACCACGGCTTTGATTAAATGTTACTAATTATCGCGGATGTGGTGCGACTGTCTGCTCACAAGAACAGGCTTAATGTGTAATAATAATAATAATAATGTGAATAATATGAATAATATGAATAAAATTCATTTCAATTATTATGTTTTTTACTTTCTTAAATAAGCCCAATGAAAAACGTTCATAGATTTTCTATGATTATGAAAGCTTTAGGAGACTCGTCTTCTTTCACTGAAGTCATTTATTCACAAACACATTTACAGCCATGCATGTAAAAATAAGAAGGAACATGAGATGAAGAGTCTCCATTGTTGACTCTCTGACAGACCACTTCACATGACAGATGTTAAGTTATTCACACATGCATTTAGTGCAAATGTTTCAACTGAAAGTGCACACCTCGAGCATGACGGGCTCATTATTAGCCCGTGGAATTTCTGCACATATCATACCTGGGACATGTATGGAGCTGCACAATGCAGGGCAAACAAGATTAGCCAAAATAAAACAACAGAGATAACATAACGTGTGCTTTCTCAAAAAAAATGACACAATAAAATTCACAATATATTAATTTACAATGTCTTTCTATTGGTAGAGCTTTAGTGGGAAGTAAAAACCAGATCAGGGTAATTGTTTCACAATCATATGCTGCTGCATGACCTCATGCAAATATGAAATCGTTTCATACTGATGACTTAAGCCTATTTATTACTGGGAGGTGGACGATGACGGGCCTTGATTCTCTGACTCTGAAGAATTTGTGGTGTTGAGGAACTGTCCGGTTGCTCCGACGTACAGTCTGGATCGCATGGGCCATTTCTGCAAAGACATTTAATCTGTTATTAAATCAGCCTATAAAAAAAAAAAAAAGGCCAAAGCATGATGACGCATGCTTTGAAAATGTTTTACATCAACTAATTATAACTGATAACTGTGTTAAAGGGGAGGCCTTTTAGATTTATCCGTACAGTATTAAAAAACAATTTCACAATAAAAGTTTAAATCATAGTTGACAACAAAAACAGATACACAACATCTAACAGTATTATTATTATTATTATTATTATTATTATTATTATTATTATTATTATTATTTTTAAATTATTATTATTATTTTAATGTATTGTTACTGACCTTGACTGGATGCAGGTAGCCATCACCTTTCAAAGAGTGTAACGCCTCTGTTTGCTTTGTGCTCTCTCCCTCCTCCGCGCCTTCTTCTTGCAGTGTTCGAGTCAAATGGGCAATATAGGTGGTGGCCAGTATCAACACGTCGAGTTTGGACAGCTTGGTGTCCGGCGGCACGGACGGCAAAGTCCTTTGTAGCTCCAGGAACGCGGTTCTCAGGGTTTGCACTCGGCTCCTCTCCCGCGCTGCGTTAGCTGCTGCCGGGCGTCCTCTGCCGCCGAGCCCGCCGGTCTGGAGCACCCTGGCCCGCTGGAGGTCCCGACGACGACCGTCCGGACTGGGACTGGAGCTCGGACTGGATGTAGGGCTGTCATCCACCGCCGCCCCGGAGCAATTACCGCTGTCCATTCGGAGCGTCTGCCTTCCAACCATCGGAGTGCACTCACAGACCTGAAGAATTACACAAGATGGATAAAGACACATGAAGCTGTTTGTAGTAGTTTAACCTGGCCTTTATATTGTGCATGTTTTATTAAGCTCACGTTATTTGACGAAGTATTTTACACAACTTATGCATTATTTATTGTAGCCTATATTCGCATCTGCTCCACCTTTAACTTAACTTGATATATATTATATTATTGCCTTTGCATCTATTTATTAAACTCAAATGTTCTACGGTCCATTACTCAAATATCTACTGTCAGACTGCATGTTGCTGCATACTAAACAGACAACACATTCCCAGTCCACAAATCATCCACTAACAAACAAAACTTTAAAACGCAACATGACAGAACAGACAGCTGTCCTGAGCTGCACCAGAGACACCCAAATTTATGCTGACTGCTCAGTGACATGTCCAAAGACCTGCAGTACAAATGAAGTCCGTGCCAGGCATGTTGCCAGTGTACAAACTCATGAGAGCAGTTTCTGGCCGGCGGTTTGATATAAAATTTACCTCTGGTTTCTCTCAAAGGCGCTGTCTTGAAACACGACATGAAGGCAATCCAAAAGAGGGGCTTCGATAGGAGAGAGAATTTGCTCTTCAAGTGCAGAAGAATCCCAGTCCACGTCCAGCTTATCCTTATAAAGTGGTGCGTCTGCAGAAAAGGTGCGCAGCGGTCCCTGCACGCTCATCCAACACTTCACCTGTGTGCGTAAAAGTCTCAGAAGCCCTTAATTTATTGGATACACAAAGCGGCGGACAAGTATTTCACTCCGACGTAATTAATCACTCGCCCCATAACACTCCCTCGCAGTGCAGAAGGACTGCTCTTTCCCTTTCCTAACTTATTTCTGTCTGAGGGCAGCAGAGGCTCGTTTTCAACGCCAGAGGCAGGACTTCTCTTTTCCTTTAACTCTGATATGTTCTAGGACATATCCCACTCTAATTGGCTGCGAACCTGACACTGTATTTTCTTTAGAAGCCTATCAAAAAGTGGCACCGGGAAGAAAGTTAGTCAGAATTACCCCCAAAATGTGGCTCGTCATGGTCAGAAATAAAGGTTAGTCTTTCAAAAACGCTATTTGCAGTAGACCTTGAAGACAAGCTGACAAGTGTAAGGTGATATGCAAAACATTTGACTAATTGCCAGGGTGTCTTGAATTGCAAGCTCATTGGAACAGCTAATAAATAGACTCCCGCGCTGCAATCAACAGGCAGGCATTGAGGAAATTCTTGTGAGACTCACAAATTAATCACTCTGATTTCCAGGCTTCCAAACGGAGATGTCGGCAAATTAATGAAAGGAATTATTCATAATATGTATATCCTCGGACTGTTCTTAATAAACATTGTTTTTGTAAGGATGGAGTAACAGTATTGCTCCGGGCCACTAATTATAAGGCGAAGTAAAAGAAGGTTAAGTAAGCTTGTTTCCCTAATAACCCCGTATCTTTCAGGGGTTACACACCCACGTGGCTCCCAAATAACTCATTCAGTAACAATGAAGACAATAAACACGTCCATATTGTTGCTGTATTTGCTATAAAAGAGGCTCGAATAATTTATTACATTTGTTTAAACAGAAGCTTGTGTTAGTTTTAGATAATGTAAAGCCTTGTAATGGCAAGGCAGAGTGATCATTTAGATTGTGCCACCCTGCATCTGTGTGTTCACTTATTTGCCGTAATGCATGCAGAAGAAAAATGACATACACCACCAGAAAATGCAGGACTATCAGCAAGTAAGAGTTTGAGTTGGATAGATTATTTATATCGTCAGAGCCCAAAAATGTAATTGGAAATAAACCAGCTGTGAAAGTGAGGGAAGTAAATGTGAGCAAGCCATTAATTCATTGTTTTACTCTTTTATTTTGTTAACATTTCCAGACTATTAAATCATTTATAGAAACTTACATTTGGATTTAAAAAGTTCAAGGAAGCTCCTGCAGCTATGGATATCACAACATGTGGGTGACAGCACTGTTATCAGTCCTGCTAAATATACAAGGATAAAAGATCTGCAGCTGTGATGACTAAGGTGATTAAACAAGGCAGTAGCAGGGTTAGCCCTGAGCTCTGGCTAATGTATGTGTGTGGAGGAGGTGGAGATTTTAGTGTGACTGGTTTGTCTTAAGCATCAGCGTGACTGCAGATGGGCGATGAGAGAGCCACATGGCTGAGAAGTCTGCATTTTTTTACATTTTGTGCCCTATGATATCAGAAAAAGAAGAAGCATTATCAGCCATAGAACATTTTTCATGCATTTCTCTGTGGCTTAGAATTCAGTGAATGTTTAACAGAGACTGCTATGATCACAAAATAGTATATAATGTATCAATAAGGAAGAAATTCATTCATTTTACAGTAAAACTAGTCTAAATAAATACATTTCTTCTTGATTCTGAGGAGAGTTGTGAGATGGATCAGGATGTGGGGGGTGAGTCTATTAGCACTTCTTCATAATTTGTACATTTCATCATATAATATACAAATGCTGTATGACAGCTGAGAATTTAATGTTGTTACCAAGTAATAAAATGGACAAAAGTGCGTCAGAAATTTGGACTCTCCCACGTTAACTGAGATCTGTGTGAACTATGATATTGGACCTGAGAGGCTGCTGCGGATTCCACCTCTGCACGCTATGGCCGTGGATGTGGCCAAGATGTGGACCCTGACCCATGTTGATGTAGTCTGGAATACAAAGACACAACAGAAGACACACAGACGTGCAAACAAATTCAAATGAATAAAGCATAATAAAGTTTGGGATGGCAACAGAAAAGACAGTGGAAGTCTTTAAACTTTTTTTATGTTTACACATTTTCCAGAAAAAAATATATTATTCGAATGTGGTTGTTTTCAGTATTATGGCTTTCTATATTATCACACTGAAATAACTGCTATATTTAACTAAATCAAAGATCTGACTATGCCAGTACTAAGGACACAAATTTAAATAATTGTATTTAGGGCTGAACTGTTAATATACCTGATCCCATGAATTATAATTAGAAAATAATTGTGATAAAGTGGTTGAAGACGTTAGATCAAAAAAGACTTACTTGTTATGGGATAGAGGACCGGCGGTCCGGCCATTATTTGTTTGTTGTTTTTTTTCTTCTTCGCGTCTTTGGATGCTTTCCAGTTAATAAGAAACTGTCTGGTTAACTCATTAATTTCCCTGCCATCGAGAATCACTATACAAATAAACAAAGAATAAAAAAACAAGAATTACATTTAAATTAAAAAGAAAACCACATATTTTTTTTACTTTTATCATGAAGTGGAATTAAATCTTAGCCTGGGAAAGTCAAAGAAATAAAGTATATTTTCAGACTGGGACGCAGGAAAATGGATAATATCTCACCGAGGCTATTGCACACGGTTATCAGGCGGTCTCTGTACTTTGGTTTTTTACACACAGGATTCCCACTCAAATCCATTTGAAGCAGCTGAGGCCAGTGGCTGAACACATGCTCTAACTCCTGAAAAATACACAAAAAAGGGAAACTTCAACTACATTTTCATTTGAACTACTAACAGTTCAAATGGCAATACTGTGTCTCTAAAGTTCAGTATTTACAGGAAACAATAGAAAACTATTTAAAATAAATATTATGCATATTTATAATATGCTTAATAATCAAAACATCAGGAAACTTTTAAAGACGTGGTATAAGTGAATGGCAACGTGAAGTCCAAGGGCCGATGGAAGGCGCATAAACAACACATCAGTCTATTTTAATAAACAGTGTCGCCGGTGTCATGTAACTACAAGTTTTCTCCTGGGGCGGTGTGAGACTGGCTCCTCCAGCCAGTTGCCTGCAGTTGTATGTTTATCTAAAGGCACATTAATCCAAGCCTGGAAATATGAATACTCTCTGGACACGCTCTGATTGTTCATTGCCTTCCTGTCTTGGCCAAAGCGCTTCCACTTTTCCAGCTCGTGCTGCAATCAGTTCAGAGGGGACCCCTGAGCACCGCGCGCTCCCAGGCTTTGATAAATGATCGTGTCAGGGCCGTCACTCAGAAGGCCCTCACCGAAGAGCAGCCCAGCGCCAAATTGCCCCCCACGCGGGGGCGTGGAGAACAGCAAAGGCTGGATACTCACTAAGCTTGGCTGGCTCTCTCGCCTGGACTAATGATGGGCCAGTTATGAACCTGTATTTGACCAGGGCTTCGATTCCCCTGTCCTCTCTGCCCTGCACACAGCTAACGGCCTCCGAAGATGCTCCCCATTTGTCACCCTAGCTGACTGCCTGTCATAATCTATTTTAAAAATCTATAATGTTTCCTCTGGATTCTGAGCAAATGGCGCAGAAGGAGGGATTGATCCTTTGGAGTGCTGTCTTTGCAGGATCAATAGTGGCAGACGGGTTGTATAAATTATAGGAGATATCTGCTAAAAATGACACGTGTACAGCAATTACCTGCATCAACGTCTCAAAACAACATCACTTGTGTTCCTAGCAATGTAGTCGGTTATAAAGTATTTTCAATCTGTTATTCTGGTGTTAAAAAACAAGAATTAAGCCTTTTAAATCAAGTAATTAACCTTTTAAGTGAATGTATTAATGCAAACTGAAAAATTACTGCCATCAGAGAGAATAAGCCTCAAAAACAAACAGCTCATTTTTCAAGGAAGTCAGAGAACATAAATCATATCTCTGCCTTGGATGAATCTCCCATAATGTTAAGTAGTGGTGGTTTAGGGTATCAAATAGAGGATTCTGAGGCAGAGAGGAAAAATCAGCCTCCCAAGGAAAGAGAGAAACTTGTGCTTGTTTAAAGCTGTCAGCGAGAAAGCTCTCGGGGGAATAGCTCGCTGATTTGTTGAATAATTCTGACCCTGTGCGAGTCAAGGAGACTGGGAACCTATGGCGGGATTTGCAGGATTTGGTTCTTTAGAACCCTGTTCTCCATATCATTTCACACATCGCTGCATAAAAGCTACGGAACAATGTTAATACTGACACGATCACCTAATAGCTGGTATGTTGACTTTAATACAGCATGTCACGCATAGTTGCTGTGATGTGGCGCTATTTACTTTGACTGCGCAACATGCAGCCAGTTTCTCCATCTGTCACACCGGAGAAGAAGTCTTTCATGGCGACACACTTTTTAGCAAAGTGTTCTGAAAAGCTAGATTTACCTCCATGTTGTGCAATTTATTGTCAGCAGCAGAAAAGTGCTGGAGCTCCATCAGCACTGTCAGGTCCTTGATGTCATCAATGTTGTTGTGACTGATATTCAGGACAGAAAGAGATTCCTGTGCAAAGAATTCAGATTCATAAATACAAAACATTTTCATCAACTACTCACCCAAACGTGAATTAAAGATATTCAAATATGTAACATAAACACCCCCAAAAAGGCACTGCAAGTACATTAACGTGAATTTATAATGGGCATAAAACCATCTTATATTGTAGTACTATTGTGTGTAGCCAAATAAATATGCACTTTACATTATTTTCACTTTTTTCTTCGCTTGTGATCCACTGGGATTAAACATTTAGATACTTTATATGGCTCTTTATATGTCTGGACTACTGGGATCACTTCCAAATCGGACTCTAGATAGTGCTCTTGCTAAATATTCATCTTGGTTTGAAGTTCTATAATGGCACATTTATAAAAAGCTGGAACTCTTTAAATTTGCACAGCAATTTCTTTAATTATCCAAACAAACAAGAAGCTGAGACTTTTGGTGTGTTTATCCATGGCCTGGGCAGTAAAAGAAGTAAACAGACCTAACTGATTTGTCAGACCAGAGAGAGAGCAACAGAGGTCTCATTGACATCATCAAACCCAGCACAATACTGCTTTTACATGGATCACTGGCCTCTGAGAAATCTGAGATCTTTTAAACTGGATGTGATAACCTCCCAGGTTGATACAGCACACATGTCCTTGTGTTCAATAAGAAAAAATAGGCTTTCCTTTAATATTTGAATACATTTAGAGAGCCCAGATTATGTGTGATTGCAGAACATCCTTTGTTTCCTCGTCCTATCTTTGTGCTGAACAGAGTAAAAATAGGTCATACAGCGAGTGAGAGGAGAGTCTTGGGGTCAAGGAGCAACTTTTCCCCTGGTGCCAGCCTCTGATTCTCCAGATGAAGCTCCTTGAGCTCACAGAGGGTCTCCAAGCCATCCACCACCGCAATCCTGTTTCCACCCAGATACCTACAGAGCAGAAACAACCACACACATGTTCACACACACACAAACACTGTAGACTTTGAGTGATTATCACAGCGCGGGACAGTAATCAATCAAAGTTGTCTACTCACAGTTTGGAGAGCTTCTGCAGATTAGAGAGACTATCTATCTGACTGATGTTGTTGTTCTGCATGTACAGATGGGTGAGGTTGTAGGCGAAATCCAGGTTGCAAATGTGTGTGATCTGATTGTCGTACAGGTAAAGGACAGTGAGATTCCTACACATGGAGAGATCACCCTGAAAACGGGATTAAAAAGTGAGGCTTTGAAGAGAACGGGGGAATCAAAACACCAGCGTTAATAACGGCTACTTACAATCTCTTCGATATTCTTGCTGGAAAAGTGGAGGTGGGTGAGTGTCCTGAGGTACTCTGGGAAGGCGAGGCCCCTTTTCTTTTTGAAGTGGTTTCTAGATTTAGCAATCAGATCTACGGTCAGGCGTACCATGGTGGCTCGTCACAGACGCCGCTTCAGAGAGGATCCTTTTCAGCTTCAGCCAAGCATTCAGCCCACAGCAGGGACTCGATCTGTCTGCTCGGGAGAAAAATAGACACGTGTGCTGAAATAGACCTTAACTGGCAAACAAATGCTCCTCTGAATAACTATTTACTCATACAAAATACTATAGCATTCGTAATCACAAGTGACAGGCAAAGATTAACCTTGTACAGGACCTTATCTGCCCTAAAACCTAATTGTCAATTCACAATCGGAGATAATTGATGAAATAAAACATCATTATTCTCCAGGAAACTTGCTAAGAGGCCAAAGGTTTGGCGACCCCTCCATTTGTGTTGTAATTAGAGCGCTCAATTCCCAAAGCAGACTCAGTAGAGCTTCTACTACTTCCTTTCATTCAGCACCCGTGGGGCTTGTTTATTAGCTTGACCCGACACTCAGATATGAACATTTGCACTTTGACTTTACATTGCAAATATGCTTTATTATACATGACCTCCCCACCTGCTAATTATAAAGCGGTCAGTGTGGACGTGTGGCCAAAATGTGGTGGTGGTGGGTAGGGACAAAGATGTGACAGCAGGTCTTTTCCACACTTGATCTCAAGACGTCAGGCTATAGGAGACAAGAGACACTGATCAATACACCAGTGCTGAACTATGGACAGAAGCTATAGGCTAACTGGACTCACACACCCCCGGGTCTGTCCTCTCCTGGGACTCGGGGGCAGCAGTTTATCACTGTCAAAGAAAGTGCGACACTACGTGAGGGACAGGAGATATCTACTAAAGTTAATGGAAGTATTGAAAGGCACAGCGGGAGGAAGGTCCGCAAAACATTCAGTAGGGTGTCATGGATGAAAAATAGGCCCGCTTTCTGCATGCTAATTAGCGATGGCTACTTTCAACGTAGCGTCTTCTTGAAGTAAACTTAGCGTGAAATTCCCCTTTATTATGGCGAATTCGGTGCGTGCAAAACTATAACTTAGTAACTAAACTCTCCTACCTCTCGACGTCTTCAGCAAATGTTTCAAATGCGAGTTGGCTAAACAGTTTTTTTTAAAAAAAGGAGCTGTAAAGCGACCCGCGGCACAGGCTGCTGTGTTTGAGACCGTCGCGTTGCTATGGGAACCACGCAAGCAAAGCGTCGGTCACATAATCTACAGGGTCACAAAATCCAGTGTAACACCGGCGAAGCGGAAGTAAGCGACGAAAAAACCATATTTCTGTGACATTTGGGATGGTTGGCAGTATTATTTGGGGTCAAACCAAACATTCATAACCGTTAACGGCAATTTTAGCGAAGTACCAGTAGTTGTTGAATGAAACAGTACATTAATTTAGTTTTTAATATATTTGTCTGCATTGAAATTGTATTATTGCAAATAAAAGAAAGATAAATGGTCATAGATATATTATGTTTTTTATTAAAGAAAGTGACTAAACAAATTCTGCTTTATTATTCTATAATCTATGAATGGCATTGAAAAAACAGGAGGAATTTAACAAGGATATCACACTATCAAAGTCTTGTAATGGCCTTATTACACACACTTTACCACAAATCACACTCACTGTGTACTAAATCTTTATGCTGCTTATATATTCTGCTTGCTCTTTTCTAGCTAGGATGACATTTCCCCACGCTGTAGTGTCTATCTATCTTTCAAAGCATCATACCACAGCCCACTTCTCCCAGTGACCCCTGGCGTTGTTAATCTAGATCATGTCAAGACCTGGGTTTCCTGTAAGTGACTTGCCTCCACTTATGCGGGAGCACATGGCGGAAAGGAAGTGCAGCACCTCCAGATTTCTGAGCTGGGATCAACTTCTTCACACATGGCTTGCGGGATTAATTCCTCTGAGAGTCAATCTAAACATCACATCTACAGATCTTAGCAGGGTCATTAGATCTATAGGGCATAAATACTGTATCTCCCCATGGCCATTAATCATGAGCCTTATCAATTTGCTGATCCCATATCAGTCAATGTCAAATCACCCAGCTGTATTTTTGCGTAGACAGCAGAGGAGGCATTCCACTGCAATCTGTGGAAGCTTGTGTTACACTAATGGAGAACATACTGAAAAAGAGAAGAACATACTGTACTGTGGAATTAGAAAATTGCTAAGCCTTAAAAGAGTAAGGTAAAATACACGGGTAAAGGACTTTTGGCTGCCCACAATTTGACTTGATTAGAATTAACATAAATTTTCCTATTCCACCTTTAGTCATGCATACAAATGTCCATCTGGTGATAATCACAATATTTACATGTCCAACGAGTTCAATATGTTCCACTGTTACTTAAATCACCATGAAAGACCAAACATTAGGTCAAAGTATTTTAGAAAAGCATACTCTAAATACTTTCTCAGCACTGTGACAGTCATCCATGTAATACATTTAAATATCTGGCAAAAACATGAGCTATTCAGTAGACCGTGTGTGCAGAAAAACTATTCAACAATTTCTAAATTACATTAAATATAATCTAATAAGTTTCCTCTTCCTAAACCGCTATACCGAACACCCCTCCAATTTAAGGTATGGTTTAAATAATGGTAAAAGAAAATCATTATAAGAAGTGGTGCCAAAGCTCATGCACATGAGAAAAAACAGACACCTTCACTGCCCCACTGGGACGGTTTCCTCTGCGATACATGACATCAAAAATATACATTTAGCCATTACAATACCATAAAAAAAAGACATGACACAAACCCAGGCCAAAGCGGCTGTCTGTAAAAAAAGGCAGACTTGGTGAGTGTCTGCTTCGATGGAGAGCAGACACGGTAGGTGAATAGACTCCAGTGTGTACGGCTTCTGTTTCTGCGCTGCATCACTGCCACACCACAACCTGACGAGCTGCCGGAGTGTGTACCACCGAGAGCCAAACTGTGCTGGGAGTGACTCCGCAGAGACATCCCACACATGGCAGCCGATTCCCTTTGAGCCTATGCAGAAGCTTGAGTTTGTTGTTCCATTATGTAATGCTGTGACAGGCTACGCTCGGATGAGTGACTGGTGCTAGGTTAGACTATGCATTAAATGCAACCGCGGTGTGTGTGTTCATACGTCGGACCGCAGAAGAACACGGGGCCTACGTGCAAAAAGATTTTTAGCAACAGCCCGAGCATGAAGGGAAACAATGCCACACCGTAGGAATATGTGAAGACTAATGACAAAGAAAAAGAGAAAGTATGAAATACTCACATACAGCTCTTGTGTTTTACATTTTATTTTATTTCCTTAATGTATAATCCTTAACTACTTCTAGGACAAAAGAAGAAATTAAATTTAACAAAACTCTCCCAAGAGAAGTCACAGATAACACTACCCTTAGCAGTTAAACACAAACCATAAACCAGTAAGTGCTAGACATGCACGAGAAATCCAAAATCGGCTCATAGTTCGGGTTTATTAATTGGATGTGTTGATTTGATTGAAGAGTTTGTCCTTAATGACTTGAGACATCAGGCCATGAATTGCCTCTATGGTTGTCTTGCAGCTGAAACAAAACCCAGAGAGAAATGGAGATGAGTTCAATGACCCCAGCAAAACAGACGCAGCGCACACACACAGAGGTAACATCTACACTGTTATCAGTAGACTTCCAAGAGCAATAAATAGTGAAGTTGTTGTCTGTAGATATTTGTAATCCTCTGTTTCTATCTGTCTATAAGATATTACTGAAACTAGTATAAATAAATTAAAAGGCTCAGTTTTCTGTTTTGGTTGGTTGAAATCAGGAACATTTAATTATAGTGCATTAAAAAGACAAAATGATGGTAAATAGGGCAGGTTTACATTTTTCTTTTTATTTTATTTTTCATGTTTGAATCGCTCTGCTTATAATTAAGGCACATCAGAGAATATCAGCAGCTATTTTGATAATGAATTAATTGTTTAAATCATTCTCTGTTGTTGTAAATTGAATCTCTCAACTGAATCTGGTCCTACAAAACAAAACACTTGAAAACACAAAAACTCTGATGGGCATTTTTATTTTTTGTCTGACATTTGATAAAAAATAAAAAATAAAAAGATTAAAAATCAGCGAAATCAGACGTTGATTTTTAAATTCAAACTGACCCCAAATATATTAGTTATCCACCATATCAGTGTAAACATGATGAAATGAATTAAAAGTAATGCCATCATCCACTTTCTTTTTAGGATCTATAATATACAGTAAGATAAGTAATATACAATTAAATGAAATTCATGTTTAAGCTTACCTATCTCGTGTTGCTTTGGCCAATTTGTCCTCAGACTTCCTGTCATGTGTGTCCAACCCGAGCATGAAGCTGCCTCTTCCGAGCTGGGCCTCCGACTGCTCCAGCTTCTCCGACAGGTCAAACACCTGGCCCGTGGTGTAGTCCGAGTTCTGACCATCCAACAAACGCACACACAGACACAGAAACCCATTCATGCGCAATTTGTCGACAAAAGCTAGACAACAGATTTTTTTTTTTTAAAAAAAGAAGAATTTCGTAGGATGGCAACAAATCTGTCTAACAAGCTGTAGGTACACTCCGTGTGTTGTGCTGAATGAAAAGAAGTCGGTGAAAAGTTTACTTAAGGTGAGGCCGTGTTTTTAGTGGAAAAGGTAATTAAAAACACAATGACACAGGGGCCCCTGACTAGGGTGACAGTGTAGCGACTGACAAAGCCTGTCACCCAAGGAGCAGCTCGTTCTTGACATCTAGTCAATTCATCTTCATCCAGAATGCCAAAGAGCCAACTGTTTGGATAAGCCTGATGCCTATTTAGGCTGTTTAGTCAAGCTCGGGGCAGAGTGACTGCATCCACAAAGGGAATTCACATGAGGCGCTTTCAATCTTTAGAGTGTACTGTGGGGGGGGGGGGGGGGGGGGGGATGAGCCATGGTGAACCACAACAGTATCCGTATCACTGGAGTCAGGTCCAAGTTTAATGCTTATATCCTTTGTTAAAAAGTTTCAATTAAGTGTATTATTAAAATCAATAAACAAGGACTCTTGGCTACTAAGCAGCAATTAATCACGACATCAGAAGCGGGTGACCACATGTCTCAATGAGTTATAGAGTAATAATTAACCATAAATCAAAATGTCAAACAATTAGCAAACATATAGCTTTTTGAAGTTGCCTACATACCGTGAGGAGACTTGAGGAACTTAAGGTATTGACCCAATATTTATTCCAAAGGAGTTCCAGCAGCTTTCTGTCAAGGGAGGACTTGAAGTAAGTTACCTCCAAGGCATAATACCTAAACGGAACAAATCAAAGCAAAAACATGAGCCACGTACGGCACACAGTCATACATTTATATGCACACTATATTAAAGTGCTGCAGTTAAGGTAAGGATTTTTAAAATAGAAATGTACATGATATATACAAGTATTGATGCAAATATCCCCAACATGGTGATATAGGGTGAAGAATAAATTATATACATTAATACTCACTGTTTACAGTGAACACCAAAGTCTTCGATCTTGTTCAAGGGGATTGTCTGGTATTCTGAGGGTCCTTCATCAGGAGGTTTATAACCCTGAAAATCAAAAGAAAAAATACTATGAAACAACAACAATCCAAACAGGTTTTAGGTAACATAACCAGATTATTAATTACAACACTATTTTAAAAAATAAGTTATAAGATAGACTTCAAATTACAAGATCATAACTTCTAGTTTCTTTACAAATATATACAAAAACTACAAAACTACAAACATGAGAAAGAGCACACATGCGCATGAATCATTGCTTAGCTAATTGTTTTATTACTTTTAGAATTAGAGTCTCAAGAGACGCTATCTACAGTCTTTGCTTTACCTTTGGGTAGGTCCTGAAGGCGCCAAGGTTGACTTTCCCCGCCGAAATAGTCCGTGTAGGGTCGATCTGTAGGAAGCAAGATACAGTAGAACAGGAAAACAAAGTCAAGGGTCATACAAACCTCCAGGGACCACTCGAATCTGGCCACCAGGAGCATTTTACCATGGCTGTCAGTGCGCTGAAAATACACACTTAATTATATGACGCCCGTGGCATTTACGCACTGCTAAGCCAAATGGAGTGTAAATAGCATATATGGTTGCAATAGCAAAATATTCATCAGTCCTACATGGAAACGTACAACTCATACATCAACAATCTCAGCCCCTTCTCAGTTACCGTCACATTAACTTGTACTGTCATACTTAGAAAGACTTGCTTTCCTGAATACCATTTTAATGGGGTGCAATTAGAAATCACAGTAAATGAAGCATTTAGCTTGAGAAGAAAAATGTTTGCTATTTCCACGTCCTTACCACAACGGCCACGAAAGGCTCCTGAAACTGCTGGTTGAGCATCTGAGTGCTGACATCTATGCCTGAGAGCCAGCATCCATAGCCCGGATGACTGTGGTACCAGCCGATAGCATTCTCCAACCGGCCAACCTGAGGGATTACAGACAGATGTAGGTTCTTATAACCTGCATGAAATACATGATTATACAAGAATACAACAGATTAAAAAAATGTATACAGTGACTATAAAAGTATTGATCAAATATTATTATTACTGCTGGGATTTGAAGCAGTCCATTTTTTTCCAGGTAATATGGAACTAGCAAACAACTTCGAATTTAGCAAGAGTATTAAACTATTATAGATGTTTTGAAGAAGAAAGAAAGATATCCAGCATGTAGCAGCCATGTGAGAAGACATACATTACACCGTTGTTTGAGCCATGACTCTTGTAGGATTGATAACAGTATTGTGTGATACGGGTGAGAAATGTATAACAATGATCTTCAGTCATGATATATATAATTTTACACTTCAAGAATAAATGAAAACCAATGTCAGTAATCAACAGAGAGACAGTTTATGGATAAAATACTGACAGTAATATTTGATTTTGACAAAATCAGTACGTGAATCCTTCTACAGATCAAGCTATTTCATCACACTGCTGCAATATTATTAAAAAATACAAAAAAATGTAACACAAGATAATAAAGCCATAACTACCATAGTATTAATGGCAGACAAATGCATTAAATCTGACACCCAAGCCTATGGTGAGAAACTAGCACTTAATGGCTTAATGTCTAGTCCACATCACAGTAAAGTGTTTTTTTTTATAACAGCTGAATGAAATTTGCCCAAGTCACTAAGGAAAAAAACAGAACATCTACAGAAAGTGATGCACGATACATCAACACAGCATAAGGTGTGTATGCAGTCATTAAATCTGTGAAACACCATTTAATGGATGGCAGTGTCTGACCTGTTTGGCGTTTTCAATGTAGGCAGCCATGTATTCATAGGCTGCAGCCTGGGCGTTGACTCGAGTTTCTGTGCCCTCCACGGGCAAAGCGAAGCTGTCCATGATGATCATAGTTTCACCATCCACCTTCCCCAGCATGAGGCCCATCACCTCCAGGTTTCCCCCAGACCTGGCATGCATCACCATCTTCAACAGGGCCAAGGCTGAGATCTTGCAGTACTTGAAATAGTGATGACTACGGGTCAAAGAAAGATATGAGCTGAATATCAGGCACAGTATTAAGGAGGAGAATCGACAGCTGTAGCAAGAGGACGCTAGTGCTGTTGACAAACAAACCGATGCTAGTTTGTAGCCATGCTATCACGGGTGTTTTAACAACAACACACGACACCAAGCATTTAGTTAACTTCACAGCGACTTAAACACTGACAGCTGAACGCCACGTTGCTGTTTCGTACTTACTCTTTTGTCCATGGCTTCGCAGCGAGGATTTCTTGTTGTTGCTTTTTGTCATACTTGTAAATTTCATCTATGCTCTGAACTTCCTGCATGCTGTTGGTTAGCTCCCATGTTTTCTGAGCCGTGCTGCTCCCCGCCATGATGAATTAGCAAAGGCGAAATATATGAGTGGTTAAAATAATAAACCCTACGCCTGCTCGAATACACGAAGAGCTGTTTTTTTTGTTATTTCACCGAAGATTTTGATACCGTAACAGGGCCAAACCTCCAACTGATCAGGGAGCCATGACAGTGAACGGTACCAACACACCAAAGCACATTCGCGGGGGGCGTTTGTCTCAGTGTTAGACAAATATGCCGTTTGTATGTTTGTATGCTACGTGACATTTTTTTGGAAAAATTAAAACAGAGTCACGTGTAAGAAAAACATTGTACCCGAAGCGACTTTTATCGTAGTTATCGCTTTAATTAAAGTACGATCACCCCTCTGACAGGATGCGTGGTTTCGTCCTGGAAGGACTTTTACTAACCGTCGGGGAGACTCTGACATCTAGCGGCGGTGTTCAGAATAGCAGGCTCACTCATAAAGGCATTTGTAATCACGGTACTTTTAATCAAAAACTAAGGTATTTGACTCGTTTAAACCGTATTCACCATTCATCAGTGACACTAAGTTCTTCACGACATTAGCTCAAATCGCTAGTAATGCTAGTTTGGTACTTCATTTCTAGTGTTTCTTGTTACGTTAGCTGGTAAACTTGATTTCCGAGGTTGAGGTTTATAAGGTTAAAACCATTTCAGCAACCAACGTCATAAAACAGCCAACATTACCAACTAATATAACAACTATTACTAGTTTGAGTTTGACGGGTCTCAGTTATGTTTCCTTTGTTTTAAAGCTTCAAGCTTTGCTAGATTAGTTAGCCTCTCCCAGGAGGACCTTTTGTGTCACGGTTGCCTATAGCAACGGAAAGATGCTTTGCGCCATGCTGACAATCTAGACAAGGACGTTTCTCAGACAAACCATATAAATATAATAACATACGTTATAATCTTACGTAGAACATCTGTGGCCTGAGTATTCCGCTGAGTTTTGAAACTATTACATATCTTGATGGATGTCCATATTAATAAATGGAGGAGAACGGGACGAGCATGAAGAGGAAACACCGAGGCATACATCAGCGGTGAAGTGTGAGACACCATTCGTACAGGCAAGTCGAGGTATGTGATTTGATTATTAGCACAGAAAGTAAATGCACTTTGTGTTTGTTTTTACATCGGGTGTGAATGTTCTCTCCAGTAAGGGGCTGTAATACAAACAACACTGTGTGGATATGCCTCCAGCATCACCAGCACAAGGACCCAACCCTGATCCAGACAGAGGTATTGTAAATGTCTGGATGTGGAAAGATGACATTCTTTGAGCGTAGAGTTATGTCATACAGTTTATGTGTCTTATATTTGATACTTCCCAGGTTTGGACTTAAGTTTGCTGCTGGGAACTGACTATGAAAGGAAGAAGTATAAACTTCAGCAGGAGCTCCAACTGGACTACAAACAATATGTTGCCAAGGTGTGATGATGTATTCATGAGCAATCAAGCATTCAAGATGTGTTTCACTGAAATGGCCCTGTTTTGCATTTTGCTGACTCACCATGCTGTACTTTGTTGTCATGCTCTCCCTCCAGAAAAAGGACCTGAAAGCCAGTGAACCTCATCCACAACCCCACGGTCTTTCTCTACCTATTGATGATAAGATGACAGTTCAGGTGTGTGTCTGTGTGGGTACTTCATTAAGTACATTTGTGTGTGTGTGTGTGTGTGTCCCTCTCTCTGAATGTGCATGCTCACAACAAGACTAATAGAGCTGATATAGTAAAACTGATATGAACTGATGACTGAGCAGTGCATTGTCTCTTGGCAACCGCCTGCCAACTATTGTGTCAGTGGCCCAGTGGCCTAATGGATAAGGCATCAGCCTCCGGAGCTGGGGATTGTGGGTTCAAGTCCCACCTGGGTCGTAATTTATAAATGTGTGGAAATACTAACTACACATAATCCAAATTTCCATGATAAATATAAAGTGCATGACAATATTAGATGCTCAGTTCCCAACCTTTCTGAGAGAAACTGAACTCCACCAACTGCTTAAAGCAGCTACAGATGAGACACTGATATATGACATCTTCATTAACGTGTTTTATATTCAATACATTTAATTTGATTGTTATATGTGTTGACACATTTGAACACAGCACTGAAAATGCGTAGCTAGTAGCTGGTGCTCTACCCGAAAGAGATGGCTGCTTCAAAGACTCACAGACTGAATTTGCTTCTCTCACAGGAAAAACTAAGAGAGGAGAGAAATAAAGAATACAACCTCTTCCTACAGGAGCAAGCTGAAATCAAACGTCTAAGGAGGAGAACACTTCCTGTCACTTCAAAGGTAACGAGAATGATCAATAAACAGCACGCTGAGCTCCCTAAACAGAAGACTTGGTGCGTTTGGTATGTGTTGTAAAACGTATGCACGGGTTTAAAATACACTTAAGTCTTCAACATTTTTTATTTCAGCCTGGACAGGATCGAGCTTCAGATGCCCTGTGCATTTCTTCTCCCGCTTCTCCTCTACCCATCCTCAACACCCATACAAACATGCATCCTCCTCCCAGAGAGCGCCCTGCATCCAGGAGAGATGCTGCCACTCTGACGGAGGCAGTGGATCATGGAAAAAGGGCTGGGGTTTCAGGTCCAGACCATCGGGGACGAAAGCGATGGCAACTCCATAGACTGAAAGAGCCCTATAGCTCAGAGGAGGAGCTAATCACAGACACAGAGGAGGAGTTGGAGTTCAGGCACAGGAGGAGGCGAGACAGACGCACTCCAGAGCCTGAGTACAAAGAGGAGAGGAAAACCAGAGAACGCAGAGCTAACCGGTGTAGCTTTTTTTCTGCAGCACGATTTTGAGCTATTTTAATCTATTATACATATACAGACAGATAGTTATGATAATATTACTCTCCACCTGTCTTGTAGCAGAGCTCCTCGGGACTTGGTGGAGGAGGTGGAGGGCCCTGGTGTTCACGATCAGAACAACAATGAATGGGTTTGGAAGTCAGGGTAAGAAAGACGACTGTGTGCAGCTCAGGTCATCTGCAGAAATGACATTTGTAACGCTGAAACAGAATGATCCAAAATGGAGACGGTATTCACATTAGAGGATGGAGAGCCAATAACATCCTCCTGGAAAGTCACATAAATTTTCTCAATCAATAAAGTAATGTGATTGAACGAGCCAGCACAGGGTGATTGTAACACAGGGCGGGTATTGATACTTGCTGCCACGCTCAGTTATTGCCCTCCAGCACTTTTCTTACATCCTGTTGCCTTTCATTTTTTCCGTTTTTTTGCCATTAAGTTGAGCCACTCTCAGTAAGCTGTTAACATGTGGGGCGGTGAGGTAGGGTGAGCCTTGGCCCAGCTCCAGGCAGACAATCACTCAGCCCTGCTCTATCAGAGGAGGTGGATTGATTGGAGAATGAGGCTTCTCTCCGTGACTCTGAGACCAGAAGCCTCTGCGGGCAAACTGTGAGGCGGTGTATGATGTAAAATGGTAGCTGGGTGTGGCTCGTATTGCTTTGCTGGTACCCTTATATGCTGATAGTAATTGGATGACTCTTGTTGAGTGTCTGTGTATTTGTGTTTAAAAGTCCGCAAATGCCAGACAGCATGAAGACGGCTGCAAGATCAAGACCTGCTACCAGCAAGGATAAAGCAGAGTTCGCTACTGGACTCCTGATTGGTAATTCTTATTGCATGGTGCCCTTTGGACACATATTGATCTTTGTTTCTTACTGTCATAGTCGCACAGCACTTGTGTGCTTCTGGTTCTCATGCAGGAGCCACAGAAGAGCAGACGGCCTCTCATTTGAGGAAAGAACGGTATAAGCAAGAGCTGCTGAAACAAATTGCTGAACAGCAGAAAAACAAGATGAGGTGAGTTTTTATTCAGTAAATCAACATTATCATTAAAGTTGTTTCAGCCGGCACATCCCTGTGAGTCAAGGTACAAAGGATGATTTTTATTTTCAGGGAGAAGAAACTTGAGCTGAGGGTTGCTGCAACAGGGGCCACAGACCCGGAGAAAGAGGTAGACAGAATGAGATAGAACCTGCAATTTTTTTATTGCATGATTACATGATGCGATCCTTTAATGACGACAGCTTGACTAACACATGTCACAAACCATTTGTCACTATTACCGATGAGGCTTGTGTTAATTCGATTATATCGTCGCCTTGAGCAACACCTCATATTGAAGTTTTCTTAATATTTGTTGCCTGATGGAATTCATTTGCACGATTCATCACCTCTTCTAGCCTGACCGAATTAAGCAGTTTGGGGCTGTTAATCGGCATTATGACAGCTGGAGAAGAGATGTCCCGTACAAGCCTGGAGTAGATGTGGAAACCGTAGGGAAGGACCCAGATCCAAGGCCTAAAGAAGACAAGGCTGCTAAGGAGAGAGAACAAAGAGCCCCTACAGGAAAGTACCACGTGGATTACACTACACCTCTCAGTCAGCTGACAGGGAAGACGGTGTCTGGGTCTGAAACAAAAGCAGCGCAAGGTGTCTCCTCACTGGACTATTTCAGCGAGGAGTACCACAGGGATTTCTCAAACATGCTCGGAGAGGTGGCCGTCCCGAGGTAGCTCGCCGCTGCTCTGTGTTCCCATACGTGAATGAAATCAACGACTCTGCTGTAGATTCATCGTCGTTTCTGTGATTGTGTTTTTTTCAGGGTTGCTGGCGTTCCTCCTCCTCCCGTTCCTCCCACTGTAACTAATAATTACCAGACTCCTTATGATGCAGCGTATTACTACTATGGAACCAGGAATCCATTAGATCCAAATCTTCAAATCTACAATCAGAGTATAGTATAACAACTATCTTCATTTATGTATATTTTGTAGTAGTGCAAACTATTTTCGAAGGTAGTGTTTTGTGACAGTGGTTTCCATTCATTTCACTGTAGTATGAACGCTGTCTGCCAAAGTTAGATTATCATTATCATTATTAATGTAAAGTATGCATATTTGTAGTAAAACCTTGCATGTTCCACTGGCAGTGCTGTGTCTAGTGTCTTCACGGTCATAAACTGACTCAGTATCTGGCGGTTTTGCCTTAGATAGGAGTAATTCACATTAGCTTGAATAAACTCCCAGACCTCTCTGTGGAGAATGATTACCATTTATTATGGAACCACTTTATCACCATACCAGTGGGCAAGAGGACTTGGCATAACAATTCATAAATCTCATTTTACTGCAGAACTGATTTTGTTACTAAGGGGATACACAGCTTATTCAATATGAGTTTAGCAGATCCAGATGGATCTCGCTTCATCCAGCTGGTCTGTTTGGTTACATTTATTTTCTTTCCATTTTAATTTTGCTGCCAATTTTCTGCCCTGGTCTGAGCTCACAGACTTATTGATGCTGGAGAAAAGAAAATTGGCAGACAGCTTGAACAGATAGCTAATGAAACTGTAAAATCTGTTTGTGTGTATTATCTTGTCTTAGATGGCTCGCCTGAAGGGGAGAAGCAGTCCGGGAATTTCCACAGTCCTCCTCCGAGACCACCTCCACTCAGACCCTCTGGCCGTGCTGAGTTAGTGTCCATCACGACGATTTATGCAAGATGAAGTTTATTTAGATAGTAAATCCTTTGTACACAATTTAAAATCTAAAATGTGCAGTATTCCGATTCTATACGCTGAAAATCAATTTGCAGAGCGTTTAAGTGTTTACGTTAGTGTATTTTTCTTTCTTCCAGAAGAGGGCCCTCACTGCATGTCTGTCAGTACCTCCTACACCTCTTCATCATTTCTCGCTCTGTCTGTCTGCTCCTAGAATAACCGATCAGCATAGATCATCCCCCTTGGATTTTGAAGACAAGTCCAAGCAGAGGAGAGAGAACGCACTGAGCTACCAAGAAGCGCTCAGACAGCAGGTACAGCTACAAAATATCATCTGACAATAAATAGACCACATGTTCTTATATATGATAACTTTACAAATTAGTATGACAGTTTGCAGTTTGTGTTTTTGTGCCCACCTTCCACTTCTGGTAGCTGGTAGTTGGATGTTTTTAGGCAACTTTGTTTGGGTAAGGGGGCTGAGGGAGCAGCACACTGCCTGCCATGGTAATGATTGCTACAACAGGCTGTTTACTCCATGAATTTACAGGAGGAAACCAGACTATTTGTATGACTCATATGAGAGTCAGACCAGATATTTTGACAGTTAGATATCAGGCTGTGGTAGAGTCAGTATTTCCCCTTGGGTTAAAAAAAAAATGCATCTACTTTTGAAATATCCTTCCTTCCATGTATGTGTAGATCAAAGAAAGACAGGAGCGTAGAAGAAGAGAGAAAGAAGAGAAGGAGCGATACGATGCCAAGATAGAGGCTGAGATGATGGCGTACAACCCCTGGGGGAGAAGTGGCGGAGGCGCTCCAATCAAAGACCAAAAAGGCAACCTTGTCAGTAAGTCAGCTTTAACTCTCTTTTAATGAGGTCTGCTAAGCCTGAGATAAACCTGATGAATCATAATACAGTACACACAAACTGTGTTTGATGAACTTATGTTTCCATTCCTTTCCAGATGACCTGTGTGAAATGCACAAGATCAACGAGGAGTCATACAGGAATCCTGCGTCCGGGAATGGTGGAGAGATACCAGGCCTTTTGATGAGGGACGAACACACTTCTAGAGCTGAAGCCAGGGCTCCCCTTTCCCATCGACTATCAGGTAGTGTTCAGCGTCTCTGGATGATTGTGTCAAAGCTGTGGCAAACAAACGCCGGTGTATTTTCTCTTTGGACAGAGATTACTTTCTGTCTCACTCCCTTGCAGGCTTCAATGATCAGCCGGCAAATGAGCTCCACATGCAGGACAGATACAAAAAAGACCTTAAACAGCAGGTGGGTCTGAGGCCACTACCTTCAGTCGGTGCATGTAACCGCTTTGCCAAACAAAACATGAAATGCTTTAACATGTGTTTCCCTTTTCGTAAAATCTTTATTGGTTCCGATCAATGAAAAGTGTTCCCGAGCACTTTAATGGAGTTGCAAATGAGCTATAAATGTGACCTAACCTTTTCATTACCAACAGATTGAGGAAAATAAACGAAAGCAAGAGGAAGAGCGAGAGCGAATGAGGGTTGAAGAGGAAAAAGAAGAGAAGAGGCTGGCAGAGCAAAGGGCTCGCATACAGCGGGAATATGAGGAGGAGCAAAGGAAGGAAAAGAAGGTTGAGGTGACGAGTTCATCCCTTTAATGAAGAGCACTGCATCACTCCTTCTTCTTTACACTTGAGGGATTCTCTCCTCACACTGGTACTGCAATTGAAAAACAGTTTTCTTTACTCTCTGCAGCATAGCCTGGAAAGTTGGACCCATGAACCTAAAACACAACACCGGCAGGAGGAAAAGGAGGTGAGGCAGAAACGGGAGACTGAAAAGAAGACACCAGAGAGTGCCAGGGACAGAGAGGAGAAAAGGGAGCAGCTGAATTATGAGGTACACGAGGCGTGAAAAGTCGTTGGCACTGTAGCCTGCAGTTTTGTTGAACTTTTCTGTCGCATAATGCGATTCTGCTCGTATATTTGCAGAGAACGCCGTCCCCTCCCATCCCAACCTTGCAGCGGAAGCAGAAAAATCTCATTGCATCCAGACCGTCCTCTGTCGTAAGCCAACTCTCCTCCAGGACTGTGAGTCACTTGTAAACGGATGCAAATATTTTCACATTAAGCCTGTTTTGATGTAAATCTAATAGAAAAGACATTTCCATAACAGGAGCGCTCCGTGTCAGCACCACACTACCGACCGAAAGTACCCCAGCCACAAGGTGAGACAGTCTTGAGTTCTGTACCCCTTCCTAAAAAAAAACCAAAACAAATGCCTGGCTGCAAACATAAATTACCACCTCTGCTCGCTACAGATGGTCAGCAGGAAGTGCTCAGAGAGTTGTCAGCCCTCCGTAGGTACCTGAGGAAAGAGCAGAGACAACTGGAGGTTCAGCTGGGGCAGACAGATCAAGAGGAGAGTCACTACACTCCAACCAACAGGTACTATAGTCAGACACCCATGAACAGCAGGGGTAATTTGTGCAGGTACAACATGCCCAGGATTAATAGGAAGCGGGAACAGGATCATTTTCTTCCTAAGAAGAGAATTTCTATTTAGAGATCCTATTAGATGTGCTCTACCCCTTCAGGTCCAATTTAACCTAATGCACCCTCAGATGCATTTAAGGTGAAGACACAATACTAATTGTAAGGAGGCTTTCTTGTGCTCTGAGTTAATGAAAATGACCCAGGCCAAATGGGCTATCTTCTAATCTCCATTCAGATTTCTTCCAGGCACTCATTGCTGCAGTAATTTGACAATATGATCCCCAAAAGGAAATTTTCTTTTCATCTGTCTTCAACGCTCTGAAGAACACACGTGATACAGTATGCGAGCAAATTCTACAAGAATGTACTACAAGCTACCTGTAAAGTCGCTGCGTAGAATGCCTTTGAATCGGTGCCAGCTCCACTGCTTTTCTTTGGTTCCAATATACAGTAAGCTGCTTACACCGAAAGCTTTAGACCTCATAAAAGCATTTGGAAGTGCTTAACACACACAAACCAGGTGTTATGTCCTTACTATTTAAAAAAAATACTCACTAATCTACCCTGACTTACGGGGCCCAGCGTTTGAGTGAAAGTGCACTGTTCTCCTCCTATGCTCAGGCCCAGGGGACGGCCGAGAGTGGATGCCTTTGAATCGGCATGCAAGGACGCTGTCCGGCCGTCAAGCGGGGGGCCCTCCACCGATGCTGCACGCGTCAATATGCAAAATATCAGGGAGTTCAACCAGCTTAAATACAGAGGTAATAAAACAAAAGTGTGATTGTGTCTCGAACATGCCCTGCACTGCAGTATCACGAGCAGCGATCCTCTGCCTGCCAGTGCCAGTTCAATCCTTCTCTATGACGCAGAGGTTAACAAGTACTCATGACTGCAAGAAGAGGCCGTACCATGTATTTCACAAACTGCAGTTAGACTTTTCACAGTGGTTAACTCTCTGTGTAAGTGAAATATCACTCATAATAGCGGTGAACTGAACATCATCCCTTGATGACAAAACCACTGAAGTGAAACCAATCGCAGAGTGCTTACTTTGCTCCCGTACTCTGAACTGGCCCGTTTTTCCAACTTCGGGAAAGCGATCGAAAAGCCTTGAAATTGCCTCGGTCACGGTGTTGATGGAAGGACAAGAGATGAGGATCACTGCGGTCCTGCGGTGACCAACTGGCTATCGCCAGATGGTTTTAACTTTCCAGGGCCTCGTCAGTCCTCTGTCTCCCTCTAGCCACAGTGAAACTTTAATCTCATGAGGTCATAGGAGGCGTCCATCAGTGACAGGCAGTTTGGCAGCATAAACAGAGAATGTAATGCAAGCGACCAAGGAAATGGCTTTGGATGGGTTCCCAGACCGAGTTAATGCAGGGGTCTGAGAGACACTCGGAGCGCCAGCTTGTAAGACCAACAAAATAGGAAGGAATGCTATGTTGTGACGAATTGACTAAATTACTTATCAAACTTCCACATGTAAATTATGGATTTATGCCAGCCGTAAGTCCTAAAGCTGGATCAGATCCTCTCCGTGCAGTCAAACCTTGACTGGATGTAGTGGGAAGGATGTAGCTAGGCTGTGGAGCTGCTGAGTCACAGCCAAGCTGCTGTTTCAGAGAGTGGAAGAAGAGGGAGCGATTAGAGGTCGCTCTAACGTGGAGGAAAAATCTCGATCTCTCTTGTCTGTCTTTCTCTGTGCCTCCCAATGCTCATTTTTCTTAGTCTTATTACCGTTCTAATGCTGCCTCAGTTAGAAAAACAACTTGACTGCTACTATAGATGTGGGACAATACCTTTCCCCTATTTGTCAGACACAGCATCTCGTGAGGAGGTCCGTCACATGTATCCCGACCCTCCCACTGACGAACAAAGTCTGGACATTCAACAGCAGGCGCTTCTTCGCGAACAGCAACGCAAAATCAGACTGATGAAGAGAGAGGAAGAGCCCGGTCAGTGAGCGCACAGACACACATTTCTCCTCAGACCGTTGTGCATTTTTTTAAAAACTCTCCTTTTGTTTCGCTCCAGACTTTTTGGACCAGCAGCTGAGCCACTATCGCTCTGTGAGTGGTGGTTTAAACATGTATTTTCATTGTAATAGGCTAGTCAAGAACACCTTGCATGGTTTGCTCTTCTTGCGGGTGCTTGTTTAATTGGTGCCTGTGTTCATTCGTTCTCTCAGAGGAACAAACACGGACGCTACATCCACAGAGACTCCATATTGCCATCTGAGACTGCTTTTATTGGTAAGCCTGGCTAAACATAGTCTGTTTGTTCCCCTTTTCTTCTTCTCCTTTCAAGTGTGAACAAAGAGTTTACATCAGTGAGGACTAAATATGCTTTTGGGCTCCCGGACATTTTTCAGAAAGGTGACATAGCTTGGGAGGTCATCCACATATACAATACCAAACTACGACAGCCTGCGCGCCAGACTAATTTAACTCTTTGTCTCCGTGCCAGACTCATTGTGGCACATGCCAACTCGCGCCTCTGTGTTGCCGCCGGTGCCAGTGCTTGGTGCAAGGTGCACATGCCAGCTGCAGGGTGGCGATAGCACAGTGCCAGCCACTGGGAATGGGGAGTAGAGAAATTGTTAAAAAAAAAAAAAAAGCCTACTGTAGGAAGTGAGGCGTTTGACCACAATCCCCTCTACCCTTTTCTAGTGAGAAAGTTCTGCTGAATGGAGTGATTCTCATTGTTTTCATACTGCACACATGTGAACCGAGTGAACTTTTCTGTCTCCGTCCAGCTGTAAAGACGTCTGTGTGTAATGATCCATGACTTTTGGGCTTTGTCAGATGTTTACAGTGGTGATCCATGTGAAGAGCAGGTTCATCAGCAGAGACCCTCCCAGCACCGGGAGAGGACAGCCCCACGGAGGAGACATGACCATGATGTATGGTGCTAATCAGTAAATGGATTCTTTTGTTTGCTTCGGGTCAAAACAATCTGAGTCACTACAGTACGAGAACAGCGTCTCTCTCTGACGCTGTCAGTGCTGTATTACTCAAGTTCCAGTTTGTCTGACTTTACATTCACATTCTTCCTTCTGGTCTCTTTGTTATTTCATACAGGAGGTGGCTCTATGCATGGATCAGAGCCGCAACGACCAGCCGGATGGTCAGTCTTCAAACTTTGAATCTAAACCCAGGACTCGCAACCAGAATCGCATCATAAGACAAGACACTCGCACCGGTGATCACAAAAGCACATCAGGTAACAAGAAACAGTATTTAAATAAACTGAACGCTAATATAGCAAAAGCAAGTGGGGGCACGGAGGAGTGTAATGTATAAAAAATAACTCTCTGCACTCTCCAGAGGGGCTGCATGGTGATGAAGCGGATGCCTTGTCTCTGCGCTCTGCCCTGGAGAGGCGTGTCTCCGTGGAGACCGTAGCCACAGAGCCCTGGCTGCGGCCTGGCACGTCGGATGCTGTAAAACGCTCAGGCTACAGGGAGACACCACGCAGTTGGACGGATGCTCCACCCTGGCTGACGCACCGTGCCACGTAGCTTCCATTACCCTTGATATCCAAGGATGGGCAACAGCACTGAGTGAGGAGAGTTCCTCTTTTCTTTGGATGCAGGTGGCGGCTTACCTAAACATCGCTGTTGTTTGGTGTTCGAATCACTTTCCACTGACCAACAACTGTAGAGGTTGGTTAGATTTCTAAAGCTTGTTAAAGACAGAGTCTGTAAAAATATTTCTCTCAGTATGAAAACTGCACTTTTTAACCTTATTAATGGATTAGCCTGTTTAAGTTTTGCAATTTGCATATTTGTAAATGTACCATAAACATGAGTTAATGTTATTTTAGTTAAAATATACACCATTTTATTTTCTAATAAAAATGTGATTAATTTAATGTTTTGTCATTAATAGAGAAAAATAAACAGTTCTGTCATTCAGAAGTCAGTGATTCAGCATTTCAAATCAACCAAGTTCAAAAACTTTATTGACCTAGAACCTGATTAGAATGCCAGATGATGTATTGTACAGAAAGTTGTACATAATCTTTTTTGCAACATAGAAAACTTTACATTGCTGTATCATATACATTGTGTTTTCTACATCCATGAGCAGGAATGCATCCCATTCATACTTAAAGCACAGCTAACATTTGTCATTTTCTCTATACATATTACTTTCCCGCAAACCAAAAGAAAAAAAAAAACAAAACAAAAAACATTAAATATATTATTAACTTTTGATTTTGTACACAAGAGTGAGAACTAAACTCAAACATTAAAACAGACTAGTGACTCAAAAGCAGCTAGCATCAGGTCGCTCTCATTATCTTCCAGTTTCAGAAGCCCAGTTATCGCCTATCTCCGATAAAAACCTAAGAACATATAAAATGGAATAATTTAACCCTTCACTTTCCGCGGTCTTGTTCAATTACAAATCATTCTGTCTGCAGGAGATGGTACGGTCAAATAAATTATCACAAAAGTAAAATCTCCAGTGCATTCAAAAAAGAGATCAAGTGCAGCAAATCCAGAGGAGGAAAAAAAACCAAACAAAACAAACAAAAATAAATGAAATCTAGTGTTATAAGATTATATTACATAGCGGCAGATCTGTACAACTAGTTTCATCCAAGAGGCTATCAATACTAATGTTAGCCATCTGCGGTGCAGACAGAGATCGTTACTATCGATGTGTGACAAATGTCACATTTCATAGTTACTAAATATGTCTTTTTGCATGTTGTTGAAACCATTCATTCTTTACTTTTTAAATATACAGTAAGAAGCACACATTTTTTTGAAATATTTCCTTCTGAGCAGATCAGAGATATTGGTAACTATCAGTTGGTTATCAGTAGTTTTATCCAGTGGATGCATCGCTACACCATGTACAAGACATTACTGTTTTCATCAAGTTCTCCGTCTGTTTGTGTGTATAGGCGTGTGTGTGTGTGTGTGTGTGGTGACGGGGTTAAGGGTGCGGGTGGGTGGTAGCAGATAGCCAATTTATAATCAGCTATTTAAGTCAAGTGTTGTGTAATGAACCACGTGGAGCGCCCTGAGATGACGCAGGGTCACAGCGCACAGATCCAAGGCGGTGGCCCCAGTGGAGCTGTCTGTGGTGCACCATCACTGGGCCTCCTCGCCGGCCTCCTCCCCCACCTCTGTGTCGGCCTCCTGCTCTGCCGGCTGAGGTTCCGGTTCGGGCTCGGGCAGCTGTGCGATGTGAAACACGAGGCCGATGCGCAGGTAGAACTTTCTCAGAACGGCCCGCAGCTCGGGGATCAGGTCGAACTGCATGATCTCGCACAGCAGAGGGTAGTATCTGGACGCATGAGCCTTGAACTGGAGGTGGAGGAGCGATGAGACGGAGAGAGAGAAAGAGAGAGGGTGAGACGAAGCCAGAGTCACTGTTGTCTTGCGGAATAAAGATGTCATCGAGCGTTTCGGCTCCTTACCCTTTCATCGCTGATCTTTAGCACCTTGGTGAGGAAGAGCAGCAGCAGGTTAGTCCAGGCCTCTCGGTGGCTTTCTGAAGTCAGAGCCAAGAAGTATGCCACAGCCTCACTGCACACACTACAGCACACAGACAAAGAGAAACTTTTCAGAAATGTGCGTTTACACATCAAACCCAAAGATATCATGATACAAAAAAAGAGCTGTGCTGCTGTATCACATGAAAAACCGGCGAGACGTGGATGATAAAGATTGTTTTCACTCAGTAACTGCTAATTAAAGCCGCTGGCTGATGTTGTTATTAATTAAGACGCTTTTCTTTAGTTTAAGCTTGGAGAAAACTGTCACGACCTCTGACCTTTCTCGTCCAACCCTACGGCTCTCCTCTGACATCGACTCCATCTGTTAGCCATTCATACGCCTGTCTCTCCCCCCTCCCTCCCACTCCAGTCTCCTAATCGCCTCCCAAATCTGCTTTGCACCCTGCGCCAATCAAACTGAACACGTGTGCCGCACACGGCCTCCAACGAGTGTGTGTGTGATTTTAAAAATACATGTGTGCCTGTGTTGCTGGTGGATGACAGGATGACATATGTTTGATAAAGAGGGAAAGAATGCAGAATACAAGCGCGATGACACACAATAGTGCTCCACGAATAAGAATTTCTGAGGCGCCGTCCTCCCTCCTCTCTCTAATAATGACTGCGAGTAGGAGAGACAGGCAATGATCCTGCTTTATCTTGATATCATCATCAATTCGAGGGTGAGGCTGCGAGAGAAAGGGGCTGGAAGAAAAAAAAAAAAAGACTCAGCAATGACAGCAGCGCTCAGTGAACGATGAAGCTCCATGAAAATCAGTGCGCTGATTTCTTTTTTGGATCTTCACAGCAGACGGCGTACGTTTCAAAGGGGTGCGGATCTGTGCAGGCGCTGAATCTTTGCCACGAGTAACTGACTGTAGATAGTGACATCAAAACCGCCTCCCCTCCCTCTCGGGGGGGCCAGTGTCTTTTTGATTTCTCCTTCCTCTAAGGTGGCTATTGACGTTTCTGCCCAGAGAAATGTGATTTCTTTATTTCCAGGATGGAGCTAACGATGGTGCGCGACGCCTCGGGCTTCACTCCAAGTTTGACCGATTTGCCCTCGGCTCGGAGAACAAATACATGCACTCAGACCCGTGCACGGACCTGGTGTGGAGCGAATCAGTCAATATTAATATTTCAGACATATTGGCAGAAACATCCCTGATATGGTGCCAATTGATCCTGCAGGAATGATGGAGGAGAAAGAACCCTTAAAGATCTGGAGCTTTTTCATTAACTAGAAAATGCCCGCTAGGCATAATGATTCTTATTAAAATAATTATTTTCTCCATGATGTTTAAAAGTTAAAAATATCAAACTCTTCAAATGATAAACATAATTAGAGCAAAATTCCATCCATCTATCTCATGCACACACTTAATTACACCACAAGTTAAACAGGTAAACAAGCAGAGTTTTTGCTGCTCTGAAGGCATTCGTTATGTCTCCTTTGCCAACTACCAACAACAAAACATCCAATTAGTTTCTGAATTCTGTCAAATTGAAAGCACATTTTCAGGCATATGGACACATAAATTCCAACTGTTTCAACTGTCTCTTAACAGATGTTTAGCAGGAGTGTTGTACTCCGCAGACGGCATCATTAGTGGAATGAATATAAGCAGACGAACAGCAGAATCCATTATAAAGATCAGCAGTTTAACCTGTTCGGGGAGTCTGCGCCTGCTAATGTGGTGGTCACTGACAAATGCAGAGATGAGTGCCAGAACAATATGAGAAGAGTGTTGCGTCTATTTAGAAAATCATATCCGATATCAATCGAGTGGATCTAATCCGCCACCTGCTCCGGCTGAACTGAAGGGTCAGCAGCTGCAGTGAGATACGTCGCATGTTTGTTCCTTACTTGAGCAGTCGTCTCTGGACCTCCTCCCAGGCGTCCTGGCGACTCTCGTCGGTGTACATGCGAAACAGGATGCGTAGGCCGCACGCCAGGCTGCTGGTCTCCTGCTTCAGCAGGTTGGGCTTCGACTTCCCTTTGAAACCTTGAACACACGCGCGAATAGCAAACACGAAACGCAGTTAGAGATACATTATTCCAGAGCTGTCCCAAAGCTTCCCGAGAAGCAGCGCAGCCTGAGGTAAAGTGCGAATCACAGTCCCACTTTCCTTCCCTACCTGCTTTCCACAGTAAAGTCCTCTGATCGTTGTTGGAGTTGAAAGCCTTGGCGAAGCAGTGCGACTCCAGCAGGCAGTCCAGCAGCTTGAAGAGCTGTTCTGAGGTCAGGTAGCGATACATGCCCTGGTCCTGGGTCTCCACTGGGACGTCTGCTGCGTACACGGCATCCCTCTGCAAAAAGACGAGCATTTAACAGATTATTGTTGAAAATATTCAATTCAGGCATCCTGAAACGTAGAAACAAAACCACAACAAGCGATTCTGTTACTGTGTCATGTTTGTACCTGAGCGGCAGCAAAGTTCTCAGCGTCTTCCTTCTTACTGGTGGCGGGAAAAAACACGATGTTATCAATGGTCTGGATCAGCTCCAGCTGGACGACACACTTTATCAGCAACGCTGAGAATAAGCGCTGCTCCAGGACCTCTGTGGGACATGCAGGTAAACCTCCATCAGAACACTCTCACACGCACACAAACAATAGCAGTCGTGTTTGAGCAAAGCCACAGGCTTACTTGTCGGGGTCCTGCTCCTGGAGCCGTCATCACACATGCCCGAGCTGTGCTGACTCTGCCGACGGTTCTCCATGGCAGCCCTGTCAGCGCTGCTGATGGAGTGCTGATCGTCAGAGCGGGACTGGATATCCACTGACTTCTGGGAAATGGAGTCCTGAGAGTAAAGAAGGCAAAAGTTACTGCAAGCCTATGTATACATACTGTATATATTTAAAAGTTTAGTCGAGGTACAAAAACTTGTGCAGAAGAAAGAAAAGAACATGGGAAAGAAGACAAATGTTTTGTTTCCACGCTGTGAAAAAAGTACTGCATTTCCTCACCAGCTGTTTGTCTGACAGAATCTGTGTCGTCAGGTGTTCTCCCTCTGCTCCTGCTGGCCTCCATGTTAACAGCCTGAAACGCAGTTTGCACAATAAATCACATGAAATCGTGGATAGAATGAAAAACAACTAACAACTTCCAGGCTAGAAAATGACCTGAGCTAGAAAACCCATCAAGCTAAACAAGTCTTAATTTGATTAAAGACTTTGTTGATTGCTATTTCCATGACTTTGGAAATGTCTGCGTGCTTTGTATTTCAAAAAGAATCTGATTACATAAGAAATTCACTGCAAGCCGAGTGCGATTTTAAATTGTATTTTTTTTTTTAGCAACTAGTGTCCCTGCCTGACTTCGACAAGCAGGTGGTTTTATATTCAGCAGCTTACGCATGAGGGATGGTGGTCTTGAAGATGTCCAGCATGCAGTTGCACGTCTTGTCCCAGGTCTCTGGGGAAAACTTCTCGCCGTTGAGGATGACCACGTTCTCTAGACAGTTGGTGCCTGAGCGGGCGAGCTGCTCATTATCTACAGACGTACAGATGAAGAGGAGGAGGAGGAGGTGGAGGAGGGAGAGACAAAGGAAGTGTAAATTAAAAATGTTAAGCTGCATAGATATATATAATGTCCACGGAGATTTCGGTCTGTTTTTTTAAACTCTAAATCTAAAATCTGTTTTCCCATCAACAGCTGTAAAATATGAAAAATGCATCTTAATTGTAGCTTAACTTCTGTCTTCTTATAAAGAGCTGCTCCGCTATTGATGCAGCACATAAAAGCCCAGAGGCAATCTTTAGTCCTGGTCACAGCTGATGTTTGAACCTTTCCACTGCGCACAAATTCAGCGCCAAGATCCTGGGTGTCTTAAGCTGCTTGTGTTTAGATAAATAGGACAGGAGACAGAAAAGGTCGCCGGGTGCTCACCTTGCTGGACACACCAGTAGAGCTGAGACAGAATGTCATCCAGCAGGACGTCACTGAGGGACTCAAAGTATTGGGTGAAGACGTCACAGATGGCGTAAAGTGCGTGGTTGCAGGTGGTGGTCATCCACTCTGCTTTCTGAGGGGGCAACACGAGCTCGGTGAGATTTGTTTTCAGATTAACACGAGAGCAAACGCAATAGGGACGCGGCGATTACAGGCTCCTGCTTGTTGCTGCGCTGAAAGCCCACTGTCACTTTATTAATTGTTGTTTTGGTGAAGGTTTATAGTCAAATTGCTTAATCGCTGCATCCCTACAACACAAAACCGCAGCAAAGTGGTTGTATTTTGACATTTGAGACGTTAGTTTTACAACAACTAGATGGTTAAAACAGCTGGATTTGAAAGGCTTGTGTACCTCAGTCTGTTGCTCGGGCAGCTTCATGTTGTCGAAGATCCTAAAAACAATTCGGAACAGGTCTTGCCACCAGTGTTTCTCAAAGGTGTGTCCGTAGGTCTTCATCACTTCAAACATCACCGTCAGCCCCCTGGGAAATGCACACACACAAACGTTCTTCTACAGCTGACACCTTCTTGCTCACGACGTCTTTTATATTTTGCAAACACCGAATGTGCACCGGGGCTGCGCAGAGCCTGTATTTGTCTTAATCGCTCAATTAAAATAATCCAGTTTCATGCCTTCAGTGGTGAGAAACAGCGGGCCGAAGGTGAACGCCACCTACCTGGTCCTGACGTCCAGCTTACACCTGTTGATGATGCAGGACAGCTCGAACAGAATGGGGAACCAACCCCGCACCCACACGCGGTCCTCAGGCGCTACATTCATGTCATCACTGGTGTAGTCTTTGAAGGCCTGCCAGAGAAATAAGAACCACGTTCAGCGCTTTACCAGTTCTGCCTCAGGGGAGAATTAACCCTCCCGAGCAAACACACATTTCCACACATACTGTGGGTGGCCCCCATACCCACTCAATCTCTTTTCTGCTTTCCCGATGCATAGATTATCCTTTTTTTATGATGTCAAGGGCGAGAAAATAATTATAGTGGTACGCCAAAGCTGACCCGGTAAACGCTTGCATGAGGCAGATTTCTCTATATTATTCTTGATTCAATCTGCCAGTTATGGCACCTTCACAGTTAGAAATAAACTCTTCTTTACACAGCAGGGTGTGATACTGACCTGAGGCTTCTCCGAGACATATTTGGCGCAGTGTCTGATGAGGCGGATGGCTTCCATGCTGGTGTCGGGGAAGGAGGCGTTGCAGGCGAACTCCGACAGACACTTAACGGCGTCCTGGAAGGAGTCGATGGTGGCCGCAAAGTGCTTTTCAAATACATTCGCTGGAAGGAGAATGGAGGGGGATTAAGGCGAGAAGGATGAAGGTGGAGGGAGGGAGGTAACGATAGATGACGGTGCATGTGTGTGTGCGCGTGCTGGACTTACTGACGATATGGCCGGTGGTCTGGAAGGCCAGCTCTACAATGCTCTCGTCCTGGTCGGAAGCAGCCAGGTGGAAGACGGAGAAGATGTTCTTCCAGCCTGAGCGAATATTCGCTGCCTGGGAGTTAACCATCTGTGCTATGCAGCGCACCACCATGTCTCTGATGGTGGGAGACCTGGACAGGAAATAGGGTGTAAAAGAAAAAGACGTGGAGGAGGAGGAGGAGGAGGATGAAGTTGAAAGGACAGGGGTGAAAACAAAGAGGAAAGAGTTTAGGAGGGGTGTGGAAATTAAGTCTCAAATCAATTAAAAAGAAGGCAATCCACCTCTTCATTGATGTCAATTATCTTTGAAAGCTCTTAATAACACCCCTGAATCCCACCGTCACTCCAGCACTGGCTAACCTTGGCACAGGTTTTTACAGCAACTGTTGCCATAGTGAAGAGCATTCCTAATTGCTCAGTAGTTATGAATGAGAAAAAACTGCCTCCACTTATCATCTCTCTCTCTCTCTCTCTCTCTCTCTCTCTCTCACACACACACACACACCAGCACACAGGAGGGGAGCATGAGTGAGTCTAATGGACACGCTGCGCTGCAGGGTTTACATGGCTGCCTGCCATCTCCTCTCTGCTGAGGCTCTCAGCCTGTTCAATCTGTGGGTGGATTTATACTTGCGCCGCGTACTCCTGTTTCACATGAATGAAAAGGGGACGCTGCGGTAAAACAGCTTGCCTTTTTTTTTTTCCCGACGCTGACAATTACAACGGCAAAAAAAATCAAAATTCACGACGGCTGTTTCGGGAATCTATTCGAGGCGGATTTGGAGCGAGCGAGGGAACGAGGAGGGCTTTTACATGAATTCACTGAAAGGGTAACGCAAACGGACTGAAATGGGTCAGTTGAAATGTTCGCTTGGCAAACAATATGCTTACTCACCGCTCTAAGAAACAGAGACCGAAAGAAAGAGAATAATAGATGAAGCTAAGAGCTGCTACAGAGGTTGAGGATGGGGAGGAGGGGAGTCTGCAGCCATGTGAGCAACAGAAACAGTAACTACTCAAAGCCACAGTACAGGTCTTGTGTTTTGCACCGACCGGTCTACATGGGATGAGTAACATGCGCACACACTCACACTCAGATAAACGTACCACTTGTCTCTTACCTGTTCTTTTTCATGATGTGCTCAAAAGGCCTCAGAAAGTCTTTCTGGAATCTGAAATTGGCCAGCTCGCCCTTCTCCAGAAATTTCATGGACAGTTGCCTGAGAGAGTCCACAGCGAAAATCGCCACATCTTCATTCGTATTACATCCGACCTGCACAGAGGTAAAACATATCTCAGTAACATGACACTATTTGTTTTTTTTTTTTTTCATGTTTCCACATTTTTTTTAATGGATTCAACAAGTGCGGCGCAGCTTTCCAAGAACAAAATGTTCCTACAGTGAGACTGCAAAACAAACATCGTGTGCACAAGATGAAAGAGTTCACCCTCCAGCAGGAAAACAGAGAAATAAAGAATAAAATCCACTTTCCAGCATGATAAATGACAAACTCAGTTTGCAGCTACGGAGTGAGAAGAAGAGCCTCCGTGAGTCCTTGAATAAAAACTACCAAAACGATTTTCTGGCAACAATTTGTGTTCATCAGTGAATGAAATCAGCCTTCTATAAAGCAGAAGGATGGGAGAGAGAGTTAACAGTCCTTTTGTAGCTCATCCAGTCCATTCCCAATTCAGGAAGACCATTCATAGGATTTTATACATTTTTAATGATGCAAATAATTAAAAAAAATAAATATATCTGACACTATTTTTAGTTTATTTCTCTACAGCAGGACTTTACTGTATCCACATCTTAAAAACGCCCTGCTGTTTTCACATTTTTCGATGGAGTAACCAGTCCTCGCACACCTTGTTGAAGTGGTCTCCGATAACCTCCCAGATCCTGGACCACTGCAGCCTGATGCGGCCCATGTTGTAGTAGGAGATCTCGACTATTTTCTGCAGGCTGAACATGCGTGGGTGTGTGGGCGAGGCCAGCTCATCCATGGACACAGCGCACAGCCAGCGCACGAAATCGACTGGTGAATAGAGAGAAGGTGTCGTGAATGAGCAAAGAACTGCTGCCGCGTGCGGGCAAATTGACTCGCGGAGATCAAAAACAGACAGAATGTACCTGTCCTTGGAGCAATAAGAGTAACACAGTACGTAGCTAGACTCACCTATTGCATTACCATCCAGTCTGGTAGAACCGGTGAATATCCTAAAGCAGAAAAATACGTGAACCTTATTATTTAAAAGCCGCAAATTTTTTTTGAAATGTTCTCTTTGTTTGCACTAGAAATTATGACCAATTAGTAATAATTTGATAATATGACACAATGTGGCATGATTAGATGAAATTAGACACAGGGGTTCAACCATTCATAATAATTATAATAATAATTATAATAATTAAATCTAGGGTGACTACAATACCTGTCCACAGCCACCACAACACTCTGAGAGCTGGTCTCGCCGATGGACTCCTGGATGCTGGCGATCTGCTTTCGGTCCACCGTCCCTCCGACTGCAGGGCAAAGCACACAGGATTATAAATCACACCGAGAAATGAAAGCAGTTTACCATTTTAATCCTAAAAAGGGGACAAGGCTGTGACACTGGAATTGTTTTACAATATGTATTCATAAGCCGGCGCTGACCTAGACCCAGGTACTCGTCGTTGCTCTGCTCCTTCGTGCTTGCAACAAAGCCCTCCTTGCCCCGCACCGTCCCTGAGATGTAGCGCGCCTTCACCCCCGTACCGATCAGCTGAGCCAGCTCCAGCTGACTGATGCACTTCATGATCTATGAGGAGACGAGACGGCGACGTTATTAGAGAAACAAACGTGTCGAAAATAATAGACTGACAGCGTGACAACAGGAACAGACTTGAAAGACTGAGGAGGGAAAATGAGACATCAGGAAAGATCCATTAACAAAATACCCAACAAGCAAGCAACTGATATGGCGGTTAAACAGTGAAATCAAACATTATTACGCTACCAGTAATCCGATTAGAGTCATACCAGTAATATTGTTTGGGATAGCAACTGCTGCACTGCTTGTTTAAAGAGTAACAAATGTTAAACGGTGTATTGTTTTAAATACATTGTTCTTTTTTAAGTAATAACCCTCAAGAGGCTGTGTTGGTTTGTTTCACGCTGTGCCTGGCAACCACTCTAACACAATGAACCGTGCACATCCCAGTGGAAAAAGAGGCCTATTGTGGCTCATAGCATGAATCATGACAGAGACGCGAGGTAAACCGTAGAGAGGAAATACGGTGAAATGAAAGGCGAGCAAACCTCGTGCCAGGAGTTGCCCAGGTAGTTGCCGTCAGTGTGGGCCACAGTGATGAGGGTCTTGATGGTGTCGATGTTCTTCTGCTTCATTTCTGAGATGCCGGAGCTGGCCGTCAGCAGAGTGAACCTGGCCAGCGCCTGCACGTACGCATCTCTCTCCAGCTGTCGCAGAGACAAAAAAGACAAGGCGGAGTGTCAACACGCTGCGCGTTAAGCGATGCAGTTGAGGCCACCAGCTCTGACTGCGGTACCTGTATGGAGAAGATGCACGCTATCCTGATGGCGCAACGGATCCCCTCCAGGCACAGCGAGGCCACCTCGGTGTCATCGCAGTCCTGAAGACCCACGCTGAACGCAGCCAGGAAGGGAGTCCATGCCAGCTGAGGACAAACAGAGGGATGAATTGATGTGCATGATGTGCGTCATAGCATGTGTGTGTGTGCGCGCGTGGATGTCTGATTGTGTTACCTTGAACATAGGCCTGACGTGCTCCAGGTGTGTGGCGCTGGTGAAGGGAGCCTGGACGTGGCTGACGGCCTCCATCAGAGCTTTGGCCGTCTTAGCCATCTGCTCCATCTCCACGTTGTACAGCAGACGCCTCTGCTTCTCGCTGGCGACACCTGAGCGAGAATCAACACCAGCCGTGAACACAAACACACACACTAAGCTTTTTACAGCAACCAGAAAGAAGAAGAAGAAAAAGAAAAAAAACTCAGCGATGAAAACAGTGCAGCTTTTCATCTGACGGGCTCTGCACCGTCGAAAAGAAGCTGAACTATCAAAGACAAAATATGAAGTCGGTCTTTTCATGCCTATTAAAACTTTGAACAGCTCATTTAAGTGTTTTTCACAGAACAATTTTACTGCAAATGTGAACAAGCCAATGCACTGCCTATTACATCTTTTTATTGTGCATATAACTTCGCCTTTAAATGGGTTATTGTAATTTCCTTACTCTCCTTATCTGTGATGCCTCACGATCGCTGACTTTTATTGACCAATCAGCAGCAAAATCTAATCAGTTTACATCCGACATCACATTTCAAATCGTCACGGCAACAAAGATATCATGTAAACGGCTCTGGGAAATAACCGGAATATTCATCTTTGTATTTATGGCATCTGATCGCAGCGGGACTCACTCTGCTTGTTGGATTTCATGGTGAGCTCTTTCGTCTCCTTCATGGCGATCTTCTTTCCCGCGATCTCGTCGTAGATGGCCGAGAGGTATTCCTCAGGTAGGTCTTTGCTGTCGTTGATGCCGCGGTTCATCTTGATGTACTGCTCCTTCGTCATTTTGTTCTTCACCTTTTCACAACAACACGGATGAGGGTCAAAAGCTGCTCACGCAATCCCCGCGATTTATGCCACGCTGATATCACGGGGAATTACTGCTGTTAAAACGTGTTCCCAAAGGCCGCCACCTCACTCAGGTGAAGTGCTTACCTGTGGGCTGTGAAGGTCTGTTGTCAACATAATGATTGAGTAGGCAAGAACGTATGCGGTGTCAGCACTGGCAAAGAGGGTTTGCCTGAAAAAGTGAAGCGAAGTGGAGGTTAGGGAAAGACAGAATGCATATTAATATCACAGCGCGGTGGATGTGGGCCATGAAAAATGAAATTCAGCTATTTCCGCAGTCGGGAGACGAAAACTCACCCCTGATTGCATTCGAGATATCTCGCTGCGAATTTTTCCATCAGCCGGTCAATCTTCTGGGCCTCTCCGGGGAGCCGAAAGCCCTCCAGGAACATCCGTAGTGCAGAAACAAAGTCTTTGCCCTGGAAGTCCATTTGATCCACGTAGGCGTACATCACCTCTTTATTGAAACGGTCATTATCTCCGAGGAATTCTCCCACTTGGGTCTAAGGGAGGCCAGAGGTCAGACTTATTTTAACATGTGGATGAATGAAACGCGGATATCAAACCAAAAAACCAAAACCCTGGTCACCACAGCGTTGAGACAGTCTGGCAACTGCTACTGCCGAGGACCTCGAGGCCCACACGTGACCCCCGTGTAACCAAAGGACATAAAATTCCATAACGTTTGTCATGTTATTTTTCCACTGGAAGGTAATAAGAACCACTGTTCCAACAGCAGGACTTTGTGCATTCTATAAATACACGTAAGCCTTTCTCCTGTGGTGCCACTACATCCAAGGGCCTCTCGTTTCTAACCAGATGTTATGAACTCTCTTTAATGCTGATTACCGCTGTGCACTGACACCCTCGAGGCTGTCAAATCAAGGCAAAGTGTGCTCCTCATTAGAGTTAACATTTACACTGCTTACAGGACTCTGGGTTAGAGTGGCTGGGTGCCTGCGTAATGCCGACGGACAGGCATTAAATTATTGCACGGCTTCTGTGTGGTTTGGCTACCTGATGCACAAGGCAGGACCGGCTATTTTGTTTATTTGCCGAGCAGTTTACTGCTACTTCAGCTCTTAGACACTCATTTTCTTTAAGAGGACTCCACAGACAGCCCTAATAAAGGTGATAGAGCTGAACAAGCTGTCTGTTGTCCATTTGGGAGGGTGCAAACTTCAGCCACTATTTGCCTGTCGAAGATATATTTAGATCTCACATTGATCAGAGACAAAAGCCCTGAAAACAGGACAAAGGTGGAGGCTGGAGGGAATGCTGACATTTTTGTCACATCTTTACATAAAAAAAGGTATATTGCGCCTCTCGCATGTGGAAAATACCTCGTCTGACATCACTTGAGATGTGAGCACAGCAGCTCTCCAGTCTGTGCTTGGTTTTAGCTGGGAAACTGAACAAAAACAGGGTGGACTTATTACCGAATCGAGCCTCTCTTCCTGGTGCAGGAACTGAGCAAGATCCTCTGGTGTTGTGCCCAGCATGCCTTGCTCTTGAAGGTACTGTATCCCTCTCTTTGGTTTCTTGTTGAACCTGTCGCAAGATCCAGAGACACGGAACAAACTGTAGCCGATGCAGCATCACGATATCAACAGGATAAGATTAAAAATGGAGGCTTGCGCAGCAAAAACGTACAGGTCGATGCCTTGCTCAATGATCTCCTTCTGCTGTTTGAGAACCTCAAACTGCTCCGGGTTGTCGGTGCCTGACATCTGGGTGCTGTAGCTGCCGATGCCAGACGAGGCCGTGGAGTCCAGAGAGTTAATGCTCCCATAGCGGTTTATGGTCTCGGGGGCCTTGGTTTCTGAGCTCTCCTGCTCTGACGGTTTCTCTTGGCCTGAAGAGCAAAAAAAAAACACGAGATGAGATAACCCAGAAGGGATGAGCATTTTCTATTATTACTCTGTAAAGAAACTGCCTGAAAGCATCACAAAAGGTGAAAGTTTTTAATTGAAACTCTTTCGCTGGCACAAACTCAGCCTGGAGGCTTAAAAAGTGAGTTAACTTAAAGCTACTGTGGGAGAGAGACTTCAGTAATTGAAAGAGGAAACTGCAACACACGGAACAAAAATGACCCCGAGGCCGTCTTAATGATTGTTGTTGGCAGGGAGGGTATGCACACTGGCGTTACTCGCACGCACACAGGACCACAGCCTAATAAACTCCAGAAAACACACACTTCTTCAGAGGAGGGCAGGGTAGGAAAGGGAGGATATAATAATCATAAAAAAGGTAGGTTATCTAAAAAAGCTGCAGGCATCCAAAGAGGAAGCAGCCAGAACATAAAGGACAAGGGAGGTGGCTTCTTAAGCCTGCTGAGACGAGCTCGGGGATCTGCCGCTGTTGCTTCTGGAGCAGGTCCGTCCTGTAAACCTCGTGCTAGAGCCTGATTACCCATTGGAAACTCTTTAAAACATTCAGGACAGTGTGACAGTAACGTGAGCTGGCAGCGCGCTTCCCTTTCTTAGCCTTACAGAGCTAAGAGAAAAAAGGTGAAGGGACACAGAGGGGGTTAAAAAGAAGTGAAGGTTTAAGCTGAGCACTGGGGAAACACTTTATAAGATATTCATGAGATCAACAGGCAACGTTTGTATCCATCGAGTTCAGAAAAGGTGTCTCTACTATTAGTTTAAGTGAATCCGTAAGTGGTTACAATCTATGGGGTGTGAGTGACTAACCCTACAAACAGCACAGGTTATATGATGCAAGACTAGCACAAAAATAATCACCTGAAGCTAAAGACACAACAGGCTTAAAACGACGATTCCCATCACAGCAACATGTTCTAGCAAACACGCCACACTGCTCTCTATTACCTGCTCTTGCTTTGAGGTCAACCCAAAAAAAAAAGAAAGAAAGAAAGAAAGAAAACGACACAACAAGAGACAATTCAAAGAGTGAAGGTGACACAAGTCAATGTTTTTCCTATTCAAAAATCACATCACACTTCCGTTGTATGAGGGACGAAACAGTCTTTGTTTGAAATCCCCAACAGCCGGCAGGGTGAATTTAACATTCAAAATTCAAATTCTGACCTATGAATTCCTGCTGGATTACTAATGAGTTGTCATGAGTTTTGGCAAGATAGCCGTCCGTGTGAGTTAACGCAGCTGCCTCAGCTGGTTAGCCTTGACAGCTTAGCCCGAGGCTAGCCTGTGGATAGTCCCGGAGACTTGTGGGATATCTTTCCAGCCCTTTCACTTCTTAGTTTGAGCTCCTCCTTTGGAAAACAACAGAAATCCTCTGGTGTGTGGAAGACCCAGGGGCCAGTCTCACATGCAGGATACACTCTGTATGTTGTAGATGTTGCTCCGCGGCTCGGCTTCAGGTATCGCTCAGTTTTAGACTAAACCTTCTGGATTAGCCTGTCTGTGATGGCCCTATGGGCATTATCGCTCTGCCTCCCTCAGGCTGGAGCCGAGCTGATGAATGCTCGCTTCCCTCCTCAGAGCTGCAGCTCCCCTGATGAATGCCAACTGTCAATCCTACGACCGACTGCAACCGAGCTGATGGATGCGAGCTTTACCGCTAACCCTGGTTAACCTCAATGATGAACTGCTGCCAAAAGCTGGGAAAGAGTGGCTGTAACCTTGGCAGTCTCGTCTCTGGCACGGCGCAAGTTAAATTCTCCACAGACTTTTGAGGAAAAACAACAATCTGGAGTTTTATGGGCGAAGCCAACAAAGCGTGATATTGCGAGCACACAAAACAATTCCAGCACGTACCGTCTGTATTTAAGCTGTGAACGTAAACTCAAACGACTTTTGATGCCATCTTGATACAAAATATGGAACACAATGATATGCATCACTGACTTCCCCTTGAAGTTTAAGCCATCCTTCAAAAACAGTGGTAGGATTCAGCAGCCGGAGATCAGTTCTTTTATTTTTAACTGGACTAAAAGACAAACGTGGATTCTACCGCTTGTGTCTTGAGACTAAATATTTAGTCAGTGTGTAACAATAGACACAAAGGTCATATCGTACTCAGTCAGGTTTGAGAGCTTCCAGTCTGACAGTCTAGATAAACACACTCATGCTCAGTGCATCACAGCTTCTGCCACTCCCTTCCCACACAGCCAAAACCTCAGACAAAAACCTCTTGTTCGAACACCGCATCAACCAAATCACCAGAACTGCCTTTTCCAAAAAAAAAAAAAACATAGCTCATCTCCACCCATCACTCTCCTTCCCCACGGCCAAAACTTCATCACATCCAGAACAGACTACAGCAACAGCATTTTATACGGCACATCATCCAAAGTACTAAATAAATTCAAATATATCCATAAAGCTGCTGCCGTCTGCTCATCCAGTCGGCCTGTCCTTCAGAAACTCTGCTGGCTCGCTGCCCCGCAAAGGATTCAATTCAAAATTTATTCTCCTAACTCACAAATCCCTCCATAACCAGGCTCCCTGCTACCTCAGCGGCCTGCTCCACCTCACAGCCTTCGCTCCTCTGATGCCTTCCTGTCTCCACTACTAAGAGCTTAGGGTGACAGAGCCTTCTCCATAGCTGGAAACTCCACAGACTCCACCAACATGTTTATATTCACAACACTGTTATGTGTTGTATATTTGAATGGTGTTGTTAGTATTATTATTATCAGTGTGAGTCTTACCGAGGCTGGTCTGAGAGTTGGGGTTGACGTATTGGTCTTTACTCCACTCAACCATACATTTCAAGATGGACACTAAACATTCGAGACCTTTCTTTCTCAGGGTCAGCTCCTAAAAGGAGATGCACACACAGTTAGCCCTTTAAATCACTGTAATAGCAAAAATTACAAACAGCAGAATAAAGGAAGAGTAAAAATATCACCTGTACGGGTGTCGTGCCGAGTTCATGACCTCCGCGACCCTGTGCAATTTTTGACAGGTCATTGACCAGTCGCTCAAATATGTTAGCAGCATTCAAGTCACAATCGTAGTTCACGTAGATGTCCACCACACTCTGGGCATCTGAGAGAGAGAAATGTGACACAGAGGGAGTTTGTCAGCGAGAATCAATGAGATACTGACTGATTTTATGGAGCCTAACACCACTAACTGTACCTTTTATAAAGAGGTTTATCATAATCAGGAAATTTAGCAATTTAGCACATTTACCAAAACATCAGGTACCAGAACTTTCTCTCCTACGCCTCTATTTGCTGCCTCATTATCATAAGCACATAAAAAAAAGGAAAGCGAGACACACCTGCACATATTCTAGTGAGGGTTTGTATGACCATCCACTTGTGGTCGTAGGAGCTTGTGGACGTCTCAAGAATGTAGAGGAAGATCTCCTTGAAGAACACCTGCAGACAGAGCCCACGTGACGTGAAACAACGACATGCAAAGAGGAGAGGCTGCCCGTGTGACCAACGCGACGCACGACACTCTCCGGGAGTCCACGTGAGCTTCCTTCCACGGTAAACATAGCGGGCGATCAGAAAGTTTGAACCGGCTCAAACAGAATAATAAACTGGAGGCAGCAGAGAGCTTGTGATGGTGAAAACCCCTCGGTTGCACCGAGGTGGAGGAATGTTACAGCACTCTGTGAGAAACCGCATCTCCCATACATCATTTATGTCAGCTGCCCGCTGTGCTGAGAAATGTCGGCGTCAATATCAGAATATAGTGCATGTGTTGTGTGGAGAGCCTGGTGTTAATAGAAAGAAGAAAAGCAGCGTGTCTATTTAGGTGAAGCAGGTGAATATAAACCTATCATGTGTTGTGAAAGGAGGACGAAACGGTGAACAATTTTAGAGTGCCGCGTCTATAACTGCAATCTGTTGCAATTGATCTTTTTTCAGTCTTTCCCCTCAATCTTTCCACTTTAGTCATTAATTTCCTGTTTTTCCCAGAAAGACTATCAGCTGACGGAGAAGGTGTGAAACTGTCGCTTCGTCTCAAGAAGCGGTGGGTGGATATACAGTATAAATATAGCTACTGTACTTAGCCAACTGGTTTATCAGGTTTTCCCTGCATATATGAATCAAAATAGAGCCAGGGAAAACGAGTTATATGGAAAAGAACAGGGCACTAAACAGCACATAGAGGAGGCCGGTGCTGAGGAATGGAGAATGTGTTGAGTTATACTCTGGTGCTGCGGCTCAAGTCGTTAAAAAACTACATTGGGCGCTGACAAACCATGAAAATGAGAGATGTATTATAGTTTTATAGATCTATTCAGGCAACAGATATCTTTGTCATTAGCTTGACATTTTAAGTCTGACAAGCTGACAGCTAAAACCTGAAATCTCCTCGATGTTTTACCTCGATTTGCATCTTCAGGTGCGTCTTGAAGTGGGACAGCAGAGTGAGGAAAATGGAAAGAGAGAGTTCGAAGACCTCAGGCACGGAGGAGACGCCGTTCTTGGACAGGGCCACGCACAGGTACTGCTTGATGGCGTTGATGAACATCTCGTTGGTCTTGAAGATGGGCCCGGCGTTCTGCAGAATGGAGAGGAGCAGCTGGAGGGACAGGACCTTTGATCGCAGCTCATGGGACCTGAGGCAGAGGCAGAGAAGAGGCAGAAGTTCAAGCACCGTTTCCATGCATGTGAAGGCAGCCTATAATATAATGCAGCTTTGGCAGTGCAAAGTCAGAGGAGGATGCCAAATATTATAGTTTTTCCCAAAATTAACTGTAGAGTGGAGAAAGTAAAGGTCTGACTCTGTATCTTTAGCTCTTCCACTGTATTGTGTAGCCTAACTCTTTGAGAATAAAGCTGGCTCCTGCATAAAACAACTTGAGGGATTTATTCCAGCCATCTGCTCAAGACTCTGGGAACACATTGTCCAATCTGATGAGCATTAACATTTCAGACATGCGATAGATGCAGCGATAAAAACGAAGTAAGTCTCACAGGCACATTATACGTCCTCCAAGCAAAGTCACGTCTCACAGAAACAGCAGTGTAATGCACTCCGAGACCACATCGTGCTATATCGCCCCATCAGAGAGTTAAAATATTCCACAGCAAAGAAATGCTAGGGCGACTGAATCAAAGCTTCTCTGTGCGCGGAGCCTCGGCTTGTCTGAACTGTTTTCTTCTGCAGCAGCAGGGCTGGAATACTGGCGCTCGAAAAACATACTTTCAGCTGCTTTAAATGCTGAGATTGGCTGCTTCTCCGCCATGTCTACCATCTCTGGCGAGCAGACTAAGTTTGATTTAAGTGGCGCGCAACAAAAAATATGTCTCCACTCTTTCTGCCCAGAAATATGGACTCTTACTCTTTCCAAAAGGGCTACATACGGAGACATTGTGAGGTAAATATTTATATATACATGATGTTTATAAATTAAGAAAAAAAGAAATTGGTAATATCAAGTGTGTAAGATTCTGGGCCTCTTTTTTCAGAATAAGGTACTCATCATTTGTTACTTTTATATCTACAGGGGGTGCTGATCCTCTTCCATGGAGATTTTAAACGGGGACTTTCACTTGTTGTTTCCCCTGAACACTACTTCATTTTCTGTCATTCTGAAAGTGTATCTGAACCACGATGAGTTCAGATAGAGAGACACGGTAAGGACTAGACTGTCAAATCTGACAAAAGTCTGATGTCCCGGTGAAGAGGAGCAACAGTTTTGTAATCCCTATAATAATGTGTTTGATAATCCCTCTTTAGACCAGATGTGTACCTTCTGATCCACCATGCAGATACAAAGTACTCCCTGACACTAATAATGATGCAGCACTTCAGTCTGTGCAGTGTGTTTGTGACAGGGAGTGAAACATCACACACAACAACCTTGTTAGGAGGGTAAAGGTTTGTGTCTGGCAGTGACGCGCAGACACACACTGCGCTCCTCCATTATTTATGACCGAGCTTACATTTTGCCAACTGTCACGAAAAACTGGATGTAAAATTAGATGCATTAAAAAAAAAGTAAACAAACAAATATCAATATCATCACGCCCAGACGCTGTGTGAATTGAGTTATACGCAGAAACCAGATGCAGAAAACCCAGTTTCACAAAAGCTGCCTCTATCAGGACGAGCCAATCAGATGACTCCATTTTAGCAAACCAGAGCGCGGTCCGGAGAAATATTGAATGATGGCACGATCTGATTATTTTTCCTCTCTGTGGCGCTTTGAAAAAGGGGAACGACTAAAAAAAAAGGGGATTCTGCGCTTCGTGAAACCAGGAAGTGATTCAGAAAATGCTGAGCGATGCCTCATTGTCTCCTTCATCACCGTTTATCAAACACTATCGTTATCGCTGGAGCAATCCTCATTATGAGCCATGACTCACATCTATTCTTGTAGCCATCGCACTCACACTGAGGCGGTGCAGGGAGGGTCACAGTGGTTTGACTAACTATAGAACAGAGCACAAAATGACTATCGATGCGTTCAGGAACAAAAGCTGGAAAATGTCTGAGTGACAAAGAACACATTTCCACACAAGTGACCACATCCGTATTATGTTTGCTCCGATATAACCTGGGCGGTATCATGAAGGGGAGGTTCCCCCTTTCTACTGTGGATCTGGTGTAAAGGTTGACTGTTGGTAATGTTCAGGCAAGCAAAGCAGCAATAGTTAAAGGAAGAGTTAACATTTAGTGGTAAAGTTGTTTAAGTTAAAAGAGCGGTGGTTAATGTTTGGCCGCAGCTAAACTGAATCTGTGAGCTACTTTAACTGATTTAACTGATTCATTGTTTGGTCTATAATAAAGAATATTTTCATAACTCTTCATTACAATTTCCCAGTGCCCATGACGACATGTTCAACTTGGTTTAAAGATATTCAGTGTATTACTACGACTAATAAAACCAGCCAGTATTCCCAACAAAAATGATCGCTGATTAATGTTCTGTCAATCGACTCAGCAAATAATTACTGAACATAATAACTGAAGGCAAGGAAGTAGATTGAAATGTAACCGCAGAGTTATTTCAGCCTCTCCTCAACCTGCTCTGCAGGTTATCAATGTGAACTTTAACAAAGCAAAAGACAAACAATGGCAAATTTAGAGTTGACTCGAAATATTCTACAAATTTGAGAATGAAGCGAATCCATGTTGCTTGAATTCTTACTTAGGATCTGGCGGTCCATCTGACAGCGGCTTCATCGACAGTTTGCAGAGTGAGCGAAAGACGAGGAAGGCATCTTTCTGGAGGATGTGAGAGAACTTTGCTCCTGGTGGCTGCCCGGGTGCTGCTCCTGATTCCTACAAAGTAACAAAAACAATAAAAAGTTAGCAGTTAGTTAGTAGTCATAAGGTGTCTTCCGATTAAATCAACTAGTTAACTTTCCTTGGACTCTACTGCGATTCTCCCGGTTAACAGATAAATATAAAACCCTGACCCTTAAGCAAACATGTAATGCGCTATAAATCTTTAGCAGCATGCTTTGTTTTTACACAGCCCTGGTCCGTCCTTCACCTGAGTGTCATTGGACGAGACAGACAGTCTGTCATCAGGCAGCGAGGGGGTGAAGCTGGCAGAAATAGGTGTGCCGGGGATGCCGTTGGCATGGACATGCTCGCTGTCGCTACCCAAGGTGCCCTCGTCCTCCAGGGAGCTCTGGGTACCCTCTGTCACCGCCTCAGCTGGCTCCGACTCGGCCGGCTCGCCCTCGCCACCAGGCTCCTTGGTGTCAGAGCAAAGGTTTGCGGGGTCCAGGCAGTGCCCTGTGGTGATGATGGAGGACAGAGGAGTTGAATAGTCTAGTCTGAAGATAGTTAAACACTTTGAAACATCCTCTACCGGGACTACATCCACCAACATTAAACTGTCAGACTGCAATCTGGAATTTGATGTGACGTTTTGGTCAAGTACAAAGAGAGAGACAGCATGTTCAACGGTGTGTAAGAGAACTCGGGTTAAGAAATACTAAAGCACATTTCTGCACAAGATCTTCTCAACCATTAAAGCCTGTTTGTCAAATTGCTGCTCAAGGGTAAAAGTGCATTTGTGAAAGGAAGTCAAAAGCACTTTTTTTTCTGTGTAGTAAGTTGATTGAAGATTGAAGTCTTTTTTTGCAACCGTAGGAAAAAAAAAAACTACGGCACAAAGACAGAGCTAGGAGTGCTTTGCCTACTTTCTGTCAGCATCGAAAAGAACTTCGGCTTGACCTGACCTAAAATGATACTATAGCTTCCCAGAAACTCGAGGCTGGGTTTAGAGACTTCTGCGTGTCCTTTAAGACACATTTTGTACCCAGAGAGGTGCTTGTTACTTGTTAAACAAAAGACTGCCTGGAAGCACAGTTCACTTGTTTGCTGAGGTGCAGGTTGTATAATCAGTACAGTGCGCCTCTCTCCCTTTTCCATATGTATTTAAGAAAGCAGAGAGCAAATAATGGGAGGAGAAATTATGCATGTGGCTGATTCATGATTCATCGGGGTCAGTTTTTGCAGACGGTGGGGAAGTAAATATTCAAATAAGCCGCATTTTACAGAACTAGAACTGTCAAAGACAAAGCAAACACTACAGCAACAAAGGGTGGACAAAATAAAAAGTGCTGAACAAATAGCAGAGGGGCAGTCGTGGCTGTTATGTATCTATATATAGTTTGTGTCCTCCAAGTTAAAACACATCTCACCTCCTGCAACAGTGTTAACCACCTCCTGCAGAATACTCTGGACGATCTCCTGGGCTTTCTCCTCGTAGTTTGGGGTCTCTGCATCCTCTTCCTCACCTGGATGTTGCTGGGCTGCTGCATCTAAACAACACAGACACAGTTGAAGAAAAAAAAATTCTCTATTGACTAAAGGATTCAGCAGGAAATCACATCCGTTCTGCTGTAAGCGCAGAGCTTTCAGTTACAATGTGATTGACAGACTATGTTTTAATCCTGCTCTTCATATTCTTCATCAGTGAATGAGCCATTGTAGTGCTGAATGTGGTATCAAATGTTTGTAACAGTAAACACTGGCTCTGGCTTCTTTCTTTCCTTTGAATGGAATTGCACAAAATGTCAAGAGGGAGGCTTTTAATCGAGCTTATTCAGGGTGTTTATTGTAACGCTACACGTTGCTGTTAGCAAACACGCCAGCCTAGAGTGTACACAGCTAAAGACATGTTTAAAATACGTGATCTTAAACATTTCTGCGGCTGTTTATCAAATGCGTATGGAGTCCTAATTAGTTTTAAGACACAAATAAACAGCATTTTGCTTCTCAATATTCACATCTTTTACTTGTTAGAACAGGATCTTCAGGCAGAAGACGCTATAATATGTGGAGGGTCTGTTCAAAATTGCATAAGGGGGGTCAATGTAAAATCCGGCGGGCTTACTCTGTGCCGCTGCAGTGGCCTGATCTGCCTCAGTCTGTTCATTTTCAGTCCCGCAGAAATCAGAACCATTCTCTGGATCTGGGCTCTCGTAGACGGGCCCCTGTTCTCCCTGCTCCTCCTGCTCCCCAGACACAGACCTGCTGCTGCCCTCCAGGGCGGGTGTCGAAGGGGTGGACGGGGTGGATGGGATGGTGATGCTGGGAGTTGTAGGTGTGACCGGCCCGTTGGCCTCCGAGGCTGGATCCTTGGCCGGCGGGTGAATGGGAGTCTGGGGAGAGTCTGGCTCAGTGTGCTGCGTGACCGGGGAATGCTGCCGGTGACGATCTCTCTCCAGCTGCTTTGCTTCCTGCAGCTGTGCGGGGGTGGAGGGCACACACACACATACAAGAAATAAAAAAAAACAAACAAAAACACACAGACCATACACACAAAAAAACGGGAAAAAGCATTCAAAGAACGGACACATGCAACACACACATACGCACACACAGAAAGACACAGGTTGAGACTATGTAAACAAACTCATAACAGCAATTGCAAGTTTGTACAACCTGTCTAGATTCCCCGAACGCTCACTAAACCTGAAGCAGAGCTACAACACTTCCAGACGTCAAAGCAGAGAGCAAAAAGGGTTCTTTCATTGTAACATCTAAAGAGTGTCAGCATACATTAGACGTGTATTCTTATGGAAATGTATATGAAGACGCACTCACTGAGAAGTAGGACATGCTACTAAAACAGCGATGAGACAAACTTTGCGGAATCGATTCATGCTGGCTTGTGTCTATTTTAGTCCGCTGGTGGCAGAAGGTGTTTCTGATGGAAAATGGCTCATACAGCCGTGTCCCGGCCGATGTGTCACGGCTGACATAAGCTACCGCTGCCTCTGATACGGAGCACATGGAAAGTGTTGCTGTGCTTTAGCTTGGTAGGTCACGAGCGAAAAAGTGGGTCACGAGACATTTGCACACGGCTCGTGGCCTAAAGATTGTGCGACGTTAGTGAATATTGTGCTATCGCAGAGAATAGATTGCTTCATAGCGGTGGTAAAGTTTGGCTTTGAGCAGGGGGGGAAACACTACTACTGCTGATCTCTGATGATCTCGGAGGAGGAGAAAGAAAAAAAAAAGCACTCAAATGCACAGTTACACACTTTTTTCATAGCAGACACCGATACAAGTTCCAAAAAAGAGGGCAGACAATTACAAGCAGTGGAGGTTCTCTCAGCCAAGCTAAATTAACAACAGCCCATGGTGCATTTTCAATCCAAGTGCATTTGTAGATTTGTCGGGCATAAATGTAAAAAAAAAAAAAAAAAAAAAAAAAAAAAAAAAAAACTGACTTGAAAAGTGACTTAAAGAGAAAAAGCACAGTAAATAAAGAGGGACGTGACTTACGGATGGAAATATAAACAATGCCACACATTTACAAAACACTGGTAATGGATGGAGCTCCTTCTATCTACAGCAGACGAGATTTTCAATTAATAACTGTAATTAACAGCATAAATCTGACAAGTGCGGGGACACTGGCGGCAAATGTGCATGTGTTTCGGCGAAGCAGCCGTCACCCTCTCTCTCGCCACAAGTCACAATTATACAATCTCTCACAAGCCTTTCACGTCTACTCCATACACAAACTCCTTTTATTAATCCCATTATGTCTTGTTTTTAAAGCCGCGCTTCCAGACACTGTTTGGATCTAATTAAATGAGCCTGCTGCTGTTGCCACATTTAAATGCGAGCAAACTAAATTCAATGACACGGCATTCGGAATGAAACAATTAGTATTGAATATGAGCAACAGCAACGCGGCCAGGCGACGCACCTCGGCTGGAGGGGACAGGCAAGGAAGCAGCGCAAACAAACTAAGCTCATTATTTAAATGCCACCTCAGTCAGATAGTCAAGGCTCAGTCTTTGTGCGAGCGAGCCAGACAAACGCCGAGTGTGTGCGCGTACGTGATCGCACCACGCTGAGCTGCAGTCAGGAGGACACGTCTACACACAAACACAGAAAAGTGGATCTCCCTGTGCAGCGGCGCAACACTACGCAGGCTGTGACAACACAACAATAGGCCTCGGCCTCAAAGTCTGCCTTGTGTCTCTATCTCTACCCCTGACTGCTTCTTTATGTTTCTCCGTCTGGGTCTGACTCAATACCAGTCGCTCATTGTTCTAAAAGAACTATATTAGGCCTTTGGAGAGACAAACATAACAAGAAAAGCTGTATGAGACAGGCGCGGCTGACCTGCGATAAAAAAAAACATTTACCACACCCGGGTGTGAATGTAAACTCAAATGTAAATCGGTGCAGGAAAGCAAGATGATTTTTAGGCAAGTCAACAGAAGCCACGGCAAGCATATGGTGGGGAAAAAAAGTACACAGCATACCTGCTCCTGTGCAGTGGAGGAGCAAAGGAAGAGAACGGATGAGTGCATGAATGGATGAGGAGAAAGCTTAAATGCGCAAACACAGATAACACAGAGAAGAGTTTAAAGAGTTCTGATCAGGCAAGTCACGGCAGTCCTGCACGCTTTACCTGGCGGTCACGCTTTCTGGAGGCCAGAGACCAAGATAGCTTGTGATTTGTAAGCTATGTGTCCAAAAGGAAGGGAGGGAGGCAGGTGAGGAGGGGAAAAGTGTCATTCAAAAAGAAAAAGATGACATTAGAGCAAGCTTGTTTTGTTTTTTGTTTTTTTGAAAGGCAACACCTAAAAAATGTCCCTCTGGACACAAAGCAAACAGTAGACTTCAAATTCAATTAGGAATAGGTGGTTTGAGTAAACCATCAAGCAGAAAGCTTTCACCACAGAATATAATGTCTTTCATTATATTACAATCCAATCTGACTCCATGCCAAAACAGTTTTGCACATTGCTAATTGGTTGCGGCGTATTTAAACTGCAACCTCGCATATTTTTGAGCCTAAAAGTTGCAGTTTTTTTTGATGCCGAAAACTTTTTTTTAGTGTCAAATTTCATTAAAGAAAGGCTCAAGGGTGGAGCTGCCCTGTCTCTCACTTTTTTGTGCATCTGTCTACATAGATAGCACTGAGTGTTACAAGTGAAGTGTTTCCAGACGGTTGGACATACTGCTTGATTCTCCATGCGCGCAAAGATGACGTTGAGCATCTGTGTGAGCGTGGCCTTGGCCGTGGTCTGGTTGATGAGGTTCTTGCTGGCCAGGTAGATGTTGTAACACGTGCGGACGGCCTGCAGCACGGTGCCCTCGTGGATTTCTATGTGCTGGGAGGTCACCGCCGTCAACAGAGCCTGGAAGGAAGAGGAAAGAGAGTGAGTGAGAGAGGCGAAGTGGCCGACACTGACACTGCCGTCAATCGTTTGTTTAAATTACTTTGCATACTGCTTTATTATTATTGTTATTATTATTATTATATATTACAGATTTCCCTTCTTCAGATGGGCCATGGTGAAAATTTTGAACACGAAACCTCAAACGCCTCGAAGAGAGACACTCGCACTTACATGCTCTGGAAATTTTACACGCCAGTGTTAAAAAGAGGCCTGAATCTTTTGCCAAGTCTCACTGGTAGCTGACCTGCTCAGGACCTGGTCACACTTCCAAGTTATAGAACCGATGTGAGTATATTTTGCCCTACAGCACAGCACAGCACCTCAAAGATCTGACTTCTTTGAAAGCTTTTAAATCCACATTAAAAGACCTAGAGACTGAATCACTGGGGTGTCGCTGTTTCAACTGATGTTGTTGAATTCGTGGCTTGTATAGCACTTTTATTATTTTAAAATTTTTATTATATTTATGTTTTGTAGTATTGTCTGTGTGTCTTGTATCTGTTTTAATTTCACTTGTTGTTTGTGCCTGTTTTGGCCAGGACTCCCTTGAAAAGAGTTTTTATTCTCAATGGGACACTTCCTGGTTAAATAAATGTTTAAAAAAAATATGATTATGTAAGAAAAAGTAGGAATCTGTTTTTAATTACTTGGGCACTACTGTGTGTCGCAGTGGTATTGGAATTAATATCTCAGTGATCAACAACCTTCGGTAAGAGTAAGAGGTTTATGATGATGGACAGCAAATCCAGCAGCAGAACAAAACCTAAATCATTCAGCCAGCCTTTGAGGACTGGGAGTGCTCTTCTACCTTCATCCACACATTTTTCAATTCGCTGCCATTCTTCACCAGCAACAACAACAACAAAAAAAAAAAATCAATCGGGCCAGCTCATTGGAGGGCACACTTTAGTCAGTGACCTTTAGAAAGGTCACAAATGCTACAAGTACAACAAATATAATTACACTGTTTACTTGGTGTGGAAGATGGGGAAAAATGTCTACTGAGTGCTGCAATCTCCACTTCACGCTTTAATCACTTAGTTAAGGCTCGTCTCCCTGTAAATTATCACATTTATTACACGATTACACACTGAACTACGGCTAAATTAGACTTTTCAGATGACGTATTGACTCATAAACTAAAACTCTGGACTGCAGCTACATATAGTGCTGCCAGTTAATTTGATTAGCTATCAGTAAACCGAACTGCATATCAAAGAGAGACAGAAATCATCATAACTCTAATGGCGAGTTAACGCATTGATGCAAGTATCTGTGTGAGACACGGCGATGCTTCAGAAGACGAAGACGGCAGCGCACCTTAATAATCTGTAGTTGCACACCCTCGTCAGTCTGCGGCCCTTGGAAACAAGCGCAGATGGTCTCGATGATCCTGTCGATGAGCTTCTTGCCCGGGGCCGTGCTGTCCGGGGCACTGCCCGTCAGGTGGCCGTACGCTATCAGCTTCTACAAGGCGGATACATATGCAAACACGCAGGCACACACACACACGTACAAAGACAACTTGTGATGCTCGAGAGAACACGACAGGTTAGCCTTTATTGTCATGACATTTTCTGCAAAATGACCTCAGTGAGGATACTTGAACGTATATTTTTAAGTTGTCTCTGGCTGAGGTTGGTGTAAGAACAGATAAAGAAGCCGCAATGCCGTGGACAGCCATACAGAAACACTCAGGCAAACATTTGAGTGTCTGTAGTCTGACTTGTCCTGCCACTGACCTGTAAACAGTCGAGCGAGGTGATGACGATGCGGGGACATTTGGACTGACATGCTAGCTCAAACGGCAAGAAGTACTTGTCGGCTTCAATGAAGTTGGTCTTTGATTTGATTGGCGGTAAAGTGCTGGAGCCCGATTTGCCGTCTCCACTGGGCGGACTAGGGAGGAACATCGCGGGAACAAAAGAGAGAGAGATAGAGAGACCTTGAGATGAACACAGCGATCACATGGTTCAGTCTGTCAGGCAGAGTCACTAGAAAAGAAGCAGGGTTCAGAAATCAGCCTGACACACACTCACACTCCCCTGGACATTCAGGCATGACTGACAGTGCGTGAAACAAAGAGTTTCGCTGTACAGGACAACGTCTTCTCTTCCGCAGCTGTAACGCGACATTAAACATGCTAAATCTAAAAAAACGTCTTGCCCTGCATCCTCCTCCTCAGGCAAAATGCAGAGTAACAAAATCTTTATTACACTGAGTTTAATGTAGTGCCTGACTGCTTCAAATTTTTCACTTGATCTCTCTCTCGGGAGGGGCACTAATCCCTGAGGTTTGTTATTCAGCCTCAGACTCTGCCACGTCTTCATGCTGACAAAGCATCCCCGAGCCTCTGACTAAATCTTAAATCAAATGATACAGCTATTATTTGTTTCTGATTTATTTATTTCTTTTTTGTAAAGAGCCGAGACGTGGACATAAAATATAGATCATTGCTTTCAGCGGCCATGTGTCTACAGCATCCGCGAGCACAACCACCACACCCAGACTGCAACTGCTGGAATAAGAGAATAACAGAGAAAGGGAGGGAGGCGGGGAAGGAGACAGATCGAGGAGGGGAGGGAGGGAGAGAGGGGTTGCATTGTTTATGTCTTGGCAATGAAAAAGGATGACTCCAGCTCTTTTTAGAGGAACGACCTCACTGGGTATAACAGGGCACAACCGTAGAGAGGAACAGGCGAAGAGTGGAAGGACGAGGTGCTTTGTAAAGGAAGGGAGGTAAAGTGTTTTAAAGAGAGCTGTTCGGAAACAAAAGAGCAAACACTGCGCTGAGCAGTACGAATTAAAGAAGAATTAGGGAGATCAAGAGATCATAGAGAAAAACAGGAGAATGGAGGAAGAGTTGGGAGCTTAGCGAGGGGAACAAAGAGATATCTGAAAGCGAAAGAGGAAACAGGCACGAATTAAAGAGGAATTAGAAAGGCAGCACAGATATGAAAACATAAAAATTTAGGAAAATCTCAGCCTCTTCAACAGCCTTCTCGTCATTATGGAAACATTTTGGACCCACAGGATCAAAGTGGAGCTGTGATTCAGCAAACACAGCATCCACTCCGTCGGCTCATCTGTATGGTTTGACCCAGCCTCCATCCCTCTCAGCTATTGTGCTGTGTGTCTCCAGGGAGCTCTTCTCTGGCTTATTCTTCCACAACCCGCTTAATATCAGCTGGCCTGTCCTCTCCCGTATAATCAGCCCAACGTCAGGCTTAGCCTGCTTAGAAAATATAATATGGCCATTAACTGGCTTTCAGTCGGACAGTGGGGTCTACATCACGGGGTCCTTCATATGAAGCCAGCAGCACATGGGAAGGTGGCTCTGTACGGCAGTAAATCGATATAATATCAATACTTTGATGTATGATTAAATGTCGGTATCTGGTTACCGAAATACTGAGATGTCACACTTGAAAGTTCATCCTTGACCTTGGATAGAGCAGTTCCACAGTTTTACTGTGGGTGAAATAAATAAGATCTAACTTGTTAGTACGTGAGGCAGATTTTGCTACCATGCATGTCTTTGTCCTGAGCCAAGCTAAGCTATGTGTTTTAAAACTAAAGGTCCAATAATGATTACCTCATTATATCTCTAGATTTCTATATGCAGAATATAGAATTTAAATGTTGTCTAGCGTCTGGTGCTCCTATTATCTAGGGTATAAACAGTTCCTCAATTGACCCAACTAAATCAAGATGTATATTTCTACAGTGATATAAAATGACACATTCTGTCATACACCGGTACTGTTGTTAAATCTGGCCTCATCAGACTACGCTGCAGTATGAATGCACAAAGGGAAGCCATTTAAAAAGGACTGCAGGCTCTCAAAATTATATATATTTGTATTCCTGTGAGACACTTGCATTTGTATGACATGAAAAAGAGGTGAGTCAGTAAAGGACCTGAGATGAATTCAAATGCAGCAACATTTTTTTGTGACACTTTATACTCTTGGGGTGTGGCTGCACATCGCCTCTACAAGTATCTATGCTTGATCTAGAAGTCTCAACCTCTAGGGCAAAAAAATTGGAATGGTTACCGGTAAATGCTAATTTGAAGAGGATGGAAAAGCTGGAGAGAAATAATGGGCAGTGAACATGTGGGATGGAAATGCATAAAAATGTGAGAGGGAAATAAAAATGAGACGGCGGGAGGAAGAAAAGATGGAGAAGACGGGGAAGAGGAGAGGTGGCACTTCATGCTACGTTTCATTCCAAAGCGCACGTTAGCTGGCAGCCCATACGCGGACACACCGCGCGCGCAAACACACACACAAATTCTCAAAAACAAGTTCAGCATTAGGCAGGGGTTCATGAAGAAAGTCATTAATGAGAAGGCAAGCGGCTGTTGGGAAGTGGCCAGGCAGAGAGACACAAAGAAGAAACACACTGGAGTCTGGGCACGCATGCACACACAGACACACACACACACACTATTCTAATCCCCTTTACTAGCCTGAACACAGGAGAAAGCAACAGAGAGTGTTGCAGTGGAGCCATGAATTTTACAGTGCCCAAGCAGGCAGACAGAGACAAAACCCATTAAATGACCCTCACTGCCTTATTGTGTTACGCAATTAATCAATCACTCACCTTAGTTTTTCTGATTCCTCTTTGATTTCCTCTGAAACAGAAAGAAGAAGAAGGGAAGAGATGTTAAATTAGTCAAGTATGAGCCGTAGAGTATACAAATTCTGCCATATTTAACTCTAGTTAATGACACTGTGGGGAGTAGAGCACATAGCAGGCCTGGCAAAACAGATGATTTGACTTGTATATGAAGGGGAGAGGTTTTTTAAAAAACTCCTGAATGCACAGATTAACCATTTGCATCTCAAATCAGACGATGTTTTTCAGAGCCTTTTAGGAAGCCGAATCCCTGTGCGTGCGTGCGTGCAGCCATCAATTTTCCTCCCAGAGATTTAGGCAACAAACTGTGCCGCGCTGACACTGACAGTACATTTAACTGCACGCGTCTGACAATGTCAAAAAAAAAAAAAAAAAAAGAAGAAGGAAAATGCGATGCGGAGGAAATATGTGCGCTAAAAGTATTCAAGCAGAAAAATCTGTGCGCTGTGTTTCTTTTTTTTTAAACCGTCATGGCGACAGGCTTGTTGACGTCCCACCACCAAGCAGAAAGGAGCCTGGTTAATGTATTGCCTCAGCTGCAGCTCAGCCCCAGAAATGTAATCATTATTCACTCTGTGCCGTGTCCGTGAGCCAGGCCAACGTTTGTGTTTATTTCACAGATCTCCAGGCATGAAAGCAGTTGTATGAACTTGCTGAGCACTGGCACAGAAGAGCAGGGGGAAAAAAAAAGAAGACAGACACACAGAATGAGGGATGAGAGAGAAAGAGACAGAAATAGAGCGAGCGAAAGAGAGGCCAATTGGTACTAGACATTAAAAGGGGGGCTTCAATGAGGAAGCTTTTAAAAACACAGCGGCAATCGGCAAAGTCCTCGCAGGATTGCACCAGTCTGCGACGGTTGGGAAAAACCCCAGTAAACGCAATGACCAATTATTTCGCTGCTAGAAGGCTAACGGTCCTTTCAAAGAAATCCACTCGGTGAGAATATTTAGCACTTTACGCTCCGTGGAATTAAATTAAGGCTGATTTCAACCGTGTTTTACTGTATTACCCATGAGGGGCAGGAGGGGGGAAAAGTCACAAGTAGTAGAAGCAAAGCCAAATGTCACTTTTAATTTGGGAGCGTTGACGCTAATTTCTACACGTTATTGCGTACACGCAGTCGCATATTGGCCGGCAGGACTCGTGTGAGTCGCTGCAGCTCCAAAATGCTATCGTCACCTTGTCATCATTTTCTACTCTATTATTCTGAGACTGAGCAGGGTTTGTGGATCCTTGACCCAGGTCTTGGCTATATTACAGTTGTGTGCTGTAATATGTGTGTGTGTGTGTGCGTCTGTGTGTAGTAACCTGAGACTGTTGTGATGGCTGTGCTGCACTGGGCGACAAGTCAAAGAGAGCTGGTGGATCAGGTACAACAGGGGGAGTGAACTGAGCGACTGAAGCCTTCACTGTCTACAGACAGACTAGGAATGCAACTAATGATATATATATATATATATATATTTTTTTTTTTTTATATAATCAATAAGTCTGTTTTGTTTAAGTCTGTTAAATGACTTGTTTTATCCCACTAATAATACAAATATATTAAGATTTGCCCATTTGTATATGTTTTAGAAGGTGCAAGCTGCAGGTGTTTCTTGATAAATGATTAATCAATTAACAACAGACCAATTATTCGCAATTATATCGCATTTGAAGTTTATTGTGTTCATTAATTGAGTAATTCTTTGGCTATAAAATGTCAAACAGGCCAAAACTCTACAGTATTAGTGAGTGACTTAAAAAAAACAACTATTTTTACTTAAAATTGGCTAATAATCTAATTAACTAATTGTTTCAACAATAATGTGAAACCTGTTTGGATATAATATATATATAAATATAAATAAATGATATTTCTAAAGCAGATATTCTGACATTTTTGGACAGTTTGCACTGAATTTGATAAATGGATGCTTGACCTGAAATGCACTCCAGCTGCCACAGTAAGATGGAGGTTACAGCACTCAGTCCGACGTGACTCTGACTCTGGGCTCAGAGGCAGACTGATGCAGTCAGTGTGTACGAATCATGAGATTTAACGGGAACAAACAAAAACACAGAGAGATAAAGGGACAGATGGAGAGATGCAGATGCGGATGTGCTGTGAAGAGCCCAGGAACTGCTAATGGACGTGTTACAACGATGACAACTTTCTCATATTAACGATTGCCCTTTTGGGTTTTATTGGAGGGAACATTTTTGGAACATCTCTCATTATACCGTATTTGTTTTAGTACTTAGCGTCGCGACCGTCTCACTGCGGATAAAATCCGACACTTAAAGTCATAATTGTATGAATAAGTTTGGGTTCCTAAGCGAGAGGTGTTGACTTAAATCGCGGGGGCCTTTTAACTACTTTTACAGACGCTTTTTGTCCTGACCATGCATGTGACCTGTGTTTAAAGTCAGTTGTTTTGTCACTATGGCTGGAAAAAAGAGCTTCATTATCTTGTTTGTGATTCATTTATCTTCAAATTGTTTATTTCGTCTGACTCAAACGATGCTGAATTTAAAATGGTAAATGGACTGCACTTAAATAGCGCCTTTCTAGTCTTCCAACCATTCAAAGCGCTTTTATACTACATATCACATTCACTCATTCACCCATACATTCATAAACTGATGTCATTAGCTGGCATGCAAGGTGCCAGCTGCTCATCAGTTTTAGGAGCTAACCGTTCACACACCGATAGCGAGGCCTTCGGGAGCAATTTGGGCTTCAGCATCTTGCCCAAGGACACTTCGACATGCAGGCTCGAGGAGCCAGGGATCAAACTGCTGATCATCTGATTAATGGACAACCCACTTTACCTCCTGAGCCACGGATGTACAAAACAAAGGATGGCTGCAAAATGTCATATTTTGGATGCTGGAACCAGCAAATGTTTTGCATTTTTTGCTTAATGAATGATGACGACTACTGAGTTATCAGAATCGTTTCTGATTAATCTTCTGCTGATCGACTGATACATTAATTGTCACCATGTGAATACTGGATTATAATGCTGATATGAGTATTCATCCGGATAATCCTCTTGCTCCGTGTATCCCCTTCGAAATTCTTGACAACCAATCAGCTCCAGAGTTTTGCTTGTTTGTGTTTTTTCCACTAAAGTGAGGTATAATCCAATCTCTCCCAGCTCCCCTTTCACTTTAGCTAGAGTGCTAGACAACAACCCAACATCACAGAGCTGGACTCAAAAGAAGTCCAATATCACACCGTACTGCAGGCGGTCTCTGTCTCCAGCTCTTCTTAGTGTCTGTGTACGTCTGCTGCTCTGCAGTCTATAATATAAAAGTTACAACAGGACTCCAGAGGTCCCTTTTCCAGGATGTGTGAATTTACAAACTTGCTGGCCGAGGCTATTCCACTTTTAATATTAGCCTCACGACATAAGATTTCTGTAGGACAGGGTTGTCAGATTTATGCAAACACACGTACAAGTCAAACAAAGAGACGGGCAGTCGGGCACACAGGCTGATGGGAGTTGTTTCATTGACTGTGTAAGCAACAGTCGGATAATTAGCTCGGTGTGTCAGGACTGTGTTGATGAGGAATTGTCACCCCAGGATTTGAACAGTGAAACCATGGCAACGGTGGGTGGTGTTGCTGATGAGAAAGAGGAGATATACCAGCGCTGGATGCTGTCGGGAATGGGCAGGCGCGAGCCGAAAATTAAAGCTGTGGAATCACGACTGATCTGGCAGCTACCGGTTTCAAAACAAACACACGCACACACAGTTACAGAGTGCAGGCATACGCCAGGAGAGGAAAACACACGCACACGCACCAAAGCTAAACAATCATTTATTCATGAGCACCTTTTGTTTTTTTTAGCAAATTAGCCATGATAAAATTGTAACAAACGCTGCACTAAACGAACCCAGTAAACAGAATTTTAGTCTGCATGGCAGAGTCATCACATCATCTTAGTGTCCCAAAAGGTCCCAAAAAATTCATAAGTACAGGGCACAAGAATAATTTACAGGAAGATGAAAAGCAGCTATAAACTTAGTTGACAACTTGAATAAAACCAAAGCCAGAAACGCATCTTGTACCCATAAAATATCTCTATCTTGAGCTGAATACAAGCTTAGAATATGACCTGAGCCCAGACATGGCAGCTTTTTGTCACTTATTTGCCCAACCTCAGTCTCCCTCAGCTCCGCAGCAGCCATACTAAATACTGCCGACCTTGAAAACGCTGTGTTCTGTTTGTCCGAGGGCCCGCCCTCGTCTAATCAAAGGAGAAGCAACGACAGCGGCAGTTGTTAAAACCTCGTACACGCTAGTTTCACGCGAGACCGCAGTAATGCAGATGAAACCGAACGGGCCCACAACAAAGAGGCTCTACTTTTGTGAATCAGCTAGTGAAACTTTGAAAACGTGAAACTGAAACTTGAGACTCCCACAAATGACGTCTCCACACATCCTTGATTATATCTTGAAAAACATCTTTCCGAGAAGTCTAATCTGGCTAAAAAAGAAAAAAAAAAACTCACTGATTTGCAAAGGAAATGCGCTGTTAGAGGATAAATTGCTACCATTTTTTAAAAATCAGAACACGCAACACCGAATTACGGGCTCGATTTTGCTGTACCATCCGCGTCATCGCTGTGCTGATGCTTCGGAAGATGAAAATAGGATTACTGACCCTCAGCGATCTCCCCTGAGGTTGAAACACTGCTTTTACCAAACCCCAGCGGGGTTGTGGCATACATAAGACACCTCTTTTACTGACCAGATACATTAGAGAGAGCCATCCTGCTCTCATGCGAGCTATAGCCCTGACCAGACCTCAACATAAAGCCTTCAGGGGCTCCATAATATATGAGAGCAGTCCGCTAAACCCTGAATCACCTCACCCATTTTCCTTCGTCTTCAAGCTACTTTTTCCTCTTACCCTGACTTTGACCCAGATCCTTACAGTACATGACAGTAAGACATTAAACGAGCATTAATGTCAGCACATCACATCCCCGCTCTGAGACATTTTAGGCCTACATTTAACTTTTACTTCATCATCTAGAGACAAGTGGGTCTCCTCTCTCTCTCTGGTGAGTTATTACACGGCTCTACCGCTGCTAATACTTGAGCAGCAGTAACCAAGAAGGCCAGCCTGACCGAAGTCAGCCGAGATAGTCCAAGTGTAAGCCTTTTACTCTGGTTTCAGTTTGGACAGAATCCTATATACCCTGAGGTAGTCATCTATTCAAGGGCCCCCTAAAGCTGCCTCTAAGCTTGGGAGAAGGTCAGTCAAAAGCTGGCTAATCATTTCTCCACTACTCTGGAGTGACTGCAGTCTCCAAGCCCGGATAAAGGCGAGTGTGGGCAGAGAGAGACTTCTGTGAGCTAGCGAGAGTATAAAACGGATACTGATGATGTTGTAGTGCGTACAGTATCAACAACCTTTGTCCTCCTGATGGGGAAATACAACACTTTTTAAAATACATTCAGCTCTACAACCTTGCCCACAGTCTGGATACCATGACACACATAAAAACTGCTGAGTCAATGCAGCCAGCCATTACAATGGCACATATCCGCCGTAGAACCATATTAGAGACAAGACTGCACAAACATTCCTGCATGCCAGCCTTTGTGACGGACTTATTAAAGTAAACATAATAGCCAAGGTCCCTAGGTACAACAAAGTCTGATATACGACACCCGCACGACAGGGCACTCTGTGAAAAATACATGAGATGATGACGGCATTGAGACAACAGCTTCAGCGCCCCAACCCCCGGAGTCAACTCACGCAAAACAACCCAACGCCGCCCCTGTCAGCATAATGGAAAACACCCACAAGGTTAAACTAAGCACGGGAAGAAATTAGCACACGCAGTGCACATGTGATTAGTACTGTACGGCGCTGTATGAGGACTGTGGAGTATAAGTGAGAGCTGCTGAAATCCCCACGAGAAGGATAGCTGCTATTATGACAGAGAGAGAGACAGAGAGAGAGAGAGGCGCAGCAACCTCACAGCTTCAGGTGACAGCGTGTGAGTGAGAATCTAGGATAAACACAGCCTGATCTAGACTGAAAAGCGGCGACGTCGCGCTCAGCCGCTGAACTTGACGGTGAGCAGAGACAGGCTTCTGCAGCGCTTTATGTAATACATGTTTCAAAGGGGCTTATCAGTGATCCCCCCCCCATCCCACCCCACCCCACCTCAATCACACTCAGACTGAGCTACAGCAAAAGCTGATCACGGCTTAGATATCAAGTGCACAATGGTGCAGTCAGCCTATTAGGATGCAAATGTGCAGCTGTAATAGATAAGGATGATGAATCAGCAAGGGAAGTATTTGGGAAGCTGAAGGTTAGAAGCGGGATTGTGGCGGTGTGAACAGTTCAAATCCCCAAAGAATTTGTAGGAAAATCTGAGCAGAGTGAGTAAGAAATCCAAAAACTACTACCAAAATCCCTGGAGCGTTGCACTTTACACCCCTTTGCTCCAAATGTGAGTTTATGCATCTGATTGCAAGTAAACAGCGTTACTAACATGCATATTCATTAAACCTTCACTGAATAAATAAACACTAGAGAGGCTAAGACTATAACTGTGTTTACTACGGCACGCAAAATGTTGCATTTTAGGGAATACAGAATCCATTAGCACATGCAAGCCGAATGGCGGTCTGCTTTCACGGTGTATCACATCAAAGTCCGACTGCTTCTGGAGGCAGCATGACAAAACAACCTGCTCCTCGTCTCTCACCACTGACAAGAGCTGCTCGCGGGCTAACTCCAGCCTCCTCCTTCCTGGGCGCCACCCTGCCGATAGTGGCGTGACAAAGCACTCCTCGGCTAGCAGCGGCAGAGCACCCTGCCGGGAGTGTCTGCCACGGGGAGGACGACTAGCCAGAGCCATCAACACTGGAATCACAGGTCCTATCCTCTCCCGGAGTGTGTTCGGGTTCAAGGAGTGTGTGCTTGTGCAACAGTGCATTACAGAAATGTAATGGGATTAGCTGCTTGTGCTGCGAGTAACTAATAATGAGCAGAAAATCTTCACTGATTTGGAAAATTATGGATGTAATTTCAAGCATTATAAAGGAATTTACTGCTGAAATATGTGACAAGTGATGACGTCCATCAAAACACACTTTTCCATTCACTCAGTGCCACTGCAGCTGACCACTACAGACTTAGAAAAAAAGACTGTCTGACACAAATAAAACACAACAACTGCTCTCCAATTAAAGGTTCCCTGTGGAGTGATTAACCTAGTAGCAGTACGGAGTTGTTTTTCTAGGACTTTCTAGGATCTCCCTTTTATTTAGGTCGTGCATGCATCCGAGGGAGCACAAACGTTTGAAGTGACTGAAACCTGTCAGGTGAGTTCAGGAAGTAACTGACTAACTAACTCTCTCTGCTAGGGCTGCAGGGCTATGCTCAGGGTGGCCTCAGCGTGTCATCGAGCCACCCTTTAGGACCGCCCACAAAATCCTGGACTGAAAACTGGTAAAAAAAAATGCTTTAACCTCTAACTCCACACTTCAGTAATACATCGTACAAAGTCTTTTTACGTGTTTTCAACAACTATTTTCCAACATATTAAATGTACTCTGAAAGAAATCACAGAATTTCCATTACACAAACTTTAAGACAAACGCTTTCCTCATTACTTCACTGTGACCGTCCATCCACAATACAGGTCCATTGCACAGCTGCACATTGTCCACACAACCCAACCAAATTCTGTCATGCACGATAGCTTGATTACCATTTCCTTTAGTGTTCTGTTAAAGGTCTAACTTTTGCCTGTGGAAAGTGAAGCATCAGTGGAAATCTGATGCGAAAGAGTTTGGACAGGATAAATGCGTGAAATCCAAATGCAGTTTTTAACGAGCAGCAGCTAATCCTAGATGGAGTAAATCTGCAAAACGTGTACTGTAAATAGAGGCAGTGTAACCATTACTTCAACCCAAGGGGTTCTGCCTGCTGACGCACGCTGTCAATGCGGACACTTCGTTTAAAACACCAGGCTATTTATTTCCTCATGCGGCTCTGCAGTTCTCCTGCAAAACTTTGTGCCAGGAAAGGATACCTGGGGTACAAAATGTGATGTTACACCTGAAATGGATTACTACAACGTAATAATACAGATACACGTCTAATTAAAAATGCAGGGATTGACCCTTTTATCAATTGAAATGTTGCAAAATGAGAGAAGATATCTCTTACCAACGTCTAATACAGATCTGTCAGACAAAGTACCTGTATCCACTTACTCGACTCACAGGCTCATCTGACTGGTATCATTATTTAGAGTAGGCATCCAACAGTGTGTACAGCAGGTAGAGCCATGCAACGACAGGCCTGGGAGGCTGCACACACCTGGGCAAATACTTCTGCTGACTAAAGCTGTTGGATCAACGCTAATTCAATAAGCAGACGCTCTGCCAGCAAGATGATCGCACATAGGATCACGATAAAAACATGCACAGGGATACAGTACACACACACACTTCGAATGCGCATGCACGCAACACCTAAACTCTCATGAGAGAGCTAACATTTCATCAATTAAGACACAGCAGAGCCTGCACACTGGCAGCAGGGACAGAGATAAACAGACAGCTCTCTGGAGACGCTCTGCAGTACGTCACAAGGCCGGCGGCAAGAAAACAGCTCGCCAGGAGGGGGGGGGCAGCCGGTTCAGACACAAAATGAGGAGAAAAGGCGACAGAGAGCAGGGACAAGGACGAGACCCGGCTTCCAAAACAAATCGGATACATAAACCTGCCACGCGCCCGCGGTTTGTGTCCACGTGCTGTATGCGTGTGTATGTAGGCGCTCATATTACAAGGTTACTAGAGGGGAACTGTATTGCTTGGTGTTATTTAAACACTGTAGTGAGACATGTTTTGGTTCCCTCTGTGTGTGTGTGCGCATTAGAAACCAAGTTGAATGCATCTTAATCACTTCCTCCTCTATGGGTGGGTCACAAATTTGCAATATGATAACGCAGACTCCTTCTTAATGGGCTTCCAACAATCTCCACACACACACACGCACACGCACTCAGAGGAGAGGTTAGAGGTCATTCTCTGACTCACTCTCATCACCTGAGCAAGGAGAGGGACGCAGACAACTCCCGCGGTAGCATTTCCATTTCAAAGAGCTAAGAGTCCATCTGCATCTGGCACCAATCCCATGCTTGGCTCTAACCACTCCATACAGATCAGCTAAAATTCAATCCAGTGCCCGATTGTTTTCACCTCGGCGAAACGCGATAATCACGGTAGCTGTGTGTCTCCAGATACGGGCCGGTGACTGCGTAGGATGTTCAAACAGGTAAAGCGAAACAAAGGTGTGTGCTGGGACGAGATAAGAGAAATGAATGGAGTGAGTCAAGAACAGAAGACTTGGGACTCACGTGCACATAAACTGGAGCTTTAACATGTTGTAATATGCAGTTATATGAAGTTTTATCTCCATTTAGAGAACATTGACCCCATTATGCAGGCCGTGAACATTATTACATCTCTGGTGTATTCGTTAATCAAGCAACAGCATTTTGTAATAAGATAACGTCCATAGGCATTATAATAGAGACTACACTGGAGCTTTGCACCGCTAAGATAATCTGAGGATCAATCTATGTGTAGGTGTCCATCTCCACCTCCCACCAAACCACAGATAAACACGGGGCAGCTGCGACCACCGCGGAGAGCGTGAGAAAAATCAGACCCCTGACATTTCTATTGTCCGGGCTGAAAGGAAAGGTTGCACAGCAGTAATTACATTTGGAGGGGAAGAAGGAAACACTGTCAGAGGTTGTCTGGGCTACCTAATCGCGTGTGCGCTCTTGCGTGCGTGCCTGTATTTGTGCGTTATGTCTGCGGTGTGTGTATCCAACCAACCCCCTCACTCGCACTTGCATAAGCCTGTGTCTAATCAATAGTCTCACTCCCATGGCTGAATCAAGGCTCTCATTTTCCTAGCCAAAAAGTCACAAAGCGCTCGGCCTCCACAAGGCCTTGATTACTCAGCTATTGGCTTTGTTATTGAAATGAATTCATCTATAATAACTCCGCTGCTGATACATAATTTGGCACTTTTCGGCCAACCCGCCTTCATTTAGGCCCCAGCATGCTTAGCAGCAAGCAGAGTTAAAATTTTAGTAAGCAGAGTAAAAATAGAGCCCCGGGGTTAGGGTTAGGAATTATAGAAAGAAAGTGTGGGGCTAGCTTTACATCGCCGCCTCGCTTGATGTGATGTCAAACAACCAGATTGTCAAAACTCACTGCAACAGGTAGTTCTGTAACGTCTGCACACCCTACGAGTTGAAATCACGACACGAAGTGGTGGACAGAGTCAAACAATAATGCAGCAAATACCCAAACCGCAGAGGGGACAGAGCAGCAGCTAACAACATCAGATCCCCTGACTGGTTAATCATGTGTATGGTTATTGGATTTTTGTAGAAAAATGTGTTTTAATTTCAGTCCGACATTATGCTAATTCCCTTCGCGTAACATTGCCTCCTTCCTCACGGGCCTTCCTCGTTTTAAACTGCGTCTTCCTCCCTCCATCTCCCTCAGTAATGGTGATGCATCGTACTCCTGGCACCGACTTTCTTTAGATGAACACAAATTACAGATCAACAGAAGACAGATAATACAAACAAAGACAAAAACCAGGAGATGAAACAGGAAACGGAGGAAGAAAGAAAGGGGAAGGGTTCCTCTTCGCTCGGCTCATCTGTTTGCGGTCTAATTAATTTATCACTTATCCTGAGACTGAAGGAGGCATCAGTGGAGAGAAATAATGTATTATGTATGGAGGTATCAGTGTTAGAAAATAAATAAAAAAAAGTGGAAGGGGAAACAAACAAACAAAAAAAAAACACAGACTGTTATTTCTAAATTCAAAACCGTCTCCTCCGTATAGATAAAAAGGATTATTTGTGCTTTCAGAGGAGGCACTGGCCATGCCGTGTTGACTACTCCACCGCTCATTATCTGAATACCAGTCAACCTTTGGGGTTACAAGCAGCTTAAGTGTCTGCATTTAGTCTGAAGGGGAGAAAAGAGACAGAAACCAGGCACGGGGCCTCACCCTGTCTCATTTCTCCCGTTACTTCAGTGCAATGTAACACTTGATTGTGGAACAATTTATCTCAACATACTTTTTAAACACACACACACGCAGCACATTCACAATCTAGGAGAGGCCTTTTGCCCCATTCTGATGCGTCTAATGAATAATCTTTATCAAGCAAAAAGATAAAACTTTTGTTTTGCTCAAATGTGAGAAACTTGCTGTTTTTCCTCATGTTTTTAATGCATGAAATTTCTTTGGTTTTTGTACTTTTGGTCAGACAAAGCAGTCAATTTGAAGACATCACCTTGGGCTAATCAATGGATTAATAAATTATGTAAATAATCACAACAAGCTAGAAGGAGAGGCGCACGCTTCTCGACCAGAGTTTAGTCTGTCTTGTTTGGAGGCAGCTATAGATGCCTTTCACACAGGAGCGTACACATACATGCGCATATATTTGATTCCGGTTCAAGTCAAACAAACAGTAGAACAGCCTTAGGATAACTCATCTCTTGCCGTGGACATCTACCGCTCCCCTGACAAATAAAAGGTGACATGAAAATGTAGCTGACAGCCGCCATCCCTTCCCTCATTTACACTTTCTCATCCTCAGCAATGGCTGCGAGTTTCATCAGCAGGTCGCCTGACGTGCCCCCGCTGCACGGAAAACACAATAAAACTGCCTGACTTCAGCTTCTCGGTTGATAAATGTCTGTCAGGAATAGGAAGGATGCTGGTTTTTTAAAAAAGGCTTTTATTATTCAGTAAAAAGACAAACGTCGGAGGCTGTGAGGGTCTTTGGGGAGTCATGGTAAAAATCTTAATTAACAAACAGGATCTGGTGCTTATCGTGGGTGAGCATGTGGTGAAGTATGGTGCAGCTTATCGTGAGGGAGCATGTGTTCGCCATCCTTAATGATCAGAGGTAGATTTATCCCATTAGCTTCCCTGCCAAGTTTGCCAAACCTAAAGAAAAAGGTGGACGGTGCGGGCAGTAGTCTTGAGTTTGGTGCAGCTTGTAAACTCTGTTCACAGCTTTTAGTCGAGGTTCTTTCGACCTTGGATGGGAAAAACATTTGGCCACAGCTATGCCACAAATGCCTTGGCATTGCTTGTCAAATAATGCGGTTTGTGTTTGGTCTATTTAAATCTTGCAGTGATGAAATGCCATGTGCGAGCACGAATCATTTCTTAATCCTCAAAAAAGGTTTAGATTTAGGTGCACTGATTGTTGAGAGTTTCATAGACCTTGAATGCGACCGTTCAGCAACAAGACTGGCGCTAGCTTTGCGTACAGTTTATTTCCTAAACCTCTGATTATCAAATTATCACTGGCCACTTTCTTACTTTACAAAAACACAGTTATCTCTGAGAGGTGACGATGAAAAACAAAAGAGGGAAGAGTATTTTTCAGATTTAAATTGGAACTAACTGTTTAAGGATCTTAGAGCTGTTAACAACCAGGCTAGGCTAACAAACAGGCTAATCATTACAGGTCTGGATTTAACCAACGTATAACAACATCGCCTGACTTGTCCGTCTGCAGCAGACAATACAGTTTCAAGAAGAAAAGAATAATGCTGATGGATTTAGGGGAGTAGATGGGGACTAATGAATCAATTAAAGGAAACAAACACTGCATGCCAAGATTCAGTGGACCGTGTCAATATAGCTGCTAGGCCCTGGTTAATTGTAATTTCTTTTGCTTGTAACCACCCCGTGTTGCAAAACATTTAGATTTAATGAATGACAAGCCCCACAGACCATCGGGAACACACCACAGGCACTCAAAGCATCAGCATCTCCGAGCAACCGAGCGAGCCGACAACAACACTGTTCGTAAAAAAACTTTGTGGCATAAAATTCACACACTGCTCTCGCACGGAGCTAGACTAGTCTAATTGCACCTTACCTGCCACAGCAGAACTAAACAAGCTCCTGATGGAGAAAATCGAGTATTTAGAAATCCATGGGAGCCTGGTGTTTTTTTTCCTCAAGAGCTGATGGGCCGAACCAGGAACAAAAGACAGCCGAATAATGGATTTCTTCAGGTGGCAATAAACATATATCTAATTGGATGTCCATGTTTCTCTGTGTCTGTTAGCAGTGCAAGTTAACTGATAATGTGTACAACTTACTGGCCACTAAATTAAAGCTACGGGCCCTTCAGTAAATAACTGAATTCGTGATGAGAAAAAACAAAAGACATATTGAGCTTCAGACAAAGCTTGCCTCAAGAACGTGAACAGAATATGCGTCTGCGGGTGCTAAAAATTGAAGACACGGAGACGTTTCCAGGTTGCTGTGACCTCTGCAGCTGACCCTGAGATCATACACCCTATGGGGAGAGATAATGAGCGTGTGCTCTGCAGGACTCAACTCCTTAAGTGAGTGCTAGCTTGGAAACAGGTTTTCGCTCCTTTTAGAGCCTTGGCTTATAAAAAGCCTCTTGATTTAGCTCTTTATACATTCACAGTGTGACTGTTTTTTTTTCCTCCAACAGCAGCAAACGCACATGAACTACTTAAGTCAAAGAGGAAAGTTTGGCTTTAAAAACAATGGGACCAGCGTCATATGAAACTAGCAACGCGTGACAACAATGAACCAAAGCTTCTATGTCTGCTCCTGAGCGCCTTTTGATATTTTGAGTTAACTGTCAATCATACTTTCTTTCTGCTCTGTGTTGGGTTATCAGACAGCTCCTCTCAAAGAAGCCGAGGACGGTGTGATCCAACGATAACGGGGCCGCGCACCGCTGCAGTTTGGAGTGTGTGAGAAATTGAGATGGTATTCTTTTTTGAGAAACCGCTGAGTGACATTTTGATAATCCACGAGAAAGGTCAGTTTGGTAGCGAGGAGGGTGGACTGTCTGGCAGGGATAGTCTAGCCAGAGACCTTTACCTCATTCCTATACATTAAAACTCTGCAGTGATTCACTACGAGGAAGGGCTGCAACCCAAAAAAATAAATGAACTACCGCAATGCATATATATACACACACACACATCTAAAACTGTATGAAAAGCTGAGTAAAAATACCATCTTGTGTTATAGAAGGAGAAATTCAAACAATATCTGTAGTGTCAATGAACAACAGGGGAACTTTCAGTGACAGCAAAGAGGAAACTCTGGCACAGGCACTCTCTCTGAGATGTCTCTGAGCCCCCAAGAGCTAGAGGGGATTATGTAAGTCACTCAGTATACTGGGTCACCCAGTCGTTTTTGATATGCACTACAACTCCAGCGCTGCTATACTCACTGCAGAGACTCTCATTTTGTCGAATTTTAGTGTACGGCCGAGCGTCAGTGTGAAGCTACAATCAGCACAGACAGGTAATTATAATGGGATTTGATACAAATGTATTTTGCTCTGTAATGCCACACCGTGGTTGGGATTTTACCTGAGTATCATTCTCTCCTTTTCTGACCTGAGAAGACCCACACAGCCGCTGACTGTGTGACTAATACTGCTTTTTAGAAGGGAAAGTACGCCCTAAAATAGACGCCAGCGTGAATTTCAATCAGCAGCGTGGAGACAGACTGTAGTCATGATGTCATCTGGATTAAAAACATGGAGCTGCTCCATAAAGAGTAAACAATGGAACCGCAGCGAGGATGCTATATGACAGTAAGAAGACATGATGGCATTATTGGTTTATGGAAATTTTCGGCTACGGAAATTCTGACTCACTGTTGGACGAACCACATTTCAATAAAACCTATAGGGTGAGTGACAAATTCACTTGCACATGCAAAGAAACAATACTGCCTCGCTCTCCCAATAAAGCCTAACCTATTGCACCGTTTTTTTTTTCTGTTGCTCTATACACAATAAAGAGAGGGGAAGGAATATATCTCCTGTGTGAGTGGGCTGGTCTCACAAAACATCAGAGCAAGCCTTGACAAATACGATCAGTGTATTTAGCCTTCGAGGCCATTGCAAAACCCTACGACAGCTGAATGAGCTGATAAAGGCAGCAACTGTCAGGGCAGGTAGGGTGTTTGGCTGGGGCACAACATGGACTCATTGTTTCTCTGGTAGTGTCATATTACTCCCCCTTGCAGGACAAAACCCAGCTTGTTCCAAAACACAGAGCAGATTTTTTAATTTAAGTCTTGACAAAACATTGACTATAATATTATGAAGGTAATATTTAATCTGCTCTGATACTATATTCTGTTTTGTCTAAATTTCTTTAAAACTGTATAGTTATTATTAGTAGTCACCCCCAAGGACGCATTTCGGAAAATACACCTGCTAACAAACAGTTTAGTAAAACTAACACATAAAGTTAAAGTAAAACCGGACGTTGAGTGATGTTGACTTCAAAATAAAAGCGGCGTAACTGCAACAACCGCAAATGTAGCTGTGGAATAAACATGCTATAAAAAGGGAAAGTCTACATTTTCACAGTAATCATTTCCACCTCGCTATTTTCATTATTTGCTACTCTGGTCACCATGGCGTGTATTTTAAATGTACTTTATTTTAGTTACGACCGGAAATGCTACGGCGCTACTTCCGACAACTTGACAGTGTTCTAGCATAGAGGTGCTAGTGACAGCTGTCACCTTTTGCCTTCACTGTGCCCCGACTTTACACGTAGTTTTACGACATAGTAATAAAGATGAAAGCCCAGAGGAGTTAATAATTAAACATATTAATAAAAAAAATATGCATTCAAGAGACAAACATGTCTTCCAACACTCCCTGTAATGAACGGGCACGGCTACGTCTGCTGTGTACCAGGAAGAGACACAAACATCTCACCTTTAGGTGGGATAAACGCGCAAATTAAAGCGGTTTGTGTGGATATATTTTACACTTGACGGATATATAAGGTGTAGTTGTCGTGTAGCTCGATAGTGAAGGCGGGTGGAGACGTTAGCAACTTTTGTTTTCTGCCCAGTGTCCGGCCTGTTCTCACGTCGCTACTAGTTTCGCAGCATCGGTTCGGTGTTGCAAACACCCACCCCTCCTGCACCATTTCCGTGTTTTATACGGAATCTTTTCCACGGAGCTCCGTGCCACGTCAATTAAACACGCAGCTTTTGCTCAATTACAACGCAAGACGACAAGACAGCACTGGCAAACAACACTTAAATGGATGTCAAAAGCCGCCGTGGTGCCGAAAAGGCTGCGACATCGCTGCTGAATAACCGGTTAATAAGTGAAAGGGTGCATGACGTGTCTAAATCAATGAGTCCAAGACAGCTAAAATGTGATGCTAAAGCGGCACAACTTACCTAGTGCCACCTCGCAGGCTTTGCGCAATTGTGAATGGTGAGCCTTTTTCACCTCCTTGTCGGCTAGGATCTTTTCCAAAGCTCGTGTGAGGAACATGTTTTTCGTCTTTTTGCCCTCAAACATGTCGCACCGGAATTTGGGGCGAGGTGTGCCTGGTCCCAAGGGGGGCTGCAGCCGCCTCGAAATGGAGATGTATTCCTTTAGAAATGTCAGCCGCAGAGCCCCTAACAGACAAACATAAATAAACACAGAAGGTGGGGTAAATCCCTCAGATTTCCATTAACGACCTGCCTCCTGCGCCATGTTGGAGAGAGGAAACGACGTCACGTACGTTTGAGGACGGCCGCAGTGAGGCAGCATGGAGAGAGAGAGAGAGAGAGAGAGAGAGAGAGAGAGAGAGAGGAGGGACGTTATGAGTCTTAAAGCTCGGCTTTCATCACATATTACATGTTTAAATCTGCATAATCTGATCTATACACACACACGGGCTTTCTTAAACTCAGGTGTAAAATAACTGGTATTAATATGTCATGAATTAAACCAAGCATGTCACCCTCAAAATGCAATGAATAAAACATGGCACGTTCACACTTTTCACATACCAAGAATATAATGCACATTATTCAGTGCATAAGCCTGAGTGTGAATATGAACAGGAAAGTGAAGCATCCAAGTTGTGATGTTTTTTTGACAGTTAAATTACAGGTATATCCGAATCTAATTGAAGACATTTAGAATAAGTTTTTTTATGATCATCATAATTAAAAATAAGTACAAGTTTCAGTCGATTTAGAAATATGTAGAAATATTAGTGAAGTAAATACTCTTTCCCTTGCCCCTATTCATTAAAAGACACTTGAGAGGCTAGAGTTTCTCCTACCCATGAAGTAGGGAAACTTTCCTCTTTAATATAATCATAAAAACACTTTAAAACATGAACAACTTTGGAGTTTTAGTGTAAACGCAGGTTCTTTACACTTGATTAGTCCTCCCTATTTCGTCTTTTTTGTCTTCCACTGTCCACAACATTGTAATTATGAGTGTGTGAAACCTGTAATTCTTCAGCAGACAAACGCCTTCTCATTTGTAATTATCATTATGTTGCAAATATGATTGCATCTCCTTTATTTAATCCTACCACCGCTTCGCTTGTCGCTTCACCTCAGCCATGGCTGTGTGTACCCACATGTTTAGCGTTGCTACACTGCCTTTTGCAGCCTCTGGAAACATTTAGCCAAGTCCAACAGAAAATACATCCATAAAATCTGGCAGTTTGACAACACAGATTTGGCAGTTGTGGGAGGCAGAGTTCACTTTAACTTTGGGGTGTCTTATGTGTCCGTTTCTGAATCCATAAATACGAGCTGAGCTGCAGAGTCAGAGACAGGATATGAGGGGTGGGAAGGAAAACGAGGAGGATGTTTGAACGAGAGAGCTTGATTTAAAATGTTGCACCTGAAGCTGTTATTTTAGAAGAAACGGGTCGGTGAGTTTATCATAATAAGAGTGACTAAAATAATGTTTATTATTATGTGTACAAAATATGTAGAAAAGACAAATGTAGATTTAATTTAAAAAACAAAACAGACAGACTGGCAAGTAGAATGAACATTTACTGTGTTATATAACAATTATTTATTCAAGTCAGACATTTATTAGAATCTCATGTTAAGCACATAAGCTGTCAAAAGTAAACATTTTGGACTCTGTCGTCGATCCATACCTGAGTAATGACACAGTAAGCTACTGAAGTGACAGGTCATTCTTTCCAGATCTCAAACATTAACAAAGACATCTCAATTAAAACCAAACCCAAGATTGTCAGGTGATAGCATATTATGTACACCAACAATGTTGCAGTAATAAAGGCATCAACACGTTAATGCTATAGTTGAACATCTAAACTGGCACCTGGTAATAATAAAAAGCAACCAGAATAAAAATAGAGATATGGAAATATTCATTAAAAATAGTTTGCTTAAAATAATACATTTAAGATCTTAGTTGTTTCCTTTAAAAAAAAAAGTGCTGCTGTATCATGACAAGTGCTCACATGACCACCATTCACTGGAAGAAGCTTATGTTACGGATAAGTCTGCCTTTTTTTGTAAATAGAATTAATTACATGCTAGAGAGGATGCTCCCTGATACTGTATGTGGTATCTTACTATATATGTATATAAACAGACTGGTCACTTCGAGGATTCATGGTTATTGATACAAAAAAAAAAACATCAGTTCGTACGATACCAAAAAAGGAAATTGAGGTAAACAACCTCAAAAACAAGAAACTCAAATTAAAATTCATGCTTTGCTGGTCCTTGTCAGTTCATCTCCTGATAATATCTGGGAAGAATATGAAATCTCAAGAGATATATGAGGTGTTGCGATAAGTAACTGTGAGGGTTGAGCTGCATATGTGCTCATATATATGGAAATCTGTCCCCGTCTGTCTCACACTTCTTCAGGAGACCTGATGCAATGGCCTTCACTGCCCTCATAGTCTCAGTGCAGGTCGGGTTGATGAGAGATTCAGGAAGGAGGAAGCCGAAGTATCCTGTATCCCTCAACTCGAATGCAAACGCATACGGGATACCGTTTCTGTAGGCCCAGTCTATAGAGCTGCCAGAGCTGACATCTGTGAAAAAGTTCAACAAACAGAATAAAACTTTTACACAGTAAAACATAGTAAAATATTTGAATTACTTCAACCACTGCTGACTATAAATCAATTCAATTTCAGCTCACCCTGAAAGCATTTCATTCATATTGGTAAAACATCTACATCTCTGCATTTAGCTCCTCTCAAAGGGTAAATACAGCGTACTGAGTGCAAGACTTGATTGAATTTATATGCAAAAGAAAACTGGCGCTTCTCCCTACTTCATAAGATGACTAAGCATCTATTTTCTTTGTCTGCCATTTAAAAAGCGCAGAAAGTAGTAGTAGTTTGACATGACAAATAATCAATTATTTTGTTTTCTATACCTGGAAGGGAAGAGAAAAAATAGTACTCACACAGCGTTGTGGAGGCAGGTCCATATCTGTACCTCACTCCATAGGCTGAGTACAGGGCTGTCACTGCATTATGAGCTGCTAACTCCTGGACAGTGAAAGCACAAGACCACCTCATTAGTGATACTATACGTCTTTAAAGAAGAATTTAATATCGAGGTGCTCCTGTTTAGTAACTCCAACATACAACCATGCAGTAGGCCACTGGAAGGTGATAGATTGATACAGTATTGTTTTAAAGACTTGCAGATTATTGGTTAATTATCAAGCAATGGATCTCTTACCACGCAGTTGAAGTTGGGGATAGTGGCATATTTGTAGGAATAAGGGTAAAGCAGCATTTGGGCATAGGCGTGGATGGATATATATGCTTTGACACGTTTCTTGTGCTTGCGCAAGAACTTGGCAACGGCCTTCACTTCAGGTTCAGATTCAGGGAAAGGACCGCAGTAGGTGTCATCACAGGGATGAGAGGAGGCACCCTCATCTAGGGAAGGAAAGGAGGAAAAATAGGCCTCTTAATCACACCACGTGATCAAGATAGACTTTATATATTCTGGACACAATCCAGCTCCAAAAAAATCAAACTAATTCAGACAGACACAGATTGAAATCACCATGTTCACATTATAATGCCAAGTCAGAGATAAATGAATAAATGGAATAAATGATTCTGGTTACATTTGATATGATGTTCAAGGCTCTGACGAGCACATCGTCCAATATCTCTCCCTTGAACACACCTAGATTAGCATATTTTGTGCTTAGAACCATGAATATCAGTGTACAGTATGTATCACTGAATATTAGTGAAGCAAAAATAAACATGAACCCGTTGACAAAACCTGACCTGTTCTGAAAGGAGTTTAATTTCAAACTAAACTTGTAGAAAATGAAACATGTGGTGTGACAACTGTTGTTTCTAATACATCTGGAGCTATTTCAAGCATTTTGGGGAAGCAGCATCTAAAATAAGATACAAAATAATGACGATCGCTGGTCAATGAGACAATGAGATTTGATTCAAGGTAATTTAGTTTCTATAAGACAGCATAGGGCTTAATTAACACCCTTAACGAGATTTTCTTGTGCAGTCCAGATTTGCTCATGTAAGTTCTCTGGAAATAAGTCATATCTATAAATAGTTGAAGCAATGCGATGGTCAGTATTGTTAATGAATAAGTATGGATTTCAGCCAGGCTGAAAGTTATCCTAGAACTGGCTATGTCTTGTTTTATGCATCTCTGCAGTAGTCCCTTACTCAAGTAGAAACTGAGATCTCGTCCATGCAACATGTTAAAGTTATGTCATTCATATGTATAAATCAAACACTCATACACATGGCTAGATCTTTTATTGCCAAAAGATAACCCAAACACCCAGTTTGTGAGGTAATATTCCTTCAGTTACATCAAATCTCTATATGTCTGTCTGTACCACAAATCTCTCTGCTATAGTCTCAGAGCCCTCCTGCAGTGATGATGACTCAGCAGAACCCACCCTCCCTTCAGCACCATCAACACCACCTCCCACCAGACACTAAATGACATCAAACACAGATTGTTGTCACCACACAAATATTTTATCCACAGCTTACACTGATTAATAGACAGAAACAGACTACATCAGCAACAGATTATAAAGAGTGTCTTGCCAGTTTCGCAGCGTGCGTGTCCCTGTGTGTGCGTGTGTGAGAGAAAGAGATCAAACTCACCACACCATTTCACTTTCCAGTTTCTGTTAGCGTCCACTCCTCGGCAGTGGAACTTGTGATTTTTAGACCTTGTTTTCCTCCAGAATCGATCCTACGGGAGAAAACAAGGACAGTGTGATTGTGTGCTAGATGTCTATTGACAATCAGGCTCATTGAACAAATGGAGCTACCTGCCAGCTCCAAAAAAAATCCATCTGGCACTTATACAGCTGTGGTTGGTCTATTACTAACCACAGATATGGAGACAGTAGATGAGGGCCTTTTTCACTCAAGTATACATAGATACTTATACAGCAATAAGGGGCCACATAAAAAAACACCCTCATTTCTCTCTGCTATTTAGTTCTGATCCCCTTCGACACAGAATATTCAGTATATTGCCTTGAATATATCTCTAAGCAGGAGTGGTGCATCACCAGTTTTCATTTTGAAGAGTATTTGCTCTTGAATACAATAAAGTTTCTTGATTGGGCCCTGGATTCTTCTGTAAAAACGACCTTCCCCTCAAACAAAACTTCTGACTCATTTGGTCCATATTGTGCATGTAGAAAGACGGTACCGTCGTCCAGCTGAAGTGATATCCATCCACGTTGAAGACAGGCATTACGTAGAAGTTGAGCTGGTTAAGGAGTCGTCTCATCACAGAGTCGTGCTGGTACGAGTTGATGGCCTTAAATTACAATATAAAACATTATAATTATAGAGCACTGACTGATCACACAGACCTTCATTGTTTTGCGCTCATGCATGGCTGTTATCACAGTTTTCAAATACACGGTTGCAGTAGACTGATACTCTGAGGATTGGCATGGGCACCGGGCTTAATACTGCTTGTACCTGCTCTTTAAACAGACTCAAGGTTAATGTGCCTTAAGCCTTAAACAAAGATGGCACCCTGACCTCCAGTGGTCAAGCTTAGTTACTACATTAAAGTTGATTTGTATTCTAGGACATGTGTTTGTGCGGAGTGGAGCATCTTTGACTGTTTCCCCGAGACAAATGTTTTCGTTTCTTGTTCTTTTTGTTCTTCTCCTTTCTTTATTTTTATATCACTCTGTTTCTGATTTCCTGCTGCTATTTGTCTTATTCACTCATCCCAACTTTATCCTCCTATGAAGAATTCCAATATTGCACTTGTAAATCTTGTGAAGTCCTAAACTGTGCTAGTCACGTATTATAGTTAGTCTCTCATGTGTGTGTAGAGCACACAAAAAAAAACATTGTTTTATACATGCTGCTTTATAGTGACACATGAAAGGAGTTATTCTTCTCAACATCAGTTCATTTGGTTTGAAATATTTCTTGTTTGAGCATTTTGACAGTACCAGGCCAGTTCATGTTTACCATGTAAGTATTCCTTAAAAGAGGCTGCTTAATATTCATAGACTTTCCTTTAATTATTTGAACGTTCTGGCACTCACTGTGCTGCAAATCCCACTCATCTGGCATCTACGCAGTATAAAACGAGTCATTAAAGGTTATTGCAGTAAATGTTGGGCTCTGGCCTGGTACCGTCCTCATTTCAGAGGGTACTAACTAAGACTTTAAGGGCGAGATGGAACTTGTGTAAACGTCTGCGTTATGTTTAACATCTGAACAATAAAGGGTGTTCTTGACAAGTGAACAGATGTTCATGCTTTGTTGAAGACCCTAGAGACCAACCAAACATCACAGGCCGCTTGCTGCAGGCCGTCACTTAAGTTAAGACACTGTTGGAACATGCATCGATGCAAACAATGCACAAAGTGCAAATGGTGCACCTACCTCTTTGACAAACCACTGGCAGAAGGCAGGTCCTATCCACTCTCTGGCGTGGACGCCACAGTCGATCCACACGGCTTTCTTCTGATGACGACTTCTCTTTCCTATCTGACAGGAGACAAGCGCTGTCAGCTTTCGAGTAGCACGCGCATTCATTTGCACATGGGCCTGTGCGCCGCTTTCCGTGCGCGTGCCTCTCTTGCTTTCTCTCCTACCTGAAGCACATAAAGCGGCCTTCCCTCGTACGACTTCCCGATGGAGAACATGTCGACCAGGTCGGAGTGGGTTCTGTTCATCTCAAACATCCAGCTCTGGATCTGAAGGGCAGAAAATAATGTAAAATTCAAAGATTTGTTCACAAAGTTTTCAAAAGCAAATGGGGAAAATAGTGACGTGAAAAGATGAGTATATCTATGGAGTATGAGTCTTCGTTTGCGTGATGTGTCTGCACAGGCACACAGTGATGCATGCATTTGTGTTTTACAATGTAGGAGAGGATCAAAGCTCAGAGTACTCAAAGTTTTGTTTAGGCTCTCAGGAAGTGCGTGTGTGTGGAATTCATGCTACTTCGTAGGGCCTGACAGATTCATGAACTAGGAGTCTGGCAGAGCTGGAAAAATAAACACTAAAGCTGTGAAGTGAAGAAGAGTGGATGTCCCTGTTTGTGAGGGCACGACGCAGTGGGAGAGGGACACCTGTGGAACAGTGTAATTGGGACTTTGAGAGCACCTTAGAGAGGATGTTTGTTTACTTTGTGTGTGCATTAGATTAGAGAGCGGAGGAGAGTGAGAGACAGGTAGGTAGATGGTGCGCTTTACATCTACCTCTTCCAGAGAGTGGTAAACCTCGTAGTCATACTGAGACTCTGACCTCCGCTTGCGAGAGGAGCGGTATCCCGTCTGCTTTTCAATTTCCTTCTGTAGATTGGAGATAAACACCCTGCGGATGGTGGAGAGTGAGTTAGACAACACATGGTAGACATAACACTGTGAACTATACCGTTCTCCTATACAATATTTCTTTTTATACTTTCTAATAACCTTTATAAGTAACTGTTGTAAATCATTTAATAATGCTTTGTAGATCGGTAATCAGGATTCAATAAACACTTCTGATTATTCATCTCTTACATAACTTGCTCCATCTTTTGAGTGAGTGAGTGAGCCAATGATAAAGAGCTTGATGTCATAATAAGTCATACTGTAAAGCGCTAGTAAATTGTTAGAAAAGGGCAAATCTGTCATTTATAAGTGTATTCATGGCTCTTTAAATAGCCTAAAAACTGTGAATTTTAGAAATACTACAGCTCCCACATATATGATAGAGATGACTGACTAATCAACAGATCCTTTCAGCTGTATGCATAACTAAATAACCTAAGCTTGACGATCTTCGTCTGAGCTTCCTGAGTGCATCTCATGGTCTTCAGTATAGAGCTGGCACATACTGTACAGGTCACGTGGGTGAAACTCTAGTCATGTGAAAGGCATGTAGCTACTGTAAATTAGCATGTATGTAATCCTGTTAACTGGTTGTAATTAAACTTCTATACATTTGGAATTTCTCATGGTTTGTCAGTAGTTTTTTCTGAGTGCGTAAGCGAAATGTTTTTACCGTCTCAGCTTGACGTTTGCGTGCACAGGTGACATGTTTATAGCTCAGCACTCACAGCATTAACTCTAACATGATGCGTTTTAGTGTCGGGGAAACAGTCAAACGCAAAGTGTTGATGGCTGGTATGAAGTGATGGATCGGGGGGGTTCCAAATTTGTTGTTGGCTCATTCCTAACGCCAAGCGCACAACTGCTTTCACTCGTCGTCTTCTTTTCCAATATCTGGACCAGTTGTCTGCATCAGCACTCAGCCTCTTTGAAAGCACAAATGATTCTACTTACGCCGCTGCTGTCTATCGGTAAATCAAATGTGTTGCAAATTAGCCAAAACCATAATTATTATCGTCATTATCTGTTTATAGACTGCTCACTATGCCTCTTCACTTCCCACTCCAACCTAAAACAGATGATGTGTTTTCATAGCAGCTATGTGGGAAGCCAGACACACATTTCCTCATGAGGTCCTTATATATACAGCTATATCCATAACTACCTCCATAACACTAAAGAAAATTGATTATTTCCCTGAAAGTAAAATTAGATCTTTGATGCATCGTTCCCTCAAAACCAAACCATCTACCAAAGACTGTCCCCTGCAGTGTTAACCATTTTCTCACTGCGTCAACACAGTGCAGAAAGAAAACCCTCATCCTCAGATCTGCAATTCATCCCTGAGGAAGAGATGACAATGGAATTCTTTCTATCTGCGGCTGCGGCTGCTTTGATAAACCTCCGTCATTTCAGCGTTAATTTTGATGAGGGATGGGGTAGAGAGATGAAAGGGAACAGATTGGGAGAGGGCTTACTGGGTGTGTGTGTGTGTTTTTCGTGAGTCCCAGCTTTGAGGAAGTATGAGTGTGTTTTGTGCATGCAAACTATGGCTGACTCAGCATGTGCAAATCGTATATTCTGTCCAGGGAAAGCTGTGCAATTTCAACAGCCTTTGGATAACAGATGTGTCTCGGGGGGTAGAACCTCTGCAAACAAGATTACCAAAATGTGTGAGAGTACTCATGCAAGCACGCATGTGTACTGCAGTATGTCTCTGCATTTATGACTGCCAGGCGCTTTAGTCTTACCGATAATCGATATGTTCCTGCTTTAAGCGTGCGTGTAAACCTCGCGTGTCATTGCGCTTCACGTGGACGTCCACGGTGGCGTTGTGAGAGATTAGAGCAGCACTGTTGGGCTGCCAGAGGTCCACCTGAAGGAACAGGATAAGTACATTAGATCTGATACAAACACCAAAATTTCAATATTAGTATATACACTGTATATACAATGAAATAATACATCAGTAGTATCAATTAAGAAACTGTAATAAACCAAAATACTCTGACTGGAATGTGACTGGAATTTTTGCTTAACTCTAATTAAATACCTGACATCTCAAAGTGCATCAAATGGATGCTAATCCAATATTGCTTTATTGATAAAAAATGTGTGGTGCAGCTATTTTTCTCTACCAATACAAAGTCTGATAGCTCAAATCAGGGTTTCTGCTAAACCGAGACAAATACAACAGGTATAGTCAGGTGTGACTACATACAGTAAATGTAACTGATTGTGGAAACACTGAATTTAAGACGACGAAAATTAGATTGACATGAATCTTTATCTAATGTGGCTCTACTATTATGTCTGCCATCTGAACTAAACTAAACTAAACTAAACTAAACTAAACTAAACTAAACTAAACTAAACTAAACTAGACTAAACTGATCTCAAGAGCAAGACTCGACTCATCTTCTCTTCTGGGTGTTTAAAATAGCACCAAACATTTGGTGATGATCACCAAATTGTGTCGGTGAGACCTGAAGAGTTCAACATTCCTCTCCTCTCTACCTTCGAGCGATGGACTAAATCAGGGGGAATGTTGATGACTCTCAGGCGTTAATGGGGCAAAGCACACACTGATGTGTCTCATTAACAACCTGCAGCGAATGACTCCCTCTCCCTCTGCTTCCCTCTCTACCGTCTGACCTCACATTAGCAACAGAAATCCTGTCTTTCAGAGCCTGTTATCAAGGCGCGATAGTCGGGTCTGCTAACTTGAGCTGAAACAGACAGCCCCACTGGCTTCGTTAGCCCACTGTATAAACACAGACACCATGTGGTAACTGATAAAATAACACAGAAACTCGAAGAATTTCTGAGCACCGATGTACAAATGATACACACAGTAGTCACTGCAAAGAGGATCCTGCATATTCAGTGCTGAATAGACATGTGTGAGTGTCCTCAGCTGGCTTTCATTTCTGCTATAGCATGGGGGCAGAGACATGCAGGCTGGCACACATGCTTGTTAATGTGTCAATTGGTTTAATGGTTTACAGAATGCATACCAGATTAATTTAACTTTGTTTAGAGCCAGAGGGGTAGAAAATCCTTTAGCTGGAATGTTTGGTGCCCTCCAGTATAAACCGCTCTCTGCTGCTGCAGTTTTATGGCGTTTCCAAATGGTTAAGTACCACAAATGTTTCAGCACTGCTCCTCTGTTAGCCAAACAAATCCAAAACACATATGCCTAAAAGGGCAGATTCCTGATCCGATAACACAACCCCTCACAAACAATTTTTTTCAATTTAGATTTTTATGGTTGTTATTTATGAGCCCTAAAGATGCATTCTCTGTCTGCTTTATAAGCCTTCTGTCTCCTGATTTTTTAATGCGATTCTTCTTTTTCAGCGTGTGTGTGTGTGTATCTGTGTATACAGAGCAGCTATAAATTGAATTTGTGTTGTTTTGGTTGATGTAATACTGACGTGGGCAGAAGAAGAAAGGAGTTATAAAAGTTATAGTTCAATAAAAGGAGTTGGGTTTCCTTAAGGCAGATGAGGTGAAGCTGTAACTGAGTGTTTATATGTCAAGTAAAAGAAAACAAGCCAAAGTAAAACACGAGTGAGTGAGTAAATATGTTATAACCAAAATAGGTCTACCCACTTAGTGAGAGTTACACGAGAAGACTGATGCCACGCTCATGCTTGTACAGCAGCTGTAGCAGCTTAGCTTAGCACAAATGCTGCAAACATGGTGAAACAGCTCCCCTGGCCCTGTCTAAAGCCTACAAAGTCCACCTAGCAACACTTCTGAAGCTCGCTAATTATCGCTTTATATCTTGTTGGTTTAATCTGTACAAAAATAAGGAGTTGCGGGTGATTTATGTGCTGCATTATTTAACGGCCAAGCATAGCAACTGAAGTTTAGCTGTCAACATAAGGTTGCCAGGCAGCGGAGAGCCCAGGAAGTTAGACCCCTCTATTTCCACTCCTCAAGCTAACCAGCTGTTGGTTCCAGTTTCATCTTTTGGGTATTTATCTAACTGTCAGCAAAGAAAGCAAATAGGCATATTTTCTAAAAATGTCAAAATATTCCTTTGATATTCTGTCTGGGGGTTAAAGGGGGATTTAGCAGATGGGGAACCCTAACATCCGGTGTAATGGATGGATAAAACAGGTAATTTGAAGATGTATACAGAGCCCAGAAACTGAAAGGCCAGTCAAATATAATTTAATACATCAATAAATAATACTGTTTGAAATACTAAATATTTGAAATAAAAAATAAAAACAAGCTTTTCCTTTGAGCTCAGCTCAGATCAGATGTGTTCCAGCCCTCTTTAATTAACCTCAAAACCCCTGATGCCATCCCCTGAGCACGTTATAGGCAGGTTTCAAAGTATCATTGTCATTTTGTCAAACGTTTTTCCCGCAGTTAAAATGGAATCAAACCAATGATCAGCAAAAAAAAAAGAGAAATTCCATATCTCAGTTTAAATGATAAAGAATTATAATATACTTAAGTCTCTTCTCAAGATGAAACAGTCTGTCAGAAGAGATCAACTCTAATAATGATGTCATCCATAAATAAATGCTGAAACTGCTTCACAGACAGTAAATAATGGAATAATTCATAGGACGCCATGGCAGCAGTGATGACAATATTTTTGGTGCAGATTTAATCCCTGGAATATCAAAAACTTTCATGATCCAGGAAAGAGAGAGAGAGACAAAGAGGCGGCATCTCTATCGCGAGGATTTTCTTTTCTTTGCTTCGTGTAGTAAGAGGAATGTGTTTGTCAGACAAAGTGAGCATCACCTTGGGTTTTAGGGAACTGGCATCAAGGTTTTTCCAATATTTTAAAACAAAATTTTTAAATGATGAAGTTAGCTGCAGCCATAGTTTACAAAAAAACACTAACCAGATCTAATTTTTTTGTTGCTGGATCTAATATCTTATCTTATTTCAGGTACAGTCATGAAAATGTTCTCCAGGAGCTGAAGTGCTAATGACAAACACAAAAGTAATCATTAACTTTCTGTGAAAATTCAACATGTAGAAATCTTATCTTAACAATGCATGGCTTTTATGAAGGTATTTGCTCTACTGGGTGCATTCGGGAGCTGTCGTGTTTCTTTTCTAGGTTGCTCAGAGTTCACCTCTCAGTCTAGGTTTACTTCATCCTTATGTTTCTTTTTTAATACAGCTAGTTTGACTCAGGCTTTCACAGCTCTTGGTATCTACCATCTATGTTGCTTAAATTTGTCCTGACGTGTTTTTGCTGCTTCTGGAAATGCAGTACACATTGATTTTTGTGCACCAGGGTTGTTCTTGGGAATCACCAGGTGAAATCCTTCACAGGTACAAGTTAAGCGACATGTCAACCTAGCCATAAAAAAAATGTATGACTTGAAGAATTGTGTTATTTTGTTGACGATGGATCTGATTCTTGATTTCCTTGCAATCTGTAGTGTACAGTGGTTGTTTATTATTTGATTTCATGCCTAGCCTGGGGCTGAAAAGTTTTTCTCTGGCACTGGAGGCATGGCAGAGTGGCTAAGCTACTGAAAACACATTTCACAGCTGTCCAAACAGTAGCTGCCACTGTCTCGGTTGGCCTTGGAGCACCATGTCCGCTGCCCTTACATACATAAAACTCCGTCCAGGTCTTGACCAGGGGCCTGGCTCTCTCCCGTTATTCCTCACCGCAAATCATAAACATTTACTGAATCCTCTTTTGCCCTCTTCTGTTCTTTCCCTACTCAGAGCCGTATTGGTTCTGGATCGCTAAATGACAGCCTGACCTGAACCCAAACAGAGGCCTTTCATACAGAAAACGTTGATGAGACACAAACACAAACCAAGCGGACCAAACCAAAGTGGAGAAACGGACCACACCGCCAAAGTGCTGCAGAACTGCAGAGACTGAAATCTCTGCAACCCTAACAGAGAAAGTCTCTAAAACATTGTCTTTCTTTTATTCAATTAGCTGTTCACTTATGTTGTTTGTAACTTTTATTTTAACAACTACATAAAAAAAAAAAAAAAATAACAAAACCTTAACTAAAACAACGATCACAGAGCTTTAATGGCCTCTATTTTCACCATAATTAGTAACAGATTACATAATGCCTTCCAGGAAACATCCTGGGAAATTATTGGGGAAAAAGACCCGTAAAATAAAATGTGAGATCGTAATAAAAGTAATTAAACAAAATAGGCCGTGAGATGCAGTTCAAAGCTTTAGCACTAGTACGTATAGCTAAATAACTCACGCAGCTGACGTTAAAACAAATGTTTCCATTAACACATGGCTTTGTGTTGAAGTTAGGTTCAAGGGGTTACTGTTAGTTTCTTCAACTAAAGTAAGAGTTTGTTATGTCACTGGCTATTACTGTAAAATAATCACTGTCATCTCATCAATATTCACAAATATGGTTTGGTATGTTACGAGCACAGTTTCCCTTTTCCACAATTACACCATTAATCTGCAGAGGATTACTTTTACTTGGAAAAAAAATATTTTCTGTTTAATCTGTTCAATCAATTATTCAAAGTAGGTCTCCGACTATTTATTGAATAAGAACGTCTATGCTTATCTATGCAAAATCTTCCTGTGTATTTGCAAACTCAAACAATGTACAAAGGGAGGTCATCCATGCTCCTGAGGCTGATGGGTAATTACTCCCAAATGAGTGTGGGAATAAAGGCGAGGCCTTCGTGTCCTCCAGCCCCCCCCCCCCCCTAATTTCAGTATCTTTGAAACACATGTTCATATAGTTTCCAAACTGCAGCATCATTATAACAAAATGTTTTGTATTTTCCTCCAATTCCTCTCTCGAGGTTTCTCTCTGAAACGAACACAAAGCATCCTATCAACAATGTCTCAGACTGTCAGACCGGGAATATGTCCTGACTGTGACAGATGACCACACTCGGCTGCTCCTTGTCTCTCTGTTTTGACTATTGCTGTCCCTAGACCTCTGTCACATCACTTTCTTTTACCACCAGCGTCACCCGTCACTCTGTCTGTGAATGCTGGTCAAGTGTCACAGAAGTTCCACTGGGGGACTAAAGGCTGGTTCAAGAAGAATAAAAACATTTTAATACCGTATTTCAGGAAGTAAAAAAACTATTTAATAACAATTAAAAAGCACCAACCTTCATGTGTCCCAGGATTTTCTTGAGCACTTGGACCTCCTCATCATTACTCGGAGTTATCCTGAAGACTTGATCACTACAAAGACAACAGGGCAAACAAGTGTCGGCTTACAACTGGGATCAAACTGCCCCAAAGGCTTTTTTTTACGGCACTGAAATTGACTGCGACGTGGCTTGGATCCATTTTCATTTGAAAAAGGCATGAAGTCTCAGGTAATGTAAGCTCCTTTTGTGTTGACGGAAAGTGACACTTATAATAGCAGATGTTTGATGGTGAAATGGGTGGTTCCTTTTTTATGGGGTGGTTCATCTGTGCTCTGTGGATGACAGGGTCAAACCTCAGTCAAACAATCTGTGTGAGGCATCATTATAGGATTAGATTTCATAATTTCCAGCTCTGCAGACAGCACCTGGAACCTTTTTTTTGACAGACACAGGAGTAGACACTGTTTTACATATTCATACTGTAAATAGGGTGAGGGTATTGGGTTAGGGTTAACTAGGAAGCATTTACTTGAATGTGTTTGCAACAGGCGTTTGTTAGACTGCTGGCTGACTGCTGGAGTCTGGGTTTTTTGATGTTTATACCCAGAAAATAAAACATTCATGGTGTTTGGCTGGTTAAAACCACAGACAGTCAGCCATTAGTGTTTCAGTCAAAATTCACTGACGACATGAGGCTTAAAATGAACCTGTAGCATAGACGATTCGTCTTAATTCTGCTTTTGCTGATTTTGAGAACTTAACTCACTTGTGTTCATCAACGTTTAAGAAGGATAGTCAGCTGCTGTAGCATACACAAGTTAAATTTGTTATAATTCAAAATCAGTATGCAGACGTATCATTCTTCACATGTTGGTTTTGGCAGATAATTGGGACCGTGATCTGAAGCTTTAGAGTCTTCCTCACACAATCTGCAAACCACATCTTTTATATCACATTGCGACAAAACAAAGATGCTCTTTATCCTCGCCCTGTCCTCTTACATAGTGTTGCTTTTCGTTCCTGGAGTTGACCTAAGGGATAACATGATGCGAATAATTTATTATAGTCTCCTAATTATAGACTATCTATGTCTGCTGAGTTACCTGGCACCTGTGTGCCAGGTTGTGTATGTGTCCCCTTTTTAAAAAAAAATCTCTTTCTTCCTCCTTCCTTCCTTCTCTTGGTCTTCCTCTCTAATGTTTTTGGATATTTCAAAGGTTTTTTCTTTTACAATGTGTCACACAGGATATTGCCCCCCTCCCCTAAACAAAGGTGGCAGTAGGCCACTCTGAGGTTTGAGGAACAAAAGGGTTCGGGGTGTCCCACATGAGTGACCACAACGCTCACAAAAATCAGCCTGTTTCCATGGCGACGGCATTGATAGAAAGTGGACTTCAAAGCGAACGGGCTGTCAGTAGGGTTTTTTTTTCATTTTTTGTATTTTATTTTGGAGGAAACACAAATGGAAACGCATATTTCCCCTTCTGAAACATCAGAGAAATATGTGTTTTCATACCAAATTAGAGTGGTGTTTTTTTGTTTTCAGTGGAGCATACAGTTCCACAGGGAAAATAAGTGGCACCCCCAGTGCTCTGGTCCAAATTGAACCATTTTTTCATTTTTTTTTTTGTGATTCTCAAAAATGACAGACTGTTTTTGTTACAGTGTTGGCCTGGCAAGGGCCTTTTGCTTTGCATCTACCAGCTGCAGGGCTTTCTGAGCTAAAGCTGTCCTTAAGTTGTCAGTCTGCTGATTCCCACAGCAGTACATTCTCAGGGATGGAAGCAATTTGCTTTTAAGATCCGGTCCTTAAACCAAGACGGTTACTCCTAGTAGTGTCTACAGTCATCTTTTCTCAATTTCCAGTATCCAAATCTTAGTGTTAAATAATGTCAAGATGATCAATCCATGAATGATGTGAAATGTCTTCTTCTTCTTTTTTTTTTTTTTTAGACTAAAGGCACATTTTCAGGCAAGAGTATTTTCAGGCAACACCCACCACGGGCCCCCGCACAGCTTTATACATATTTGGACTTTTTGTGTCTAACCAGAGCTGGTGTGAGCTACACAATTTTTGGAGTATATCCAAAATATATGTTGTTTGAGACAGATGAGGAGGGGGTTTCCAGCAGAGGTGGTCTCCCCTCTACCTCCGCTAAATTACATCAAAAGCTCTTTTGAAAAGCAGACCATAAACCCTGACATGCCCCAGTCATGCCTTCTGTATGTTTACCCAAATTACTATGTATTCATCTCCAGATGGTCCCATTGGAGACCATCTATTTGTCCAACTACCCCCCCCCCCCCCCAAAGATTTCACATCCAAGGTCAAATCCTGAGCTATATTTAGGGTCCAGGTGGAGAAGGTGTGCGCCTCACATTCTGCCTCATAAACATGCAGGCAGACTGCTGTGTCAAAACTTTGGACGGCAAAATGACTGTTTGGACAAATTTGTTCTCTCTTGTGATCCCAGAAAACACGTGGCGACACGGTGAGGGCTGGAGTTTGTTGCCATCCTACGGCTATAATTTTTGAAATGAATACTTTGTGCGCTCTGACAGGCCACTGTTGCTGCAAGCATCCCCACTGTCATCTGTGCCTATCACGAGCAATCTGAATGCCTCTCTGCAGCACAGAACAGATACAGTCTTATCCAACTGGGTCGGTCTAGGGTAAACTAAAAACATTATGTTATGTCTCAAAGATAAAATATGTTCCAAAACGATGGAGAAGATGAACATAAAGACGTTCTTTGTTCATTCTCCATAGGCTCAGCATAAGATAAAGCCCGGCTCTTAGCGTTTATGAAAACTTCTCCTCTGTTGTGCGCTCTTTCTGCAGAATGAGAGCGCATGAGCCACTGGCAGACGCTCATGAGACCCAGAAATGAATGGGGGTCTTTACTCACCCTGCGTAGCGGTTGTTGTAGAGATAGGCACCGACGGGACATAGCACGTTGCTGCAGATTATCACACAAGCCAGTAAAACGGAGGCGCGAAATGCGCTCCTGTGGTCCATCCTTGGCCAGCGGATCAAAGACTGAAGATACCGATTATGGGCTCCTTTGCAGGGCGCACGCCGACTTATCAGAACACAAAGTGTGATTGCAACCCAGCGGTCCAGCGCACCATCAGCAGACTGGCAAAGTGACTTTTTTCTGTCGCGCTGCGCTCTCCGGTAGTTGTCCCTCTGATACAGAAGGTGCAAAAGGTGAGGGAGTCGGTCATCTGGCACAGGGAGGGGGGGAAGCATTTACCAGCTCTTTGAAGCTCTGGAGGGAATTGTGGGGTAGCAGCTCTTTTTAAAACGAGGAGGACCTGAGTCACGTGGCCCGGTGTCGGCGAAGTTGGTAACTGGATCCCAGATCAGTGGTGCGCGCTGTGTGCTCAGGGGATAATCTATAGAGAGCCGCGAACGCATGTTTACATTCGCTAAATGTGACTTTTTAAAATGGCAAATTATGTGTCTCTTAACATTTAAAGTGATGCATGCATATTTTTTTCATGTGGAGACATGAACTGTATCATGTAACTCATCTTTATCGCAGAGGAACAACAGGCTTATTCTTCCAGGTCCTTTGAAGAAGACACTCAGCTCTTTCCTCGTCTTGATAAAACCTCTGAGTCTTCATATCACAGCCAAATGTGCTGCTGATGTCCACTGGTTCACATCACACACATGATGCACATTCACTTCAGACTAGAGTAGCTGCCGCCTGCACATTGGTGGTGTATTTCCTGATGTATTTTTGTAATAAATTCACACTAAGAACAATCTGATATCCCAGTCAGCATCCTGTTATGGTGCTATCATGCAGTCCACCTAACTTGAGTGGTGGAAAGTAAATGTCCCCTGTGGACAGGAAGAAAATGATGAATCCAGAAAACAATAAGGGAGTGTTGTTCATACAGACTTTAAGAGCTCAATGAGCTCCCGAATCCTCCGCTTCCTGTTTGCTTATACCTCTATACCCCAAAGCCAATGTGAGCTCTGTCAGTGCCTTGGCCGGGCTCCATCAGGAATCCCTCTGTGGAGCTTTAGGTGGCTCTCCCTGTTATTCTAGGCTTTTCGTGCCTCCGTTTGATCCTCTGCTTATCACCCAACACGGTGATTAAATGTCTAAGTCAACCGCCAGCCTTTTCCTTTTGTGATTGCATAGCAGCAGCACATTTTTCACATGCTTCTCTATAGTGTCAACAGCGCGCCACCTGTTTTACACCCAATTACTGTACAACAGACCCCAAACACTCCGGGCTCCTTCCGAATCCATCCCCTCCAAACACAAATAGACATTACAGTAGACAGGTCAGGAATGCTTCAGTGCGCAAGAGTTGCAGATAGGTGCAGTAGGAATCTTAATTATAGAGTTTAGTTAATGATATTTGCAGATCACAGGTGCTGAAATAAGCAGAGGAATTCATAACATGATGATTTGAGGAAGGGATTTATGCAGCAATGGGATTGTCTTCTCTTTCATTAAGTTTTAATGCTTTGAAAGATTTATTGACGATGATGATACAAACTAGAGGCTAATAGCCATGATGGCTTTGAGATGATGCTAATATACTGTGAGCCTTATTTGACTTGTTGACATATAGCAGAGCCAAACGCTTAAATATCCGCAGTTGTTGGTACGCTGATATATTCACTCCAAATCAATGACAAAAACTTAATACGAAGGTCTGGAGTTTGGAGAAAGGTATTGCAGATGTTTGTTTGATGGTTAGCAATGTTCTGGGGGTACCTGTTGTCCATCAAATACTGCACCATACCATGTGGAAATGTTTATACTGTAACCCTGTTTCATCTTATTGTTCTCTTTTAATTCCTGCAGATCCCAGACCTTTATAATGGGTTCACAGTTTCTAAAGTTGAAAGAGAATTGCTTATAAACTCAGTGGCTCATAAACCGGTTCACATAAATGCACTACTACCTTTTGATACCTACGTATGCACCTTTACATATTCTACTTACTGTGAATACTTTGCAGATCCCTGCACAAATCTGTATAGCTCTTTTTATTTAAATTACAGATTGTACATATTTATAATATCTATTCATGACCCGTTTTTCTTTTTATTTTCTATATAGCTTTCTACTTAGTATGTTTGTAATGTGCCAAAACACCAAGGTAAATTTGTTATGTGGAAAATAAATAAATGAAAAGTAAATTGAGTGAGATGATATCTCAGCTTTAAAACAAAGTTAAACACAATAAAATGTATTTTCATGTGTCTTGTACATCTGTGACAGTTCCCACATCCCACGTCCCAAATAAGGCTGTTTGGATTTCTTTTAGTGGAGTTTTATAACTGTACGACATCTATGAGCTCTACAACTTGACCTCATGCAGAGTGGGATCCCAAACAATGACGAAATAAAGTTCATATGAACTAAATTTCAGGGTTTAAGCGATAGCACTTATGTATTTATTGCATTTCAGTAAGGACCACTTGATCAGCACATCAAAGCTGATTCAGAGTGAACACATCTCTGGTTTATGTGCCATAAAAATCCTTCTCGTCATTGGAAAATGTCGTCAGTACTGAAATTGAATGCACCAGGGTTTAAAGAGGGGTTTTCTGACAGACCTATTTTTCAAAAATAATACAGACCCAGAAACTGAAGTGTTTTTGAGCACCATGACAGCTGCACACAGAAGCATATTCATGAAATGCTTGCTTTGAGTTCCATGTATATCATGTTCGGGGATTTGTGGGGAGAGCGAAAAGGCTTGCATGTAAAGGCTGTTACGTTGGCTGGTCGTTTAAGCATGACGTTGGGCACGGAGACGTAGATTGAGGGCACAGTGTGGTGGTCTCAGTGTTGTTTTTAACACACAGGAACGCAGACCTGGGCATGTGGCACCGCTCTGGGCTGCGGTCTGCGGGAAGGTGAAGAACCAAGCATCTTTCTTAGAGCTCAGCCTAACAGCGTGCAAATCTTATAGTGGCACTGAGGTCCAGTAAATCACCATGTTCCTCTCTGAGCCTCAAACTGCGCTGAGGGGTGTGAATGAGCTCTTTGATAAGCATGAAGTCTGAAAGTGGGGCTTGCACTAGTCATGGTGGTGATGAGGGGAGGGGGTGTGGTCAAAGTGCGGGCCTAACTGCAGCTCTTTGTGATGTCTTTAGGGCTTCTTCAGGATCTGAGAGGTCCCAGCTGACCCCGAACAGGGCTGTGAGTGCACATCTATGATCTTTTGACCCTGAGGGGGGTTAAAGATGATGTGCAGTCAGGGGGGCAGCACAAAGTGGGCCATTTGGCAGCTGGAAAAAAAATGTCACAATGAATGGAGAATTCAGGGGAAGATAATCTCAATGACAAAGATTTAATGTTCGCAATCATCAATCATTGTGAGATCATAGATTAAACATCGGTTACACTAAGCTTTGCTCAGACATCTGCAGCCCACAGATCTCCATCTGTTCGATTACAAAGCACAAAGACTTGCTTACAGTAATAGAAATCAGTGAAGTTGGGGATGAGAAGCAAAATGAATAACAGGGGGTCTTGGCAGCAGAGCACGGTGGTTAAAGAACAAGAGTACAGTCAATAAAGTGGAAGAGGATTTCTGTGCTGCTTCGGTTATTGTTGCTCCAACCATCAAGTCAGCCTACAGCAAAAAAGAAGCTGGTCCCTACCTTGTTGGCTTTTTTCTCTTTAAATTAGTGAGTCTTTTTCCCTTTTCCCCTGATGTTTAGAGGCCCGAAGAGGTAAAACTGTTAAGTAATTCACAGGAAAATCTGTGGAAAAGAAAGAATACTGGAAATTTTAATTAATCTTTACCGAAATACCCTCCCGAAAAACAATGTACAAAGGAGGCAGTGTGTAACTTACATTTAGTGCACACTTGGGAGACCTGGGAATTTAATGTGTTTAATATTGAAGGTGCAATATGTCTATAAATGTCTATGAAAAATCAGTGTTATATACTTTACTGAATTTAATCCAGGCATCCTCATTTTGTTCAACTGCCAAGTCTCTTTTCCACTTATTTAATACTAATAGAGTGCATTCTGTAGAAAGTGAGAAGACTACTTTATAAAAACCTTCCATAAAATAATTACTCTTTCCATTTCTTAATAAAAGCTCTTCCACATTGCCTAGAGATGGCATAACCCTGAAGTCTGGTCATTTAGACAACAACAGTGGATTTGCAGAGAGGGAAAAAAAGTGAGATGATGGTGTCGCCGATTTGGTTTTAAATCTGATGAAAGGATTTTTAAACTATTTTCTCGCAGCAAATAAGCAGCAATTCCAATCTCTTCATCATAATATTGATTCACTGAGTAGAGTGCTCTCGAGGCCTGCTGTAAATCGATCATTTCTCGTTAGAGAGATGGCTTGTTATTTTTACCACAGCATCTCAGTATCATACTGGGAATCAAGTATTCATATACTGAATATATATATACAGTATATATATGATATATTTGATTAATAGCTGTAGGGATGTAAATCATATCCCTGGTAAAATGGGAACATCAGTCCCTCAGGATATGTAAACTTGTACGAAACGAATAATATATACATACAAGTTGGTTTGGTTTAGAAACATGCCAGGATTCATAAAAGCACTTATCCTGACTGCCTGTTGTGCACCACTGCAATAGGAACTAGCGCAAATTAACCCCAAAGCAGAGATTGTTATTCACTTTATCGTAAAGTCTTATCTGTCGTATCTTAAGTATGAATGGCGTTTTTGTAGCGTAAATGCACTCGCTCAGGGCTGTAGTTGTGTCATTAAATGACATGGAATGGCTTTCCTTGGCAAATATCTTCTTTTCCTGTCTGCCATTTAAGATCTGCCAGGAAAAAAAAGGTTTTATCTGATTAAAAAGTACCTACAGCTTGGTCCTAATATAGGCTGTAGTGAACCGGATTTCAAATCCCACTGCAGGCAACCCCCCCCCCCCCCCCCCCCCCCCCCCCCACATATTGTACAGTATCTCCCCTGTTTCCCTCCATCTGGATGGACAGGAATACATCTGAACAAAAGACTTTGTTTGACTGACAGTACTGCAGATATGTGATAGGTGACGTAGGAAGGTTTTGGCTCCTATAAACCAATTCACTGGAGACAATAAGGAAACAGGGGTTGATAGTTCATATCAGTGTAAATTAACACTGTTATCACCGCTCATGTTTGATGTTAAGCGCAATAATCAGAATAAAAACAGCTCATATCAGTCTGACACTCCTTTTCCAATGGGAAGAACAGAACACTTCCCGGCAGCCCTCAGCAAGGCAGCACTAAACCACAAATAATAGAAGTTAATTCCAAAGACCAAAGTCATGGGCAATAAAATCTAAGGGTCTGGAAATTTACCTGCACTGGAATGGCTAATATAAAACCATAATTAAGTTGGTCTACCGCAAATGTCGTCAAGGTTTCTTTATTTTTTCAGACTATGATCCAGATTTAGTACATTGGCACTGAGAGACAGGCTCATTCAGACTCCGAAGAGCTTTGTCAATAAATAGACCCATTATGAGGCCCGATCCGCGGCTCTGTTTGATGGAAAATCCTCTTTTGATTCATAGCAGGGTCAGTATTTTAGTCAAAAAACAACAGTGCACTCTGGTGGCAGCAAAGAAACAGTACAGCGCATGACTGCATTGTCAGGAAATACACCAAAAGTGTGCATTCTGCATTTAACCACCAGAGTATACCACATGTCAAGATTTACTCAGGTTTAAGAGCCATGTCCTCAGCTCACCTCACAAAACTGACTCTAACCTGTAAATGAGGCATAAACTAGATCCATAAAATAAAGACTCCCTCTGGTGCTGATACATTAGGGCGGCAGTCATCGGTGAAATCCCTTTTTATTGAGGTGGGTAAGCTGAGATACATAAAGAAAAATGTCACGGAACAAAGTGTATAAACGTGATACAGAATGGAGTTTTTTTTTTGAACCGCTGCTTGTTGGGATGTTAATCCTTAAATCATTATTGTGGGCTTCAAATGGCTTCCCTAAAATCCCCTCAAAAGACTTACAAGCTACTGAATTAAAGCTGGTTTCATTGTTGACTGCGATGCCTTGTAGCCGGGCACAAAAATGACTCTAACTGTGTCTAATTCAATATATGAACACTCATCCATACACTGTAATGTGAGCAGGGAGCAAGAGGGAAGTCTGAACATTGCCTTTCGCCTATGAAAGTGAAGAACGTGTCCTAATTAAACACCGACTGACCAATGTTTGTGTGTGTGTGTGTCTTTTTCCATCTCTGTGTGTCCATGCTTTTATAGTTTCTTCCTGGATTTTTCAGAAGATGTAGTCTACAAGGATTCATACATTACCATCTTATTAAGATGAGAGCATCGGCTTGCTTAATTAAGAGAAGGATCTTAAATCAAACCTGAAAAAAAGACACCAGGCAGAGGCACTTTGCTGCAGACAGACACATTTGAAACACGAGAACTGCTGCGAGACATTCTCTGAGCTTATTTACTGTAGTGTAGTTTGTATTTTTCAATTTGTCGAGGCTGTATCAATTACACTTAATTAGCATGAGCATGTGTTGTCATTAATTGTGCCTGCCAGACAGAAACAACATAGTTAGAGGAATAATAGCTTCATTATGATAGAACTGTGGATGAAAAAGGGCACCCATTTCAAAAGAGTTGTGTGTGTGTGTGTTTTTTTGTTTAGGCACCTAATATTTAAGTGCTGGTGCAGAGTCCCAGACCTTCACAGTCCACAAATCGTGTTTCTCCCACTGTCTGTGTCATAAAAGAGATTTTTGAATCTGTGTGCAAGCACAAGCAGGAAAGTGAAGCGACTTTAGGTCTCTGGTTTAGGTTAGTGCATGCCCATCTTTGACTCACTCTCTTCTTTAAGTTCACTTAACGCGCGTGTGTTTGTAGACAACACATATGCATTTTGAAAATAGACTCATTGACATAGGCATAGTGTGAATTGGGTGTATGTCTCAGGCCTGTGATGGCGTACAATGCCTCTTGACCAAAGCCAGCGTGAAGTTCCATAAATAAAATAAAATAATAAATATGTCATATGTCATGTACTCAAAACAACTGTCTGGGTTTTAAATTTCTACTCATCTAAAGACTCAGTGGTGTTGGAAATCAGGTTCCCTATAAAGAAAAATTGGTCATATGGTAATTTCCAACTAAACTGCAGTTTTATGTTCTTATTTTAATCACTTAATTTACCTACTACTGTGCTTTATGGCAAAGAAAAAGAAAGCAATTATGGTACTTAAGGTAATACATCATAATTTTCTTGCATGGTTAAGTTCTGCAGTGATACTCAGTGTGGTTTTGGCTCTGTCTTGTCCCTGACAAAGTTTCCAGGGGTTTTCAAACAAATAAGGGAAACTTTAATTTGCCATTTATTTCACTCAATAAATTTCACTGTGGGGAAAATTAGTAAAAATGAGTGAAACTGAGAAAAAGCATAGGCTGTGCTGCTGTGCTGTATCTGATCTTCATCCTCTCTTTACAGAAAATAGACTGTGTCGTTATTTTAGCTTCGTGTGTTGTGTCTCTGTGGTTATAGGACACGACGTTTGGGAACTGTGTGTCCTGTGAAGCCACACGGAGATACTACTAGAAACTACAACGACCCCAGGAAGTGCAGGTGTTTCTCCTTCAAATTAAAAGAAAGACGCATCAAAAGCAGGCATCAATTCAGCCAGTGCGCATTAAACCCCCCTTGTGTCGCGTTCAACATTTTTCAGCAGCAGATTAAATCGATTGTAAATCCTCCTCAGGTCATGAGAACAAACCGTTTTTTGGTTTTTCCCCCTCAGGACCTGTTGCTGCGGTTTTATTTTGAAAGGAAACACCCGGAAGTGGCGGCGTGTGTTGTGTTTAACTTGGCCCTCGGCGCTTAACGCTGGTCCTCCTCTGCGTTAAAGGCTGCTGGGAGGCTGGGTGAACATTTTAGAAGTCACATGGACTCAACTTTCAAACTGGTGTCCTCTACTTGTCCACTCGTCAGTGCGGCTCTGTGAGCAGCTGCCTCACGTTGTGTTGTGATTCTCATCTTTGTTTTTTCCATCTCTTAGAACTTTTCCTGCTTTTTGTGCGTTTTCATCCATTATCCCGGCATTGTTTTATTTTTATTTTTATATATATACTTTTCGTGGACTTCCAGCGCAGAAACCGGTTTCCCTCACCAGTTTTTGGGAATGCTGCAAACTTTGCAACACCTTCGCGTGTGAAAAAAAAATCAGTTTGGTGATGTGAAACTTTTTGCCCAAGGAAATAAGGTTTGCATTTATTTCACTGACAATGACTGAGGAGAGCAGGAGTGAGCACAGAGCTGAAAGCGGGAAGGATCTGGAGAAACAGCTCCGGCTACGAGTGTGCGTCCTAAATGAAGTTTTAAAGACTGAGCGGGATTATGTTGGGACACTAGAGTTCCTCTCGGTGAGTTTTGAGAATAATTAGAATCAGAGACGACACAAAGCTGCACGTTTAAGTCAAGAAAATGAACCCCCAGAGCAAGCAAACAAAAACAGCCAGCCTGTTTAGTATGCATGGTGCATCAGGCTCCAGACCAAGATGTGTTACATGTTGATACCCTGCAGTACAAACTCCCCCTCCCTGCATGCTCCTGTTTCTCAACACGAAACTTTTCACTTGTTACCTGTAGAGCTCTCTGAACCCGTCCGGTTTGGTGGAGATATTAACTTTTCAGATTGCAAGTGTGAAATTGGGAAAGCAGACACAAAAAAGGCATGGCACAGCTTTAGTGCTCGCACAGCCGGTGTGATGTTTAATCCTCTTCTCAGTCTACTCATAGGCTGTTAGAGGCTCATGGTGGTTTGCCTGGAAATAATTGATCAGAAAGAGTCATCACTGCAACAAAAGCAAGTGTTTAAATGTCAAAAATCTCATTGTATGTACTACCTAGGGAGTGTTTGCTTCTAGATTGTCCCGTATTCGCAATCATTCCATGTTAACCTGAAGGAAAGAACAAGTTAAAAGTCATCTGTAATGACATCTGTATTTCAGCTCAGTGTCTTTGTCACACTCAAGCGTGTAACATGTGCTGCGCAGCATTCTCACACAGCGTAGAAAATCCAGGAGAGTGTGTTTTACTGCTTCCGTTGCCAGCTTCTGATCAAATCCAGAAGTGGGGCGTCTTGCCAAGGACGGCACAGGTGTACTCAAATGAAAACCACTGGCACTCAGCTGGTAACACATCTCCGGGCCGCACGCTGCGCATAACTCTTTGGTTGCTGCAACGCAGGATTGATGTGCTGTCGACTTGATGGCATTACATAAAAGTAACACCTAACCTCAAAGGCTTGGAGGGGAGGGAAACTTTGGCAGTGTCTCCTGTTAAAAGCGGAACGCTGTGAAAAGTTGCCACTGTGTAGAGTTGATGGTTGAGTCTGACTTGACAAACAAAGCCGAGGCTGTTGAGAATGTTCGAAGTGAAATATCTTGCAGTAGAGCCCTGATATGATGTGATCTGTGCTGCGGGTTTGGAGGGCTTCCACCGTGTTTCCTCAGCAGTTTCAGCTTCTCCGAACAATGGGAACTTTGCCGGGAAATCAGGTTGAAGGGGCACTGTGTTGTGTGTCATTAAGAGTGCGATTTCCCAGACCACATTTATGAATGTGTACACCCTGACCTCCCTCCCACTGCCCAGATGTTTCCAATGTTGGACACAGAGACCAGGGAGGGGCCGCAGCTCTATCTGGCCTTTCTTAGAAGTGGCATCACTGGAGAAATGGAGGAGGCGATTACATTAGGGAATGTGTCCTCTGTCCTGGTAGTGGGGGTTTGGGGAATGCAGCCAGCCATCCTTCATCTCCCCTGTTGTGCTGGAACTGGGATTCATTTCAGAAGTGCCTGATCCTTACAAGGCAACTCTGTTCTGGGACTGGGGATGTCAGGATGGACGGATCAGATTGAGATCTCACAGTGAAAGATATCTATTGTTAGTTTAGCTGCATGCCATAGCTGATGGAGCTGGTTGATGTTGAAGTGCGTTAAAAAGACAAAGAGTCACAATTATCTACAGTCTTATCATCCGCGAGGTCCTGGGGAGCATCGAGGAAGATACTCAGGATGATCAAAGACAGCCCAACTGTGGAGAGGGGTCATATTGAACACTTTCATCTGATCACACACCCAATCGCACGCCTGCCTCCCCCACTTCCTCTACTGCCCGTTACAAACCACACAAGTTTCAGTGTGTCTAGAGGTCAAAATGGAGAACAACCCGCCCCCCCTCTGTGAGACCCCCCGGTGGGATAATCCAGGGGACTCCGAGTACCAGCAGGGGAAGGCGTAGACGGGATATTGCTCGAAGGGTGAAAGGGAAGAGGGTAGAATGGATCTTTGCAGTAGATATTGCCAGAAGGGTGAAGGGTAGTTTTGGGGGGGGGGGGGGGATCTCCACAAGTGGCTGGGCTTGGTGCCTTTTCTTGTAAACCATATTTCCTGGAGGAGGAATTCCTCCGAGGTTAGGAAATGCTGGGGAACAATGAGGCTCCGGCCAGTAGCCGAAGTTGAACAGTAGAGCAGAGATTGTTGCTGCTGATCCGTGGGACTTAAACACAATGCACCTCGCACATGCTTTACTCTTAAGGTAGTGGAAAATAACAGAGATGATTAGGGCAATTTGTCTCAGGACAGTCTGAGTCCATTGTGCGGCCGTACATAACCTCTCGTGGGAAAATATGCAAAGATTGCATCTTGAACGTCTCAGTATTATAGGCACCACCTTTTACACAGTAGTCTGACAGTGAGAGGAAGGCTTCTGGGGAAGCTGTCTGAAATATCTTACATAATGAACAATTATAGCTGGAGATAGTGGGCGGCGGTGGTCACTGGTGTTTATTTTGGACGGCTAGGAGCCAATAAAATGACGGTCATTCTTAGAAATGTCTCAATGAGGGGAACAAATCACGACTTAATGTAAACAGTCACTTTAATGAGGTGTTTACCGTTCTGTAGTTTTCTTTCGTGACCGTGTCAAATGAGATACTTTTTTTTTTTTAGCTTCTGCCATTGTTCACTGTTGATAGAGAGACACTCAGCGCCATGTGCTTGCATGATAAGCACTTAGGAGAGAGAATGCAAGAAAGGACAACGGAGGAAACCTTTCATGTCCTCATTCTGGAGGGAGATCTCAGCCACAACTTAACTTAATATATTCCAAAGAGCTTTGCAGTGCATTAAGTGGTCCCTCAGCTGTTGCCTTCCTCTCCCCAACAAAAGCCTGCTGAACTACGAAGCACGCACAGTGTAATGTTTAAAACATTTTTAATCCCTTGCATAAATTGAAAATTAACAAACGTGGTTCAGGATATTGCGGTGCAACAGAATCTCCACTCGAAAAATTGCATCTATTTTCAGATCTTTTGAATGCAGCTGCACGCGATTATCCCTGTTATATTTCACGGGTTTTATGTGGAAAGGTTATTGGTCAGCAAACACGTCGTTGGTCACTTTTAGTCGGTAAATTTTCAGAGAAAATGGCAGCAGGAAGTCAAGTCAGGAATCGAGCCTAATGGAGAAAGCAGCCGCTAAGAAGGATAATTTACTGGCACTCAACCCAGGTGTTCAAGTGAACCGTGTGCTAGTGTGTGTCAGTTTGTGTAGAGAGGTTTCTCCTCTCTCTCTTGCAAGGTTTGGATTTGTTTACATCCCAGCTGAGATGATCAGGTAGGCTAGACCAAGAAGTTTTGCTTCTAACATACGAGCAGCGAGCAGTCCTGAAGAAGGTCACGAAAGGTCCTCGCACGCAGGTCACGACCCCTTGTTCCTATCTCTTTCCTGTCTGTTAATCTGGAGACTTCATGCCAAATGCCAGCTCCCCTCTGTGTTCCGTTGGAAACAGGAATGGAAGATGCTGCTGGTCAGTGTGTCCTGATTTGACAAAAAACTCTGAAAACAAAACTGTGTAAACAGAGAAAAGCTTTCAGTGTGTGTGTGTGTGTGTCTCCAGTATCAGGCTATATATGGAAACATGTAGTTTTGTAGGAAAACAAAGCAAAAATAATCGTTTTGATTTCAAGAAATGTCACAAATTAAGTGAGAATAATTAAAGTATAAATACTTACCATGTAGTATTTTACTCTCTGTAAAAAGCTAATTTAATTGGTTGTTGATTGGTTGTGTGTACAAGTGAGAGGTTTGAAATGTTGAAAAAGAGCTGCTGTCTGGTTCTGTCGGAGCAGGAGCAGAAGGAGATTCAGGGTTAAAGAGTGCAAAGGCATTAACTTGTTTATGTGTTTAATTAGACTGACACCACGTGATATAGCCCACAGTAGGGATTCTACAGAGCTATTTAAATCGTTTTGTAAGTGACAGATCAGATAAGACGGTCTGTATTCGGCGTGCATGCTCACATGATGCTGGCGGGTTGGGGATTCGGCGGTTTCGGAGGCATTTTCGTTGCTTACATTAGTTTGTCTCTACCCTGGGCTGCACTCGGTGATAAGAGATTCCACGGAAAGCAGCGCGTTCGCGCGGGCTGCTGATTCTGCCCTGATCGCGCTCGTCTTTATTCCGTAATCACTTCCTTTATTCAGAGCTGATGGTCGCCCCGTCATACTGTCGCTACCTCCTATGCCGTCTAACCTTTCATGTGCATCAAATATCTCGTTCTGCTGCTCTTTCTATCTAGTTTTACACCAGTGTGCTTGAGAGTGCTTGGATTTTGTGTTGACAAGATGTGCATTTTTCCATTTTCATTTCTGTGTCGAGGTTTATTTTGATCCCTACTACACTAAATCGGAGCGTATCTCTACTTTAAAATTTGCTTTATTCCGTGTGCACAACTGCCTGTTCTTTTTATGTTTGTGTGTGTTCGTAAGGTGATACATTTTTCTCCTTGACTCTGTTTTTATAATTGGATTAGGTCAGTCCCTGCACTCTGAGAATACAGATAGTTTCTCTCTTAAGTCCGTGTGCCCAGTGTGAGGCCCCTAAAGTGATGATGTAGCTCACTTGCATTTCAATTTCACACCGCTGCTGCCACCACACAAGAGGCCTGCCAGATTATTGTGAAACGCATTCAGTCGCTGTTTGCTCGTACTGTATGTTTATTTTGTGCCCTTTTTTAGGTTTTGCTGCATCGGTAGATGCATTGTGTTCTAAATGTGTGCGTAAACCTGTTTAGCACCACGTCTTCAAGCTAAATCTGTCTTTTAGCCAGCCTGAAAATGAATGATTGTACGGATTAGCTCGGCAACAACAGAGCCCCTCTCCTGCAGAGCATTTTGTGTCAACCTTGAGTCCCATATCAATAAAAACAGAGTGGGATAATCCTTCATCTTCGCGTTCTGCTGTGGGAGCTGCTGTGTTTTGCATGCCTTTCAATATTTTATCCATTCATCTTTACAAAGAAAGATTTAGCAATTTCCTCGATGCAGCAAATGTGATTAGCATCGGAGAATATTCAGTAACATGCATGCCTACGTTATGCCAAGTTGTAGAATAAATATTGAATATTGTAATGTTCGGAGAGTCTTGAGAACAAATTTGATTTAAAGGGTTGTTTTTAATCTTCCTAAGGTTGCCAAAGTGAACTGTTTTGTTTGGATAAAGTTCCTCTGTGCTGCTTCGGTTTAGACATTTCACCTAAATAAACGTGGTTTATTTTAAATAGTTCAACATTTTGGGAAACATTAATATTCATATTCTGTCTCGCTGAGTGTTACATTACAAGATAGATAACAGGCTCATGTCTGTATGGTGAACATGACAGAAAATCCAGCAGCTGGTTAGCAGAGTGTAAAACATTTACATTTAGTTGATGCTTTTATGCAAAAGGACTTACAGGGAGCAATTTGGGGTTCAGTATCTTGCCCAAGGACACTTCGACATGCAAACTAGAGAAGCTGGAGATCAAACCACTGATCATCTGATTAGTGGACAACCCGCTGTACCTCCTGAGCCACAGCAGCCTGTAAAAAGTGGTGAAACATCGAGCCTGGCTGGGCTATGTTAATTATTGAGTTTTAGAGGTGCTTCGAGGCAGATTTCGTTCGCTGTTTCCCCACGTGTCCAGTCTTTATGCTAAGCTAACCAGCTGCTTTCTTCTAAACTGCAGTTGAGTATTAGTTAGAGACAAAGAAACTGACTTTGTCCCTTTCTAGTCTACTCAGTGACTATTAATGACTGTTTGGTTACAGTGTTTTACACCTTCTTTCTGTCCCTCGAGCAGGTTCTTGCACTGCAGAGACTTCTTTTTGCTTTTGTGTCAGAGGCCATTTTTCAAGCAGGATTTCCTTCCTTCCTGGCCCTCCCCGTCTTTACATTGTGCTGCATGTTTCCTGCTTCAACACACACACTCGCACACTTCCCCCACTGTCTACACCGGGCCAGGGAAAGAAGAGTTGCCCACTTGGCAACGTTGGGCTTCATTGCATAGGGGATAGGGCTGCAAGGACCCCTGCATTGAATCCATCGAGTGGATTCAGCTCAGGAGGCAGAGGTGGTGCTGTCCTGCTGCCCAGAGGAGAAGGCAGCCTTTGATTTAGCCAGTGCCAGCTGCCTGGTCACATGGTGCTTACGTGCGTCAAGTAGAAGAGTGGCGGGACTACGGTAGACACTTGTCAGGACGTTCATGGAGTGTGAAGGAGGTCATCATCACAAGGGGGCCTGTGTTTTAGCTGGCATGCTCTGCCGCAGGGAACACACACACACACATGCACACACACACTCGGATCAGTATGCCTGCCGTGTCGGTTTAGGACTCTCAAACCTGCTTCAGCACTGCCATAATCTCGCATGACAGTAGAAAAAGTACAATATGTTTACAAGTTAATAAAGGCTGGTCTGAGGCTAATTTGCCAGATGAGGATATTGTTTGTAAAACAAAACAAAAAAAAATCATGAAGCATGTGGTTTGGTATCATAAAGTCTCCCATAAACTCTGTGCTTCTTTTCAGATCTCGACTCATTTTGATGAAGTGTCTTCAGGATATGTTTAGACGAGTTTGCATGCTCTTTCTTCGTGGTTTAAACTCACACTTTCCATGGCATTCATGTCTCTGTCCATCCTGCATTTCTGGGCTCCGAATCCATAAACATCCAGAGCAGCCCAGACAGACATGATGGGAAATTCCACTTCACTCCAAATTATTTAATTAAGCACTCGAATCAGATTTTCTATAGAAGCCTTGAGAGCTAGACAAGCATCTCTCTGTCTGGAAGTCTTAGACCATAGACATCCTTCCCTCTGTGTGTCTGTCTGTGGTTCTGTTTTCATTCTCTTTCTGTTTTATTTTCAGTCTCTGAAAATGAATCTTTAATACCAACAACTGGACCTTGTTTTAGGCAACAGTAGAGCCACATTCAACATTTTTAAGTAGCTAAAAACAAGAGGTCCAATGAGTATCTTTTATCAGGATATTATGGCAAATGCCGGTGCCGTAGTACTTAAGATTTGTTTTGAGATGGCATTTTTACTTGGTCTTGTCTTTGTCTCAGAGGAATCAGGTTTTTATGTCACCCGTCCCCACCCAACCTTCACATGTAAGAATAAATCTATTACTCTTTTCTTCACAAAGATGCGCACACTGCTGTCATTGATAACATTTATAAGCAAAAAGTAAATTGCTGACTTAAATAGTATATAAGCTAAAGAGGCGACTCAGTTGCAAGAACAGAAGTGTGTGGTGGTTTCCATTCTTTCTTGTTTGAAAGACAAATTGCTCCTAATCCAGCTCTAATCAAGGTCTATAGTGCTCTGTTGCACCCATGTTGGCTTGGTGCCTCCTGCTCTGTCCGTTCACAGACAGAACGAAAGGCATGATGAGCAGAGCCCTGGCAGGAGGGGATATTTGTGCTGGTGGGAATGCTCTCAACAGTTGTGCTTGCGGAGAAACTAGTAAGGTAGCTGTTCAGTTCTCCATTGACAGAGTCCGGTGCTGTGCGTGAGGCTGACGCTGCAAGTTTCCTTTTTTTCTTGCCAGTCCCGCTGAGATGGATGGCGGAGGGGTGGGGGCGAGCCTCCAGCAGACGATTTGAAGTCTAAAGTGGTAATCAAATACAGTCTGGGTGTGTGACAGTCATGCTTGGGAGTGCGCCACAGATTGAGAGACTGATTATTCTGCTTAGTCATCTCGCAGATCAATACAGAGTCCTGGTGTGTGGCTCTGATGGGAATTGCCAGCTATCAGTGGGTAATGGTTTGCTTGGCTGCACATGGAGATTGGGGAAGCATGGCAGGGTGGGTCTCTAAAAACTAACTGTCATCTACTGGAGGCAGGTCTCACTGCTTAATATCCAATTTCACAAGTCAAAAGATCTTCCTAATATGCTGAAGATGTCTGCCATTTATGGTGCCGTGATGGGTGAAATTGAACAGACCCACAGTGGGTCAGGTATTTAGTTTAACGGACATGACCACAAGCGTCATTTTATGCTTATGTGCTTATTTCACCCCAGTGTCAACTCTGCAAGTAGCTCTCCAGGAGCCGGGCGCAGACATCGAGCAGACATATTCATTAGATAAATTGCTTCATTCCAGCTCCAGCTGTTTTATGTGTTGCCTTGGGTGCCAGGGTCACTGGAAGGACGAGAATAGCATCAAAGGGGAGAATTTTTCTTTACCCTTCGCAGACAATAGGGAGTTCTTGGAGATGCCTCAAAGCATATTTCTTGGTTGGTCTGAAATTTTGGTTAACGATCCAGATTTTTCCTGCATTTTTCACAAAACAGGCATTTCCTAAAACAATAAACTTTCAAATGATATTCCAAGACACGCTGTCTTAATGTCTTGAAAGAATCTTTTTTAGCTACAGTAATTTATTTATTTGTGGGAGTCAGCTGGTGCTCAAACGGAGCTTACTACTGAAGGGAAAAAAAAGAAAGCGAACAAGTCTTCCGAAGACAAATGAACTTTTGTCCAGCGGAAGAACCTGTAAAATGAATACACACTATGTTCTCTGTTTTTAATTAAAACCTGAGGCCCTGCATTGAGCTGTGCAGATGAGCCTTAATAGTCGCTCCCAAGATAGACATATTAACATTCCCCGCTGTATTTATAGCGTCTGTTTCCTGTATACATTCCCCGTGGAGAGAAACGGGACAGTTTGGGAAAACTAGCCAGAGATCTAATAAGATGGGAAGCTCAGGATGACTCCTGGAGGTGTCATCAGGACCTGTTAAAGACAGGAGGCTTATGGGAGAGAATCACTACAAAGAGCCTTTTCTCTCTTTTCCGGATGTTCCCCAGTGTGCTCACAGCATCAGAGACAGACTCTGTCTCTGGTCAGGCCTTTTTGGGGGAAGTTCAGTTTTTGCTCGCTAGGAATTTGGTGTGTGTGTATAGGTGTGTGCATTGGAGGCCTCTTTGCGGGAGACTTAACCCTGTAATGTCGATTTCCGGTTTAGAAGCAGTTCCTCCGTGCAGGAAGTATGGTAAAGGCACCATATCCTCCCTACAGGGTTGTCGCGTTAAGAAGGCCAAACAAGGCTATCTTTCTTTTCCTCTCTTCCTCGCCCTCTCTGCTTCCTCTCTATCTGTTTATTCTGTCTGCTGTATCTCGGTCAACCTGCCTCAAGTTCTCACCAATGCAGACACATGCACACGCACTCAAATCACAGCAAATCCAGAGACTCAGGTGTTTTTGGAGAGCTTGCCCGAGGGTGCCAAGCTGCTAGCGCACCTGTTACCTGCTGTCCTTTGACAGTTATCGCAGTACTTTTTATCCTGCCATCCTGGGAGACAGACGTATGACAAAGAAACATACACATGCTGAAAAAGACTGTTACATTAATGAGCATAACTTCACAGTCTAGTGTTTCACTACAGTGGGCTCTTTCGTTTGGAAGCTTTTGTTTGTGTCTCCATCTCTGGCTTTGAATGGTCTTTGTCTCGTCTTTTTTTTTTTTTATTTTGCAAGAGAGTCTTCTTTCACAGATGGTGGAATAGACTCCAGTAAAACACAAGTATATCTGTAGAAACATCATTATAGATTGCAATCTGTAATTTACAAAATTAAATATAATACAAAGTGGACAGATTCTTGTATACACAGAGAGTTTGTGCGTGTCTGTTTGTTTGCCAACTCTCCAATCGTGACAACAAAGCAAATCGGTGAATCACCAGCAGACAAAAGAGGTAGTATGTCCAATAGACTCAGAAAGGCCTATTCATTCTTCCAGAGTTTATACTGGTGACCAGTGCCAATGAACTCAGATTGGACCTTTTTTTTTTTTTCCATTGTTAGCAACAGATCCCACATCACAGCAATAGCAATCAAACTTTGGTAACAGAAGAAGTTTTAAAATTGCGCTGACAGATGTACTTTTGCATTTTTTACTCCTTTTTAATATCTCTGCTTCAGTATTTTTAATTTCAGGGAGAGCATGGTGTTCTACAGTCGAACCAATCGATCCACAGGGACCTAAAATGGTTGTTTTGCGTGTAATACATCAAACAGGCCTTGTGCTCCTGCCCACTCCTCCAATAGCTTTAACTTAAACGCATTAGCAGATGTTTGAGGCTAGCTTTGTACTTGATTCATTCATTTTTGTAGCATGGGAGCAGCTCGAAAGCTTTCTGTTATTTTCTTCTTTTCTTCTTCTTCTTTTTTTTTTTTATCAAAGCAATTTGCTACATCATTTTGCTCTTTTGGATCTGTTTAGCGCTCTTTTCTTTTCCGGGTGGGATTTGTATTCCCATCACAGCCCATCTGCCGGGTGTGTGGCTGCGTAACGTGATGAACAACATGCTTTTTTCTTCTCTTTGCACTTTCTTCGTTCCCTTGTCCACTCAATTCACATTTACTCGAGCAAGCACACGCTCAGTTGGCAAAAATACTGTACACACACTTTATTTTAAATCCCAAGAATGTCCATCATTGTCCTCTTGTTATATCGTTGTTAGTATACATGTTTGAGGAAGCAAGTGGCCTCTGTTTTTGCCAAACTCTCTGGTGTGATTCATCTGTTTCATTGACACAGAGATCAACATATACAGGAGGAGTGGCTAGCCTTCCGCCAATTGTATCTTTCCAATCTGGCAGAGGGATGCCGAGGGGGGACAACATTGCATAATGTCCATTCACAAAGTGTCCTGAACTCACTTGGCTCAACCACGCTCTGTCGGCATGGAAACAGCCCTCCAGCCAGTCTCTTACCCCTCTCCCTTTCCTTTCCCACCAAAGTCCAGAGGATGCTGGGTGTAATTCCAACTAGCCTACTTTTGCTGCTGAGCAAAAAAGCAAGCTGCAGTTATTGAGCGAGCTGTCACTCAGGTCAGATTGAGGCAGTTTTCCGTTCCGTCCAAGCAACTGCTCAGTCATAGTAAGTAGGTAATGGGAAGGTCTATAATGCGGCCTGCAGGTCTGCTAACTGAACCCGATTTCGGCCTCCAGATTTGAGTTTTACCGTGACAGTGAAGGTCAGGTTGTTATCCCGTTTTCTTCCCACACATTTGAGCGCTTCACAAGCAGCACAGCCGTGATTTCCACCACCACACCTTTGTTGCTCACAGCATGTGAGCTAGTGTTGATTAATGGCAGGTAGGGCCACATGCAGTGATTGGACCAATCTATTCATCACACCCATCTGCTCCGTGGAGTAATGAAAACTTTAATGGGGTTTTAATGTGTAGTCTCCTCTCAGCCATCAGAGTGGCAATCCAGGTGATTATACCTGGGCTGCGGGGAATGAAATGACATTCTGAGAGAGGGTTTTTTTTCTTGTTGATACATGATTAAGGATAGAAAATGTGCGTGCTGTATGTTCAACAGGTATAACAAGAAAATAACAGCCGCTGCTTAATTCTTTTGCCAACAAAAAGATGAAAAAAAGTGATTTTAGTCCAACTCCAAGTATCTTAGAAATATACCAATGATAAAAACAAACTATACTCAGTTCAAAATGTCTGTCCGTCTCTGGTCACAGAATGCGTGACATCGATGACCAACAGCTCCTTTTGAAAGTTACAAAGGAATTGCAAAATCTGCTTGTGATTCAGTAGAGGCCAGTGCCCAGACATGTTGGATTCCTGCTAGACGGCACATCCAGTCCTAGGGAACAAAATGTGTCCCTCTGGAATTCAATTGGTCGTTACCGAGCATGAGGACAAAGACGGGCAACCGTGGTGGACGAGGAGTGGAAATGGGTTTCTAAAAAAAACTGACTGAAGTCAGAGGTAGAGTCAAGGCTGAGTCTTTAACTTCTCAAAACTGCATCTCTTAAATTTCAATTAGTTCCTAGTTAGTAACTATTAACGACATAGACCGAACAGTATATTCTCTCTTGTACCCAAAGCTTTAAGCCAGGGAACAGATGCTCTGCGCCGCGATCCAATCAAGAGACAAATCCTGGACGTGCTCTGCTGACACTGAATTACAATACTGGATTTCTATGACTCATACAACATGAGATTTAAATACAGTACGTCCAGGCTTTTGCAAAAGCTGTGCATTTATGTACTAACGGTGCTGTCAGGTACTGTACATGCAGACCTGGAAATGGGCTTATATTCACAGTCAACCTGGGTGCTGTTATTGTGTCCATAAATCCTTTCAGCTTCCCATTCACTGTCCGTGGAGCTGTTCCAGGATCAGTCTCTTAACGACATCAACAAGGCAGTCTTGGCGGCATCTTCGGAAGAGACATGTTCGTTTCCACAAATCAAGTCTGAACCGTCCACACGGTTGGAGGAATGACATGAGCAACGTCTCAAATGAGTTGTTCAGACTTTTGTGAGTCTGTTCTCTGTGTGGTATTTATCTGAAACGGCGTGATAGATGTTTTTAATTTTACAGCGTCACTTCTGCACGGCAAAAACACTTCCTTATCTTTGGGGTGATAACACAATTTATTATCTCTATCCATCGAATCAGATTCCTGCACTCCATTATGCCACATGTTTTTTCTTATGTTGTTTACTTGTCATAGGCATCTGCAGTGAGTCCCCCCTATAGCTGTAGATATGCAGTGTAATTAGTGCTTTGCAGATACAGTGATTATTTCCTATTGAATTGACTCTTCATTATTGAAACTGCAGTGATAGACTTCCTAATGGGCCCATGTTTGATGTCATGCATCAGTGACGGGGCTGAGGATGGAGCAGGGTTTTTGATGCAAATTAGCACTAGTTTTGCTCAACTAAGGTCTTGTACTGTAAGCCCCATCAGGCCTTTGCGAGGGCCTGTCGAAGTCTGCTCCGTGTTTGTACATATTAGACTTGCTAATCAGATGCTAATGCTTGTGAGTGGCAGAGTTGCGAGGCAAGGCAGCTACAGAATGGTAATCAGCGTAGAGTTGGCCTACAACAAAGAGGCTGATTATTTAAGCCCTCTTTTTTTTTCCCCCAACCACAAGCCCAGATTCAAGCATTCACTTATACAGTTCCATTTGAAGTGTTGCTTGACGTCAGCACAATGTGATTAAGATAATTTCAGTTATTTTTTCGTGTCAGTGTGTTTTTCGACAGAGCGTTGCCTTTGTAATTAGCTAGAAATTGAGATTTTACAAGCGAGTTAGCCAAACCACCTTTCCATCTGTTCACAATTAATCAAGTGAAACATTTCAATAAGCTTACTGTTGTCGCAGCCACTCGCTTGGATCTTGATGTCAAGGAATATTTCTCGGCTTGTCTGCTCATTAAAATGAGCTGTTTACATCCTCTGTGGTTGCATTGTGTGAGCTTGCTCAGGTCAAGCTGCCCGCTGTGTGACTGTACTGGGTGACAGATGGCATTATGGCCCTCAGTGGGGCAGTAAAGGGATGTTGAGCTCAACTGCATAGACAGATGTAACTTCGCACTGAAGTATGCATCGCACTGCCTTTCAGTGTGGATGTTTATGGAGCTGCTGCTGCTGTTAGTTTGTTTCATACTGTAGCATGAAATTAAGCTTTATTCTGTTGAAGTGTTTTTCTGTGTCAGAACGTGCTGTCTCTGTGCCCATTATGTTGTCTGTCATGCGGCGTTGCGGTGAGTAGGACTGGTGTGATCAGTGACAGGTTATTGATTAAGTCAGGATTCGAGTTTTGACAGCCCTGCTGCATTCTGGGAGTTGTGTTTACTAAATGGTTGATGGATGGATAGACACAGCTGGAATCAAACTGCTGGTTAAAGTAACCCCCACTTTTCTTTGGTTAATTTATCGTCAGCCTCGTGAATCTGTTTTAGCAGACAGGTGCGGCGTAATGAAATCCAAAGTACATGCTTTTATTCTACTCGGAGATTTCATCTCTGCTTTTATCTTACTCGAGTTACTGCATTGTACGCCATTTGTGGGATAAATAAAGTTAGATGTGTGACATGGGGAAATAAAAAAAAATGTCAGTAAAATAAAACCCACATCACACAAGTGTGATTTGTGTGATGTTATGCCAAGGACATTTTATTTATTTTTTTGCCTGCTGCTTAACTTGCTCTCATTCAATTTTGACAGCAAGATGAACACCAGGGACGTTGTTGTTGTCAGAGCTATTGAATGCAATATCTCATCTACTTTATATTTTATGAAAGTTTTCATTTTTAAGCTTTGCTTTGGATTTCATCACAGCCTTCCCTGAAGTGAAGTGCATTACAGGCATCAATCAAAATCAAGCGTGATGCCGTCAATTCGTTTTCTGCAGAGCTTTCTACTGAAGATAGATTCCCGAACCGTATTGCACACATTACACACGTGAAAATAAAGAAAAAGATTCTTGTCTGGTACCAGTTGATGGATGTATCCTTCTTTTAAAAGTTCTCTCTCAGGCAGAGTTCGGAAAACGACTAATTCTTCCTTCACGTTTTAAGAATACATTCGAAGCACACCCTCTTAATTTGCCGTTTTCACAAAGTGCCCTGAAGCGTCAAATGGGTTGTCGAGGGTTTGTGCAGTGAAGCAGCCTGGGAAACCATCGTCCTGGGGGACTGAAGAAACTAAGAGCACTTCCCATCCATCTCAATTCAAACACCGTTGGCCTCTTCAACTCCCAGCCACTTAACATCGCCTTTGAAATACCATGCGCTGCAATTATTATGTTATTTTTTTTTTTCATCTGGTGCAAAGATTGAGTTTCGTGGTGAGGCGATGGTTACCAATTCTCTCTGGCGACCAAGTGTTGCAGCTGCACACAAAGCCTCAAATCTAGTCTTCTATTTGTCCCGTTAAAGGTACAAGCGATCGGACCCCGAAGCGTAATTTAATCCCTGGACCAGTTCACATGTGTTAACTGTTGCTTTTTCTTTTTCTGCTCTTCTTCAGGTGTTTCTACATCGTCTCAACCAGTATGCATCCACCAAAATTGACAAGAACATCACAGAGGAGACTGTTAAGGTGAGGGTCAATCTGTGAGGTATGAGACTGCATAATTAAGATTTGTAAAAATACCAAGGGCAATTGACTTTTACTCTGCCTGCACGTATAGTAACATGATCCATGAAAAGGCCGGAAATTACACTGAAAACCGAATAAAGCGAGTCCCTTGTTTGAGGTGCTCTTTCAGCCTAAAATAGGCAAGTTCTGAATGGAGAAAGAACTAGTGGGCGATGCAGGAAGCAGCTGTAAATATCATCTATTTATAAGTGATTCCGGCTGGCGGATAATAAAGGATGCTCTCTCACAGTGGGAGTGTGTCTGTGGCTGTTTCAGTAAGCTTGCTTACTCTTGAAGGTAAACACGCATTCAGTGGATATTTACTGCATATCCCGTGTTTTGGAATACGTGTGTCCATGCTGTGTTTTGTTTGGGAACATGCTGTCCAGAGAGGGGTTTGGATAACGTGGGTCATTATGGGGTTGGGCACCGGCGCGCTGCGATGTCACCGAGCAGCCATGACATCCAGTCCAGAAGCGCATTGGCCAAATTTAGCTAGTTTCTTGGCTGTTCCCAACATCGCTAAAGATTATTGTTGCCATCACAACACCCATAAAAAACTTTTCTTTATTCCACTAGCTTCTTCCTCTATCCAAAGTCAGCATATTGTTTTGTCCTTGTCCTAAAATCACCACAAAAATGACATAAAAGAGGGAAGAAGTCAGCACCACATGAAGGCGAAGTTTCCATACAACAGATCTTAAAAATGCACTCCCTTTTCTCAGCTTCTTTGGTGAAATATCTCTAATAATGTTTAGAACTTAAATATCAAAGATTTCTCAAGCCAAGATACCACATTACAAAGAAACCTCAGTCCTTCTTCTGTGGCCTCATAAATTCCTTCAGCTAGCGCCACTGACCACTCCTAGGACAAAACAGCTACACACAAACAACATGCACGCTTACAATCTCACATTCACTTGACAATCCAGTCTCTTTATGTACTTTTCTTTCCCTCTCTCAGGTTTTATTCTCCAACATTGAGGAGATTCTGGCTGTACACAAAGACTTCCTGTCTATGGTGGAAGAGCTGCTCCAGCCCGACCCGCACGCTCACCATGAAATCGGGCGCTGCTTCTTGCACTTTGTAAGTTACATGTCATTCACCGCAACCCCCCCCCCATAACTTAATGCTTCCTCTCTTTCAAGTCGATCATGTCACCATCTTGTCCAGGCTCTTTTAGTTCAGTCACAGCTCTGTTTGCAGTAAACCTAAAGAATTTCTCCCCTACTTGACTATCAGAGCTCAAGTGCAGTTATAAAATGATAAGATACACCACATGTTGTCAATTTATCTCCCTGGGTTACCCATGGTGATAGAGCGCACATGTGTGATTTGCTTGATGGGGCTCTGATATACTGCTCACGCCTGCTATAAATCACATTTCTTTGATGCAGGGCCTTGAGGCACACTGGCATATAATAGGTTTCAAAGTCAAATAAATCTTACCATCCTTCTGTTGGGCCAAAAGGTGACATCTGTGGACCCCGATGTAGCATTGGACTGCTGTCGATGCAGGTGAAAGAGAGATAATGTAGCAAAACAGATGGCGTAGTTACGTTTAAGATGAGACAATGTCATTGAAAAAAAAATGATGCAATTCACAGCATAACTGAAAACCCGTGACTCATGACCATAATTCAGTCATGAGTGACCATGTGAGTCCATAGAGATAAGACTTGGACACGTTTTCTATTTTTCTCCCTTCTGGCTTAGCTTTTTGCCGTGGTTTCCTTCTCTGTAGTGATTTATTGATGCTTTGAAATTTCCAAGAAAGAATTACACAACTCCAACTTTACTACAAAAACACAAATAGGTAAGTAAGCCAGCTGGACGGGGCTGCTCAAATCAAAGTCCCTCTGTGATTCGGGCCTGAAAATTGGTTCACGCTGACTGCACTCCTCCCTGTTGGACTACAGTAAAATCAGCCCCTGGGGTAAAAAAAAATACTCTTCTGGGGGGGTTCGTAAACTTCTTTGAAAGCCTGATTCAAAAAGAAGGGTATACTCTGCAGTTAATCATAAAGTTGTGTTTTTCTAAGTGCCCCCGCTTGTTGTTATGATGGTTATGTCTCTCCACATCACCAGCTTTGTCCTCTGAGGCAAATTAGCATGGCTGAGGACCATGTACTATTTTTGCTGCAGTGACTTTGTAGTGAGTGATTTAAAGGCTGTGTGGTCTGGTCCCACTGCTGTCTTTCAAAGACAATGGAATATGAATGTCTTGAGAACTGCTTTGCTGGAAAGTTGTTGGTCGTATGGCTGCAAAGCAGATGACAACATGCTATATACATGATGGAGAGGGGACCGAGGAGAAGAGTACATACCCACTGTGAATGCTATAATTCACGTTTGCTGTGTGGTCTGTTTTTGCCTTCTTTTCTTGATTTCTCGTCAGTATTTTTGTCTTCTCTTCTGCCTTTTTCTCTGACTCTGTCACCCTCTTTCCTTTACCCGCCGACCGTAATTTGTTCCTTGTACTCCTCATGTATCCTCCTCACCTTGTCTTTCTCGGGCTGTTGCAGAGGAGCCGTTTCCAGATTTATGACGAATACTGCGGGAATCACGAGAAGGCCCAGAGGCTGCTGCTGGAGCTCAATAAAATCAGGAGTGTCCGGACATGTTTACTGGTGAGAAGTGGCTGTAAACGTGAACACAATGTCTAATTTATAACTTACATGCAAATAAATTACATCCAAATTAGTCTCAGAAGATCAGTAATCCTGTTTGTTTCTAAATGATTTTTTAAATTAGCCATCATCGCTAGTTGCATAACCCTTTCTAGCACACGTCCTCTTGTAGAAGATTATTAAACACCCCTATGATGGGATAAGAATGGCTGACCCTCAGCACCAGTCGTCGAGTCCAAGTCGGGTCATGAGTGATCAGAACTGGACCGTTCTCGTATGCAAGCACACCACAATACTCAGACGTGCAAACACACAGTCACCCACACATGGCAGCTGGACAGTGTAAAACCCTGTACTTTATGTTCCAGTGCGTCTGACAGCTGACGTGACTCTGCCCCTTGCGTGGGTGGACTCCTCTTCCTGTCCCGACACTCTGAGAGTCTTTCAAGTCCACAGGGGAGCATCATGTTGTTAGAACAAAAGATGACCACATCCATTTTGCTGGCATGCTAAACTGTGTGTCTGCGAGTGCATCTGTGTGCGTTTTCAGGTCAAAACTGTTGCCCCTTTTTTGTTCTCCGTTGCCTCTTAGTGCATCTCTTCGCTCAACGCTGCTGCTGCACGCAGCCATATTTTCCCTTTCATTTATAAGCTTTGACAGTTTGTAATACTAGCCCTTCTTGCTACTTACTCCTTTGCCACAGAGTGACACTCGGAGTATCGCTGTCACCCCTAACGTTTTAAAACATCCATAAAAACGTGGCACTTTGAAATTGGGATCTACAGCGGAGTTGCTCACCCAGAAGAACCAGAGTATGACCACAGACTCGCTTGTATTGATTGGCGAAGGTTCTCTGGTGAAGCCTGTGACCTTTTCCTTGAGACTGGAATTGATGGAGTCAGAAATGAAACACACACTTGCACTATACACAACATCAGTCCGCGTGTGTGAATATCTGTGTCTGATTTACTGTCCATGTGCGCCTTTAATCTAGGAAGCCAGAGGAGGCAAAGGTATTAATTGACTTTGATTTAATGGAGTCTTTACGGCCTTGACCTTTCTGTGACCTAGCCTTCTACCAGGGCTATATGGGTCTCGTGTTACCCTCCAACCTTCACTTAGCTATGGGCTAATATACCTCAGGTCACCTCCTTGGCCTTGCAGTGACCAGGGTGGGGATATCCGCTAACCTACACTAAACCTTTGGCCTACTGGCTACTATAAAGCCTGGTTTGTTGTTTACTCTGTAATTCAGCACCTCGTGGAAATTTCAGGTGAGAGGGAGGTGAGAATGGATATTAGCAGTTGACCTCATAACCTGCAACCTACCACATGTAGGTGAGGGTCACTTTGATCGGTCAAAGTCAGAGTATATGTCTTTGTTTATGCTGCAGCATCTAAATGTAAGCACCACCATCAATAACAACGATTGGATATTGTGCCATGACATCATGTAGACGTGATGAAGCGTACTGAATTTGGCAATCCCAACTTTTCCTGTAGTGCTACAGGTTCAAATTCAGGTTGTCCAATAGTTTGGTTCATGACTATAGTACCTGCACTAAACATTTCTTAAGCTAGTTTCTCACTCAGGCTATTACGATCGAACACAGTGACCTTTCTGCTAAGACCATCATCACATAGAACAACTATGAAATACTGCTGATCCTACAAAAACCCTTCTGATATATCTTGCCAATGACTTTTATTCTAACACTGCCTCTGGCAAATTATTACATTTACTTCACCATGACCGCTGAATTTGAATACAAATGTTGGATTGCGGCTATTACCTGGTTCTCTTTACAGCAAGCATTACAACTAGCTAGCATTAGCCTTTTTAAAGCTCCTCTCCTCTCTTACAGAACTGCATGTTACTGGGAGGCAGAAAAAACACAGAGGTCCCATTGGAGGGTTACCTTGTAGCTCCTATACAGAGGATCTGCAAGTACCCACTGCTGCTCAGAGTGAGTATGGTCTTGTGCGTGCTAACCGTATACTGTGGAGATAACACAACTTTGTGCCATCCTCTACCCTCCACCCTCTACTCCTCTTTTCATCCACCACCACCTTCTCATTAGTTAGGGCTGTCTGGTCCCATTCACATCAACTTCTCCCTCGCTAATGAAACACCGGTCTCATATTCTGACACGTCTCTGCTTTAGTTCTCCGGCACAGCCACATTGCAGCAATAACACAAGAGCTATCATCACCTCCCCTGACCAGCTGCTCATTCAAACACTTTGACTGGGCTCATTCATACCTGCTCTCTAAGTTGTTAGTTTTGAAATTTCCATTTCCCAACTTGAAATGTGAGCGAAACCAAATCCACTTTCAAAGGCTTGTTTGAGTTTGTGATCTGAGCTGTCCCATCTCATTCATCTTGTTATGATCTATTAATTCACCCAGGCGTTCTCTAAACAGCCACCAGCACGGGCACAGAGAGATGTAATAATAATAAGGGGGTAATCTGATGCTCTGCCATTTGAAGTCTTCCAGCTGCCGGGGCCTCCTCCTACTCGAAAATGACACAGATAGCCATCACTGGCTGCAGATATATCAAGAACAGTGTAAATCAGCCCTGTAGTAGCTGACATGATGAAACACTGACACAGTGTTTAGACTATAGACGCAGAGATTGCCATCGCTTAGGCTAGACCGTTGTGTGCAGTGACAGAGGTTTTAATTGCAAAACTCGGTATCCACTGAAAGGTAAGTGAATGCAGCATGGATAGGAAATTAATCATTTTTTCTTTCATCCTTATCTACTGGAAAAAATAGAATATATATTCATAACTATGTTTTCATCAGTGACTAATCACCTCAAAATAAGAATAGTTAGAATAGTCAAGGCTTTTGTATCTACAGTGAGAGCGGGACCACTTCCACGGAGTCCACCACCACTTTGCACAACTGTGTTTCTACAGTAGGCCAAAGAAGAATGAAGTCAATGTGTGTCTCTACTATCATGTAACTAGTTTTTTGTGTGTGTGTGCAGGAGCTGCTGAAAAGGACCCCCAGGAAGCACAACGACTACGCCCTGGTGCAGGAATCTCTTCAGGTGATGAAGGCTGTGTGCTCCAGCATCAACGAAGCCAAGAGACAGATGGAGAAGTTGGAGATTTTGGAGGAATGGCAGTCCCACATCGAGGGCTGGGAGGTGGGCCTCAACGCTACACCGTATACACTGTTTTTGAATCCCTTAATCCCATCCAGTGAGTTCAACTTTAATGGCTTCTGACTTTTTTGGTGTGCTGTCAGAGTGGGCTTATAGGTTTCTTGTAGCCTTTAACACATATAGTTTCCCCCCCACTAAAGCTCAAAGTCATGACTTATTGAAAGCCACTTACCCTATGCCAGCAATTCAACAAGAATTCCAAGTGGCGTGACTTTTGTAGCCTTTTAAGCTGTCTTGTTCTCTCGGGGAACAATGACTTGTATTCACAATGGCCAAATTCTTTCTGCCTGGATGAGCCTGTTGCCTGTGGTTAAAGCGGTCATGCTTTAGGGTGACTGATCCAATCATCATCAGGTAGCACTTCTTGGTCTGTGAGTTGCCTTTTAGATTGGTTTTCTTCCTGCGTTCAGGGATGCCTTCAAGGTACAGCGTGTCATTTTTATGGGCTCTATTTACAGAATATGGCAGAAGTGGAATATAATATTGAAATAATCACCTGAAAATAAGAATTGGTATACTGAGCCTTGTTGCAATGTCATGTTTCTACAGTCTTACCAAATACTTGATCTAGTTACTTTACACTGGAGTGGGAGGGTGAGGCAAAGGGGTTGCATTCAGAAACTACATCTAGATGCCACTAAATCCCACACATTGGTGCTTTGATTAGGGGTCAGTAGGTCTAGTGGTTGTTGGAAAGAGAAAACAGCAGTGGTAATTGTAAGAGGCTGGGATTCTTATGCAAGTGACCTGGCTTCATGCAAAGAGAGCCTAAAGGCTTCCTGGACACATGCAGAAAAATACACATTGCCAGTGTTGATACAGCTTCTTACTAAGGTGCAGGCAGTAACGGAGCGTTGCTTCTTGATAAAACTCAGGCCTTTAACTCAGATAAGACAAGATAAAAGCACGGTTAGGTTTCCTCGCATGTAACAGACGTTCACGTTCGGTGAATGCGTCATTTCAGGCTCTGTGTTGTTACAGAATTAATGGGGCATTTAAAAAGGCTTTTAGTAAGTTTATTTTGGTTCATAGTAAAATATAATGCAGGAGCATAAAAAGTTAGGCACAAAAAGCCCCAAAACATCTTGAAACCATTAATACAGAAAAAAAACTTCAAGGCTTCTAATGGATTTAGACACATAATTAGGAGTATATACAAAAATCTGTTGTACACTTAATTAATCTCAGATTAGAATTAGGTCACATAATAAACAGGTTTGGGGTATACTGTATACATTCCCACATACACACGCACACCTACACACTCACACACACACAAATAGTTCAAAATCTAAGAATAGTGTGATCAGAATGAGGCTCAGCGTTGGGTGGGGTGACATCTCGTACTCGATCCTGACTGTAGCCACTCTGCGGTTTCCCCTCAGCACTTTTATTAATTGTAAACATTAGCTCATTCTGGAGCAGGAGCCTGCGACTGTTGCACGCCAGGCTCTGCAGCTCTAAATGAGATGGAACTAAAGAAGAAGAGAGGAGAGAAAACAGAGAGAAAAGGGGAAAATGGAGAGAGAGAAAGCGATGGTGGTTGCATCTTGCAAAGCGTGTGTGGGTGTTTGAAGAATGACGGAGGGATGGGGAGCGATGTTTTTTCCGTCCCCGCTCCTCCGCCTGGACTGATTGCTTGTTAGTGCTGACCTGCTCCACAGCTGGCCGCCTTCGGGGCATCCTGGCAGGTTCACCTCGCGTGGGAGAGACGGGGCGATGGCCCGCCGTGGTCACCATGGTGACGGCTGCCAGCATTTGTCAAGGCGGTGATTGCCAGTTGGTTAGTGTTGCAAGTGTCTGTGTTTTGTCACTGTGCACCATAGAAATATGTTAATTTTAGAGCAGCGGGTAGTCGTTTCCAGTTGTGTTTCACTTCACATTCTGTTCTCTTGTGTAAGTTTAATTAGTGTTCTTAAAACCTACTTGAGTTGCGGAGTTTGCTTGATTTGGCTTCTTTAGTTTAAATAATTTCAGTAGAATTCCCTCATCTCGTCAGCTTTGACAAAAACCACTTCAGAGTTCAACACAAACTTCTCTACCATACTTTTCACTTTAATTAATGGCATATCCTGTTTTGTCATTTCTATTTTTTTTTTATTCTTTTCTGGAGTTGTTATGTCTGGCAATTGTCTGACTATAAAAATAGAGGGTAGAAATTTAGATGAAACAGATGACCAAGGGTTTAAAGTGTTTAACTTTTAGACTGAATATACCCTCTGTGGAGCTCTGGCTTGGACCAAGATTGATGTGAAGAGTGATAGAAAAATGCTTCAGAGAAAAAGAAACCAAACGAGGCAAATGGGCAGTGGGTTTGGGTTAAAAACGCATGAAACACAAAGAGGAAGTGTCGGTTCTTCCATTAAGGAAATGCAGCTTTATAGTCTGGATCACTGTGATGTTGCTATTGGCCCCTTCAAGTGACCGAGACAAGTTGGCCTTTCCATGTCTGGTGTGCACACATTCACTGGCTGCAAATTAGTTTAACATCTGGCCATGAGCTGGGGAGTTAAAAAGCCCTGAAAGAGCGGGGGACTAAAAAAAAAAAAAAAAAAAAGTGTGGGGGAAGGAGTGAAAGAGATAGAGGAATAGACGAGGGAATCAAGAGGAATGGGGGAGAGTGAGAGATAATCAGCAGAAGGGAAGGGAGGAGAAGGAGAGTGAAAAGGGCGAGGGGAAAAAAGAAGGAAAAAGCAGGATAGGTTTTGGCCGGCTGATGTCTCCAGCAGGAGGAAATGCTTAGCACATTTTCCGGCTCTGTGCGCATGGGAGTTATTTTTAGCTCTGAAGGGCCGATCAAACGTGATACATAAATTCCCAGAGCAGGCAAGGTAAGGGGAAAGACAGCACACTTTATCACTTGCAGCAGGAACCCCGACCAATATGGTGACCAGGCGCAACAATGCAACACATAGTTTGACTGGACGGGATGTTATTCTATAGAAGCCATTAACCGCCGTGCATTTTAAAGTCCCACAGCAATCTGCTCCGAGGAAGCAGGGAGTGTTTTTACAGACCCCTGAGAGAGGGAGCAGGAAAGGCTGGGCTTTGTAATGCCGCCTCCTGTTCAGAGACTCTGTGTGAAGATTGAATACTATCAAAAATAATTTGTAAAAAAGTTGATTTGCTAGCTGGAATAATGCATTTCCAGCATCCCCTTGTGTGTCAATTTGCGTCCAAGCATCTGTTTCACTCCTCTGTTTTCTTCTGTCCGCTTGACCTTTCGTCCACATGTCCGTTTGCAGGGCTCCAATATCACAGATACGTGCACAGAGATGCTCATGCACGGCGTCCTCCTGAAGATTTCAGCCGGAAACGTACAAGAGAGGATTTTCTTCCTTTTTGACAAGCTTCTGGTCTATTGCAAGAAGAAAAACAGGTGTCGTGACCTTCTTTTATTCATTACTCTGCAGACAAAATCCACAAAGCAGAAGACGAATATAAATTCTCATTACAGTGTGTATATATCTGAATAAAAATATTGTTCATGCTAATTTTAAACTTCCCTCTGTATCTGTAGTCCTACAGAACATTTAGAGCACTGACCTTATAAATAATTCACACTTTTTGGGGAGCAGCAAACTGTGAGAAGCACTTTAGCATTTTGTGAGGGGGTTGAAAAAAAAAAGTTATGCACTAGAGGAGACACGTGAGAACTTTGGGAAACGAGGACATTTGATTAGGACACATATTCTTTTTCTAGCTTTCTTTTTTCTTCATGTAATTCATGCGGAAATGCGCTAAATAATATGAAAGTTATTATGATCAGTGCACGTTGAGTCAGGAATAGTCTCTTCTGAAGAAAACAGCCTCTGTTTTGCCAGATCTGTGCGGCTCACACTGAGCTACTGATGTGACTGCTAAAAATGCCAATTTTTTTGTTTACTCACCACCTTCCAAGCTGCCTCCTGCTTCGATTTGCTTTTACTGTATGGGCAGTGCACAGTGCAGTGTCTGCGGATAGTAAATAAAAACCGATCCATTCACTGACTCAAGAAAGAAAAAAAATGTGTTGCTATGTGACTTAAATTTTAATTAACTCGTGCATATTGGCAAACATCGGCTGATTATAATTAGTCTCTGAATGAAATGTAAGTGAGACTAACTGTGCAGTAAGCGATAACGCGGCGGCCGCTTCTCTCTCCACCTAAGGCGCTTAAAAAACAGCAAGACGGCCACAGAGGGTCCTCGCTACCTGTTCAGAGGGAGAATCAACACGGAGGTCATGGAGGTGGAAAATGTGGATGATGGCACGGGTAAGTGGTCCTGCGAAAAGATGCCATTTATTTTGGACAAATAAATGTTTATGTAGCTAGATTTTCTTTCCCTTTTTGTGCTCGCTCGCTTTCAGCTCCTCGTTTTTTATTTCAGCTCCCCTGGCAGCGGAGGTTTAAAAACGTGCCATAATAACCAACACAGGAACGTTGACAACATAGTCTTTGGCTCGAGCTGGTGCACAACTGTGTGATTTTATACTTGGATCGCCGATGGAAAAATAAGATTTACCTATAAACATTTTTTTTTAGACATCTATAGTTATATATCCTTGGGACTGCTGCTGCTGCTAGTACTTGGTGAACTCGGCTTGTGTCTTTTGGCCTCACATAGCCACTGATTATCATTTATATTTGTAGAAGCCACCATTTCCTCTTCAGCAGACCTAGATGGGCAGTAATATTGGGTGTTTTTGGTGAGAGATGGATGGGTTTAGGTCTGGAGAGGGTGGATAAACACGTGAGGCAGGCGGCGGTGCAGTAACTCTTGGGTGTTCTGCACCACAGGCGGGAGATCTCGATCTGAAATCCAGGGCGACAGGAATATTTTCGCTTAGATTCCTACGTAATGAAAGCACCGCGACGTTTTCCCAGGCGCACACTTGCTGCCTGAGGTTGAAAAACGCCCTCGAGGCACGCCATATAAAGGACACCACACTGTAGATGCTTTTAGACGTGATTGTAATTGATGATTGTAATGGTTTGCTTTTTGTTACACCCTCAGAGGGAGAAAATCAGAGGTCAGACGGGGAGGCTTTTGAAATGTTCTCTAAGATGGAAATAATGATGGAGACTGAGCTAACGGTCAAGAGTTCATCTCCATTTGCTTTCGATTTTTTTTTTTTATATTCTTCACCTCTATATTTGAGTGTACGTGTTTGATCACAAGTATCCATCAGCTCTGTGGCGTCTTCTGACGAGTCAGTAGTAGATTACGCTGATGGATGGCTCTTTTTCTCTATGTGCGTTCCCTCATTTATCTCATTAAAGGAGAAGAGCGATAATCAATGAAGCACTCAATAGAGGCCATGAGGGCCGGCACTGGAGCTGGAAAAATGAGTCTGGAGCGAATGTTTGCGCTAAGATGGAGTGTATTATTCTCAATACTTTTCATAATGGATGTTGTTTTTGGAAAGTAGACCGCACACCGCTGTATGAGAAAGCCTTAATTCATCAGATAATGTGTTGTCTGTTCTTGTCTATTTCCTGTTTGAGTTCCACTGGTGCCATCACAATGATATTTTTCTTCTTTTTCCTCCGAAAATCGCTGGACTCGTGCCACGTGTTATCGCTGCGTTTTATGCGGTGACCCTCGTTTACTGTGAAGCCGATTTCCAAACAACTCTGTTTACAGTGTGATGATCAGTACGACCACTAATTGACAGCCCTCCCCTTCAAACATGAAGAACTACCCTGCGCCTAAATGAGTCAGAAAAGTGGATTTGTGTTGTTCCACCCCTTGCGAGGAGAGGACTTTATAAAACTAGTGAAGTCAAACTCTCTGCTGCGCTCTCCACCTCTCTGTTTCACAGCTGACTACCACAGCAGCGGGAACATAGTAAACAACGGCTGGAAGATCCACAACACGGCCAAGAACAAGTGGTTCGTCTGCATGGCGAAGACCCCGGAGGAGAAGCAGGAGTGGCTGGAGGCCATCATGAAAGAGAGGGAGCGGAGGAAAAGTAAGAAGGCGCTTCAGGGTATCGGTATCAGGGTGGGGGTGGGTTCACTTTTAATGCAGTCACTTAGGGAAACTCATTTCCTTTTTATTTTTTTTTCTTTCTTTTCAACATGTGTCTTGAATCAAATGACTGGGGATATATGCTGTGCTCGGGAAAATCAATACAGAAAAACTTAACCGGCAATCATTTAAAGTGAGCCCTGATTAGCTGTGGGATGTGAAAGGAAAAAAAGTGAACGCTGCAGCATTACTGCGTGCAGAGTGTTAAAACAGATTGGTAGGTTGTCACTCATACAAGGAAAACACACAGTGAAGGCAGCATATTTTCTGTTTCTGTTTGACCCGTTTTGAGATTGTGTACATGATAAACTCCTCATAGTCTCAGTCATTAGTCCCTCTGAAGGCTGTAAGCACAGACACTGCTAATTATCTCATGAAATTAGCGGACATTAACCTTCGCGAGCGATGATCTGATGTCACATCTCGTCTAGGAGCCGAGTGCGAAGATTATTAATGCCGCGATCTTCCTCCTTTTCCTCCGCCGCGTAGGTCTGAGGCTCGGCATGGAGCAGGATACGTGGGTGATGGTGTCCGAGAAGGGGGAGAAGCTCTACCACCTCATGACCAAGGGTCACCTCATTAAAGACCGGAAACGCAAGCTCACCACCTTCCCCAAGTGCTTCCTGGGAAGGTAAGACTCACGCCGCTAATCTCGACACTTTGATTTGTCCGGCGAGGAAGCTGCTGAGTGTTCGGCCCCTGTGGTTTCCTCTGTGTCACGTCGGTGTGAACTCTGTAACTGTGAGAGACTAAGTGAGTGTCAAAGTGGATGACGGTGATGTGAGGCTCAGAGATAGAGAGTAAATATCTACTGTGTATTCTCAGATGTATGGCTCTTTATGTTTGATTTAAATTCAGTAGAGAGGCCTTGCACAGTATTAAGTGAGTAATATTAGCACCTATAGTATATGGTAAGATCTTCAGAGCAGATTACATGTAAGACTGTTGTAATATGGATCTACGTCCCTGCTTTCATTTTAAAATTGGCAAGGATTTATAAAGCGAGCAGCTGGGAAGAAGAAAGCGTCGGCACTTTTTGTTCAGGAGATTGTGTGTTATGTATATCTGCAGTTTCAGTCATGGGAAAATCAAATCCTGCCAGATTTAGCCCATGAATCTTATTTAAGGATTATTGGTGCGCTGTCTAGGGACGGATCGGCCATCGAATGCCAGTCGTAAATCACAGGGAGATATCCCTGTGCTGCTCAGCTGACTGCCCGCTTTCTCCCTCGCCCATGTTAGATTACAATAAGCTCTCTGCTGAGGAATCCATGAGGTAACTGCAGCAGAGGGCCCATTATGCCACAGGGCAGCTGTGTGCCTGTGTGCGAGCATGTGTCTTTGTCTCAACACTGTATGTGTGCGCCTGTAACGCGTTGGTCGCCTCTTCGCCTTCGTCCTTGAGTTTTCACAGCTTTTCCGTGTTTACTTTTAATGAGTCTAAACATGCCACTCCAGCCTCCAGTTGCTGATAGGTGAGAATATTTACCGTAAAGGTTGTTGGAAATCCAGTCCTTGAGCTATTTTAAGCGTGCATGAGTTAGTGCCTTCGTCTCAGTGTTTGCCTTTCATCGTATAAAATCAATGATGCTGTCATATCAGTTTGCCAGGTTTTCATGCATTTAAAGCAGTAAAAAAGTCAGTTTGATCAGTGTCAGTTTAATCCTGTCCAGGGAAATACTTCAAATTAAAAGTCTTGAATTCTGGATCTCCTGCAACAAACTTCAAAATGCACTATTTAGGGTGCACAGACTGTAACTCCAATTACTGATGTATGTATCGGTGTCATATGACACCGATCCTCTTCCCGAGAAAGTGCAAAAACCTGTAACTTTGAGTTTTTATTTATTTTTTCACATTCAACACCAATTACTTTTTTGCAGTGATGTGCACATTATAGACCTATGTGGGGAGCGCACATTGTGAGAATGAGAGAGTGACAAAGCTGGATCAGGATAATAAAATCTGCAAACATCTGGCTGTAGCCAAAGCGCGCTCCATGTTTGAAAATGAAAATTGCATGTGACGGCCAAAAATCTTTTTATAGAGTGATGACAATATGCAATTTTAAAAGGGTTGGAAATTAAATTAAATATTTTACAAGACAGTCTTGGTTGGATGTCATTTATACTGTGCTCCTATCTTGACTCTTGAAATCCCATAACAAATTTCCCTTGTAAACGCCCCGCTGCAGCTCCGAATGACCCGTGTTTTTCCATTTGTTTTAAATTTTTACAGAGATGTTTTGACTGGTAATAATCACCCGAGCTTAAACAGTCATTTCAAAATCACTGTTATTTTTAAAAGCATGGAGAAAAAAAAGAAACGTCAACCAAAAAGTCCAATTGGACATAGTTGTGGCCATGTTATATCGCATGGTGGTTTGGAATGAGGAGTTACTTTCTCCTTTGGTCCATGCAGACAACACCAGATCCCTCGCGGTCTGGAAGAGGAATGGATCTGTCAGCTAAAAAGATTAAAAGGATCAGATGGTGGTCATATGTGGGCACCTCATTGAGTCTGAAGAGATCGTATGGTGAGAAAGCAGCTCAGGGAAGCTCCCTTTAGAAACCTATCCCTCTTATAAATATAACTTGGCCAACACCTGGATGACCACTTGTGGGTAAAAAGACATCTCTAGCCCCCTTTGTACTTCCCCTGTCTGAGATGACTTTGGAGATGATTACATGTAGGCGTAATTGGTGAATTGGAACCAGCATGGCATGTCTCTGATGAAAGCCACATTGCCTATGGCTTCAACTCAGCCCACTCCCTCCATTGTGAAATGCTTTGCCTTTATTCTCTTTCCACGCCTCCTCTTTCTCTTTTTGATTTTTTTTTTTTTGAAGGCCAAAAGCTATTTTTGGGTCTCGAACTCCTCCCCTTGAAGTGGTACAATCGTATTTGTGGTTTGGTTCCTGTGACAGTGTAATTCATCAAAGAAAACGTGTGTGACAGCCACCTAGCTTGCAGTCATCATCCAATTTTAAACTTGGAATAAACAGAAACGCAAGAGATTCAACGTGGTAGTCTTTTCTACATACAAGAGACAATGGTGTCTGTTTGTTGTCATAGATGTTGATGAAAAGGTTAGACATCCTATATGAAATGCTCTTTGTCTTTGTCAGCCTCCGCTCTTTCTTTTTGACATTACTTGCGATACACCTTTTGTGCTCTATCAGCATACACAGATGATGAATTGAAGCCGAGGCTGACTAAAAAGGCCACTACTTTTACTGCACGTAAGCGCAGACATAATTTAATACAGAAAGCAGCAAGTTAATCTTCTTTACTGATATTGTGTAAAAAATATTGAGAGGTATAATGATGTAGAGATACTTAAAGTGATAATTTGACATTTTGTTCTCTCACGGAGAGTTATACGAGAAGATTTCTAGCAGTCTCATAGCTGTCCACTAAATATTAAGGTATAACCAGCGCCAAGCTAGCTTAGCTTAGCGTGAAGACTGGAAACAGGAGGAAAACGGTTAGCACAGCTCTGTCTGAATGTAACAAAATCCACTTAACTGCACCTCCAAACGTCACTAATTCACAGATTCTACCTTGTTTGTTTAGTTTGTACAAAAACCGATGTGTTTCTGAAAATGTTAAGTTTGGATTTAACAGTTAAGCTAGCAAGCTAAGTGAGACTCCTTGTCTCCATGTTTATAGACAGACAGACTCTTGGCAAGAAAGAAATAACTGCTTGAACTCCTAAAATGTTGAACTATTTCATTTTTTTCCATTTTAAAGCCCCTGAGAACATAACATAAAACATTAAGTAGGTCCTATGCATTAAAAATGTAATGGTCACAAACTAAGCTAATCTGCATCAGTACTGTCATGATTTATTCATTCAAATATTGCCTTGTGACCTTGTGACTTCAACTGTTTTCCAACTTTCCAAACCAGTAAGAGGAGCACGAACAAAAACCCATAAAACTCTCATGTGAAATAAATAATTTGTCTAACTTCTAACTTTTCAAAGTTCACCAAGGACCCCATTGCGTATAATAAGAAGTTCATTTACAAACTACTTGGTTTTGAGGTCTTAAAGTCGTAAATATTGGTATATTTGATTTGGTCAGTTTCACCCATTTAAATCGCATGAAGCTGTTTATTGCATATGTGACCCTAATCTGCTTGAGGCCATGAGAATTGTGTTGTCCAAACTTTCATGGTATTTTTCCTTCCACGGTTAAGGTACAAAGGTTGACAAATTGACGTTGTTATAGACTTGTGTTTTTCCCCTGTGGTCTGTTATGGAGCGAAGAAAGAACGCCAAGGATGAGTGGTTAAAGAGTGTGAGATGTTGAATGGACAGAGGAGAGGGTGGAGGTGGGATGTTTGCTCAGTTGTTTCTCTAAAAAAACTTTTATAATTGCTCTTCTTGGCCTGACACTGAAACCGGGCCACCTCGTCATGGCCTGGGAGTGAATTCCACAGAATTCCAGTGGTGCTGCTTGCCGTGTTTGTTTGGAGACAGAACATCAAGGATGTAATCATACCGGCTACTGCTACTCTGCCTGCTCTCTCTGTTTCTTTGTTTTGTCCGCTTACACTCTCCCTCTCTGAGTCACTAAATTAGGGAGAATTATCCCATTTAGCTCATTTGGGGCATCGTAAGTTCAGTCGCTGTTTGTTGTTCTGGCGGTGAGTTTGTAAATGACGCGGGGTAAGAAATTATCTTGAATTTTACATCGTGAACTTTGCAAGTTCCAATGAAATCCTTGTATTTGATAGTGTTATGCTGTGTGTTTAAGATAAATAAAGTTAAGCCAGACAAATCACAGACTAAAGGTCTCTAATTGCTTTAACTCACCGACATGCCCCTTGACAGTAAATAAATCATTCTCCTTTACCAAGATAGTGTTTGTTGCCACATCAATTTAGACTAATCTTTGTTTGTAGCATGTTGTAAAGGCTTTCTATAATTTCCCAATAATCAAGAGTCATCAAACCTCTCTCCACTGATCACACACATTGTCCTTCACCCTGCTATGGGATTTCTCGCGCAGGGTTTTTGTTGTGCTATCCCTGTTTGATTGTGTGGGTGTTATATTATACCAGCGTTGTTTGTGTCTCCCAAGTGAGTTTGTATCTTGGCTGATGGAAATCGGTGAAACAGGCAACCCAGAGGAAGGGGTTCACCTGGGTCAAGCTCTGCTGGAGAACGGCATCATCCACCATGGTTGGTTCTTACAATTTTCTCCTTTCTTTTCTCCCTCCCGTTCGCTGTTCCATATCTAAAACCAAATCTACCGCAGTCCAATTTACTTTGTGCTGAGCAGCGTAGAGCATGCCATTGCCTGACCTAACCTCTGGCTGCATCCAATGAATGTTCCTCATTCACCGAACATTTTTCCTCCCTGGCTTGAGCCTACGGCTGCCTTATTTATGTTGGAGCAGGTGTCCCATTTAAACACTCCCTTGACACAATGTTTAGGTAAGGGATTATAATTATTAATCTCTTCTCGCCGTAATGTTTGTGTTATAGTTTCTCAGTGGCTGTTCTGTGGCTTGGTGTAACAAGTGTAGTTAGAGCATGAGGCTTAAGCTGGCTAACGCTTTGAATTCACACTAAATGGCGCATACTGCCCTGCATGTAGGTTTTCCCTCAAAAGAGTAGGGCCCCAAGCCAAGCTGTATCTTAAATCACTTGGGGGTGCTTTATTGCTTCCTCAACAGAGAAATGAGACCGTGCTTTAGAGCCGTTTCTGACAGGGAGGAATAACTCTGAGCCCCTCTGAGCTCTCTTCTCGGTGCAGTTAGAAGTCCCCATGTGAAAAACGATAGAATATCTTTTCATAAAAACCTTTAATGGAACCTGCATGGCTTCAGCCAAGAATAGAGAGCCAACTGTTATTACTGTTAGGAGGCTCCTCCACAAAGTCCCCTAAAGGAAGAGGAGCCGGGAGCTCAGAGCAGCTGTGTTATCTGTGACCACTCTGTTTAAGGTTTGAGTCTTCCTCTTGTCTGGAAAGCTTGTTTCACCATGCAGCCCCGCTTGGCTTGAATATGCTTTTAAACCTCTTATACTTGCAGACTTGAAGCAACATGAATAATGCTCCCTCAGGGTTCGAGTTTGACTTCTCCACTTGTTTTTTTCTTCGTCTTTCATTTCTGGCACATCTCCTTTCAGAAACCTCCTCATGTTTCGTATTGCATTTTTTAGTCACAGACAAATACCAGTTCAAACCTGAGCCTGTACTTTACCGCTTCCGCTACGACGATGGCACCTACCACCCCAGAAGTGACATGCATGATGTCATATCTAAGGTAACAGTGCAACAGTAGAGCCCAATTTAATATAAACAACATTTTACACACCTATCACTAATGTAATGGAGATCTGCTCTCTCGTTTTTCTCAGGGTGTTCGGCTCTTCTGCCGTCTTCACAGCCTCTTCACTCCTGTCATCAGGTAAGCAGCCATTTTCCTTTCCACACCATTGCAACTCAGCCAGGTGGGGCTCCAGTAGCTTAGCATCTGACTCGTGCTACTAAAAATAACTCCACCACAAAGCAGCCAGACTGGAGGAGAGAAATATCACGGTGAACTATGAGCTCATTGTTTTTAAAGAGGAACTGACTTGGGCGGAGTTGGCACAGATGGTGATGGAGTGCGGCCGGGCCTGTGGATGATCGAGCTTGGCAGGTTTTATCTGCCCGGTCTCAAAACACAGATGTGGTGAAGGAAGACTGAGTCTATCAGATGTTAGTTTGGGTACATATGGGACACAGATAAATGGCTGACATTGTGATGAATGTTGGTGCTTTTGAGATTTGGTATCCAGCATTTAATAGCCTTTTGGAAAATGACTGCATGTAAACAATGCGATAAGTCACAGATAAAAGTTCCAATGCTTGGCTGTGGAAAGAGTTGTGGTAGCGGAAATCACTCCTAACTAGAAGTAACAAGGTTGACTTATTAGCTTACTTCCTTAAGCTTTCAACCACATCACATGGTCCTCATCAGCATAAAAGTTTGTTGTTCTGAGATTGGCAACTTTAACCCTCCTCAACTTTTAATTCCTAAAAATCCTAGATATTAAATTTAAACAACTACTGAACATATCAGCATCTCCAGAACAATGGCTTGTATATCTCCATAACAATATCCTCTGATGAAGACCAGACCAGAAAAGGCTAGGATGAAGCATTGGAGCGGTGCGACACATGCCTCAGACAAAAATAAAGTCACGATGCTGCATTTTTCTGAGCTTTAAGTAAGCCAACATGGGCGGGAAATTCCCAAAATGCTATGGATGAAACTTAAATAGCTTGTGAGCTTACATGCATGAAAACTAAGAAATGTTTTCCTCTTTCTATTCTCTGTTCTCCAAATAAGACTGTGTGATGTGGTCAAAAGCTCGGGAAACAAACTAATAAGTAGACCTTGAATTTTGTGATTGTTACGTCAAAGGATATTGTCAGTTTTTGTACTTTCCCCTGCGGCTAAATCCAAACCTACGGCTGATTTTTGGTCATCTGTTGTGTCTCTACACTATGTTTAGATCACATGACTTGGTCCATTCATCACAGCTACAAATAGTTTCTATTATAAAGCATTTCACAGAAGCCTCTCAGTTACAATAAACAGGTCTTAGACATTTCGCTGAGGGTGATTGACGGTATATTGATCCTGTGGTCCGGCACGGAGTCGTGCTGCTGGAAGCAAACATTGATTCCAATTCTTCAAAATACAACATGACACAAAATAGCCATTTGATTTCTGAAGTTCAGCGCAGTTGTTGTCAAAGTCTTAGGCCTGAAATCGGAAGAGGTTTCTGTGTTGCGTTATATCTCATTCAGACACGCAGTTAATTGGTAATTAGTGTAAACATGTGAAACCAGAAACATCCAGCATGCCCATGAAATAGTCATTTAAACTTAAATCCGAAACAGGTGTTTTTTGAGCTATTTTGGCACGTGTGACGAAACACCGCTATGTCCAGCAGAGTTCGACGTGGAGCAGACTCGTTTTATAGAATCATTTGCAAGCGTTGCGTTGGTTTTCTAAGTGTCTTCAATTGCAGTCGATTAGTTTCTGAGGTGCAGGCTGCTAATGTGTTTTACCGCGAAGCAGGTTACCTATTTATGCTGGATTTTAAAAAGCCTGATGAAAAGCTTTAATTTCACACCAGTAAAACTGTCCCATAGCTGAAGGGGGCACACACATCCTGCATGTTTTCCAGCAGAGAAGCATCTCTGTAGTTCTGTTTGATCCAACAACTAAAAACCCTAAAGGGTGAGTTTATGCGTGTGTGTGTGCACGTGTGTGTGTGTGTCAGCATTCAGTCCATCAGCATTTGTATTGAGGCCAAATCTCTTTGTGTAAAAACTCTTGTTGGTGCACTAGAGTTGTGTGTGTCGTTAGCCAGCATATCTGTGCAGTGTACTCTTACTAAGAGCCCAGTACAATGCATCACAGGGCCTGGGAATGCCAGGGTTTAATTGGAGCAACCAGCCCTTGCCTAATTAGGTATAATTTCCTGGCAGAGTGACAGCAAAGAAGTAACAGGAGGGGACTTAAGCTACGAAACCCTCACACCCCCACACAGCTTCTCTTCCTCACAAAAAAGCTCTGAATCCACTCTAGGGGATCTGATCTGATTACACAGTTTAAAATGTCCACTATCAGCTAATACTGTGTACACATATTTTAATGATGCAGTGAGAAGACATTTCGCACGGGGAGGCTTGTAAACCCACACAACACAGCGAAGGTGACTCATGAATTATCTTCAGAAAAAAACGGAAAAACTGATATCACGGTTCAGCGTCGGAGAAATATTGACAAGTTTTCTTCATTATGCTGAAGAATTCTCCGGAAACTCAATATCTATGGATGTAGGTGTGGGATTTTCAGAATAACTAACGATAGGGTACACTGTGCTTGAGTAATTCATCAGGACTGAAGCAGTTGATTAAAGCTTGAACTTTCAATGCGCTCTGTATAATATATTCCAAAGAATGCTTTGAAAATGCAACATTTGCCTTCATCATCCTCTCCTAACAAAATGTCAAAGCAAACTTTCCTCTTGGACAGCAAGTTAAAAACCACCTCTCTGACCTTTCCCTCTGTTACTCCTCACACTGCTGTTTCCTAATGCCGGACATATGGCTGCCCACTGAACCGCTTTTTTTCCGCCCATCTTTCACTCTGACAGCCTCGCTGCGTACCAGCCGCTCTATCCCCATCTCACCATGTCGAGGATCGCATTCAGGGGGAAAACAGAGTTCATTTTGCCTCTTCTGGTCCAAGTGGTTTATGCATGGCAAGGGCATGCATAATACCAACACTAGGGTCCTCGTCAGAAACCATCACAGGCTGTCAGATACAATTACGCAGCAAAATTTTCCATTGTGGAGGAAACAGGGCAGCATTTGGCCTCTCACGCTTCACATTATGAAGAGTTTTAGACAGCTGAGATTGGACTTTAACTTGGCACACATGTCATGTTTGACTTGCCTGAACTGTGTGTGCGTGTGTGTGGTTGTGTGTGTGTGTGTGTGTGTGTGTCCGAGTGAGTGTTTGCATGTGGTGGAAATGGTGAAGTGGTGTAAGTCACGGTGGTTCTGGACTTTCCCGCCCTAGAGCTAGGCCCCTGTGTGTCCCCGGAGAGGCCCCTGCGTTCATGGGAAAGTCACAGCTCGATTTCAGACAGCATTCTCTGGGCCTGTGCGGCCGTGTGGGTAACACTGAGAACAGCAACACCGAACTGACATGGGGCACCCTAGTGCCAAACGCTGCAGAGGCCGTTACCAGCCATGCTCGGAGGAATGCTGTTTTGTTGTCACCAGCTGTCAGAAACTCACTTAGATTTATGACGCAACTGCCAGAGCTTGAAAAGTGACCACGCCTTGCTGACAGTGGGAATTATTAGTCCTCTTTTAAGCATTATGTTTAAATAGACCAAGCAATTACTGCTCTGCATGTTCGCCATCTGGGTTTAATACAGCTAAACTGAATGACGGAGTTGAATAGTAACATGGCATAGTTTATGTCCAAGTTTAAAGGTATATTTTTCTTTTTCTATTCCTTCTCATGAGGTTTTGTGCCCTTTTGCCCATCCAGGGATAAAGACTACCATTTGCGGACCTACAAATCAGTGGTGATGGCCAACAAGCTGATAGACTGGCTTATTGCACAGGTAAGGTCAAAAACTGCTTGATCTGCAGTAATGGTTGAGCAATATTACCGTATATAGGTATATATTCTTTCAGTGGAATCTTATGATTTGATCATATAGTCCTGCTGTTTTTCTGAGGTAATGCCTAACTTGAAACACATCCATTCTATTGTTCTCTGCGTCGTTTTTTGCCGGTCACTTCAAATGTGCAACAGAGGAAAGAAACCGATACAACAAAGTGTTTCTTTCTGCCATCAGACTTGAGACTCTCCGCGGAGCCAAATAGGAAACGAAGAAAGAAAAGCGGAATTGATTTGACAGCTGAGCTTTATTGACTTTGACAGGAAGCTTTGAGGTTGACAGATTGATAGTCCTGTTCAGGATGACAACAAAGAAATGAAATGTATATGGCGACCACCACAGAATCAATGGCAGACATCACATGTTAGTGTGTGCATATAATTGCGTGTGTGTGGTAGTCTATATGAATTTGACCCCAGCCGGCGAGTAGCTCCCACTGGGACTTCAAGAGCTGTCACACCATGTTGTCTAGACGTGATTTTGGCAGTGTTTAAGATGGAGCGTGGAGTGGCTCTCCTGGCCTCGGGGCATTTGGATGAAGTAACAAAGGAAGGGGGAGTACGAGTGTGACATTTCCCTAAACACAATGTCCTTTGTTCTGTCTCTCTTTTTGCTTCATTTTATCTCATTCTCTTTTGCCTTTCCCCCCCTCGACTCATTTACTCTCTCCTCTTCTTGCTTAAATCTGTCTCATTTTTCCACTGCATCCTCTCGTTCTCTTTCTGTTTTCTCCTGGTGCAGGGAGACTGCAGAACCAGGGAGGAAGCGTTGATCTTGGGGGTGGAGCTGTGCGACAATGGCTTCATGCATCACGGTACGGCACTTTTCCCTGCCGAGGGGTTTCGACAGAGCAAAAGAAAAAGAAACTGTGATCCTGCTGATCACAAACCGTGGAATCCTCGCCATCATTGACCAAATGAGAGTTGAATGTTTTGGAGAAACCGCACAGAGGACGCCTGGCATTAAGCATCCTGTTTTAGAACACAACCACTCTTGTTCTCTTTCCATTTCTACTTATAATCCCTTTGACACACTACAGAAATAGAACATTTTTTCCAATCCACTGAATGAATTTGTATGTGTGCATATGTCTGGTTAAGGCTCTGACTGCATTCAAGCATACTGTCATTAACTCCATGCATACTTGTGTGCATATGACTTAAGTAACCGAGCACAGGATATGTGCATGGCTTGCTTTAGCTGTGAGAACTTGGCACGTAACGCATGGATGTTTGTCAGCTTAAGTGCAGAACTTGTCAGTAGCCATGGTTACAGTTTGTTTATCTGAGTCAGGCTTGTTTTTAACTCTGCACTTCCCACGTGCCAAAGTCCACATCATGCACACTGCTGTATGAGTCACAGTGTGTCTCCTCGTACCTCTGATGTAACTGAAATGAACTGCCCACAGTTCAGGCCTCACACTACAAATTACCATCACATCTATGAAGCACAGCAGTCTCAGTCATCAAACTTCCTACTTCCTGTCACTTCAACAGTCTTCAGGGTAATTTTTACCATTCGTGCCAGTAAGTTTTTGGCCCGACGATGTAGCTATTAAAACTGCTGGCGCTGTATCTGATCTTGAGGGGAATGAAGTGAGGGATGGAGGTAACTCTTGTTTTTCCCCTCAGGGCTATTTTTTCATTTTATAAATTGAAGTTGTGTTGAAGGCGTTATGTTGCCACGGAGACTGGGTTCATTCGAAAGCGATATTTTGTGACAAATGCGGGGACTCCCTTTCTTTCATGATGTGAATTAGTGCAATTTGGGATACATAGTGCTTGGGCATGCTCCATTTGGCATCTGACTAATAATGATTAAACCTCTGAGCTTAATGCAAAATGTTTGATTGATAATTTAAAAAAAAAAATGTTCTGCTTCTGCAGAGCACCAGACACTGATGTGTAAAGACGTCAGTGTCACATTAATCTTACTACGTCCAAAAACAAGGTCTTCAATTAACGATCAATAGACAGTTTGGGTCTTTGAATGAGAACTTGCTTTAACTTAATATGGTTGCGTTATACATGTGCTTATTTTTTCTGCATTATTGAAACATGGCTATCCATTGGTTTCCAATAACGTCTCTACAATTCATCAAGCCTTCATTAGTGTTTGTCAAAGGCACAGAGATGTTTTGAGGTAATGCAGTGCATATTTTTCAAATCCAGCAGCTGTCAAAAATGCATTAGCATGAGAAAGTTTATGTTACTTTGTCAACAATGACTGTTCGCTTTGATTGATTACACAATTTGAGCAAGAGTCTGTTCACTGATTTCCGCACGATTTAAATGGAAACCAAAAACAACAAAAATCTAAAACAAAGATGTCTGTAATTACACATGGTCAAGGAGCTATTCAGCAAGTTTCATTTCAGTTGTTTGTTGATCTGATATTCATTCACGTTTGACTTTGTTGTTGCTTTCTTCAGTGCTGGAAAAGAGTGAATTCAAGGACGAGCCTTTGTTGTTTCGTTTCTTTGCTGACGAGGAGATGGAGGGTTCCAACACCAAACACAAACCCATGAAGCACGACCTGAAAATAGTCGAGAATGTCATCTCCAAGTCTCTCCTGGTGAGCGCTCTCTAACAGTACTCTTTGGTGGCTTATTGATTAGCTCTCAGTCTGTCCAGCATGCTGTGACTTTGCTGTAACTCACCCACATCTCAAAACAAACCAGCAGCACAGTAAGTCATTAGGAAGCCCACAGCTGTGAGGAGGAAAAGTCATAGCGCTGCAAAAGTCCATTTTATACCTCAGTAAGCATTCTTTTCAGAGGGGTGGGCAAATACGAACACGGCTGCTATCAGTCTGTAGCAGTATCTGCTTCTGGTGTGTGTATTTGCGCTCTGTAAAAATGTCTTGGTCTGCTGGCTTGGGATTTTGCTGATGGGATGACGTGTCGTTTTTTTTTCCCCAGATAAGACCCAGTGATGGAGGCTACGGCTTTACCCTGGAAGAGAGGAACAGAGTCCCCATCATCAAATCTGTAGAGAAGGGTTCCCCAGCTGAGGTGTGAATGCACACACATGCACACATCACGTTTGCTCCACACATGTACTTTTTTTTAACACAATGGACACAAAGAGGACAGAGAACAGGTTTATGCATTACATGATACAGCACAACTAATGTGAAGGCTTCCTCTATTTAGGACTCCCCAGTTCTATCTGTTACTGTAATGACAGCGCTGTCAAAACCATGGACTTAAGTCCAGATGGTTGCAATTTAACTTCAGTCAATTGCACAAATTTACGTTCCCCGAAGTTGAATTGTACGTGGAAAGCAATTTCTAAAGCAAATTCCTTTTCCCGCCTCTGCAAATCCACCGTGCGCAACGATTTTATTTCATTAATTGATTTCCAAAAAGGTTTTACTTTCAGTATTAGACAGTGTGGAGCAAATCCATGTAATCCCTGCTATAGCAAAGTAGCACCCAAGATCCAAGGGTGTTTTTAGCTTTATGGTTTTCAGACTGTGGTTCAGTGTATCCTCTTTTTCTGTATTTAATTTTTTGTTTTCCAGAAGTTCTGCTCCAAAGCTGTGACGCCTTTATAGCAGAAGCCTTTTGTTGTTAAAATGTGGTTCGATCATCAGTCATAAAAAATCAAAATCTCTAAACTGTTTGCTCCTAAACTAAACCTGCTTTATGGTGATGGACACTGATGCTAACATTAGAAGCATTTTCATGAAGCAGAGCACATTAAAGGGCGCCATATTTTCTGAGGTCTCCTTTGGTGTTTAGCTTTGATCTGCTGGATGGAAATGGGACAGAGGAGTCTGAAGGCAAATATGATCAATCTAAGCGCACGACCCGTAATTCCCTCCAGCCCTGAAGTAGCACTGAATGTGCCTGGAAGGTCTGGATTGCATATTGCATTTTGTGTGTTTGCTTTTAAATATTCAGTCAGAGACAATGAAATCCACAACAGGATCCAGCTGTACACTCATAGATAAAAGCTATCCCATAGTGTCTGGGAGTGTGTACACTTTTCTTTGTGATATATAGAGATCCTTTGGGAATATTGCTGTTTTTAAACCAGAAAAGCTAACTTCTGATATTAAAACATGATGCTGGACTCTGTACTTTTCCATCACCTATTCTTTTTTCTTCTATTCTGTTATAAGATGGCTGGCCTGGAGGTGGGGAAGAAGCTGTTTGCCATAAATGGAGACCTGGTGTTCCTCAGGCCTTTCTCTGAAGTGGAAGTCCTCCTCAGGCAGTGTTTCAACAGCAAGGGACCCCTCAGGGTGCTTGTCAGCACCAAGCCAAGAGAGTACGTCTGATCTCCATATGCACGTGCATTAATCTGTGCATACTATATGTGTACAGGATAACAAAGAGACATTGTCAAAGTCATGTCGTATCAACTTTCCTATTTTCCCTCCCCTTGTACCCAGGACGGTAAAGATTCCGGACTCTGCTGATGGATTGGGTTTCCAGATTCGTGGTTTCGGTCCATCTGTGGTCCACGCTGTTGGGAGAGGTAAGAGATCGCCACCTCTACCACTTGAGCTGTCTGGCCTCATCAGAAAAAGGGCCTCCCATCACCTTTTTGCTATTGTGGCACAGCTGGCAAGCAGCTGCCACAGCAATCTTTGGGGGAGTGCGTGACTTGGCCACAGGAGGCCAATTTTCCTCGCTCATGCTCTCCATGTGGCTCAGCTGGTTGGTTCATGGTGCTGCCAAAACAGAGAATTATCTGGTTATTAGTCAACTTCCCGCATTGCACTAATTCCCATTTACCTCTCCGCATTTTTCCTTCATGGTTCAGGTCCTCCGTCTGATGGAGAAGTGCGGATCTTTTTTTTTTTTTTTTTTCAAAAGGGTGTCTCTTTTTCTCCAAACACAGCATGTTTAGTAGCACTCCTCTCAGGTCTGGCACAAGATAGGATCCAATCCAAAAACAATCCATGGCCTTGTCTGGCTGTTCTCAGGGGAATTGAATCTTGTTTTTTTTTCCCTTTAAGCAATCTAAGTGGGATAGCAGGGTAGAAATGTTCTGGGTAGGTGTGTTTGTGAGAGAGACTGTGACTGTGACTGTGCTTGTGTGTCTGTGTGTGTGATGGCCTGATGATGTGGTTGCCTGGGAACCTGCTGTGTGTTGAAGTAGATGCTCTGATCCCCCGAGACAAACCTGATGATGTAGGAGGTGTCTAATCCCTTGGATTGTCATAACAGCTGCTGTCCCCTGGTGTCTAAGGTCAACAGGAGCAGGTAATACCAATTAGAGACAGAGACAGGAAGAGGTGAGACAGGGAGATCATTAAAAATTCATTTCAAATTGCACCTTCGGTGTATTCTCGTTGTTGATATTGGCACCGTTGCTGCCGGTTAGCTGTCGTTTCTGTGGTGCTTTTCACGCCGCACGTCTCCAAGGTCACTCTTTGTTAAAAAAGTTTGTGGTTTGACCAGGTCAGTCCTTCACATTGGTTGAAAGTGAAATATTTCAATAACTGCAAGATGAAATTTTGTACAAACATTCAGCTGACTTCCAGTTTTCCTGTAAGGCAACAAGCAAGCAAGAAATTGGGCCGATAGTTTGTTTTTTGACCAAATACTACAAACTATTTTTTCTAATTAGCAAATGTTAGTAGTGCTGACATGCTAAACTAAGGTGATGAAAGCACTGATAATAGCACTGAGCCATGAACTATCCCATTCTTCTGCAACTAAAATATAAAACAAGACACACCTGAGGCAGCCTGTGTAAATATTAATAAATAAATGCTGTTTTCAACCTGCAAGCAAAAATAGATACACACACACACACACACACACACACACACGAAGCAAACCAAGCTGAATAACATGAATGTTAGAAGACTGTATCTTGTACCACACTTGTTTAATCCATGTCCTGGCCTTGTCTGTGGTCTGCTTTTATTATTAAGTACAGTCGATCTGTCTAATTACTAAAACAGCAGAGAAACTTCAGCTTTATCATTTTATTCTTACAGTACTTAGCAAAAGGAATCCGGTTTCTGTATATTGCAATTTGAGGTATGCCCAATGTGTGTTTAAGGAGCTATGAAAACAAATGGTAGGAATATTTAGTCTGCCATGCACTTCCTTCTGATAGCTGTAAACCTTGAAGTTCTCTTATGGTCTGAATCACATCCCTCAAAGAGGCCTCCGTCTACCCCAGATAAACAACTTCCCTCCTCTCTACGCGCTCTCTCACACTCCTCCAGAGCTGCCAAAACAGGAAACTAAAGTTGCAAATTCAAAGACGAAAAAGGAATGTCACTCAGCCTAATTTTGTGTACAGGATGTGGAATATGTCACAGTTATTTTTTTGGGACGTGCCGGCGGGTTGTTTCATCCGGATTCCGCTTTCACCTGCATAATTACGTACAGTAGTTATTTGCCCTTGACATCTCTCCTTTTCCTCTTTCCTTGTATCCGTCTCACCCCAGGCACCGTGGCAGCCATCGCCGGCCTCCACCCGGGCCAGTGCATCATCAAGGTGAATGGCATCAATGTAAGCAAGGAGAGCCACGCCAGTGTCATCGCTCATGTCACCGCGTGCAGGAAGTACAGACGGCCTACACAGGTGAGGCGGGAGGAGAAGGAAACGGGGAGTAAACAGAGGATTTTGAAAAGTGTTACTTCAGGGGGAAAGAGTTCACCCAATATTTAGTGTATCACACATTCTGTGTGAATACTGTGAAGATATATTCCCCTGAGATTATCCCCCCTGCAATTGTGTTTGGTTTGGAGGTCACACATTCATTTCCCATGACCTACACTTGCACAGAAAGTTAATATAATTTGAAATGTATGTTAAGTGATCTGATAGTTACGCAATGAAACTAAAAGGAGCAGAAGTGTGGGAGATTATAAAAGAACAAAAGGCACAAGAAAATGGGAAACAAAGACTAGTTGACCGTGAGAATGAAACACAGCAGACAGACATAGCTCCCGTTTACCTTCATCTCTCTCTCTCTCTTTCTCTCTCTCTCTCTGACTCCCTCTTTCCTTCTCTTGGGTCATTACGCAGAAATAATAGTAGTTTTGGCTCCTCCAGCGCTGACCCCTGGCTCACAGTGGTGGGCCTGCTGTGGGAGACTGGCAGGCTGCAGAGAGGTGGGAAAGGATCTGGGGGTGGCTGGGGCTCAGAGTTGGTGAGATCCCTGAAGGGAGGGAGGAGAAAGATGAAGGAAAATATGGTGGATAAGCCAGCCAAGGTTTTTTCTTTTTTCTTTTTTTTTTACCCTGGGAGAGTGGTTGACAGCCGACTTGTGGTGGGCAGAGAAAGCAAGTTCAGTCCACCTGTTGAAGGTGGGGGGGGGAAAAAAACGTGTGAAAATAGAAACCTAAGGGTGTGTGCATGGTGTGAGTTAGTGTAGTGTGTCACTATAATTGAGCCCCGTGGGGACTTACTGAAGCACTTCAGGGTTCTAACACCACTGGAGATCTGGTTTACATCAAGTATGGACACAGAGGAACCGCCCTCTCTCTCTTTCTCTGTCTCTTTCTGTGTGTGGTTGTACGCTAGAAGACCACAGACCAGTAGGCAGGCACAGCATGTAGCCTTGGCAGAAAACCCACTGTGGGCTTGGGTGTGGAGATGAGAGAACAGACCCAGACAGATACACAGACACACACACACAGAGCTGTGTGGCACACTAGAGAGAGTTGATGAGATTGGCAAGGGTTTGCTTTTGCGGTCTCACCAAGCACCGTATTCCCATATGTTTGTGATGGCTTTTCACTGTATGCTTTGCCAACCCAACTGTGACACTGCACACCATATCTGGGCAGAATCAGCTAAACATGCTGTATCAAACCCAAACCTCAGCTCAAGTATACACACACATACATACACGCACACAAAGACACACACAAGAGCTCTGTGTGTCTTATTTCTTTCTCATTTTCCATCCTTCTGGCGACAGAATGCCACCTGTAAACCACAATTTTGACTCAGTTTAATTCTAACACACAGAAGTTTTAGAGTTCAACACAAGTTCAAAGTTTTCTATAATTAGAAAAATCCAATTATTTGATGGAGACAAACATTTATGAGTAAAGTTTTTTGTTAATTCTTCTTAAAGTGATGTGTCATCTCTTGCCACAAGCGTTCTGTTTCGATCGTTTTCCTAAATTCTGTGCAAAAACATTGAGCAATGAATTCTTTCATTGTAATCCTATGCAGCAAGATACCATTAAGTGGGTGTACAACAACAGTGAGAGCGCCCAGGAGGACAACCAGAAAACAAACCAGAAGCCAACGCCTGAGGAGAATGGAGACGGCTTTGAGTGTAAAGTAGAAGGTGACCATACGCACACACACACACACACATGAGCACAGGAAACTACAGGAGAATTACTCCTACGGGAAAAGACATTCCACTCAAGGTGTCTGTGGATGTAACGCAGGCTTGTTCACGGGAACACAAGCCCTGTTGGGCTCTCCAGTTAACAAGTCAGACGCAGCTCCAAGCAAGCTCATCTGGAGAGTGTTAGTCTGTGAATAGTCGCCTCTTCTGGCTCATCAAGTGTTAATTTTCCCCCTACGATTTATGGATCCCAATGAGAAAGTAAAACAGGAGAGCTATTCCCCTTATAGCAAACAGCTCCGGAGCAGGATTTATTGCCATATTAAGTCTTCAAGTTAGCGTAGGGCTGGTTAACTTAAAGCTCTTGGAATTGCTCATCATTTGGTGATTTTGGGGGGAAGCCATGCGCAGAGGGTCTTCCTCTGAAATGAACTGCAGATTTGGTGGTCTGAGGCCTCCTACAGTGCCGAATGCGCTCCGATGAGAACACTTCCTGCGGTGAAGATCGTGAAACTTTGTGTTTATCGCAGAACACGATCAGAACATCATTTGCGTGGTCCATGCCTGCGTGCTGCCAGAAATCTGTTTTCACCACTGTCTCTTTGTACTTCTGCATTTTCTACAATCTCAGAGGTGATGGACAAATTCAACACCATAGCCATCATCGACGGGAAGAAGGACCACGTGAGTCTGACAGTAGACAACGTCCACCTGGAGTACGGAGTGATGTACGAGTATGACAGCACAGCCGGCATCAAGTGTCACGTGCTGGAAAAGATGGTGGAACCCAAGGGATTCTTCAGCCTCACCGCGAAGGTCTGTTCAGTTCCACAATATGACCTGATATCTACTACTCAGTAACAATACACGTGTCAGGATTAATGACAGTATGTCCAGTTAAAGATTCTGTTCATCTGAACTGAGCTTTAGGCTGATTGGTTGGTTGAGCATCTGGTTAATTAATGTGGGAAATTAAAGCTGTTTATTTTTTATTAGGTAATTCAATAAATGTGTTTTATTCAGTTAAGCCTCCAGGCCAGATTACCCACAAGACACCAGGTTCACTTCATGGCAGTTTTTTTAATTGAAGCACAGAATATTTACACTTTTACCTACAGTATATTTGATATGCCGTCTTTTATAAGGGCTTTGTGTTGAAATCTTGTCGTAATACCTTTATTATTTGATTGATATGCCTAAATTGAGCATATTCCTCACCACATTTGTGTTTAATCAGATGCATCGCATGTAGAAATCATCATAAACCTGCAATGTGCTTTGCGCTGTGTGGGAGGACGAGGCCCTCACCTAACGGCGATTACTTAGAATTTATGAAGCAAACCCGTTGTTTAGGCTCTCACATCGTGCAGCAGTCTGTGGATAACATAGAGAGACAGGGGGAAAATTTTTATTACCTTTTAGCAGATGAATAGCGCTGCTGTTGGTATTCATCACCTCAGAGCTGAGCTTCACTTGATGAGGGAGAATAATGAAGACATAAACAAACCATGAAAACGCTTCTGTCTTTCACCGAGGAGCAGCAGATGAACCTGACTGATCAGGACATTCATTTTTCTTTATGTATTATTATTTTTATGTGTTGGCTGTTTGTTTCTGAATTTCTAATGAAGAACTTTGTAATGGCATCTCTCCTCCTCCACCTTTTTTTTTTCCCCCCAATTTGAATACTTAGCCGGATACAGCCAACAGCTCCCCCGCTGCGTAGATTGAGTGTCTTGATGCTAGTTAAAACTGACAGCTTTATTTTAGTCATGTTAGTTCCCGGCTGTGTTAAGTGCATGCTTTTTACATCCCAGCGGCGATGTTCACAGAATGATCATTATTGATTTAAGATACACAGAGGAAAGAAGATTCACTCAGACTTGATGCACACATGCTGGCCTGGGAAATAAAACACAGTTTGCAGCATCCTTCTGCCAAATCTCATGATGAACAACATCAGTCTTCTTCATGGTAAATTAGCAGAGATCACAAGTTGGGTTCATGTCTAAAACTGATCTAGAATTTACAGCCCCAGTGTTCTAAAGTCTTTCAAAGCAACATCTTAAATGAAAGTCAATGACATAAACACAAATAAAACCTGCCATAGCCGTCTGACTATAAGTAGTTTCCAATTCCTCCGGAGTGAAAGTAAATTTAGTATTATTATAAACATCTGCCCCAGCAGTCCATTATGTCCTCTGAGATTTGTGTGATGTTGAATTTTAATACAGGTTTTTTTTTTTTTTGTGCTCCAGTCTGCTATTACATTTCCTCCCCTGCTTTTGTCTCTCCTCCATCGGGCATCTCATTAAGGCGGCTCAGAGATTTGTGTCTCTCTTCCTCCTCGTATCTAATCTTTGATCTGGAGAGTCTGAGTCTACATACGTGCAGCATATGTATCAGAATCTGGGGGTTTATCTCCATTTATCAATAGCGCATGGAAATTTTGAGATATCCTGTTTAAACTGCTCATGAAACGCTCTAGAGGAATGAGCCCCCCCAGCCGAATGTTATTCTGTTTTCCGTTGAGAAAGAGCTTGTTCATTCATTTACATCCCATTAGTTGTTTTTTTTTTTTTTTTTGTTCGGAAAGAGATTTTAGAGGCATTTGCGTAGAAGTTAATCATCCCTGTCTTTGTTTGCCCTTTCTCTGACCAGATCCTGGAGGCGCTGGCACGTAACGATGACACGCTTGTGCAGATGTGTGGCAGGTTAAGTTTCAGCTGTGATGTGATCCCAGAGGAGCTGCAGGTACGCTTCAGTGCCATGTGTGGTGAAAGGGTGGAGCACATTAATCGGCGTATCACCAACTACAGAAAGGTAACTATCCTGTGCTGCTGTGACAAACAAAAAGGCACTGATACAGTATTTCTCTTCACTGTTAGCTGCATACGTATACATATTTTTACACAGATTGGAACCATAATTGCTCCTCTGCAATTCTCTGTAGATTGACAGTAATAGAAACAGTATGCAGCCTGTGTAGAAATGTCACTTTTACCTAGTTTGCGCTGTGGTTCCATGGTGTGGTTCTTGTCCTTAAAGAAAGAGTTGAAATCCTGCTGAACCACTTCCCCGTAGATGCACCGTGATGGAATTTCTATAGCAACCTCCACTGAGGAAAACATACTGAAAATGTAAAAGACGTAGATGTCCTTGATGGATGCTGGCTGTCATCAACATGTCAGAGTGCCTGAAACACAAGTGTCAGTGTGTGAAGGCTGCTGTGCTAGAATGTAATCAATTGACCTGAGACCGAGGCAGAAATATAAAGATATCTGTCAGTATCCTGCAAACTTGTCACTGAGTTTGTGAGTATGTGTGCAATATGTAGCATTATCTGGTGCTTTGTTTGTAACTAGGTTACAGCTGGTTGTCGACAGAGCCAAAGTATTTTCAGCGCTTTTCATTCACATCTGTAAGCATCTGTCTATAGGCCAAACATCTCAATGCGTGCAAATGTGCGTGAGAAGGAAAAAGCAAAAGATCTGACTCAACATTCGAGTGGGCCTTGGATTAATTACCAGTCACTTATAAATAGCCCTGCGCAGCCACAGCCAGGACTTGTGTTGTGTAAGATCCCCTCCTGCACTGGAGCATTCCTTCTCAGACCCCTAGAGAGAAAGGAGGGGGGAACCAAAGTGGAAGAATGAGAGAAGAAGCAAGAAGCGCGAGAGGAGGAAGGATGAAAGAGGAAGGAACTGACATGAAGAGACAGAATAGATACAAGGATGAGATGTTAACCCGAGGCGAGGCGCATGGAAATAAGAGTTCACAAACCTCCAGAGGCAGAGATGTGGTGAGGCTCTTTGGTCTCAAGAGTAGGTCAGCTCATGGTCCATCTGGAGCACATCATCTCACTCGGAGCAGCAGCTTCATACTGCAGCTATCTGAGATAACGGAGGGGACATGTTTGGTTTAAGTTCCTTAGGTAACACATACATTATGTTGTGTTTATACCGCTTGACAGCCCAAGTTGCTAAAAACTGATCCGACGGCTCATGGCATCTACTGTGTAAAAATCCAAGACAGGATGTGATGTGAGGGTTCAAGGAAAGTGCAACCGAATGTTGCAAAGAAGGAAAAAATGTGTTTGTGATATTCTGTATCAGCTCTATTGGATCCGAGCAGTCCTTCGGGCTCCCTGTGTATTTTGTTTTACATGGAGATGCTATCTCGTAGCACAGCAGGGATGGGTGGAGTTTGATGTCCTATACAAGTTTCATAGCATTAAACCACCAAGGAAGTTCAACAGCGTATGCTATCCATGTGCTGTTATCCGAAAGAATCTTTATTTTATTTTGTCAGTGGGAAGTGTGTTTGATATTGCTGCAATAAAAATAAAGCCGCAGTTCCTTTGCAACAAATTCAAGACATGAACTCACATCCCCGGAGGTTACAAATCAAATCACGAGCAGCAAAACATAATTTCATCATATAATCTTACAAAATGACGATATGAGCTGCTATACATCAGCTTGATTTAATTCACATCAATACAAATGATAAATGTGTGTTGGCGTCTGGGCTTCTTCGCATATGTGAGCAATGATGATGGTATGTGTCTGTCTTGGATCTTTGATTTGGGTGAGACGTTTGAGCAGTCACATAAAATATAGAAAGTGTACAGTAATGGGTGTTTAAACTTCCTCTAGTGCCCGCTGTCATGCATGTGAAACAGAACAGCACATGCAGTTGACAGGTATTGCTGCAGCGTGTTTCAGATGGAGCCTTTTATTCTTGTGCCGGTCAGGTACAAAGACTTTTGAAGTCTGTTCTCTCATTTCAATCCCTATTCCCTACTTTTGATTACTATTGATTGTGAACCTGCAGCCAATATGATCATGCAATAAGTGCCATTATAGTACAATATCTTTCCCCATATTTCTCAAAAATTATCACGCTTCTCTCTCAACTTTCTTTCACAGTTTGCTCGGGTTCTGAAGAACAGAGCGTGGCCCACCTTTAAGCAGGCTAAAGCCAAGGTGTCCCCCCTCCACAGCAGCGACTTCTGCCCTACGAACTGTCATATCAACGTGATGGAGGTGTCCTACCCAAAGACCACCACCTCTCTGGGTAGTGCCTTTGGTGTGCAGCTGGACAACAGGAAGAACACGCTGGAGAAGGGAGGACGCAGCGGCGCTGACCAGGGTGAGTAAGAGCAGGGAGTATGAAATCCTCACGATGCATCTGAATCTGCTGTGAAATCACAGAGTTTTTTTTTACTGGCGTGTTTGTTTTTTTGTCTCAGGTAAGCTGAACCCCATGGTTAACGTCCAGCATACTATCACCACTATGGCTGCACCATCGGGTCATAGCCTGGGCAGGACGGAGGGCCATGGCCTTCGTTTCCTGCTCAGAGAGGAAGACCTGCTCACCTTGGACGCGTACCAGAAACTCCTCTACAAGCTCACCACAGTTGTCAAGGAGATGGAGACACATGGCGCCCATATTCACGAGTGAGTGGCTATATGTGCATGCTTACAGTATATACAACATCTGTACCTGTACGGTCACATTAATGTCGAGATTCAAGTGGTCTAAATTGCAAACATAAACACCCGCACGAGAAACACATGTTTATCAGTCTCTCGTATGCACAGACCTCCTGCAAATCATTCCCATGTGAGACACGATGTTCTGTTTCATTAACTGGGATTGAGTTTGAGATTAATCTATTCCAACGTATTACCCACAAATTGCAAAACAAAGAGCGAAACGGATCTTTTTTGAAACACTTCATATCCCTTTTCGTTCACGATAGGAAGAGATACCGTCCTGTTGATTCTGTTTGACTTGATTGAAAATGTCCTTTGAAATCAGATTGCCTCATATAACAATCTGTAACTTTAGCAGCCTGGTCAGTGTGCTGCGTCTGGCACTGGGCGGGCATACATTTTGGTCATTACCCCAGCACCTCTGTGTGTGCGTGTGTGTGTGTGTGTGTGTGTGAGAGAGAGAGAGAGAGAAACAGAAAGAAAAGCAGTTTTCAGAAGTCAATTTGGTGGATTTTCTTCAGCGTATGTTGGCACAAGTTGTGCACAGGTATGCTCATGCTCCGTTTCTGCTCAGGATTTTAAATCTGATATTATATGTGTGTGTGTGTGTGTTAGATCAGGGTTTCCTGGCTGGCCACTCTGTGTTCAGTGCGGTCGCCGGGTTCATTGTTTGGTGGCGCACGAGTCTGTGGAAAGGAAATGGGAAACACCGCTCCGGTTTGACCTCCCCCACCACCAAACAGGAAATACAGTCTCAATGAAGTGGAGGGTGTGTCGTTAGGCCAGGTGCCCTCTGGAAATACCATTCAGCAACAATGGACGGCTGATATATGCATGCACAGTACAAAGAAACACACCAACGCACACAGACTTGCTTGTATGTTACTGATGTGTGTAAAACCTCTAAAATGATCAAAGTGTCAGATGTCCCCCGCAGACGTTGGTAATTATTCGTGGGAAGCTGACTGATTACAATAGATGCATGTGTTATGAATCTTCAGATGATCACCTGATTGATTTAGTCATTAGAAGTCTCCTCAGCGAAGGCAGCGGCATTCGGAGAATGACATTAAAAGTCGGTAGATGGAGCGGAGCTGTCACCTAACCGTGCTAATAATGAGTGAGTCCACAGCGGGGCTCTTAATGACTGCGTCTGGACAAATTTTGTCATGCTCCTGTCGGTGCCAATTAGTGTAGTCGTGTCCACATGCATTCTAATAGTCTGAGGCACAGCTAGCGACGGGATAATGACCTTTACCATCCGCTATCTGCTTAGACATGCAGACGTACACACACATGCCCACGCTGCGTGGGTGGGCATGTGTTCTGGATCACAACAGCGGAGCTACAATGGGTTGGGTTGGTCGTAGTTGCGGCCTGCATGCGTTACTCTGACCTCTGTGGGTGTGTGTTCAACCCTCCTGAGCTCTTCATTAGATTCGTTTGCATATTAACCTATTTGTTGACTGGCCTAGGGGTCAACATTACTTGTTTTGTTCACACACACCCCTTTCTCTGCTAGCTCTGCTAGTTTTGCCGAGGTCCTTCAGCGTCCCTTTGTCCCTGTCTCGTTATCTATATATGCCTTGCTTTCAACACACCCGTCAGCGCACATAGACACCGCCATTCTCCACTCACTGCGCTGGGTGTAACTCGCTTTGACAGCACCACTCTATAGTGATATAATAATGGACTGAAGTAGCCATATTTATGAAGCCTTTTCTGTGTGCTACGTGAAACACACCCCCACCATTCCCAACCCAAAGTCAAGAGAGGAAGTCTACTGGTACATTCATCGGAGATTAGAAATATCCTCAAGTAATTCAGGAAAGAAAACAACTGAATGTGGAGTGGTGTTACATAATTTCTTGGCTCGTTCTGGAGGAATCCATTTTGAGGCAGCGACCTGTGAACTTTTGCCTCTGGGCCACAGACGAGGGGGTCACAGCTGTGTGTGGACGTGCCCCGCGGCGTGCTTTATATCAGGACCTCCTCCCTTCCTGGATCAAATCCCCACCCTCCCCACTCTCCTCCTCCTCCTCCATTTTCAGATATTTTCCTTATTCTGCACACATCATTAATAGCATCCTGACTGACAGGGGTTTCACAGCTATAGGGCCCTCTGACATATTTACCTCAGTATGGATTAAAACATGCAAATGTCCTTTCGCAAAACTGCCTCATGTGGGGCTTTGTAATGCAAATGCGCTTATAGGTGCAGCGGAGCGATTGATGTCTAATGGTTTAATGTGTCGAAGTGTGCTAAAGAGCTTCCTGTGAGAGATTAAGAGATCTTTCTGATTGCCTGCGATAAGCAGCGGCGCACTTTGGCCCACTCTGGTCTGTTTTTCTCCCCCTCTTTTCCTCTTTCTGTCGAAGCCCCTTCTCTGATCCAGTCATTGTTATTCTCTCTCGCTCCCTCCGATAGTTTGCGCCCCAAAGGCCCCAAACTGCGCTCACGTCTTTATTAACCAATAGCCAATCACAGAGCCCGGAAAGCTTCTCCATGGCGATGGAATGCCACTCTGCTTTGGAGGGGCATTGTGGTGGCTCCAGGAGTGGACCATAATGAGGGCATCTCTGTGGCCTCGTCGGCCTGTGAATGGGTAAAAAAGGGCATCAATGAGAGAGAGGAATGGGGGGAACGGAGAGGTGTTTAACGGGATAAAGAGGCATCACAATCTGAGATGCATTTGGGGAGCGTGATAGAGACAGGTTGTTTATTTCACGTAGCTCTGAGCAGCCTTAAGCAGCTCCTCCCTACTGCCTCTGCTTTAAAATGTCCTTAAGGCTGGTGTTATGACACAATGGAAAATGTAAGTGGACACAAATTAAAATAAGGTTGAAATGTAAACAGACATTGCGTGTCAGAGTGTGTGCGTGCGGAGAGAGAGAGAGAGAGAGAGAGATCAAAAAAAGTCCAAGCCCAGCATTTATTGGAATATGGCTTTAAATGCCACCATGTGTTGCTGCAACTGTGAAAATATCCCGGGCCGGTCTCTTCCTGCTCTTCTGATAGCGGTCTGATACTACACAGGCCGCTGGTAACAGCGAGAAGCTGATCCTTGCAGTGCAGTTGCAGCCTGTTGACACAGCTGCACCCTGCTACATGTTTGAACCTATTAATATGATGTGTATCCCTGACCATCTGAAGCTGTCGTGCGGAAGCCACAGTACAAACAGGTCGGGATTTTGTTTGGCCATCTCAGCTGTCGGAGCCCCCACGTGCATGCTCCATACACTGTATGCACAGTTCAAAATGTTACGGTGCAGGGACACACGTAAGAGCTTCCTGTGTTTCATTAGTCCGATCAAAGAGGATGTTTTTATCCCGCTGTCCCAATTGTTAGTTTTGGATGAATGCAATAGCTGTTTGTAAGTAACCCCTTTCTACTGTTTTCTCTCTCCATCAGCCTTTTATCCTCCATCACCCATCCTCCGGCAACAGAGGCAAGGACCCCGGAGAGCTACATATCAGCAGAGAGCGAGGGGGAGAAGGGGGAGCGGAACGGGAAGAAAGTGTGTTTTAATGTTGCAGGAGACGAGCAGGAGGACTCTGGACATGACACGATCAGCAACCGAGACTCATACAGGTAAAACAAAGTGGGGGAAAAAAAAATGGCATACCACATTGTTGCAAGTTTATTTTCTCCCTGATGTTTATCTGCCTGTTTTCTCCCAGTGACTGCAACAGCAACAGAAACTCCATTGCCTCCTTCACCAGCATCTGCAGCAGCCACTGTAGCTCCTACGTTCACAGCGACGAGATGGACTCAGGTACGCGAACGCAGCGCAGACATTCGTCTCCACCTCACTTCGCACATTAGCTGAAGATAGAAATAGTACAACTTCACTGCATAACATCTACAGTATGTAGCCATAATCAGCACAATACAGTCTGACTATGTGACAAAGATGTTCCCATTAGAGTGTCACAATCCATAACCCCAATCAACCACAGCACTGCAAAAAAAAAAAAGTCCCATAATTGACGGGTCATGATTCTAATCTAGCTGCATGATTCAGGGAGGCGAGAACACAAAAGCCTGAAGTTGAATCTAATTGGATGTGACAGGCGTTTGGCCACACATCCCAGCTGGATTTGTCATTAACATCTTATGCAGCTGTGTATCCTGTCAAATATCCTTTCCCTCTGTCTCTTAGGATGTTATGCACACAGCCATACGCACACGTTGCAGCTATAGGTGATGTCAAACATGTTTCTCTTCAGCTTAAAAGCTAAGAAGTTTTACATTTGCGAGAAGCGTCTACATTTGGAGTCCGGAGTGAACGTACACGTGTTTAACACATTACTTTAGTGCAGCAATGGTGACAAGTTCTAACCACGCCTCTGCAGGAGATGAGATGCCCTCCAGTGTGTGGCTGTCCCACGACAAGCAGAAGAAACTTCACAGCTTTTTGGAACATTTGTTCAGTCAGGTGGGTCAGCTAAACATCTGCACAGATGTGAGTGATGTGACTTATTAGTGCAAAGAAGAACTTTTAGATTTTCTTTAAAACAGTTGTTTTCTTTCCTGAACATCCCTTAAATCCACCGTATCTTACAGATAAACATTCTTTTGAATCTTTTATATTTTATTGATCCCCTAAGAAAAACATTTAATGTTTTTCTTATCTTGTTAAGGCGGAAGGTGGAAACCGTATTTCGTGTGCAACTTAATGTTTTTAAAGAGAGAATTGTGTGCATGCAGAACAGAAATTGTGTGTGTTTTTTAGCCAGCCTTAAACTGATCCATGATCTTTCTGACACCTTTTGAAGCAAAGGTTGACCATATCCAATTACACACACGCACAAGCATACAGCATGCGCTTGAATCTTTATGAGGATGTCTCCATCAGCAGTGGAAAGGCCGAAAAAAAAAGCTACGCTGTGCTGTCTCTGCACTTTTGGGCTGCTTCCTGTCATTTGTTTTATTGTAGAGCAGTTTCCCCAGCTTTGTTTACATACTGCATAGCAAATTGTATTCACTGAGGCTCTGTGGAATTGTGTGTGTGCGTGCGTGCGTGTGTGTGTTACAGAGAGAGTGAAAGAAGCAGGTGTTATGTTTGGGCAGCAGTTTTTGCTTCCCTCCACATACTTTCGATCTTAGCTTAGTGGGAAACTGTATCATGTAAGCGCTCCAACTTGACCCTTTTGCTTTCTTCAGGTGGACTCAATCACCAGCATGCTGAGAGGAGCCGTGGTGGCTCGGGCGTTCGAGCAGACCAAGTGCTTCACACCGGGAAGAGGATTACAAGGTAAAGCACCAGGACTGCGACGTGCTCCTGGCTCGGAAACACTGATCTCTTAGCATCTTTTTAACAGGGCGTATCTAGTCGTTTGAGCAAGAATTGTAAAAAAAAAAAAAAAAAAGTTAAAATTTCAGGATTAAAAACATGATCCACTGCAGCAGTATATGCGTTCCTTGTGTGAGGAATGTGTTTATTTGGATGGTGTAGCTCTGCTTCCTGGGCCACGCTGGGCTGCACATAGGGCCTGAGAGAAGAAAGATAATATTGGAGAAACTCTTGAGCCCATCCAGCACCAACACTGAGAGAAAACAGAGCACATGCTGGAAATGTCGCAGACGCCGCAGCCTGCATATAGTGGCTGCAACTTCCTGTTGTGCAGCGTGTGTGTGTGTGTGTGTGTGTGCGCACAGATGTGATGAGATGAGAAACATGGGGGAAGGATTGTAGGTGGATTCCAGCTCCTAAAAAAAAAATATGCTTCCCATACATTTTCTCCTCTCTTTATTCCCCTCAGATATCCCACCGCCCTTCACTCTGAAACACTTGACAGTGTCGAAACAGTCCCACTTAGTCCCACACTCATGTCCAGCTTACAGTTATTGTAGTGCTACTTACCAGTCAGTGGAAAAGGTGACCCTGCAGCAGCTCTTGTGCTCATCTGCTGATCATGTTTTTACGACGTGTTTGTTTGCCACCTCACCTCATCTTTGCCTTGCTGTTTTTACCACACCAGTCTATTGTTACAGTTTGTCTCTCACAGGAAAATGTAGGAAATGTTGCTGGAAGGGGCTAAATTTGTCCTTGTTACCCCCCCCCCCCACAAATATAAACTAGCTTACATTGCCCTTTCTTGCTCTTTGGAACTGGGATGACTCAACCCTTTTTGAAGATTAGATAGTAGAAAACTAAGCGCAAAAGCAACCATCGTTGTTTTTTCTGCAGCACGGACTCAGACTTTGCAAAGCTGTTTTGTCTGCGTTGCATTATGTAAAAGCTTTAATAAGCTCTGATATGAACTAAGGTTGCTTATTTTATGTCCTTGAAAGTGACTTTAATGGAGTGTGATGAGCACTTAAAGCCAAAGAGCGGATCACCCAGTTATTCTGTATGTTTTGATAAGTGTTGCTTCCAAACACCCCCAACCCATTTGGCACACGAGCTCCCCTCTCATCTCGGGCTGTCTTGAAGTGAGCGTAGATCTGCTTGAACTGAAAATAGGTCTGCTCATGTTTTCTGTGCGTGTGTGTTTGTGTGTGTGTGTTGGTATGTGTGTGTTTGTATGCATAAATGCCCTCAGGAGTGGAGGCCTTGATCAGTGCTGATCCATCTCCACTCCAGTAATGTGTGTGGTTGATAACAGAGCAAATAGGATTATCTAACAAGTGGAGCGTTCCTGCATCTGATCTCTCACTTTCCCTGTCGGCCTCAGACAGACAAACACACACTCCAAACCCTCTTGAAGCCTCTGCTAAAAAGCCGGCTCTTTATCACAGATCTCTGCTTTCGTCTCCAAAGTAAACTTCATTACGAGTCATTCTGTCTGGTTCTGAAAGGTGTTACACCAGACTGACAGACCTTTATACTCGTGTTTTGCCACTGCAAAGACAAGATAGATTAGATTGTAGGTGGTCTGACACTGGTGGAGGAATATTACCTGGTTCTAGGTGTGTCTGTCCGGTTTATGATTTTGATCATTTCGTTCAGAGAGACAGAAGGAAGAAATAAAAGAGAGAAAGAACATGAAATTGATGTGAGGGGGAGACATATAAAGAGTAACTGAGATGCAAAGAGTGTGATGAATAGAGGTGATTCGAGTCTAATGTATCGGCATTTGTCATGTTTCCTTGATGATTTTATTTTGCTGAAATATTTTATTGACTGAACCGTCTCCTAAATGATGGGTGTAATAATGTGTTACACCTTTTATAGAGTTGTCATGCTCTAACTGCTTTAGAAAAGTAACGGGTGTTTTATGACGCCAATAAACATCTGCAAATAGAGTTGAAATGAGAGTCGGGGAGGAAGGAGAGGTGAAGAAGAGACAAAAGAGTGAATGAAGATGGTGAAGGAAGACGCATCAGAGGAGGAATGAAGAGAACTGTTTATAAAATAGACATGTCTTTCCTTCCTCGCTGTTAAATAATGCAAAAGGTGGACAAGTTGTCATATACACCCACTTCTTCTTTACGCATACTGTCATACAGCTGCCTCCTCCAGGCTTATGCTAACTCTGTGTGTGTGTTTCTGTCAGAGTTTCAGCAGGAGATGGAGCCCAAGGTGAACTGCACCAAAAAGTTGCGCCTTCATGTCAAGCAGGATCCCTGGAACCTCCCCAGCAGCGTGCAGACCCTCACGCAAACCATCGCTAAATACGTCGAGGGTCAGTATCCGCCCTATCCCACCCGAACGCGGTTAACACACCCACGCTGTCACGTACAGTATTTCATGAAAAAAGCATGCCAGGCTTCAGGAGGTAATGTACGTTAAATTGACCAATTCTCCAGTGTGTCATCTCATCGTATTTATTCGATGCAGTAATAGCCAATGTAACAGTTACAGGCAGTCCCAAACCACTAACTGTGCTGCTCTCTTTAAACTTTAAACCTAAAACTACCCTGGGATACATCAATCTGGAACTACAGGATAGGAGCTGAAAACAAGCAAGCTGCACACTGTGGCATTTTATTTTATCTGCGCAGAGAGTTCAGCCTCATTTATTCGGAACATGAGCGTGTTGTCTTGTGTGTGTTGGCACACGGATCGAACACACAGACACATACGTACATACAGACACACCCCAGGCAAACACACTGAGATACAAACAGCCCAGACCGGAGACCAGCCACATGACACTCCTGGGAAAGGTGAGTTGGCGGTCACGACTGAGAGTGTACAAATAAGCAGAGTCAATATTAATGTGCAGCTTGGCCTGTGTACACCACTTTTTTTCCCCCTACCTCTCCCCATGATGGCTTTTTCATGCAGTGCAGAGTCCTGCCAAGCTTCCCGCGGCTCTGATATGACTATAAACAAATACGGATTTATGTTATTATCTTTGCCTGTGGCTGAGTTTTATGATTTTTTTTCTTATATGTGAAGATAAACAGCTGTGGAGCTGGGATGAAGCCGAAGAATTATACAGCATCGTCCTATTTATGGCTTGAAAGGATTGAGTGTATGGTGGAGGGTCATACTCCTGCAGTCAGTGTGTAAGGCTCTTTAGGAGTTAATATAAGGTTGTTCACTGCCTCACCGGATTGCTTTTATTTGTTTCTTTTCAGAGGTGAAGACACGGCTGCTCTTGGTCTTACTTCAATATACAGGTTGGTCTGTCTCCTCCTGCAGTAATACATAAATACAGAATACAGCGCCGGCTGAAATTTTAATGCATTTTGCACGAAAATAAATAAATAAAAACAAATCCTTCAAAGAGGACACACAAGTAACATCCTGCACTGGTGAACCAGTCTGCGACCTCAATTCAACAAACAGGGAAGAAAGAGGCAACTCGGAAAGTAAACATGAATATAAGAGGGAAAAATAAGAAATATTTATAAACTAGGAGAGGACATCGGACATGTTGAGAGTCTAGTTACATATGATTAAAGCATCTGCAGAGCATCAGAGCATAATCTCTGATACAAGCACAAGAACTGTGTTAACTTATGTGCTGGTGCCCCCGGTGTCCTGTTCTGTTGTGCTACTTTATTCTATGTATCTTACATCGTCTTACACTTACAAAAAAAACTTAATAAGAGTAACAACAGATTATGAGATACACCATAAGGCTTCCTCAGCACTCATACATATGAATAAATTAATCTTGGCACTGGCTCTTGGCTTACAGCACTACTAAGCTCAGATGCCAATCCCTTAAGAGAAACTATGCTGATGAAATTTAGGTGTTGTGTTTTTTAATGTCCGTCTCGGAGCTATACGTTAATAAGAAAATGTAAAAAGGGCAGATTTTAGTTTCTTAGGTTGTGGTGGGATTGGTTGATAGTCTCAGAGAGTTTGCTGTCATTCCTACAAACACGTTATTCATTTCTGTGGGGTTCATGAACTCATTTCTAACTCCGCGGATTGCCGAACTTTTTCAGAGGGCCTGCTTCTCAGGAAGATATGGCAGCCAATTATTTCCCACTTTGGCACACCTGTCATTTGCTCTCATTTTTTTCCCCTTCCGATACAATATTTAATATTTAATAAAAAAAAGAAAAAGCAGCCGAGACGTTTTGTCACCTTATTCAAAGTTTAAAAATTGCCATAGCATAGAGTCTGACCTAAAAAAGCTGTTTAATTAGCATAACAAATTCATGCCACTCATTTTTTTTGTCACACACTGCTGCCTCAGCACTTTGCAGCTCAGATTTTAATCTCCGTTCATTCAGTTTTGTGCGTGTTTCTTCGCTCTCTGACTTTTTCTCTCACTTTCTTTTATTGTTTGTAACATGGTTTTCCTCTCGGGCTCACGTCCTCTTTGCTTCTCCTCTAGACTCTGAGATCCAGTTGCGTCGAGATATGGTGTTCTGCCAGTCCCTGGTCGCAGCTGTCTGTGCCTTCTCAGAGCACCTACTGGCCGTCCTCAACCAGGTGAACTATACATACTTAATTATGGTTGGAAATTAGAAACTGAAAGCTGAAAATGTCTCTTTCATGTTCGCTTCTTTTTCTCAGCTCATTCCTTAGTTTCTTTGTGTCCACTCTCAGTTCCACAATGTAGGCAGGGAGCCGGACCAGGACAGCTCGGACCCGCAGGACCTTCAGGAGGCCCAGGAAGCCAGCCGTCGTTGGCTGGAGCAGATCGCCAGCGCTGGGCTGCTCTTCCACTTCCAGTCTCTCCTCTCCCCCAATCTGGTGAGCACCGGGCCAGCTCTCAGTTAATCTGCTTTAACAGACACTCTGAAAAAAGAAGAAGCTGCTGTCTGTATACACAAATAACCATGTGGACTTGTTGTAAACTGACCAATCCTGTGGTTGTGCATTGTCAAAATATAACTGTACATATATTTACATTTGACATTTTGACTCTGAGTCTGTGTGACGCTGTGCTATAGCGAAGAAAATAAGATGGAATCTACAATTTATGCGTTTGGATCATCAATCAAGATGACGCTACCGGGCTGCATGGTGGACGCTAAAAAAAAAAAAAAATCACTAAAATGTGCTGAGCTTAATACACAGCGTGCCCACAGTGACTGTGTAGGGATGTGGTCTGAATCGCTGAGGTGTGCCGCTGATTTGCAGAGCCAGATCCCACAGCAAACCTCCCTGCTCATTTGTTACTCAAATAACAGACGGCTTCACCGTCATTTGGATAGTTGCTGTTTAAGCTGGAACTGTTGTCTGGGGATATTGTGGAAATGTCTCAAACAGCCAACAACCTAAACAGAGACAAACAATGTCAACATGTTAAAAATGTATCCAGAGGTTTTTCGGAACTAACTTCAGGTTATCTTATATCACACGTTCACTGAATGGCTACTGAGAGGACGGAGACTGAGGTTAATAAAATCTCATCTTATATTGGAAAAGAGAACTCAGAGGCCAGTGAAAAGGCCGTCTACAGAGGAGTTAATTATGAACAGCCACTGTGGATTGCTAAAATTGAACTCAGCACACGCCGTGACCTCACTGAGATCCATATTAACCTTTCCCTCCGAGATTTGCTTTTAATCATTTCAAAGTTTTCCACCGCGTTAGAGAAACTGAAACTCGAAATTTAAGCAACTAAATGACTGTAAAATATTCTTCCAAAGGCCCTTTGTCCTCGGTGTTTCTTTTCCGCATTTTGCATCATCAACCACAGAGAAAAACATTTTTTTCTTTTTTTTATTGGGATGAGGTACTTAGATTTAGTTTCTATTTCTATCTTCGTTCACTGGGAATTTGAAACACAGGAAGTGCTTTAAAAGTGTGTTTTGGCGGCTTACGTCAGGTCCCCAGAAATCGCTGGCGCTCTTCCCTCTTCCTCTTGCGTCGCTGTCTCTCTCTCTCTCTCTCTCTGTCTTTGTCTTTCTCTCCTCCTTTATTTCTCAAGACATTTCTCTTTCAAGTGTCCCCGTGGAACAAAACAGGGTCTCAATACCTGCAGGTGATTCCAGTGAAATCTCAGCATGCTCCTTTTTAGGGCACCACGTGAAAGGCAGCATGAGACAGACTGGGGATGCTGTGGATGTGTGTGCCTCTATGTTTGGGTTTTTGTGTATACCGAATGTGTGTGTGTGTGTGTGTGTGTGTGTGTGTGTGTCGGGCTTTTTCATGCGACGCCCTAACCCTAACGAAGAGAAGAAGAGGGAAGGGAGGGTGACAGAGGAGTGTCACAGTCTGAAATATTTGACCTGCTATTGCTGGGGGGCACGGGCAGATGTGCTTGATGGTGTGTGTGTGTGTGTGTGTGTGTGTGTGTGTGTATTTGTGAGGATGCTGAGTGCATGTTTGAAAAGGAAACATGCGCACGTACAATCAGCGATATAAACAAACACAAACAAAGCCAAAGCAAACATAAAAACAGACAAAGACGTAAGCATACACACGCTGTCATATACGCAAGTCAGCTCCACGCAGATTTTTTTTTTTTTAGGAACGCACACAAATATACACGCACACTCTCAAAGAGGTGCAAGTAACAAAGTTCATTTACTGTAGTTATGCATTTTTTCGTACAAACCATGGTAAACCTAGTGAATTTAATCAAATAACAAGCAACATAAGTAGCAAAACATCATTAGCTATGTGTATGATAATATCACACTATGAAAAGGGCCTTTCTGAATCTCTGCAAAAGGACCATGAAACTCTGGTAGTTTTAAATTAAGGCAACATTAAGAACATTTAAGGATGCTGACACACGCTCCACAAACTGACCTTTTTAAACCACAGCCAGCTCAGGTGGGGGGAAAAAAGTTGTACAGTGTGACGTCTCTAAGGTAGTCATCAGGGACTGATCAGTTGTTAGGGTGAAGGTTCAAGGAGTATTGATCAACTCACTAAGCCACTGCTGGACTGCGGGAACTTCATTTTTCTTCCACAATATACGTTACTTGGCTGTAAGGAGAGGACGTTCTGTACAATGCTGCTTTTCACTCTAATAGTACTCCCAGTCCTATAAATAGTGTACAGTTGATGAAGTTCTCCTTTTACCAGGAAAATCTAAATGGTTTCTCTGCCACTGCACTCACACTCGTGTGCTGTCTTTCTTTCTGCAGACCGATGAGCAGGCCATGTTGGAGGACACTCAGGTGGCGCTAATTGACCTGGAGAAGGTCACATTCTACTTCCAGCAATTTGAAGGGGAGCCACTTGTGGCCAGTATGTACACTACAGCCTTTAGCTCACATATATCTTCCATTCGTGGCTTCTTCTTTTTTTTTTTTTTTTTAAACATCATTCTCAGTCACAGCATTGCTCCGGGACATTTTCTGAAAACAGGCTGAGCTTTAAATAATGCCGTTAAATTATCTCACCCCACCCCTGCCTCCTGGCAGACATGCCCATTTCATACCAGGTGGAGGGCACCCGTCAGACCTTGAAGGTTTGCTTCTACCTTGAGAGTTTCTACTTCTCCCAGTTGCCTCACAGGCTGAGAAGCGGAGGAGGCATCAAAATCTACCCCGTGCTCTTCACGCAAGGTATAGTGAGTTGAAGCAGAGATGAAAGCAGCTTTACAAACGATCGTAAACACACTGCAGCGTCTTTATCTCTTTAACTCTTTGGTTTGATCCCCCTCTAGCACTGGAGAGTATGGAGGGTTACTACTACAGAGACAATGTGTCCGTGGAAGAATACCAGGCTCAAATCAATGCTGCCTCATTGGATAAGGTCAAACAGTACTACAAGAGACTGAGGTATGTTATGCACGACATGTACGTTATATATCCTGGGTGAGCTGGCACTTTTTTTTTTGCATTAATATAAATCAACATGACCTCCCATTCAGGCCGGGCTTGACTCTCAATGCACAGCAGGGCCTCGAGGTGATTGGCTGAGAGAAACGCAGCGGGGGATGTTTTATGATTGGTTGCGAACACACACAGCAGGGGCAGCAGTGATTGGATGAGGGTGCCCAGCGTGTCACCTCCGCTGATGTAGTGCTTCTGCACTCAGCTACCTCACACCCCATTGGTTTGCTGCACGCCCGAGACCCTCTGTGATTGGCCAGGCATGGATAATTTAATGAGGTGGAAACCGATAGGAAGGAAACTGACACTTTGGGGAGTTGAAAATAAAGGCTCTGCTTTATTTAATCTCCTGAATGTATGACTGAGCGTCAGACCCGTGCAGCGTGCCGTCTGAATATGAATGCAGTCTCACATTAGATGCCACCTTGTGATTTCAGGGACTGAAAGTCACATTTAAACCAGCTGTGCGTAGTCTGCGAGTGCCTGACTCATTAGGATTTTTGTATTTAGCAAATATTAGTGACTGTAATTAGGAAATGAGATGTCGCTTTTGCAAAACGTCCTACATTAGCTCAGATCTGTTTGATTTATGGACAGCCACTTATACCTGATCCTCTTGAAGCCTGCTAATTGGACAATCTGTTATCATAGATAACAACCTTCTTTCTCTTCATATATACGAGTTTAGCGCCAGATCGGTTGCTAATTTACTACAGATCTAAGATCGGGAACATAAAACGATATAGACCGATACCATCTAGAAGGAATCAGTCACACTCCTGGAAAGCCACTGGAAGCCTGGCAAGAGCGCATTCCCTCTTTGAATACCTAGGAGGGCGACTGGTCGACACATCAGCCTCGTCTAAACATCTGCCGCCGATTGTGTGGATAATTAAACACAGAGCAGGGCTCACAGCAAAACTTCATCTTGTTATTTAGGGACAATCTGCTATGGGGGATTGGATGATTTACAGCTTGAGCAGTCATGTGTCATATCAGTACCGATCCTCTGCGACAAAAACATTAATTTACTGGGATCGCTTTCCGCCGAGAGTTTTTAATTTGTTCGTAGTGTTTAGCTTTGATGACTGAAAAGAATTTCACGGGTTCGTTTCTGCGAGTGTCTGGTTTCCCAAAGCACAGTTGTGGATACAACATTATGCTGGGTCATTTCATCTTTTCACGCGTCAGGCCTTTCCAACTGCCCTTCTGTCTCTTTGTGCAATGATATTGTGTGCTAGGTCTTCCGGGACAACCTTTTAATAGTGAAGTATTGGCATTTTGTGGTATCTCTTTAATTTTATTGAGTCCTTGTTTGTAGACTGCAGTTAGGACCTCCTGATCAGTCTTTAAAATGTCACCATTCTAATTAAGAACCACAGGGAGAGATATGTTATGTGTACAAATGTGCTAGGGCGCCCGCAGCACGTTTGTAACATCAAATTAACTTAATAGGCCTTCATTATTTAAACGATAAATGCAGATCCTGACTGGAAATCAGCCATGTGATTCAGAATAACCCGTGTTTTTGTATGTATGCACGTGTACTGTACATTTATGTACAGTTTGACCTGCGCAGAAAGAGTCTAATTGAATTGACAGCAGAGGCTCCTGCAGTAACACAGAGCAGATGTGTGCTGACAGGCAAACGAGAGTTAGAGGTGCTGGCTAGGGATGTGGGTAGGCAGTGTATTTCAAAACCCCAAGTGGAGTGAAACTGTTAAAAAAAAAACTCTTTCCTCAAATACTCAATCTCCTTTTCAATCTCCCCACCTGTTGGAGCCCCCTGAAGTGCAGATCATTTATGTCCAAATCCAATCAGCTCTCTGAACTCTACAGACAGTTTTCTGGTCTCCAGCTGTGTTTTCACTGTAGCACAGTGGGTGAATTAGTAGGTGTTGGAATAATGCTTCATACAAGTCACCTTTTTAAAAGAAGCAGTGTGCATGAGCCTTGCTGCTGCAGAATATCTCTTAAAATGCAAAGACACAGTACAAAGCACATTGGTCAATTCACTGAAGCTACAAATATGAAATACTACTACATGTTATGGTACTTTATACTTACACTGAAAGGGAAATATTGTATTTTTTTTTACTTTACTACATATACAGTATGTATAGTTATATACTATATAGCTATAGACAGCTGTAGCTCAATGTTACTTTGCAGACTTAAAGTACAGAATAACCGATAAATTTGTAAAATATGATGCATTGTTCTAGAAAAAACTCCCCTACAGGATATGACGTCATCAGAATTATAATTATAAAGTATATATAATTATATATATATATACTTATATAAATTATAAGTATATAAGTATATAGTATATTATAAGTACAACAGGAAAAGTCTACTTACAATACATATTAATGCATCAGTAAGACATAATCCAGTATACATTATACGCAGAATTAGCATTTTTGAACTCTTAAACAAAAGTATATAAATATTATTATTAGCAAAATGTGCTTAAGTAACAGTATCAATGCACACCTTGGTGGTAATGGTGAGATATCTAGAGCGTCCGCCAACTGATATTTTCATTATGAATTTGCATACTGTTTATTAATTATCTTGATTGCTCATTTTGTCTTTGTAAATTGCCATAAATGGTGAAACATGCCCAAGGCTACAGATTAAAATAGCTTGTTTTGTCCAAACAAAGGCTCCAAAAATATAGCAACTTACTTAGCAAACTAAACTTACTACTTACTAAATTGGCTAAAACACTGAATGAATTAAAATACAGTAGTTTCTGGTTGATGAACTAAGGTTATCAACATCACTCTCCAGGCAGTATCTTAACCCTCCGGGTTAGCCCTATCGATATTTCTACCGAGTAATTTGTGTGCTATAATACAGTGAAAAGTAATAAAACTTTAGCAGGTGACTTGCATCAGAGGTATGTTGTTTCTTCCACGCACTGGTGTTCAACACTCAGTGAATACAGTGCCTATGTAATATTACCAGTAGTTTTCTTTTGCCATGTGTCTTTAGGCTGACCACAGACCAGCCTGTGATGTCACTCCTCTCTCTATTGCCGCGTTCCAACCTCAGGCACCTCGTTATCCTTGGAGCCCGGCCACGGCAGAGTTGGGTTAAACCCACACTATGGGCTGGAGCCAGAGGCTGACTGACAGAGAGAAACAGCACATGCAGTACTGAACTGAATGAACTTCAGCATTTTCATGTTGTCAGCCCCCCCCAAACGCACTCCTCTTACACCTCAGACTCCGATTTAAAAGCCCTGAGATATAGCTGTTTAGGAGCTGAAGTGAATTTTCTAACTTTTAACATTGCATGTGGAGAAATAATACTGATGAGGATGAAAATTTGCATTTTTGCTCATAAACGCTTGTATTGGGATCATTTATTTTAAATTAAATTAACAAGAAAGAAAGTTTCTCATTATGCTTTGAAACCCCCGGAACCCTGTTGTGATGAAATATGAATTTTCAAAAGTTTCAAAGGTTCAAAAGCAAAAAGAAAGCCTGTTTTTTTTTTTCTGCATTTTGCATTATCCAATTTCAGAGCAGTAAATTATACCACTGTGGGGGTTACTGTAAGATTTCCCAGCAGCCTCTCTGTCTCTGCCTTTCGGTTTTCTTACCCGCACTAAGATACAGTATGAGTCGAGCAAACCCGTAGTGCCTGATTCAGTCATTCAGGTCTTCTGCAAAACATAAACTCACTGACTAAATCACAAGCACATGGCTGGTGCCACAGGAGTCGGCGGCATATAGGGACAGAACACGCATGCACATTTTTAGGCTTTCATAAACCGTCTCACATGACATGACGTTTGAACATGCATGACCGATGACAGTTTCCTTACTCGTAGCCTCGTTGGTTCTCATGAGAATAAAGTAATTATATATGCATACAATTGCATTTTTAGGGAAGAAATGGAAGAAATAAATGCTCCGAACAGAAAACATATTATCCTTCAGGGCGCCGCCGGAATGGAAGAGGAGAAATTGAAAGGGGAATATAGATCACCAGAGCAGGTTGGGAAGATGGAGGGGATTTCAGCAGGGGGAAGAGGGTGATGGGTTGAGGAGCGAGAGTGTGCAAGAGAGGGTTAGTCAAAGAGGGCAGGGTGGAGATGGGAGAACCAGAACAGAGTCTCGCAAATGTTTTATTCAAAGGGAGAGATTATTGCAGGCTTGTGGTTTCGTCTCATTTTGCTCTTATTGACAGGAATTTTCAGGAGGGAATCGGGCGCTCCTCTTGCATGCTTCCTCGCTATTGATTTAGGGAGCATGGTGCAACAGCATTGTGAAAGAGCAGAAGAAAAAGTCCGGGATGTACTACAGTACATGTTGTCTGCTGGTGAATCTTATACGTGACGTATTGCAGTAACCTGTGAGTGTAAGTTAAAATCTCCTGGCACAGCTGAGGCAGGAGTCTTGCACTGGATGCATTAGGCTTTTCTCCCTAATTGAAATGCATTTGGCACTGTATTGCAAGGTAGTTGTGAAATTTCCACATCTCATGGCTCCTTTGATAAAACTGCTTGATTTATGTGGATATTCAAACCCTCCACAGTCTGACAAATGGTGTATAATGATGGCATGGTGGCCGAAGGATGAGAAATAAGCTTGGTTGTATGGCGCTGTCCAGTAAACGGTATATATATTACGATTATTACTACTACAAATTCTTGTATTTTATGCTTTGTTAGTTAAAGAGTCATCAGTCATCATCACGACACAGCGCAGCTTCCAGGTCATTTGTGCTCGCAGTCTTTGCTCTCCCATCAGAAATAGGGGATTGGTAATCACCCCACTGCAGTGCAGTTTGTCTTGATTAAACAAAAATGCTTAGTGCAGGTCAGAGAGTGTCAGCTTCAACACAGCAGCCGGCTCCCTCACTCCGTCCTTTATCTCTGTTACCCCGTGGCTAGAGCAGAGATCGATTCCCTCACTCTTGTTGCAGACGTGACCCAGTGTTTGGAGTGTGAATATGCAAGATAAAGTGCCACGCGCACAACAACGTGATTAATGCTCCTCGCTGACGGGGTAATGACTGCTACCTCAGGTTAGGCTCCGTAGCCGTATATACACATACTTCTGCATCGCAAACATGTGACCACAGTCGTATATAAAAAGTCCCTGACAGCTAGCTTTGTGTAAATCATGTTGTTTGTTCTCAACAGGAGACGATAGATGGTGTGGAATCACTTTAACTTGTTCAGCTTCACGGAGATGAATCCCACCACTGTCCCCGACATCAAAACAACGCCACAAATCTGTAGCTCAAACAGCATAGTTGTCCCATGTAATTGATGATATTTCTGTTCCTCCCTGGGGCAAGGCCATGCAGCAATGATTAATACAACAATAGCTACTGCAGAAGGTCCCCACATTTTCCATCTTATACGCATTAGCATTGTAATGCACCAGTGCAGCGAGTTTGCTAAAAGTGGGATTTGTAGGATGGTTGCATCTGTAACTCGAGAAGTCCTTTTTAGTTTTTCTCAGGCTGAAAAAATACTTTTTTCCTTGAACAATCATAACTCGTTATGGCTGTTATCCTATCTTCGGCAGGGACGCAGTGGAAATTTGGTCATTTATTTGTTCTAAACAGAAGCAGACCTTTCCTCCTATCCGTGTTCCTCCAGTTTAGGAAGTGATGAAAATGCTACAGTGTTTGCTCCGGCACTGGGAGTCCCAATTCACCAGAGCGCCGGGGAAGGTGGTGAGGCTTCATTCTGCTCCAGCGCGTGTGCACTGAACCCCCCGTTCATAAAGCCCAGTAATGCTGAGCATCAAAAACCTGGTTCTGTTTATCGTATCGCTTTGATTCTTGCGCTGAGCGGCCGTAATGATGACAGTTCTGCACTTGATGCTTAATATTGTAAAAAAAAAAAAAAAAAGACCTTGACTCATCTTTCCGCAAGTTTAAAAAAAAAAAAACGCCTCTTACGAGGAGCCAAGAATACTTTGCATCGAATTATGTGCAGCATCAGGGCCATAAATCTTTCGCCATTTTAAGCTCATTGCTATTTTTGCATTGTAATATATGCAGTAACTGCATGTGTGTCTTCAGTGACAGTGATTTAGCGATAATACGTCTTCATCTGGCTCTGACACTAATACCCCATTAACTCTAATCTGTTTTTTGGTGTCAAGGACCGGACATTTGTTTCCTGCTCTTGTCTGACTTTGCAAAAGCCTCAACATACAGTACGAGTGAAATAATGTATTTGTAGGGATTTTATCATGTCTCTCGTTTTTATTATTTAACAAAAAAATAAGCCTTCCACAGCTACCTTTGCAGAGCTACTACATTATTCCTGACATGTGCTTCCACATTAAACTGTGGCTGACGTATAGCTGGTCATAAATATTTGGCTGGAGCTGTAAACAGGAAGGAGGTGTGGGGTAAGGATGTGACCTCCAACACACTTCACACACACACGCAGTCTCGACGGTGTAGCATCACTGTGCGGCATGACAGCTCCTGGAAGTCCTCATTAGCCCCTAGGCAGCCCTGCCACACGCTGCAGGGGGTTCGTGGGGGATTTAATAACGCCGAGTGTCATTCGTCATGGCGGTGTGAGTGATTTACATGGACCAGCATGCACCTCTGCAGGATCACATATAATGTCATAAATCCTAGACACTTTGCCTGTGTCCTCACGAGGGAACGGGCGTGAAACCGAATCCACAGAAGACGTTTATCTGGCATGTTTTTTTTTTTTTCTCAAGTCTCTCAAGGTATTTCGGGGGATCATTTTTTGTTTCTTTTGTACTTTTCGAATGGAGGATGTCATGCTAATGGGCTCATTCCCACGCTACTTCTCTGAAAACATCTGCGCCTCAGATCCTTCTCCTTTGACGCTGCAGCTGACTGCTAATTCTCTCGTGCTGTAAAAGGCCTCAAGTGTCCTATTGTCATGAAGGAAGCAGAAACAAAGAGAATTAAGTATTCTCATCGGCCCAATAAAATAAAACCAGCTACACGCTGAGCAGGTCATCTCTGGCCTGCAGCCAAAACCTCCATTAGAGTCTCATGTAAAAACCTGTTCTGCATGTTCTGCGTGTGTGTGGTCGGTGGAGGGTTAGTTATTGCAGAAAAAGCTACAAGCGGGCTGCACCTATAGTTTTTTTTTTTTTATCTTTCTACTGAAACATGGGATTGAGGTGAACAGAGTAATGAGCTTTCTGTTCAGAGTTTTCTGTTTAGATTCACCCTGGCTGACAGATGGTGGTTTGAAGCTTTAATTGGTGTTAAATTCCCCTAAAAGACTTGACAATTAACCTAGAGACGTTGATATTTTTTTAGCTTTAATGTCTGAAAATGCTAATGGATAAGAAAAAGCTGTTGTTTGTGAATAAGCCCTCAATGTACCGCCATTACAATGTAGCCGTTGGAGTCCAGGGGCTTAAACCTAACAAATCATAGACACCCAGTGTTTTTTGACCTTATACCTAAGGTGTAATACATACTTAACCACACAGTGTTGTGTTTTCACACTGTGTGTGGGCTTAAAACCTCATTTTTCATCCATAATAAACGTTTGTGAGGTGCTCAGTTTCCAGACCTCCGACAAAAAAAAATCATCGGTTCAGATGTAACGCAGGTCCTCTTTAAACCACCACATCAGCTGTAGTCTGACTCCTATTATTTTGTCATTAGAGACCTCCAGGAGAGTCGGCCCTGGTCCTCAAGCTGTGGCCGGCGGTATTTTTAGAACGACTCTTACAGCAATAGGATGAAATAATCAGCGGGTATCATGACCTTGCTTTTGCAGAAGAGGTGTGCAAGGGCAAGACGGGGTGCTTTTATTTAGTCTGAGACAGATAAACAAATGCGTGCAGATGAAGTAGAGGCAGAAGTCGAGTCGTCTCAGACAGATTCTATTATGGACCTTTAAGATAAATGTCTGAGCAGCCGACCGATAAGCAAGAGAGACAAGGGTGAGTGGACTCACAGTTGGGGGAGACAGATAACAGGCCATACATGCAGCAAGAGTCCGAATAGGAACTATTTCAGGACGAGGTTTTGATTTCCATTAAACTTTCCTTTGTGTTCTGTAACGTTATATCGCTTCACTGAATCTCGCCTCTCTCTTTGTTAGACCTGTTGAGAGAGAATGATGTTTTGCCGGGGAAATGTTGAATCCAGCTTTTAGTCCCTGCAGCCCGTGTTTTGTACGGCAACACCACACACACACACACACGGAGAAGTGCGTACACATATACATACATGTGTGTGCATGCCAGGCGTTTACTGTAGAAACTTTAATGAGGAAATCAAATATTTAGAGCTTTAAACTGTCAACCCGACAAATCACTGGCACGTTAACCTTTCATATAGATTGCCGGCCGGTATGTGAGTTTACCCGCTGAAGAGGTGTGTGTTCGATGCAGAGGTGCGGTGAAGCTGGTGAGCATCTTTTGAATGATAAGGCCATCTTGAAACAATTACATGGGCTGTTAACTCCATCTGAAACCTTAGCAAACTCTGCTCGCAGTCATTTAGTAGAGCACGCCACAAGGTTAAAGGATAATTTGCTGGATAGGGATTAAATACTTGGAAACCTTCGGCAAGTGTGGACATAAAATGAACAGGTTACTCATCCTTGTAGAAGAAATGTACGTCGCATCGAAGATTTATATGTGAATGAGCTAAAGTGAATAGGAAACAAGCATAAAACATAGCCTCATTAGCCTAAACGGTTGACAGCAGTGTACTATGGAGGCTTAAGGACCTTCTCATATGCACTGTATGCATCCGTAGCCCCCAGCGGGTGCAGTGTGACTTTAACAAAGTGTATAGGTCATGTTTGTGTGTGTGTGTGTGTGTGTGTGTTCTCAGTGTGTTATCATTTCAACTCAGCTGGTTTATAATCACTATAAAATCTCATATCAGGGACGTGGTAACTCTGCTCTGATGAATTAATTTCATTAATATTATGTCAGGCAGAAATACCACAGTCATAATGAATGCCTCCTTGGCCTGATTTTAATCACTTAATAGCAGAGTGAATGCAGATGAATGAGCCCCGCTTCAGCGATTCTTGTAAACAATTTTCCTCCATCACAGACTGGTGTTGCCGCGTCTCCTAAAACTACATTTTTTCCCCCTTACTGTGTGCACCGTACGCAAGACCACGTGTCGTGAGTTATTACAGCGTCTGGAGAGAAGTAATGGCGTATGTGTTTTTTTTTATTAGAAGCGGTTTAATGTGCCGTAGCGCTATCTATTTTTAGCACACTGCTGGATTACTGAGATTTGACGGAGTCACAGACTGCTGAGTTTGCACCAGTAGCACTACACGTCAGATGGACTCATTGCGGCATACATCCTCTGTGTCTGCATGAGGACACCAGTCCGGTGCTGCCTCCAGCGTGCGAGAAAGGGGGGGGGGGAAAAAGCCACTGTACTCCATGAATGAATGAAGCAATGGCATTTGGAGTGATGCCCAGGACAAGAGATGCTTAGTCTGTGTTTCTGCTGATCAGCGCCCAAGTTACTTTCATGATTGATTGTCAGATGGTGGAGCTCCATAATGAGCAGGTGGCCTACTTTTCCCAGAAAAGCAGCCAGAGCCCTTGATAACCCACTGTGTGGAGCTTCTAAATAATAATAATAATAATAATAAAAAAGCTTGAGTCATGATTGCTAAATAAAGTCTACTGCAGTACGTCACCACTGTCACACTATTTTTCCCCACTCCTTATATGAACTGTTGTTTCTCCCCTAGGGCTTTCTACCTGGATCGGTCCAACATGCCACCTAGCTCTGCACCCAAAGCTGCCCTCATAGATAAGGTAAGAACAGCCTCGTGCTGCATTCATGACCTCATGGAAAAAATTGAAGAACGGGATTAGATCTTAGCGCTGCAATGTGGAAGCGTTTTGCACGTGGCGCTCCTCCAGAGTTTTCTAAATCGGCTGATACGAAAAGTCAAGCAGGAAGAAGAGCTGCAGCAAATACCAGTTCACTTAAGCAAGCATTGACTGCCGTACTGTGAATATGATGTAAAGTCATAAATATTCCCCAAATCATACCTGCGATTACCTCACATTGCCTGTGGTTACCACTTGGAAGCCAGCACACTGTGAATCTATCTGACAGCACAGGCACCTCACATTCTGCAGATCTGCTCTTTTTATGCACTGCTTTGCTCATAAACAGCTTGCTAGTGTTTTTTTTTTTTTTCCCCTCGTTGGATTCTGCACCAAACCCCTCTCCTTCTGTGTCTACCCAGCTGATGCGTCCCCTCAACGCTCTGGAGGAGCTCTACCGTCTGATGGAGAGTTTTATCAGTTGTCGCCGCACAGCTGCCTGTCAGTACACAGCCTGCGGGGCTTCGGGAGTGGGGCTGCTCACCGTGGCCTCTGAGCTCTGCTCCCGTCTGGGAGCCACGCACATCGTCATGTGCAACAGCGGCGTTCACCGGTGAGTGTGCGTGGGCCACGTACTGCACGCTCTACGTGTCCCGATGATCTGCCTCCAGTTCAATTATACGTTCCTGCTTATCGTTTGCTTCCTTTTGACAGCTCTCGTGCAGCTCTCCTCTCTCTCTCGTCTCTCTAACCTTTACCATTTCCACCGCGCTGCTTCTGAGCACCTTCTTTTATACTCTGACATCCTTTCAGTCTCGCAAGAAACCTTCACTCCTCACCCCTCACCCGTGGGGATTTTCTATTAATACACATTTCTCTGCGTTAATTACCAGCAGGGTATTCCAGTTAATATGGCCCATTGTTTCTCCAGATTAGGGACTTTTAAGAAGGCACAGCACTTTTCGCAGGAAGGAGACAGGTCAATTACTTCCATTCTCATTGAGTTCTATATATGGCTGCCTAATTCACCTGCTGCTGAGGGCACCATTCATCAATGCACGGGGACGGAAATATCCTGATCGTTTGTCACCACTGATCTCCAGTTCCAGCTTCCATCTTTCATCTCTTGCGCTGATCTTTTCCTCTACCCTCCCACCGTATCTCTCTGATACCCTCTTTCTTTACCCTATGGCAGTTTCCATATCTTCTTGTCTCAGTCACACACACACACACACAGGCCCACACACACATACGCGAGCACCCTCACGCATTCGCCGGATGTGACTGATGGCTTGATAAAGTGCCGTGGATAGAGCCGCCTGGTTGCCTGAGCTCTAATAGAAAGTTCCTGTCTGTGCAATGACTGCTGGTACTTTATTAACCCACGGGCCTGTTCGTGTGTATGTGTGCGTCTGCGCAATTATACACACGGACCACAACTCACCCAGACAGGCAAGCTAAGTGTACCGTGACACAGCAGGTGACAAGGCCTGCCATATTTAGGATTATTTGTGAACTGTCTTTCTCCTTAAACACTGTTTTGCCCTCCAAAGCTGCAGACTGGCAGGTGTATTGGACTCACAGGGGAGTGAGTTACTTCGCCTGATGCAACTGTCCACGAAAATCAATGTTATTAACTTTGACAGTCAGGGTTTTTATGTATAACCCCCTTACTATTGACAGAATACGGATTATATATGAATAAACCAATTTCATTGCTTTCTCTGTATAATTTCAAACATTAAATTATTGAAAAAAAAAAGGATCTCTGTATTGCTCATTTAAATGGTGAGCATACAAATCTGGCATAATTGAAAAACCTATGAAATCAAGCCAGTAGATTAGTAATGTGGAAATTGCATTATCAGTGTGGCAGCCTTCGCAGGCACTATTGATTGGATTAGTTGACTTGATGGATGAGTTTTAATAACGGTGAAAGCGTGATATTTTGGGGGCATCAGCAGTTATGCTGCGCTCCTCTCTTCTCCAGATTTCTTTTTTCTGTGCCCATCATCCCCACAAAAACCATTAGAGAGGCAAAAGAAGAGCTCACTGTCTGACAGCCAAACAAAAATGATTGCACAAAAGCCGAATCTCCGATTCACGAGGCCCCCACTTGGACAAATACTCGAGACTTTTCCCCCGTTTTTATTCATTTCGGTCACATTTCAAGTAGTTCTTCGCACCTCTCCTCGTTCCCCCTCGTTCTGCGCCCTGCGTCTTCTCAGTCGTTTCCCCTCCTTTCCTTTTGCTCGTCGCTCTCTTGTTTCTTCTAATTTGTCAGTATGGACTTGGCTGTGGAGGAGTGTAAATGGGATATGGGCTGGAACAACATGAAACAGATGGGTATAAATCACCTCATCCTATCTCACCAGCCCTAATGAAAAGGGAAACCATGCAGCCTTTCATACACACACACACACACACACACACACTCACACACAGATTTCGTGCAGTTCCTTCATCCTGCTCCAGCTGAAGAGATATTTAAAGATCCTCTGTGAGTGACTCCCCCCACCACCCCACCCCACCTCCTTTCCCTTTGTCGGTGTGGGAAGCTCAAAATGGGTGCTTAAAATATTCCGGGGTGGCCTGTGGTAGGACATCTTTTGCAATTTTCCACTGGGATGTCTTGTGGCACACACTGGAGATGATTGTTGAGTTCATTACTTTTATCACATCGTGTTGTGCTGTTATGAAGTTACGCAACTGGAACTCGGGGGGACTTTTAAACCTTGATATGATTGACTCAAAGTAATGGCTTCTGGCAGCAATAAATCCCTTAACACCCACCTCGTTTTTAAGTTGGTGAAGTGTGAAACCCTACAACAAGAGAAGGAGATATTAAAACAAACGGCTCGGATTTCTTAGCAGTCACGTGGCAATGTGACTCCATGAAACTGAGCCTGGCAGCGTTGGGACTCTGGATAGTTCAATTTGCAGTGAAAAGGCTCTGGATCGATATAGTAGTACAGCTTGTTATCATAGAAAGGTCACCAGCAGCCTTGATACCTGTCACTGGTTCTCTAAGGATTTATCCACATGCTGCCGGCTCCCTTTGTGTGTGTGTGTGTCTATGTATGTGCCTGGCAACAGAGTTTGCTGTAACTAATGAATCACAGCCTCACGTCAGCACCCATTTTACACACATCACACCCTTATGCTGGTGAGAGCACATCGCCTCTGCCACAGGAGACGCGCCGACTTGTCCTTGGACCCTTTTCTCTCAGTCACAACTAGAAGTATCAGTCCCGATGATGAGAAAACAGGCAAGTCTCCTCAAAGTTCTGAAAGTCCGAGATGATGTTTTTCTTTTCTGCTCGGCCTAAAAGCAAAGATCAGGAGGTTTGTTATCCTCCCGGTGCTGCTCGCCGTGTTCGCTTGCCATGAGTGACATTTCAGCGGCTAGTGAAATGATTCATTAGTGAGGAGATGAGCAAAGGTGAAGCGGAGGGAATGTGACGACAATGACAAGGTGTCAAGAAGAGCAAAAAAGCTCGCGGGGGAGATTTGATAGAGTCGTACCGAATTCTGCCGGAGATTCATCATATCTGGACGGAGCCCAGAGTTTGAGTTTTGGCATGCCGTTGCGTTCTGTTGATGTTTGTTTCAGTCTAAAGTCTCACTTTCTCTCCATCTGTTGCAAAGACTGCTTTTACTGCCATGAAAGCATGTTGAGAAGGAGATAGTGTTGAGTTAGAGAAGGTGTTTCTTGTCACTGTAGATGGTTTTAGGTACAGACTGTATGCCGTTTGCCGTCTGATATGCTCATACCCCAATTCAGCATTATCCATTCAGTGAGCGTCTAATAAATATGCAGATGAGGAGCTTGACTTTGTTTTCCTCTCCGACCAACAGCTGCACCCTGAGTGTGACACTGGAGCAGGCCATCCTGCTTGCCCGAAACCACGGCCTGCCGCCTCGCTGCATCATGCAGGCCACTGACGTCATGAGGAAACAGGTATGTGTTCAGTCACTGTGTGCCTAGCCTCTCTTTTTACTTCTGCTCTCAGCTTTCTGCTAGTGCTGCAGTCCCCACAGTGGTTTTCTCGCTCCGAGTGAATGTGTGCTTCAATCCACAGCGCAGTTTCCACATCCGAAATCATTAGATAAACTGTATGCTTCATTGACTCAAACTACAGTACGAAGCCAAAACAGTCTTAACAATGGATTTATCAGTATTAATAAAGGAGCAGTTAAGTCCTTTTGGCTTCCATGCTCAATGTTTGATTTCTATCAGACAATATTACCTCAGTAGGAATTCATTTTTTAAAGGCAGCCAGCATTTTTGGTGATCAAGCAAAAATCATTAACTCTGCTCCCGTCAGTGCTATAATTTATTTCTCCTCTTCCCCTGTTTCACCTCCTATCTGATCTCAATCTTATCATATATGCATTCACCGCAACCTGAATATGAATGTAACCAAATGAGGGAGTTTAAAAAAAAAAACAGATTCTGGAGCTTGTTTGTTTGTTGCCGTGTCTATTTGGGGTCAAGGGATGGAATTCCCATTAATTTCTCAGTGCGTGCACACGTTCACCCCGCAGAAGGCTCCAGCCATGACCAGATCTTGGCCCTATATCTGAGACTCTCATTAGATGTTCTGTGAGCCGTAGTTATACTGCTGTTTGCAGCGAGAGAAGAGGTTAGTCGAGAGGCTGAGATCCTGCGGGAGGAAAGGCATTTAATTTCTACACTCAGAGAGCTGGGCTGCCAGCCAGGAGGATGCAACTCCTTACATTGTGTGACCTTGAGTGCTACTGTATGTGGCTAGGAGTAAAAAAAAATGTGGTTTGATATATTTTTAATGGAATATGAAAAGGTACAGTTATGGAAATCCATTGTTTTGGTTCATTTATCTTGTTTGCTTGCTAGAGCAGAACTTTTCTCATTATATTTTTTTTCGTTCGTCATTTTTCTACATCTGTCGTTCTGTTTTTTTGTTGTTTTTTTTTCTTCTTCTTTGCGTCACCGTTGACCTAGACTTCCCTGAGAAGCGGTGCCTAAGTCCGGATAGAGAGCCGAGGGAGGTCTGCTCCTCTCCGTCTGACTGTGTGTGTGTCCTTGCTCTCAGACATCAGCTGATGAATCTGATGAATATGAATATCACACAGGGTTCAGATGGCGCCTCTTCTTTCTCGCTGAATAGTCATACTTACTCACAAAAAGGTTATCTGCACAGCATCCGGCCCCAGCAGGACCCATCCATCAAGCCCAGACAACATCATCCAGAAGAGAATGCATGAATGATTTGTGCAAAATGGGTCCAATCACAGCTTGATTTGTAATCTTCTGCATAGCAATTTCTGTTATTTGGTCTGAAGAGGAAGAATATATATAAAACTACATAAACTTAAAAACACCTTTTTCATTTCAGCATGTGGAAGAAATTCTGATCCTTCCTGATATTTATTTCACTCTCTCGTTGATGTTCCAAACTTTAAGGCTTCAGCAGAGTGTAGAGTTTCAATTTTAGGTTCATCTAGAAAAGAATCACATACCATGTGTTTGTTATTCAGTAATCCATAAATGTGAGTGTGAATGCAGTATTTAAAATCCATGAGTGAATCAGTATTTATTATATACAAGCAGTGAAGGACTCCATGTAACAGATATTCAACTTGATGGGTACTGAGTATTTTTATTCAAGCTAGCGACATAACTTGATGGATTGCAGTGTGGGTCAGTTGTCATCCACCACTTTGGTCCAGACAAAAAATATCTCCAGAACTATTGGATGAGTTGCCATGAAATTTTGTCCAGATAGTTTTGATCCCCGGAGACTAAAAGATAAAAGATAAAGACTTTGCTGATCCTCTGGTGTTTCTTTTGGCATCGCCATGAACTTGATATTTTTGTTTCTTCTTAGATATCTTGACAGCTATACAACGGATCGCCTTGACATTTGCCACAGACGACGTGCATGTTCCCCACAGGGTGCGCTGTGATAACTTTGCTGGTCCTCTGACTTCGAATTTCGCACCGTCACCGGTTCAAACCTTTAATTTATGTAATACTTTACAACAGGTTACCTGCTAAACTAAATTACATTCTTGTGAACCTCAGCTGTATTTTGTGTTCTGATAATAATCACATGTAAACATGCTAAACTAAGATGCTGAGCACAGAAAACATTATACTTGCTAATCACCAGCATGCCACCTTTGTCATTGTATGACATTGTATGACATGCTGACATCATCATTTATCTCAAGTACAGTCTACACAGCTGCTAGCATGACCGTAAACTCATGTTTACTCGTGAGGCATGTCAGAAACAAAGTTAACTTGTAATATAAATCCAATTTGGGAATGTTTTTTCTTGAACTCCCCATTATTGACTCTGATCATTTTTGTTTCAGCGATCTGAGGTATGTAAATGTAAAAAGAGCTGTTTTCCCTTTCGTGTCTAACTCATCTGATCCACTCCGGGTGTCCTGTCCTTTAGGGACATTAGGGGACATCTCTGTCTGGAGGCATCAGAATGGATGGCTGCGATAGGCATCGAATAATTGCTGATGCTATCCCGCTATCTGGACGTAACTTGGGGCAGACAGTGAGATGGCAAATGGCAGAGTTGTGACCAAGAGGTCAGCTAATGCACTTTTGGCCAGTCGCTCCCTCTCTATTGGAAGAGGTCCTCAGCGTCTCCTCTTTGAGCAATGATTCGATCGTGTTTTTTTTTTTTTTTCTTGCATGTGTGCGTCACAGAGGGGGAGGGGGCATATTTGCGAGTGCAGGTGTTCTTGTCTCTAAATGAGAGGCTGAGTTGCTTCCCCCTGCAGTTGTGTATCTTCAGACTCTGATCACAGCAAGCAGACTACAGGAGCATTAGTAAAGAGCAGACACGCTCCTGACTGAGTATAATCAAACTCTGCGACACACATACAGGAGCCATTCATCTTCTAAATGCCTCACTGCTTACTTTTTATGTACTTAAAAAGACTGTTCTGCATGTGCTCTTTTGCAAACAGAGTTAAAAGAAGACAGATACTGAAGACAGGCAGCACGCAGCGGCTCTAGTTTGAATTTTAGGGTCTTAACATGCAACATATCATTGTTATATATTTATAATGTTTAAAGTAGTAAGGTAAGTAAGTAAGATATGTTCCAAGATATGTATTCAGGCCAGAATGGTGTCCTATCGTAGCTCATCTGGGGCCCAGCAGACATTTCAAATATGTGCTATTTGTGTTTCTGAAGTTCTCCTCTCTATAGTTTTGACCTGATCTATAATGTCATGAATTGTTTATGTGTGTTTGTCTTTTAGGGGGCAAGAGTTCAGAATTCTGCCAAAAATCTGGGAGTGAGAGATCGCACGCCGTCATCGGTCCCAAGGTAAAACCACACTCACGTCCCGGGGCAAGTTCAGCGTCGTAAATTAGAGGATCTTAGCAGGCTTTGCATATTATGGCTCATTACCTACAAATCAAATACATTACATTACTGCTGGCCATTTTGAAGACAAGTTTTTTTGAATGATTTCCCCCACTTCCAGGAAGCCATTTGTTTCCGTTAATTATACTTGGACATTAAATCAACTTGCAGATATTCAAAGAATGCTTCAGTTTGCATCGGGTCGCCTTTATTCTTGGTTAAAGTTGTATTCTCACATCACATTTGGAAGCAGGGACTGTTTTGAATCTTTTTTATCGGTGCTTTCATGGACTGTTTTGAAAATTCGATAGTCTGCAATCGAAGCACAAAACTAATAGATCTTTGACTGACTCTGACTGCAGATTATGTTGGATAGTCTGTAAGAGGAAGAGTCTCGGAAGAGGTCAAGGACTGAAGGAACAAGCAGTGGGGAAGACTCTTTACTATTTTTACTTTCTACCTTTCCCGATTTAAAAATCCCACCACACACTGTAGCTTGCTCTGACTCATGAATCTTGGATATGCTTACTTTAACTCTCTAACATTGTGCACTCTGTGGCAATGGTATATATTTGACCCAAAGAATAAATATAATACATAGTATGTAATAAATAAATAAAGTGTTCCCTGAAAGATAACAAAACAGTCTAAAAGCTTGGCCAGCAGTATGAATACACTACATGCAGCAATGATGTCCATCTCTGTGTAGTTAGTGCAATCCAGCTTTTTCCAAAGTGCGTGTGTTTCTACTATACTGTAGCTCTGTGTACGTGCTTTTGTGCAGGCCTGTGGCCAAATGGTTCCATTAGAGGGGAGCTCCCTGCACTCAGTAGCCCCAAGATGAGGACAAGGACTGCCTCAGCCATTTGGCTGTGACATATAGGCTTTTGTGTGACAGGCAGCCCTTTTGAACCTTTTAGCGAAATTGACAAATACAATTAAGTAGCGGGATGATTAGTGTTGAGACATTATGGTCGGAGAGCAAAATTGCTGCACTCTCAGTAGGTTTATGTCATAATTGTTGCAGCGTGAGTGACTGCTGCGGAATATGGAAGCGTGCTTTGTGGATCACGAGACGTTTTGGTCGCTCGCCGACGTGCAGGTGACAGGTGATGTGGAGACTCTGACAGGTCTCATCGAGACCAAATGATGCAAATAGTGCAACAGATTCTTTAAAACTACAGAAGACTGCAGCTCATATTGGAGGACATTGTAGCGAGATTAGAAAAAGCACTGATCAGTGAGGAATAATACAAAATAAATGTGATGGTTTCCGTTCATTAAGGCTGCAGTAATGTTATATGGACTGTAAGAAGTGCAATGGTAGGATTAGCTTTTATGGACTTCACAATGGTTGCAGCATGAAAAGGAAGGCAGTCAACCAGTGTGCAGAGTTTCTAATTCCCCTGCAACAGCAAACAAGTGTAACTATTGCATAATTCAAAGTCATATTTTTGTTATCAAGCTGTATCATACAGTTTTTACACTTGTGAAGATGAAAGCTAAACTCAGACATCATTTTTTTTTCTTTCACTGTTTGAACATAGTTAATGTTGTCTGACTGGATGCATGCTGCTAAGGACAATTATTTTTCCAGTGGTGACAGTTTTCTTCCCAAGACTGCAGCTAAATCTGTGCTTATATTTCCTTTGCAAATATTGAAGTGCCACTTCTCAACAGATCGCCTGCAGATCATCGCTTTGTGTGAACGGGGCGACACTAGAACGTAATTAAATGCCATTCTGCCTGTATGTTTCTCTGATCAGATTGTACAAGCTGTGCCAGCCACCACCCCCCGACGGTGACCCATAATGCATTGTATCCAAGAAGCTGAAGGAGTCCCAAGCATCCGTTTCCCTCTCTGCACCCATGAAGGATCAACCTAATTAAAAACAGTTATTGGGTCCATTTTTATAGCTGCCTAAAGTGTAAATAGAATTTAAAAACCGTAAATAGTATTTTTAATACATTATATTTTTCACTGTTGTACTTTATACATATTTTAAGTTCTTTTTTCATATAGTGTGTCCGACAAGACAATGATTCAGAGTGGGAAAGATTTATACCCTGCAGTTATATTAGCCCAATGAAAGGAATGAATCCCATCAGTTCGCTGTCTGCGCATTACGGGCTGAAAATCATGTTTGTTTTCATGAGGGTCATTTGCATTTCATCTTATTATTTTCATTTGCATATGAACTAAGCAAGATAATATTGATTAAAAGGATATTGGATGACATTTGGCTTCGTGTTGTGCTCAAATTAGCCAATAATTTGTCTGCTTCTCCTCAGCTTTAACTGCTACGCTTTATCAAAATCTGTCAGTATTGGATAACCATATGAATGTGTGTTTTTGTAACGTTCCTCGTGATGTTTATTCCCTTGTAAATATACATGTTTTGTGTGCGAAGGTGTCTAAAGAATGCCCTTGTTTCCCATCGTCTGTTGCATGCATGCATATGAAGATTTCCGATGGTCTATCAGTATTAACATATAATAGTTTTTTGGAAGTAGAGCTATGAGATATATTCTGTTATTTTATATTGACAGTACTCAGGATTAAAGTGTCTCTCTGTTACTTATAATTGGATGCATCATTGTAGATGGATGTCTAGCTCACTACTATGCAAACAAACAAGTGGTAATAAACTGCATCAATAAGCTCCTATAATGTATACTCTTTGTCTCTGTTTCATTGATCCAAAAAAACGATTTTCTTTGAATGATTAAAATGCTGTCATGTAAAAATATATAAACATTAATTGAAAATATTTTTTAAAATGTATTTTTCTTTATTTTGGAGTCTTTCTTATGAAACTTATTGGGACGTTTGAACTAGTTAATTGGAAGTAAAATGAATTACAATTTTTCTATAAATAGGCTTGTTGAACTTTCAGCTTTGCCTTCACTAATCAGCAGGACTCGGCACTAGTGTTGGGTATAGTTACTTTGGAAAGTAGTTTATTAGGTGTTATGTTATCATCAATTAAAAGTCATTTTTAAATACAAAACAATGGTCAGGTTCTAAAAAATGACACATCGTATGGTATAGATTTAACTACCCAACATTAAAATGATGTTAAGCATTACATCTTACCTCAACTATGAACACAGCTACTTTCAAATGCATATATGAACTGAAATATTCAAACTACACTATATTTTGAGGCTCTTGACATTTCACTTTATGGAGTTATATAGCTGGATAAAACTACAGAAACTGCATTTGATCAAATTATGTTCATTGTCTGATTACTGACAAACAGAATTCATTATTTTAGCCTGGCTCACTTTTTACAGTGATTTTTCAGTAGTTTGCAGTGTTATCCAGCCACTTAGCTGATGATTTTAACTCCAAATGTCTATTTTAATCCCACACAGTCTATGGCATGATTTAAAAACTTAATAATGTTGCTGAAATTAATTTTGTAAAAAAAAAAAAATCAAAATGAATTTATTACAGGGGTGTGAAGTACTGCTCTGGGTGAAAAAAAAACTTATAATGCTACTAATTATATTGTTTTATTCATATTAGTCAGCGATGTCATTGTGCTGTTGTTTATTAAACTGAAAATCAGCCGCAGACTTAATGGGCACACATCCTCCATGGTCCTGGATAGATCTGGTGCTCATTCTCACTGCGTTTGATTGCATAAATAAGAAGGCCGTGGACTTAATATGCTGATTTTTGATCCATCTGGTCATTCTCACACATATACAGACATTTACATCTGAAAAAACAGTATTTATATTCTCCATAATGTCCCCTGGACGTCCCTGGCCAATCACATGACCTGTTTGAAGAACAGAATTTTGGAGCCATTCTAGAAGAGGTGTTTCGTTCTAGAATGTGTTTCAACTATAAGTAGGAGATTCTCTTCGGACTTCACTCACTCTTCAACCCGAACGCACACTGTTCACTTGAGTCTGGAAGATCTACTCTGAATACTCTCGAAATCGTTGGTTGGATTGAAAAATCGTCGTTGGTTGGTTGGATTGAAAAATCGTCGCAAGAACTTCGTTGTGGCTTTGCCCTTCGAACCTGTTTGTCGAACCCGTTCTGTATTTTCATGTGCAGCAACAAAATGTCCTTTGCTACAGAAAGCATGAAGGTCTACAAACCCATCAAGGTAAGTGTTTTTAACTGGAGTTAGACTATAAACTTGTTCTGATAGAGTTAAATATAGTTTTCTATTTGTAGAAAACATTTTTATTTCTACAGTCACTTTCTACTTTTTATGTAGTTTTTGTATAGATGTTTAGCACGGGTTAACTTCTTTACACAGTTATATATTTATCTTCTACGCAAATTTTTAATTCCTCTACATCTATCTATCTGTCTATCTATCTGTCTATCTCTGAGTAACAAACCAATGAACAACATGATCTTCTTTCCTTCACAGGAGTTGCTTAGCACACCCATGTATGGGCGGGCTCTGGAGCTATGCTGGCATGCGCCTTCTTATAAGTCTATGGTAAGTCCCACTATCGTTTTCATGTCTCCACTAAATTAAAATAGCAGGTAGAGTCTCACACATTTTGTCTAGTACTTTAACATCAAGACATGTGATCCCTTGTTGTTCAGATCGCACTGGTGTCTCAGCTGCTGAGGCTGCAGAGGAGACACCAGCTTCCATCGGCGATCACCACCGAAACTATGACCGAGCTACTGGCAGTGCAACGCAAGGAGGCACTGAGAGTACAGTAAGTTACCTACCTGCAGCCGACCTCATCTCTGCTCATGTCACACCAATCTGTCTGTAATGAGGAAGAGGGGAACAGTGAAGATGAAGCTTGTGTTTTTTTTCTGTTAGAAGCCTCTGGGAGTCTGAACTGGCCACATGTGATGCTGACACGAGGCCTCTTCTTGAACTGGTAAGACCACAATCCTGAAAAGACTCTACAGTAGCTTGGAGTCACCTGTTACCTGAATTATTGTGTAAATAAATAATCTGCTTATCATATGCCATTCCTTGTTTCAGGTGTGGAAGGTGAATATAGGCCTGAAGATGAGGGACATAGAGGTCGAGGCAAGGAGACTACTGAGATCTCCAGGGACCGTCCCTGCTCATTTTCAGTGAGTCACATTTGACACACATTCATGATCAGTTGAAGTTCAGTGGTTGTGATGTCTCTGTGTTGCTCTGAAGTGTTTTTAAAACTAACTTTGAATGACTATAACCTGCAGAAATCCCACCATCTTGAAGCAGGCCCACAAGTACGCCCGGATCCTGAGGAAACAGCATGAAAAAGGCCAAGCGTCCAAACTGCTTTCCCCTATGGAGGTGGCTCTAGAGGTCGCCCCAAAAGTTGTTCAAGGCTTCTGGTGGCCCCCTCCAACCACCTCCTTCAACATGCCCTCCCAGCAGCTAAGTCAAATGGCTGTTGGGATCACCAAAGCAGTTCAGGACCGGGTGTCCAACAGTCTGTCCTCTGTGCTCCTCCAGGCCACGTTCTCAACGACCATCAGGGATAAGATGGTCCAGCGTATCAAGGGACGGATTAGAGGAAGTTACCTTGAGGAAGTCCTGATGGAGAGAACAAAGTGCTTTGGAACAGACCTACTGAATACAATCACAAATGTGGCCGTAGAAGAAATCTGTACACTCTTTCAGTCTCAGACTCCACAAGCTATTCTGACCTGCTCTGATGAAGTTCCTGCCTGCACTGCCAGTCCAGAACCAGACTCGGCTGTCGCTACTCCTCCGCCATGTGCACCGGCCAACTCTGATGAAGCTCCTGTCACCACTGCCAGTCCAGAACCAGACTCGGCTGTCGCTTCTCCTCCGCCTTGTGCACCGGCCAACTCTGATAAAGCTCCTGTCTACACTGCCGGTTCACAACCAGACTCGGCTGTTGCTTCTCCTCCACCGTGTGCACCAACCAACTCTGATAAAACTCCTGTCTACACTGCCGGTCCAGAACCAGACTCGGCTGTCGCTTCTCCTCCACCGTGTGCACCAACCAACTCTGATAAAGCTCCTGTCTACACTGCCGGTCCAGAACCAGACTCGGCTGTCGCTTCTCCTCCACCGTGTGCACCAACCAACTCTGATAAAGCTCCTGTCTACACTGCCGGTCCAGAACCAGACTCGGCTGTCGCTTCTCCTCCACCGTGTGCACCAACCAACTCTGATAAAGCTCCTGTCTACACTGCCGGTCCAGAACCAGACTCGGCTGTCGCTTCTCCTCCACCGTGTGCACCAACCAACTCTGATAAAGCTCCTGTCTACACTGCCGGTCCAGAACAAGACTCGGCTGTCGCTTCTCCTCCACCGTATGCACCAACCAACTCTGATAAAGCTCCTGCCTACACTGCCGGTCCAGAACCAGACTCGGCTGTCGCTTCTCCTCCACCATGTGCACCAACCAACTCTGATAAAGCTCCTGCCTACACTGCCGGTCCAGAACCAGACTCGGCTGTCGCTTCTCCTCCACCATGTGCACCAACCAACTCTGATGAAGCTCCTGTCTACACTGCCGGTCCAGAACCAGACTCGGCTGTTGCTTCTCCTCCACCGTGTGCACCAACTAACTCTGATGAAGCTCCTGTCTACACTGCCGGTCCAGAACCAGACTTGGCTGGGGGGAAATTTAGACGTTTTGTAAAGTGGCTGAAAAAAAAATGCTGCTGCGTCACCTCTGTAGATACTGAACTCAATTGAAATTTCCGCCCATGACTTTGTGTAAATATGTTTGTTTTTTCGATTGTTTTTTTTTCCTATTGTCATTTGTTGTAAATAAAAAAAAATTGCATTCAAAAAAAAAAACATGATACAGGAATTCTGTGTATTGCACTATATATATGTTTATCGGAGGAGTTAAGAAAAAGTGAATCTGAAGGTGCATTTATAAATCAATACTTCTTATTTTGGTGCCAGGCAAAACAAACCATTTCGACACACACAGATTTCCTTAAGAACACGCACTATTCGGTATAAGTGTAATATCAGCTGTGGAAACTAAATGATGGAGAAAAACCTGAACTTAAGCCTGAACACATGGGTACAATCCCACCAGTGACCTGAAATATGAGGGTCAACACAGTCTCATACAGGAGAATTCTGGATAATTGTGAGTCAATGTCAAAAGTGTCTTTGTGTTAATTAAGGACTCGCCACACCTGCGTTAGTCGCTGCCAGCGCACGTGCTCTCGCGCCAGTTGAATCGCGTTTTTTTTTTTTTTTTTGCTCCGCGTTCAGGTGCGTGCGTTACCGCGTCGTGAACGCAGCCCGCCGGATAAATGGGAGTGGCGGCGGCACCGTTAACACTGCTGGCAGCCAGTGAGCGGAAGATTTGTAATCCCTGTCACAGAGCTGCCGCGCTATTGGTCTCCATAGGGAAGCTGCCGCGAGAGAGTCGGTGAGGCGACAAACTGGGGATGGTCCCGGGCTGAGTCCTCCACAATGAGCCGGGCTCAGAGCCGCCTGCTCCTCCGCACTTGACGCAACCCGTCTGAACTTAACGCGGCTCCACGGCACGGCAAACCCACCGCGGTGAGGTGGCGTGGGGCTTTTTTCTTTCTTTCTTTCTTTTTCTTTTCTTTCTTTTCTTTTTTTTTTTTTTTTTTGCACATTTCGCCGAGACGTCTCTTGAAGGACGAATGACACCGGCTCACCTCATGGTTTCATCCTGCTAAAAAAAAAAAAAAAGAAAGAAAGAAAAGAAGGCACAACACTTTCTTCATGGCGTCTCCACAACAGTCAAGAATTCAGTCGTATCTGGAAAGGAACAAAATCGGACCCCTGTTCGAGGTGAGTGTGCCAATGTAACTCTGAAGTTCTTGTCTTGCCACGTTTAAAGGACCGGCCGCTGCTTTGCACCAGACTGCGTTATTAATCCGCTTTTAAAAATCGAAGTTGTGCTCAGCGGTGAGCGCATCTGCAATGTGAGCAGTCACAGAGGAACCGGATTAACACTCCGCGCCTCACATACATGTGCTGTTCACGTCACGTATCATACGTTGATTAAAACTGAAAGCCATTTGATTTTTTTTTTCTCCATGCACTTTGGTGTCATTTCCTTCTTCCTCAAACGTCCCGCTGCTCTCCGTTTACCGGAGCACACAAACCCATAAAGGAACACCGGCTGCTGTGTTTGCCCTCACGTCTCACTGCTTAGCCTTTCCATCAGTGATTTGCATGTCAAAAGATAGATGCTGTGCCACTGCCTGACTCGACATTGTTACAGTTTGTTGGAGTTGGGGTGGGTGGGTGGGTGGGCACTCAGTTGTAATTCCTACTGCACAGCAGGGCTGGCTTTACTGTGGGTTCTGCTACAGAGGACACAGTCTGACTGACTACCTGCCTCCCCGTGTGTTTGTCAGACAGGGAATCTCTGTGTTGTAGACTCTGCTCGGCGTCTAAGCAACCTAAGGGGGCCGGCGTGACTTCATCCTTTTTGTTTTCTAGCTGGAAGCAGGGGGCCGCACAGGTGTGAGAGTAAAGACGAGACAAAGACAAAGCTGTCCTGCTCCACCGGCTTTTGCCTGAGATGCAGCAGATCCGTGCGTCCATCTGGGTGTCTTCACCACGAAATGCAAAGCCGGGGGGATGCAGCAGGATGACACGCACCGTGTTTGTGGCAACACGATGCTCGCATGCACATGGTGTGCTGGCAAAAAGTGCTGACATATGAGTTATGTGCTTCATCACACACACAGACACACAAACGCAGGCTGCACGTTAAACAGATGTGAGAGCAGTGGCGAGGCTGGTTTCAGCACCGTGGACAGAGACTCGTGTCTACAGCAGCGTTTAACCGGCGAAAGGGACGAGAAAGCGTCTCCTGTGTGTCTGTGTGTGTGTGTGTGAGGCCATGGCAATCAGTAACTGCACAATGATAGTCCTCTGTGTGCTCCCTCTGTTTGTTTTTCCTCCCTCCATCTTCCTCTTCCACCTGTCTCCCCCCCCCCCCCCCCCGTACTCTCGCCTCTCCTGCTTGTTTGTTGTCTCCTTTTTGTGTGACAATTAAAGACGATTAAGGCAAAGTGATTTAAAGGGGGTGCTGATTAAAAGCCTTTGTTCTGAAGATCAATGAGCTTATTTCCTTAGGATTTTCCACAAGTGTGTGTGTGCTTAAGATATCAAGCAGTTTTTGTGCTGACCAACAAGGACACTGAGTTGTTTAGACTGTGGATGGTGTATTGTGAGGCTGCATTGTGCGGTGTAGATTTTCAGGGGAAACTGCCAGTTTTTTGTTTTTTAAAGTAGGCGAGAAAGAGGTAGTAAGAGGAGAATATATGAAAACTCTCCTGGGTCTGCCACTCTCCTCACGAGAAGATGATGTGGCTGCTACCTTCCACAAAAACTCTTGTTGTCCCAAAGAAGAAGCCATCCGTGTGCATTCGGTCGTGAAGAAGAAGAAGAATCCAGGAGGGCTCCTGCAATTCTTCTTGTAATTTTCGCTTTTCATCCGACGTAGAGAATCGGTGCAGCTGAAGCGATCCTCCAGTTGTTCTGCTAAAAGTTTTGATTGCCATTCGAGCGCACAATGAAGAAATTTGGATTTTTTTTTTTCTGCTATGGCGATACAAAACAAAACATCGCAATACAAAACACAGCAACATAATGGCAATGTGACGGTCCATGGTGATGCATTTCATTCATATTGCAAAACCCTTTGAGGCAAATTCATAATTTTGGGCTGTAACAAAAGCAGCAGCAATAATTACAGTAATTAAGGCAAAATAGTAATTGGACTGCATGTATTACAGCACACCGAGAGTTTCTACAGTAAATCACAATTTTCTCAGACAGAATAAATGGACTGTCTCCCACTTATCTGGTTGTTTTCCAAAACCGTTCACAGTATTATTCATTTAGAAGGCTGTTATACTCTTGTTGATGCACACATACTGCCTAATTAATACTTAATGAGCCTTTACAAACACACAGCACAGGTCTCGCAGCATCTAAGATACGAGCAGACATGTACGTTAAAGTACCATCCTGGGTTCCTTACTTCATGTTGTGTAAACACCACGTCCAGTTCCTCCACTCTTGTCTGCAAAGCTCGTCTCCTCCTCCTCCTCATACCCCGAGCACACAGCTGCAGTATTAAACAGTCTGTAACAGCGAGTGGGGGTTCATTTACTCACTCTGATGAGACACAGCTTATGATTTGCCATAGAATTGATTTTTTTTTTCTTCCTTCCCCCTCACTAATGAAATGGTTGCTTTGCAGAGATAGCAAGCTGAGTCAACACCGACTGAATATTCTCCAAAAACTGAAGCAGCCTTTCATAATAATTGAAGTAATTGCACTCCAGATTGTTGTCAGCCACTTTCCCATTTTAGCAAATTGATATTCTACTACACCTACTCTTTTCCAATCACTTAACAGTTTCAGTGTAGTGTAACCTTTCACATTTTCACGTTGCATTAAGAATTCTAGTCAGTATAGTTAGGTATGCTTTTTAATAAGTTGCATGATGCATATAGGAAACAGATACAGCAAGCATTTGTGTTATTTTCTGCAAGATACAGAGGATAAAAGTCATCCTTGTCTGTTTTTTCAAGGATCTGTGGGATCTGTCTGCAGGCTTCTGGCATTTAAACTTGTGTAACAGGACGGGTCGGAAAAAAATGAGCAGACTTTGCCTTCATCAGCAGACAGCGTAAAACCTGCTCTGATGTACCTCCCTGCTGTGAACAGTCAATCATATGCTAGACTATATAATTGTTCCATTCGAATGGTGAACTGAAGGATCATGTTGGTATAGTCTGGACTTTTAAAAAAAAGTCACTAGTTTGAACTGGAATAACGTTCAAATGTTGAGTTATAAAACAGTTCTGTGGAAGAACTGGATGCCTTTGTTCATGGAGAAGTCTGATTTTTCCCTTTGACTTTAATGGCTTGAATGTACGTCTGATAATAGCTACTGTTAAATGAGTATTGGTCTCCGCTCTGGGGACTGTCACGGTTACTTGCTGATACTACGAAGAACTAATGAGTGAAAAACTGCATACACATTACAGTTATATCTTTTTAATTTGTGCACAAGAACACCTACACGACATGCAGGGTGAGAACATTACATAGTCATTAAATGGATTATTATCTATCACCTCAGGCTTATCCTATTTCACGTGTATATTTTTGTCTTTGTCTTTTATAGTTTAATAGTGACAACGTTTCCTTTCACATAGAACAATGATTCCAGTTAGTTCTTCTCAGTGAGAATTTGAGATATTAGATCAATAAAGAAAACGGGACAGTATTGAATGTTCACCCTGTTTCACTCAGTCACTTTAAGTGTAGGAATTTAAATCAGTGAGCTGCTCTATACTAATAGTGCTTCGACTTGTAGTAAAGTTAAATGACTTTGCTTCTTCCAATAAATTTCCCCGAGGAGGCTAGGTCGCTCTTTGCACGTGAAAAAGGTCCACTCCAATCTGTTTAGTTGTGTAGTGCTTCTAATCTGCTGTACAGTAAAGAGTCAGGACATGGACACACATATACACACACACACGGCCACTGTCTGACCTATTGATCCACTCCCTTAAGAGGTAATTTATTGGATGTGGTGTGATTGGGTATGGGCTATTTTCACCTGCATTACTAGCACTGTGCTCTGTCTTTTTGCCTCAGTAAAATGATATAAGTGCTATTTCTGTATGCATGTAACCTTCTTTAGTATGTTTTAACCATTTGATTCGCCATAGCGATTGATTTAGTGTGAGAATTTCGCGAGCTGATTTGCATTCATTATCAATCCCGTACAGCTGTAGGAAAAAGGGAAGGAAACGTGTCATAAATACTCAGCATCTGGCTTTGAAATTTTTGTTATTCCTGACCCTCCGAGACGCATTAACAGAAACACACACACAGACAATTTACACAAGGTACATACGCAAGGTTCAGATGCATCAGGAGGAATCCATCAGAGGTCCTGTTACATCTACAAACACACCTGGAAACATTTCTGTCTGACAGGGTCACTTTGTCATTGGCATACCTCCCACACATCTGGTAATAATAACCCAGTAATTTCATCCTGGTTGTGGGTTGTTTCATGTATGTTTATTATTTCACCTCGCTGTTCAAAGCAAAAATCTGCAAAATGCGGTCGCTTATTACAGAAAAATGCTGACCATTTGGTAGCTGCTCTTATTCACGCTAGAGAGGTTAAAGATATGATGAAGGCAGGTGCATCACCTTACACCTTCATCATTAAGTCCATTGATTTATATTACCCATGCCATGCTATGGGGGTTGTTATAGCATATTTACATCTAAACATAAGACGCTCACTCTGATTTCAAATTTGAAATCCTATTATAAAATGTAAAGGCACGCTAAAAGTCAGTGCAATCCATTAGAGTAAAATGATTTGCAATTTCCTTTGGTAGTTCCTTATGACACCATGTGCAAATTGAAATGAGGCCTTTCACTTTGTCTCATGGGACAGGGTAAGCTGGTTTAATTCATATTCAATTCACATTGCTGCCATCAAAATCCAGGGGAGAGATACAGTTTGTGACAGGTTAAACTCTAAACATGAATGTACCAGACAGTCCTCAAATCAATTACAGCATGTGTTCATTTTCCATACCACTTTCTGTCTGAGGACTGATGCTCTGAGCAGAAGTTGATGACTTGATATGACAGGCATTTGGCAACGCCTGGGTTAATACAGCTCCCCTTCAGGCACAGTTGGTGTGTAATTACTACAGGACAGACAGCTGAACAGGCAACCTACGGCAGGTTGGTCCTGGGGGAGTAAAGAAAGGGGCGAATAGGGAAGGCAAATCTGAGAGATCAGACAGTGAGACGATGAGTGAAGTCCAATATGAGGGAGATTTAGAGCGTGCAGCGGGTACGGGAAACTGAAAGAGAAAGGGGAGTGTACAGTGGCTGTGGTGCATGCTAATAAAGTTATCACGTCCACTGAGCCCGAGGTTGCTGATGGCTGACTGCTGCGTGTAATTGATAGTCGTGCTGGTGGTGTGGAAGAACTGATCATCTGATACACAATCTGTCTGTTACTCTTTATTTGTCCAGCTGGTGACTGTGTTTGTACAAACAGGTTAATGTGTGTCTATGCACATGTGTGCTGTGTGTGTTACGAATCTGTGAAAGGGAAAATTCACATTTTTCTGTGTTAAAACAATATTCTCATGCAGTTTTTGGGCACTGTAACAACCGTCTGAGTTTGACAAATCAAGCAGGAATCTTTTAAAATCAGTCTTTTTGATATGCATGCCTTCTTTGTGCTTCTCCGGACAGTGCTTCTTTTTAAACAGAACACCGACTACCAATTTATATCCCTGTTTTCTTCCTTTTCACATCTCTTGAGGAAGAGATTTTTACAAAGCAACATGTGTATACATGGACATGTGAGGTGGACTTGAAATGTGAACCTCTCCTGAAAGGCTTAGTTTTTGATAGCTTAACTTTTGCAAAGGTGCCTAAATCATTGAACTGTAAGAATGTACTTCATAGTGATTTATTCTTCATCGTCCTGCCCTAAAAAAAAAAATCTATTAAATATGCAGCACCTCATAATTCACTGCTGTCCTGACCAAACCACCCGAGCTCAGTTTATAAAGCTGCAGCTAATGGTTATTTTCATTATTCTTTTTTTCAATTAATTGAAGAATATTTTCTGAATACATAGTTCAACATGAAGACATCCAGTGGAAGTTTAAAGTGTCTGTTTATAAATGGGAGATTAGAGCCCATGGATGTGAAGCATCCTCATCTGCCGCATATGAAGACGGGCAGCGTGCTTGAGGCACTGTTTATGGTCGAGTACAGCCTGTAGGTGAATGATGGAGACTCCCAGTTGTATCTCTTGGAACATCCTGAAGGTCATGGTGGTGATAGGGAAGAATTGCAGTGATATTTAAAGAGCAGCGCTATACTTTTTAGCTCGACAGATCCTTGGACAGATATGTGAGTCTCGAGTGGTAGAAATGTGGAAGAATTTCTGCTTAAAAGAACATCTGACAAAGCTTCATTGAAAAAATACAATGACTTGTTTAGACCAACCGACAATCTAAAAGTCAAATATGGATCATTTCCAATGGGATAAAAAAGAAATGCTGGGATTTGTGAATAACTATACTTTCATGCATCTTAAACTAATTAGCTGATTGACTGACTAATAGTGAGCTAGCCCTCATCACTTCTGGTCATATTTCTGAAGCTGCAAAACATGGCGTAGTGTGTGGCGTACGGTGTAGTGATGAAACCTGACTTGAGGCAGTGCTGCAGGACAGAGCGAGTGAGGAGTGAGGGCATCCATTTCTTGTGCGTATCAGTGGGACAGATAAAAGCATCTCTTCTGATTATCCGGTAGTGCCAGCCTGGTCAGGTGACATTGCCTCTCCCACAGTCTCCTCTTCCGCCTGATCCCTCCTGCTCTTGTCTGCCTGCTTATTCAAGGTCTGGATGCCTTCCAGTTGCATCTCTCCCCTCTTTCGTCACATCATTCTCCCTTTTTTTTTTTTTTTTTTCCAATAGTGACCTCTTTCTGTATATGAACCACATTGGAAAGACACACCGATGTCACCTTAAATACCCTACGATATTACTACATTGTGTTCCCCTATTTCATTGACAAACAGCAGGTAAATCAATGGCAGTCGGTGGCCTCGAGTTCGGGGACAGGGAGTCCTCTTGGGAGTCTTGGAAGTGCTCTTGCTGCATGTAAATTCTTTTTTTTTTTAATATGAGGACAAGCCTGAAGAAAACATGTCAGGTTTTATAGCTGATCAGAGGCACAGCTCTTGAGTTTCTATTTTTTTAGTCCAGAATGTGCTGCAGGTAATGATTTTTAACCAGGCTAACATGAAAATATAATGTAAATACACACAATCTTTTGCTGCAGTGTTCCTGTCTATCCTCACAATCGCAGCTACAGACAGACGTTGTCTCGTCTCAGTAGACTGCGATGGATACACTGCCTCCCAGGAATGCAGACATCATAGAAAGCTGGCTCGTGCTGCCTCGGTTTCTCCTCACGCCCAGACATCCACAGCTCAAGCAGTCCACGAGGAGTCTGCAACAGCTGAGGTTGAAATTCGTCTGCTCGCAGGCTGACAAGAAAGAAAAGAGTAAAGCTTAGGCCGAGTCACTTAAATCACTGAGCTTATGTAGCTGCATCAGTTCTGTCAGTATCGCTTTTTTCAGTCCAACTTTTCTCCACTATACTGACTACATACTGATAACTCCTTTTGATTCCCACAAGAGAGATTTGTCTTTTTTTTTAGCCTTCACAGAGAGGTGAGTGTCCAGGTTCAGAAATGGAGAAGAACCCCTTGAGAAAGAAAGGTTTGTCAAACTTTTGAGCAGGGCGGGTGCTCTCTGTCACCGTAATTTTTCTTTCTCCTCTTTATACCACTCTGAAACTGTCTCCATAGATTTCTTTGTCTGTTCTTCAATATACCTCCTATACATGACCTTCAAAACTTTCCAGGTTTGCCGTCCTCTTCCTTTTGAACTCTGTTCCACTTTCATTTTGGGGAGTTTGTTTAAGTTGCAGGGATACAGGGAGCATCAGTGAGAGTATCATGATTGTTATTGTCCCCAGGGGGAGTCCTTGAGAGCTTCCAAGGACACGGGTGCCTCTTGGCTGGCTGACAGCTTGTCAATTACCGTCACCAAACCAAACTGCCTGGGGGCACGGAGATATCTCACCCCGACAACAGATCTGCACAGATATAAACTGAACGTCTCGGATGCTAACTCCACCTGTTGGCCTGCTTATAGTGCAGACGCTAATACTTTCTGCATGTTTTTGCACACACACCAGCATATTCTAGAGATGCTGTTTTTGCTGATGCAAGTCACTCGCAGCCAAAAAGGTTTAAAGTCTACTTCTGTATAGAAACGTTGACCCATTTGAGCCTACATCTTACTATAGTTCCTGTCAAAGAAATATGATTATGAGTCAAATAGCATGGGGTTATGAAATAGAACTCATGCCATTTAAAGTGCCTCATTATCATAGAAAGTGAAAGTGTCAGATTCTCTTCCCTTGCTCTGGTGACTTATGTAATGTATGCACTATGCAGATACTGTGGAGTTTGTTACTTATAGTATGTCTCTTTGCTTTTTTTTTATGACTCATATCATAGATGGTGAAGGACACAAAGGCACAAAGGGTGCATTAGCTCATTCAGCAGCTTGTGTCATACCGGCGAAACACTCTACAGAATGTGCAATCAATATATGTTGGCACACGAGCGTTTTACTGTACGGACGTGGGCAGAATGCAGAGTCACCCACATGTGCCGTCGTTTCTCCGACAGTCCCCAGAATCTGCGCTGTCTGTCCATCTGCCACCATTTGCCGCACGCACCCAGGTCATGCCTGCGTTACTCTCTCTCTCTACACACACATCTGCGTGTGCGGTTTCCACCGAGAAACACAATCATGAAAATCATCACGTGGCAGTCGTCTATAAAAAGAGCTGCACATCCTTCCCTTTACCCCCTTCCCCACAAAAAACTATTAAGACTCGAAAGCCTGTGGTACTTAACAGACTTCTGCTAGTTTGGCTTCCTGTATAATCTAACAAATTACAACCTTCATTTATAGACCTCCTGTTGGTAGGTTAGTTAAATTACCCACAGGAGCTACTAAGCAGTAATTACAACTTTTACATCTTAGCATCGTTAGTGGTTTATAATTGTTAGACACAAGCCACAGAAATCCATTACATAAGCTCCTAGTGCTCAGTATATCCTCTTCCAAGATTCTCTCATATGGCTATTGCTCAGAAATGGCATCATTGTTCTTTCCTGAAGAGCTTAGATCACTTCAACTTTATCTCTTACAGGCAGAGGAGCAAGGTTTTCCCAGTCCTCAGATCTGCAGTCTGCAGAGAAACATTTCAGCACGTTCCCTGTTTGTCCATTCACATGCTGTTTGCTGTCAGAGCTGCTGTAGACACTGGGGCAGGGCAGGAATGTCCCCCCGACCAATTACCTGATTAGCTTTCTGAGCACACGCAGCGCAGCCAAGGCTAGCCAGCACTAATACACATGTAGGATGTCTCCCTGTAGCCCGACCCGCCCACTGAAACACACACATGCAGATATATGAGCATGTCCACAAGGGCAAACACACACCAGCTACATGACTCTGTTTGGTCACACATAAGACTGTATAAATGATGTGCTTGTCACACACACACACACACACACACACACTCATTTTATCCATACAGTCCATAGCTGCCAATTCGCTGCAGTCCGCTAATGACTCTCTTTGCTTCTCTGCAGTAATCGTCCTGAAGTCAGCCTCAGCTGCTCTGGCTGGCTTAAAATGGTCAAACAGAGTTCACTCTCATATCATACCATGTCATGCCAGCACACACTCGCACACGGAGACATATGTTCGTTTCACTTCACTCACCAGCCTCGAAGAGACAGTTATTTCCTACAGCTGTAATTTAAAAAAAAAAAGGGTAATGCCTCCTGCCAAAAACAGTTTTTGGCATTCTGTGGGAAAAAAATCATTACTTTTCACATTGAATTTGTATTTTTCGTGTGCTATTAAGTTCATTTTTAAAAAATATGCACCTTGGCAAAGTACAGAGATAGGACGTGATTGGTTCTGACATGACCGGCGCAACCGATGCTGAATTCCCATCGTGGATTTGACGGATTTTGAATTAGCATGCAGACGTGGATGTGGCCTTTACCCTCAACACCTGTTACTGTTACTCCTTATGAGCTTTCCTCCTTTCTGCAGCGCCTTCCCTCTTTTTGGTTTGTCCTATGAACATTTTCAACACCTTCCCGTTCAGTGTCTCGTGTCCTCACAGTACCTTTCTCTCTACTTTACCCTTTACATGCTCTTTACACACTCTGTCTCTCATAATAACTAGACTGTCAAGTTATTAATATATACCAATAAATCTAGTCTAAACCAATTTTGCAAGAGATAAGTAGTGGAAATGAAATAATGGCTTATATTTCCTCATCATACTTTCATCATTATTTCCCACAGTGCAGTCAGTCGGGCCTATCCATATGTCTCTACATGTGTCCGTCCTTCCACCAGGCCCAATGTGTCAGATATTGCTCATTCGATATCTTCAAACATCAGGGAACACACCATCTTCTTGCTTTGCAGTACTATTTTAAAAATTGCACAGACTGAACAAAGGCTGTCGTGTTTGTTACCTTGTTTGTCCTTGTGTCTTGGCAGACTGATCTGATTTCTGATGAAGCTTGCTGACATGTTTGGTACTAATTGGCACAGAAGGGAAGTGCTCCCATCTTTGGGGACATAGTGTCTAGTCATGTTTGCCTTGACTTTTATTATTTAGGATATTGACACTTGGTGTAGCACCCAGCATCCTGAAACTACAGGGAAGATAAGGGGATTATCCTACAGCTTTGGCCAGTTCTCCTCTCACACACCCTCCCTTGATAGTAAAGTCTACAAAATAGGACTGTGTAATGCTTGTAGGGATTGATTGTCTTTCTCCACTTCAGCATGGTGGATAGTCCACTGGCCACGCTCGCTCACTGCTTTTTGTAATGCCACTTTCATCTAACTTCTCTCTGCTTTACTCTGCTCCTGTAGGAGTTGATGACCAAATTGATAACTGAGACTCCAGACCATCCAATCCCTTTTCTCATTGATCACCTGCAGACCAAGCAAGACAGCCCTGGCAAGCTGCACAGAGCTCTCTCTGGCTCGGCAGCACTGTGGGCACAGAGCTCCCCAGGTCGGTACAAACAGATGCAAGCATGCATAATGTACACACGCATGCAGAATGAGGCATTTGTCTTTGCATACACTCCTCTCCATAATATACACAAGTATTTGATGACTGTGCTCTCAGAGACAGCCATTAATCTGCATCTGTGGACAGAGACAACAGAGCTTGCAGTGTAAACTTGGCCTGTATTTATGCTTTCTAGAATTTGCATAACATGGCATTATGAGCGAAAATTGTGACTATCTCTACTAACAGAAAGCAAAAACCCTCGAAGGGAGTACAGCAACTATGAGAAGCCATGGCAAATTCACCCAAAGAAACCGAAAAAATCCAAGAGCGACCTGGCTGTTTCCAGCATCTCTCCTCCCTCACCAGAATCCAAGTCTTGTAAGTTTCCTTTCTGAGTTCTACTTTCTGAATTTCTTTTTTGCGATGGCGTCGATTGCACGCGCACACACATGCACAGACACAGTCCTTTTTAGAATATGAAGCTGCACAGTTTTGATACATGTTGTATCCCAATTACACGCACCATTGGGTTTAATCTCCATTTTTAATTTGATATAATTATATCTAATTAAAGTTAGTCACAGTGTATAGTCCAGTGTCCTCCTTCCAGCCTCCCAGAGGCCTGCAGATGAGTTCATTACAATTTTACAGACTTGCTGCTGCACTCCGGAGATGAATTGTCCGCAACGTTCTAACATTAATGCAAAATGGATGCAGATGAGAAGATTTTTCTGGCAGTAACTTTTTTTTCACTTCAGTTATAAATTACTGTAGCTATGATGTTCAAATGAAGTAATGCACTTGAGACAATGAGGCTAGGTCAAACGGGGAGCAAGCAGAGCCATGCACTACTTCAATAATTTAACATTGCGCTCTGTCACTGCCAGACAAAGTCTATTTTAGGCTGCCGTCTAAGCATTTTTCACAATCAAGAAGAAATGGGCGTAGGGATGAGTGCATGGCGTCAGAAGAAAACAAGTGAGAGGAAGAAGTAAAGTAAGCGACACTCAGCACATAGTGCTGCGTTTGCCTTTAGAGCATTATCAGCATTCCTGCTACCCCTTCAGAGTAAGAAACCTTCAAAGCTACATTTAAAGTCAAAGCACATTAAAAAAACATGCATAGGTGTTTTGGTGTGCAGAGCTCATGAAACTTTGAAATCAAACGATCTGCCGCTCATCATTATTGCACAGTGTAGCCGGACCAACACAAAAGCTGTCATAAATATACAGAGGTTACACCATTATGCTTGATCTGCCTTTATGTGTAGAGTTGCTGAGCTTTGTGCCTCACTTCTACTTGACTGATGCTTTAATGTGCGGCCCCAGTGGGAATTGAATTCTTAACCCCTTAATCTAGGCTATTAAGATACAACACAGCCCTTTGCAGGAGCAGCAGCAACAGCACAGCACACATATAAGAGCAGAGAGGGGACAGAGAGGCACTCTTTGCCGGAAGTAATGAAAGATTTTTTTTTTTTTTCCCCCACCAGTCTGCATTTGGCAGAGACATTTGCTCTGTGTTTATGGTTGTTACAATGCCAAGCAGCTTAGTCAGGGTAAACAAGGGTAGAGGATGGCAGATTGTAGCAGCAATGCTGTCAAATAGTCACATTCAGATTTATTTATCTGTGTGTGCGCGCGCGTGCAAACAGACTGGTGATGTTTACTCTCCACACCTGTCATCACATACTGTATGTGTCTGAGTCAAACATGATGCAAATATCTTTCTGAAATCATTTTGCATTATATTCTCATTAACATGTCTGTTCAAGCAGTGAACAGCGGGTAGCGGATCTCCAGTAGCCTACATTTGTTTGGCATCTCTTCATAACCCACTGGTTTTTCATGCTAATTCAAATTCGGCTGCGTTAGAGCACAAGAACATTGAATGTGGATGAACTACAAGTATGTAACAGAATACCACTCGTCCTCTGTTTAAATAATGTCGGAATCCAGCGATGAATTAACCATCATATACAAGCTGGGGGTTGCTGTTAGGACATAGGCGGGATGTCGGTGCAGTATGTGGGTCATTTCCTGCTCCTCTTTGAGTTATTTTGAATGTTAATTAAAGAGACTGACAGACACTGTCCCCTGGCCTCCATTCAGTGAGCTCTGTGCTTCCGAAAGAGAGATGTTGACTTTTCTGCTAGTGTTTTCATCCTGCAGTAATTCGCAAAGTCCTGTTTGGACAAATGTGCATAAAGCTGTGGCGATCAACTCTCAGTATGGTTGTTTTTTTTCCGTTCTTATTTTTAGAAAGTTTGGTCGGATTTATTGTTATTAAACAAAACAAAATCAAACAATCTCTATTCGTGGTGCTTTCAGAAGATCTGACAAAAATTGTGTGTTTTGCGATGTTCAGTGCCGCGGTCAATAGAGTACCCGTCCTGGGACTGGAGGGAGAGCCGGGACTTTGACGAACTCAATCACATTCTGCAGGAGAGCAAGAAGCTGGGAAAGGCCCTGGAGAGTCTGTCACGCAGTGAGTGGCACACACGGAGCAATGTTTTACACATCTTAACATACAGAAGTGAACTGAAGACCTTTCTGTAAATGTTAGTGTAAATCCTGAGAGGAAACCGGATAGGGCAGCTAACCGTACAAGCCCACTACTAAACTCAGAAGCAGCCTAAGCTGGTATTTTTAACTGTATTAGATGCTTCTAATGTGCTTTAAACCATTTTCTTCTCTCTGCAGGCATCGCCATCTCAGATGAGCTTGACCAGGTAGACGTTCACCTAACTGGAGTCTTTATTGAACTCGCACACTTGCATTGCAGCCATGTGGAAATGGGGCTCTGTCACTCATCACTGCAGCATCACTCACGCTACATCAAATACAAGCCATGTTTCATAACTTTCACTCGGCTGACAGAGCAGCACAGCTCTCCTTATAATGATGAACTGCTATCTCGTGGGAGTGATATGTGAGAGCGATACTTCAGTAAGCATGTCCTCCATCTCCCTATCCTTCACTGCTTCACTGTGCATCTTACCTTCGAAGGCTTTGTCTGAGCTCCATCTTTTTGTCCTCGCCTGGCCCCAATTCTCTCCCAGCACAATAGTGCAGTGCCTGCCCAAGCTGGAGATGCACAGAGCGATTTGGAAATGATGGGCCTGGATGAGAAACACAACATATGTTTTGACAGGGACTTCACTTTTTGCTCAGTACAGCAGTACATGTCCAACTTCCTTGGCTCTCAGCCCAGAGATCTGCCTTCTTCTCTGCGGGACGGGGCAGGGAATGAATACTAAACACCTGCTCCGATCATGCAGAGACAATTGTATTTGATACTATTCTGGATTTAGTCAACGACAAGCAGACATATCTTTGCTTTTTGTACTGAACAGGGTTGCAAATGTATGCCGACCGGCTTTGCGAGAATAATGGGAGGGAATCTCGGACAATACCTTGCAGTTTTTTTTAAAACTCCATTCTCTTAAAAATACATTGTGTCAAAGCAGCATTGCATAGAAGTGGAAGTTTTGCAATTTAGTGCCCAGAGTGCAATACCGCTGGACAGCTGTACACGTGTGTTTGTTTGATTACTTCTCATCTCAGCCCAGTTACATTGCCTACTTGCCTATCACTGGTTCTGGTACAACACCGGCCGTTGTTTTGTCTCTTAATATCTTTGTATTGCTCTTTTAGAACCTGGGAGGCTATAACTCCGTCCTGCGCCCTCGGGTGGTCGGGGAGTGGGTCGGTCGAGAAGAGGAGGATGCAGACCCGCTGGCAGCTGAAATGCTGCATCCCCCGGTTCCTCGAGCTAAAACTGAAGTGTGCTGGAGCGGAGAGAGCAGCCCCGCTGGGAGGTCGGTGTTTGGCATTATATACATATTTAGTCGTCTATATAAGTGCGTGTGACTCATTTAAATGATACAAAAAAAGTTTGAAACTTAAAGAAAGTTCATGAAGCTATTGTTGGTTCTTTTAAAATGAGAAGATCGACTTCTAACCGCGCTGCCTGAGGAATGCCCATCTGAATGGGTTTGATAATCCCATTTCAAAGGCGCGATCAAACATGCTTGCCATGATACTGCTTCAACCCAATTTTGAATTAAAGCTAACCTCATTTCTGTGCGCTCAAGGCCAGAGGAATTTTGTGCTTGTTATTTCAGAAATGGCCTGTCTTTGACAATATAACTGTTAAAAATCATTTGTTGCCCTCTCAGTAAGCATTTTTCACCTTTTTTAAAAAAAAATTACTGTTTCCAAATAGCTTAATACCTCTTGGACTTTCTGTTAGCTGTTACTGCTCCGCGTATGTGTGTTTCACATGCACTGCACCTCTTGATGTGACTAATTAGAGGAAGATCGGATATAAAACCATAAATCATGTGCAGGCCTGAGCTGACATACACACAGTGTTAATCTCATTAGGTTACTGTATGGGTGGATTATAGGGAGAAATCACTTAGTTAGAAGTCTGAGCTGGGAGATAGGGATATGTGTGGGCTCACTGACGAGCTCTGCTCTGTGTGTGTGTTTTGTAAATGAGACATTTTGTGTTTACCTTATTCAGAGTGTGAGAAGGTTGTTGTGTGTTTGGACTGATACAGCATCCCCGAATCAGTTTCTCACCTGGAGGGGTATCTGATCATTTATATCAACTCTGAATTGCATTTACTGAGAACCTGCTCCCTCTTCAAATCCTGTTTGAGGACTAGGATCACTTTCATATCCTCCGAGCTGTTTTTTTGGCCAAGCCACAAAGTCAAAAAATAGAAATAAGAAAAAAACAAAAGATTATTTTTTTGTCTCTCTTTAAGGTCAGGATATGGTGTAAGGCAGAGGTGTTCAAACTGTGAGGCTCGCCTCCCCGCCAAGAGTTGGAGGTGGGGAGCATGGGAGAGTTGAAAGATGGTGGGGTAGCAGAGGCAGCGATGTGAGGCAAAGATGCTGCGTGAGGTAAAAGGGACGGGTGCATTCCAAAATCAAACCATGGGGGGGTTCATTATTGCAGCAGTATTGCCTTCTCCGAGTTATAAATCTGACCAAACATACGATACACATTTTTTAAAAAAGCATGACCTTTTAGGGGATATTATAACATATGCATCACAAATAACCTTTCATAAATCTGCGAAGAAATGCTGCTACAGCTCAGAACTTGACTCACAAGTTGAAGTTCATTTTTGTATCAAAGTAGTCTGTTGATGGTTTCCCGCACATCCATGATTACATTGCAAACAAGAACTGCTAATAACTAAAATCTTTAATGATGCCAATTTGCCAGAATGTAAACAAATTAAGGCTAAAAAACTGAGGGTAAATTGAATTAAATGTCCAGTTAAAAGCAGGATTTTGTTGGTTTCTATTTTCTATCAGGCGAGATAAAAATGACCACTCTGAGCAAGTGGAAAACTGGCAACGACCAGTGCTGCCCTATCTTAAAACCCCATCTGAGCCTTAATAGGCCATCCCCTCCGGTGCTCATACACTTTCAGTCTGGAGTACTCGCACTTTCTCGTGTATCTGACCTTATTTGTGAAACCAGTTCATCTTTCCCCTCTTACTTTGGTAGTTTACTTGTTTTCATTTTCGATTTTCTCGTCTCTGTCGCTCATTCCAGCCCACCTGTCACCGAGGACCGTAAGCGGAGCTGACAAGTGCTGGTGGCTCTCTGTATGATTGGCTGCAGAGTTTAGAAGGATAAGTGCAAGGGGCACATGGGAAATCAGATGCAGCTGTGGAAGCCATGTATAGAAAATGGCTTATTTTGACACTGCCCATTGCACGGGGACTTCCTTATCCCATGTCAGTGCCATAAACTGTACCTCTCACTTCTAACCTCCCTGTTATATCTTTATATTCTTTCCTGAAACACCAACATCTCCTGAATCCTTATAGTACGAAAAATCATGATAATCACAGAGCTTTACACCTGCTTTTTTTCATATCATATTTATCCTCTTAATGACAGGTTCATACCACCTGAGGTTGCTCCTTAAGGAGGAAAACTTGCTGACACTGGTGGAGATGCCAGCAGGCAGAGTGAGCCAGAGATTTTCAGAGGAGATGTGAGCCCATAATGTAGTGCAAGACATAAAAATAACTGCTGTTAATATAACTTTTGTTTGTTGTCCTCAACTTACTTTCTATTAAAAAGGTTGTTTGGAAGCACGGGAAAATGTTTTGATCAAAGAGCTTGGTTGTGCAGAATCCCTCCACCCACCTTGCCTCTTCATATTAGCAGATTTAATTATCACAGAAATACCATATGGAGAGTATGAAGACATATCTACCACCTCATGACCCTTCACAATTATCTGTAAATAGAAGTCATTAAACTGAGATAAGCATCAAATTAATACTCTTCCACCGCTCTAATCCACGCCCTCAGCCTGTGGGATACAGAAATTAATTTCTCCAGCATGGTGGTAATGCAGAAGTCAGCCTTCATGAATGTATTTGTAGCTTTAACTGTATAGGAAGACGACATTATCTGGTAATTTTTTTTTCCATTAGCCATTTCATTTTTCTCCATGTGCCAGGCTTAAACAAGGCTAACAGAATTTCATCTGAGAAATGAACAAAAGCATTTGATTTATTTTCATCCATGTATAGTTTTAATTTAAAAAACGGTCTCACAGACAGCGTCACAAATCTGCTGTAAGTGAATGGGGATGGATACTGCACAAAGGATATTTTGATAGCTGCATGCTCTCGCTTATGTTTATGGCTACAGCACATATTGTAAATGATAATGAAAGCCTTCAAGATAAACATGAATATTGCAGTATGAAGACAAAAATCAAAGCTGAATGGAAGAGAGCAGTATTCAGGTTCATTATTAGATTTTAGCAATGTTAAGTGAATCAGATTTGTCTAAACATTTTTATGATTTTTATTAAAAATGCAGAATCTGATTTTCCCTTTGCTTTACTTCAACGATTAAAAGATTAAAACAAATCCCTCCTCTGCAAGTCATCCATCTTTGTTTAATAATCTGGATTTGATTATTGCCTCTTCTGCAGACTGAAAACTACTGGATGCTTTAAACACCTCACATCCTTCAACATGCTTTTAAAACCTCCATGGCTTTTTAACCCTGCATCCTCTAAATACTACTGCTAATGGTTTGTAGTTAGGGCTACAAATATTTCTCCGTTGCTCACCTCAAAGCCATTATCTCTTCTTATCTCCTCCCTGCTAACCATTTATAGCAAGGGTTTCTGCCCATACACGGCACTTGAAATGATTGTATGGTATTTTGTCTCTAACAACCGTGGAATGGCTGCCAAAAGCAACAAGTGGTGAAACTTCAAGACTTGACATGTAGTTCCACATTTGTGGACCACTGATGCAAATGCATTATTTTATGCTTGCTGAAAAGCTTCAGCCAGATACAAGCCCGACAGTTAGTCGGGATATAATTACTATAGGAGCATAATTATTATAAAGACATGTTCTTTTTGTAGGTATATGTCTCGGTACCTGACAACATGTTACTAATGATGATGACAGCTCCATATTATAGTGCTTTATTTAAATTGAGGATTGTGTCTGGTATGTAAAGTGATAAAAATGTATTCAGTTATTTCAAATATTTTTATTAAATGATAGATTTTTCTATGAACAGAAAAGCCTTTGTGCTCTCGCTGTCTGCTGCTAAGCCCCGGCTCCTCTTGTGTTTGCCTCCTCCAGCTTGAAGATGGAAACAAAGAGCAAAGGGCTAAGGGAGCAGCAGCAGCATCACAAGAAGCTCCTGGCAGCCATGTTGTCCCAGGACTCCTTTGATTCGGTCCATAGCCCTGCTCCCTCCGTGGCAGAGGAGGAGATGGAGGATGAGGACGATGCCATGGAGCTTCTGGGTAATGTCGTATTCTCTGCACACACACACACACACCACCTTTCCACATAAGCAGACACACATTGTGTAAACTGTGTCGTGCAGTGTGTATAGGTATCAGCAAATTCTGTTGGTGAGCGAGACAGACTTGTTTTTTTACCATCTTAGACTCACTGAGAACAGCTTGCTTTGTTTACCGCGTGTGTGTGTGTGTGTGGGAAAGACTATCAAATTATAGCTGTAACATTTCATATTGAATGTTGCTCCCTTTGCGGAGCTCATTAGCAGTGTAAGTTTAAGATAAAATCAATCTGTTCTGATATTCCGAAGTGTATTTCAAAGACTTCATAAAAGCTACAATGCTATGACATGTTTGAGAAGTACAAAGCTTGTTCTGACTCGAAAAGATCAGGAGGATGGGAAAGACGTTTTTACCTGGCAGTAGTGTGAAGGAATGAACACGTTTGCAGTGCTTAAAAAAAAAAATACAGTACCTTCTGTGTGTGAAACTTGTTATTCAGGAATCGATGCACTGACTTGAAAGCACTCAACTCATGTTGAGTTGTTCTTTCCCAGCTGGAAAAATTGTTGCTCTTGTCCGGCTACATAGATGTACTCAAATGTGCTCAGATATCTTATCAGGCTGAAGGAGGAAAGCACTTACTGAGAGAGAGAGAGAGGTGAACTATTCAAATCAAAGTGGTGGATTCCTTTTAATAAGTATAGGGGCTTAAAAGGGAGAAATGGTTGCACATATGCAGACACGTACTTACTGTTCTATATGTAGCTGCTGGATGAGCAAAGCAGCAGCAGCAGTCAGTTTATATGTGGTACTTAAAAGCACTTTAGTAGTAGCTGTTAAAGGAAACTATGCTTCCTGTTTATGTAGTCTGTCCAGATGCTCTCAGCCAGTTGGTCTTGGTATTCACTCAGACAACTGAAGAATCACAAAGTACAACTTTGATTTACCGTGTATGTGTGTGTGTACATTCCTTCATGCCTTCATGTACTGACTTACAGTAAGATGAATGAGCAGGTGACAGAGAGTATCTGGAGTGAAGGCTTGCTTTGGCTTCATTCGGTAGAAGGTCTGAGAGTTGGTCACCCTGTCTGTGCCGACGCAGCCTGTAATGCCTCACGCCGAATTGAATTTGTTATCCGAAATATTTTGCGCGGTAAAGAAACTGTGTCGCTTGTCACCCTGCTTTCTTCTCTGCTGTGTAGTCATATTTACCTGCAGGGCTGATCCTCTAGAGTAAAGTAGCTTGTTCCTGCATTTTAACACTGCTGTAAGTGTTTAGTTTATTTAACAGAGGTCACGCACAACACCACCATTGTGCCAGAGTTAGCTGTATGGCTAATCTACATCTGCAGTCCCAGGGCAGGAACAAAGGAAGGTCATGCACGCATAATATGCATACAACAAGGTATGCAGCACAGATTTTAAAGTTCAAGCATAACTTTGACAACTTAATACACTCGTAATCCATCTGAATTGTTGAAATACTATTAGAAAGTCAGCATTTCTCCAATTACAGCTCATTGTTAAGTCACGTACTTTCTTCCAGGTTCAGTAGTGAATGCCTGACGTACAGTACTTCTTTGAGGGATGTCAACCCACACCCTGATCTTTTTTATTTCCTTATGTCTACAACATGGGCCCCAATTACAGTGCTTCAGCATGACTCCAGTCTCCTCAGAGCAGCTGCTCTCTGCGGTGACACAATCTATGTATGTCTTTGCTCTCTGCTGTACTGTCACAGCACTGAGGCACTTGTGCTTGTTAGCAGCGTCTTTTCATCGGGGTCACTCACAGGGTCGCGTTTCTTTATTGATGTGTGGCACAGGTTGCACAGGCAATAGGCAAAGAGCTGGTGCTGCAACAAATGATTGTTCTGATTCTCAAAACTATGGACTATGTTCAAACTAAGTGATTCATTCACTCTCTCGGCATCTAAAAGTTTGAAATGTTTCGGCCCACCTGTGACTCTAAAACACATGCGTTTATTATGGTAATTGTTTTTATTGTAGGCTCGGTCATCTACTGCTGTGAAAAACTGTACATCCTATTCAACTGCTCGTTATCAAGCTGCTGCTGTAAACACATTGTATATAGCAGACCCGCTTTTATTTGAACCGAACACAGTTGTAATACAGGGCGGCAGTATATAACACCCAGAGATACAGCCATAAAGCTGGATGTTGATGGTCTGTGATGGCCCTCCTTAATCATAGCTCTGAATCCCAGGCATACTCCCCTAGTGGCTTTTACACTATGGTCCAGGGTAGTAATTCAAAGAAAATAATGCAGCAAGGTCGTTTCTGATCCTCTGTCAAGGCCTGGTCATGGTCCTCTCTGCAGGGACTACTGCTCCTGTGTTGACTATCACTCTGAGTGGCTCGCCTCGCTACTGTAGACTTGATTAAACTGATGCTAACCTGCAGTATGCGGCGGCCTGGTGGGCTCGGAGAAATGAATGACCCTCAGGAGAATTTTTGAGCCTCATTTAGAAAGAGAGCCTTGGCACAAATTCTGCGGATATGACCAAACGCATGCCAAAGATGACTGATGATACTTGGCAGGGATGGTGATCTTGTGATAGTATATTGATTCCTGAAGGAGATATTTATCTTTTTTTTTTTTTCTTGCTGGTGTCCATATGAAGGTTAAAACATATGGTCCGCTTCTTAGCAGTACTCCTGCAGCTGGTAGGGATTCATGGACTTGCCTCAGGACTCTACACTGTGGAGGGTGTAGTGAATCACCGGACGCTCCCTGAATCTCTATGATGTAGCGAAAGATAAATGTACTGTAACTGCAATTAGTACAGTTATCTTAGGCACTGCTAATGTCATAATGAACATGTAATCTCACTTCATTATCACCATTTTTATGCCATTAATTTGGTTTAACATAGCAAACTTTTTCCACATGTGTCTAAAGGTGTCTTACATGCACTGATACAGTCTCTACTTACTCTTCTTGTTGGAGCCACAATTTAACCATTTGCTTAGGATGACCTCTAGTGGCTAAAATGTGGCATTACCGATGCTGTATGTAAAGTCTGTTTAGAAGCATTGAGCCAGGTCAAAAAGTAAAACCCTTATTACAGTGTCAGATGAGTGAGTATCATTAGACAGCCATTAAAATAAAGGTTTTGGATTCAGGGCGTTTGTGCTGCGAAGAATTTAGTGAATGACTATCAAACACACTTTAAAGTTTCCCACTTTAAACCAAAGACAGTCGTGATTGCTGATGTTTCATACACCTACACGTATCCCAGCTTCTCAAACGTCTGACTTCACACAAACACAGTGTTTTATGTGGCATATTGCGGTCTTGTACGGTGAGATTCTGATCACAGACAATCCCTAAGGAACATATGTTTACTCCAGAATGCACATCAGTACTTTCTCTGTTGTGTTATCAGATAAGCAGAGCTCTGTTCATACACACCTGCTTGTCGTGCCGACTGGTGCACACACTGCACTAAATGACAGCAATTATATTAGCAAGAAAATGAACAGGTCCCATGGTGTGGATGTGATCACTTTTTTGTGTGTGTCCAACTCTCTGGAGGATGAAGAGAGTTGCAGTGAACACTGAACCTATTGCAAACTATCCACTGGGAGGCAGGAAAGGAGCACCAGTTTGTCCTACTGTGTAACGACTACAACTTGTGTGAGAGAATATGACGCGTAATAAAAGTCGGCTTAGAAGATTCATAAAAAGTTAGCAACTAATCTCCATTTCCATTTTGAGCAGAAGGGTTTTCAGAATTGGATGTCTTTTGCCAGCACCTGGATAAGGAGCTTATGAGAAAATAATAAGATCTTTTTGGAATGGTTTGCAGTACTGCTAGCCAAGTTAGTCTAGATTGAATACAATTATAAAAACCCAAAGACATGGCTTAAGGTTGATTTTGTTTTGTTCATATTGTTCCAAAAAAACTCAAATCAGCTTAGAGTCTGTCTTATTGATTCTCTGGTTGCTTGTGGGGATGGCACGGTGTTTTCCCAGTTGTTTTCATTAGCCCTGTGCTTAATATTTACCGCAGTCAAAACCATATTGAAAATGAATATGACTCACATGTTCTTGTAAAGCGATGGAAAATGTCAAGTTTCTAGCTTTTTCTGGGCGGCGAGACCACAACTTTATACTGATCTGAAATAAGAAACAAGCTGAGTTCAGTGTGTGGGGAGAAACACCCTGTTTCTGGCCTCGCAGTGTTATTTTATGGTAAGTTAATGAGACGCGTTAGCCAGTTCCCCACTGTAAACTTGCTCTCGTCATCTTTGGTGGAAGTATTCCATTTCATAGATGTACCCTTTGAATAAAAAAAATACTTTTGTCTATAGGGTAAGTGTTATTTACATCATGTAGACATTGCCAAACATTATCAATTGTCATAAGATTTATAATGAACATGTGCTGTTGTTTTTGTTGCACATCTTCCTCAGTACTTGCTTAAGGGGTGATGCAGAGTTGATGCTCCAACCGCTTGTATTAAAGGTTCAAGGGGTTAAAGAGTTCTCCTTAGAAGAAGGACTTTCAGATGTTGCTTTCTCCTTGGAAGAGGGCTTGCAACATCCCACTTCACATGCATACGCATTTTCACAGCAGCAGAAGTAACAAAGCTCCTCTCAGTGTGAATCATCCATGCTTCAGACATCAGACCCCTCCGCATGAGTCCACAGACCCTTTTAGTATGTTGACCCACTCTGGCATGGTTCCTGAAACAGGAGAAGAGGACGTGAGAGTAGCTTTACCCACTCTTGCTGATTCACAGTGACAGTGAGGATTTGATGGGGGCAGGATAAGGGCAGGATAAAGCTATGTCTGATCTTTGATACGCAGAATAAAGCGGGGTCTGCTGGATGAGTTACAGTGCCTGTGTGTGGCTCTTTTGTTTGAGGACATCGTATCTTCCTTGATCAAGCAGATGGTAGCGTACAATAGCACCGTTTTTTTTTTTTTGTTTGTTAATAGAAAAGATTTTCAATCTTTACTGTCTTTGCAACCATGAAATTTAAGTGAAAGATGTTTTATGATAGGAGTTCATCTACCCCTTGCATCTGAGGGTGATTAAGGTCTTAGCCTTTCAACCCACGGAGGTCTGAACATTTACATAGTCCCGCTAAATCCGACTTTCTGTGTTGAAAGAGCAAAGCTGTCATTAGTTTTATGGCAGATAGGAATGACAAATATTAGTTGCGAATATTGAGAGAAAGATCCAATGGATATGACACTGGCTCTCACATTATCATGCCACTGTACTGTTTCTGAGGCGGTAGACGGTGTAACAAATTTGATAACATGAAAGCGCTACCAAATCCCTGTAAAACTAATGACACTCTCCCCAGCCTTGGCTGTACTTTCTGTTAGCAATTGTTAACATGTCAAAATAAGATGGCAAACTTATACCTGCCAAACGTCATCACGTCAAGCTGTGTCGTGGTGAGCATGTTTTCATGCTAACGTTAGACTTGAGCTGAAACACTGCTGTGCCTCACAGAGCTGCTAGCATGGCTGCCAAAAGTGGAGCTAAATTGACCTGTTTCACATTCTGTTGGATTATTTAAACAAGCACGTCATATTTTGTTAGTTCACGTCTGTTTGTTGATCTTAATCAGCTCTGTAACTAGTACAGAGGAGCAAAAGGAGCAAAAACTGCACATGACATTAAGGTATAAAGTAGTATCAAATATGGAAAAGCTCTAGTACAGTACAAGTATTGCTTTTAGTTACTTTCCACTGTCAGGAGCTGGATATGGTAATGTGACCCACAGTGCCTGTGTGTCCCCGCATGTGAAGGACTGATTGCAGCACTAAGAGCTGTCTCTTTGTCCTCTGCCTTACAACATTCAGATTTCCAGAGTTAGCAGACAAGGCACGCACTCCCTGACGCCAGCAGCAGTAACAACTCTCTCCCCCCCACACACACAGACACACTCCCGTCACCCCCATTGCCCCCTTCATCCTTGCCCAAACAACCAAAGATACAACAGTTGCCCTGGAAACAATGTAAACCAACAACAACACAGCAGTATCATCGCGGTGCATTGGGAGAAGAGGAGGAGGAGGAGGCGGAGGAGAACTTGTGTCAGTGCTGGGTTGCCTCAGCACTAAATCTTTCACTTGTAACACAAGCTCGAGAGGGCTGGGCTCACCTCTGAAGGTTTCGCCGGCTTGATGGTGAAAAGAATGTCCCCAGTAAAAGTCTAACTGCGCCCAATTTGACGCCTGTAAAAGTCTCCACTGTGCAGATGGATGCACTAATCGAGAGGCAAATTGCTGCGGTATTACGGCGGTATTACTGGAAGCAATTATCAATAGGAAAGTAGACTGCTGTGATCATACCATAAATCTAGAAGTAGTCATTACGCAGCACACGGCCAAGTACCAGCCAGCATACGTATCTCCGGTGTGCATAAGCGCCTCAGATGAACTGAGCAGATAATCTGAATAGAAGGCAGCTGAATGGCCACAGTAATGCCGTATTGTGGCTACTCCAGCCAGACAGAAGCAAGAGATTGCAGATAGACACCGAGGATGATAAGGGACTTGTGTGAATGGAAGCATTGTGTTAATTCAGTTTAATCGGGCCCCACCCCGACCGTGTTCTCTAAAATCCCACGAAGTACAATAAACAATATAAAAATCAAGTGACATCACTGTCCTCTGGCTCCTCTGGCAGCCACGGCTCGCAGCAAGATTAAGATTTAAGAGACAAATAGATGAGTGAGTTATAGACTTGATGTCATTACGCAGTAATCGGTATGAATGTGTGAATACAAATGTCGACCTTCTACCTGTATCCCTCCGTGTGAGGTAGAGCGCGCGTGTGTGGCTGTATCCATGTGTTTATCACAAACAGGCAGGGGAAACAATGATCCACAGAATGAAGTGTAGACATTAAGCCGAAGGAGGGAATTGTTTGCACTACATCAAGGCACACGCCATCACTCATGTGAACTGATGTTTGTTTTGCTAAAATTGCTCTTCTATCATCAGCATCTCTCCGGACTCTTCTTGTGCAGGCACATTCCCGTTTGACGGATGACTTAATTCTTCTAGAAGAGATTAAAATCATCACTTTGGACTGTAGATGGCAGCCTTGATCCTGGCAGATCGCTGATATATTTACTGCATAATTATATTTACAAAAAAATACTACCTTGAAGCTCAGAGTTCGTGTTTCAGCAGCAGTTCAAAATTGTGTTGGGAACTTTCAACATACAAGGTCACAGGTCACTTTTCCTGCTGCACTGACTATCACTGCAGCGCATCAATAGATCGAGCTCTGCTCCATCTACGCTGATGTCCTAATCTCTCGCAATATTTGCGGGCAGAAAGCGAGTTGAAAGGAGGTTTGCACCGAGGTCTGCGATAAGACTTTCCACAGGCCTCAGAGCTGTGATGTTACCCCGCTCATGTGTGTCCCCATCTGATTCTGATCAAGTTTTTTTTTTTTTTTTTTTTTTTTTTTTTTTTACTGCCGCGCTCAGAGTGGTGGGGCGCTTGGAGCCTAACAGGCATATTCTTAGGCCAGGAGGGGAGGAGGGTGCCATTGAAAGCCGAGACATAATTATGAAATGTAAGTTGGAATATTGTTTTTATTACAAAGCCAAACAAATGTGTCTCTGCCGCGACTCACATCAAAGATGTCTGTGTGACGACTAACCGCCGAGTGGAGGCTTTGTGCTCGAGGCTTAATGAAAAGCAAATGCCGGTTGTATGTGTGAGGGCAACAAAAGTGTGAGGTCTGCAAGTGTCACTGTAAGTGTTAGGTTGAGTACGTGTCTGTGTGCCTTTTTATCTATATCTAGTGTGCTGCTCACACATGTGGGTCTGTGTGTGTGTATGTGTGAATGCAGGCTACACGGCAAGGAGCAAGGCATGTATCATTTACAGGCTATTAATTAGAGCCCAGCGTGTGGCGAGACGTCGTCACTGCTCATGAAAGAATGGAAAATTCAATTATTTCTCTTAGAGGCATGAGAGACAATAACTGCTTCAGATTTGGTGCAGTAGATGACGTGTGTGTGTGTGTGTGTGTGTGTGTGTGCTTGTCTCCCCACTTTTACGTGTGGGGTAGCACATTAGATGATTCCACCCCATACATCTGTCAGCGCAGCATCTGACAAGGTGTATATTAAGTTATTCTGAAGGCTGTGCGCTAATTATGACTGCAGCTCTTTCTTTCTTTTCTCTTTTTTTGTAGCTGTATGAAGAGCAGCGAAGAGCCAGCCAGTCCGTCGCTGTCTAAACAACATTAAATTGCATGGAAACTTGGAAAGACACAAACACTATCTGTGCGCCGCTCATTTTCTTGTTTTACTGTGAGTGAGTGATTGCGGCACGGAATTCCACATCGCTCAGGCCTTTTGTTGGGATTGCATCGCTCGAATAGTTTCCACCTACCCCACCACCACCACCGCCCCCCCCCCTCCTAACTACCCCCCCAGTTCAGACCCATTTTATTTATCTGCCATGTCTCATCGTTAGACAGGGGGGAGCACGCATGGCTGCCCCGGTGCCCAGGGAGTGGAAATGTGACGGGCTGACAAACGGGCGAGTGCGGACAGACGTTTGTTGTGTCTAGACAGAGGCCTGGGAGGCTGTCATGGTCTCAGGGTAAACTGGTCTCACGGGAGACACACTGTAAACTTATCATGGTGGTATTGTGTGGAAAGCATGCTGGGCTCTATTGTGAACGTAGAGACTACGCACTCAGTTATACGTGTTTGACTAAGTAGACACGGCAAAGAAAGGAAGACCTCGACACACTACATCGTGTGTGTGTGAGCGTGGATTTGGGAAGACGAGGTGGCTCTGTTAGACGTTTTTGTAACATTTTCTTTGGATAGTCTGCCTATAGATAGACATGAACCTAACTAAGTTTGTAGCTAAATCTAACCAAACCACCACAGTGGTGTATAATATCAGAAAACTGTTACTTGTGAAACTGTTGAATGACTAAATCTCAAGAAATATGCTGTTGAAATGTTACAAATACTCTATAAACTCTGCAGACAGACTATCCAAAACTATGATCATGTCTGATAGATAATTCGACATAATTTTGATGCTGACATTTAAAGTTTAGTTAGGAAATATGGTCAATTAAAGTGCGCTCCTTAATCTGAAATCTCTGTTTCTGTTTGCTTGAGACCACAAAACTCAAATTTTCTTGACAAATAAGAAACAATTGCTGCGGTCATAGGCAGCCGTCAGGCGACAGTGCGAGCGTATGTGTCAGAATACTTGTGTGCATGTAAAAGCAGTCATTTGCAATGCTAACACCAAAACCTCAGCTGGTGAGATGCAAATTCATCACTTAAGCACTTCATACGCAGGCCCTCCTCGGAGACAGCGCAGTGTCGACACAGAAATCTGTCGCCTCTCCTCCTCCAGTAGAACGTTGGGAGTTGGATTCACGGAGGGCTGATATGGCTGAGGTTCAGATTGCTGTTGCGCAGCTGTCCTCTCTCTTAAAGCCCGCACTTGGAGAGACAAAACTTAGAATAAAGCACCCAGCATTTATTCAAGCAAAGTTGGAGAGTCGCTCTTCTTTCTTCACGGTCGCACATTTGCACTTTCATACCTGCAAGCTATCCCAGAAGCCTGCTGCATGGACCGTGAGCAGCAGCAGTACACCAGGAAAAGCTTACCTCTGCAGTAGTTGTAACCTTTTTCTGTTAACTCATCTGTACCCACAAACAAGCAAACACATACAAAACCAGTTACAAGCAGTCACGCTTCCCTTCACGTTCGCATCTGTGACTGTTGACATTATTGGGAAATATTGTCCTCTCTCCTCTCGTCTGTCCAAAAGTAAGAACCGCTGCAAGTGTGGAACAAATTGCTCAGCTACATTGATTCAGGAAGATTTTCTTTCTGTATGGGATGCACTCCAGATAAAAGCCTTTGTTTACCTCAGCGACCTTTGAGATTAGCTTTTCCTTCCCTCAGACACTGAGGTCTTTCTCTCCATTATTGTGTCATTTTATCTTGACAGAAGGAAACAAGTCCAAGAGACAAAGCGGGAGGTGAGGTGACAAGCAGCTGTGTACACTGAGGTCATGTTCTTTTTCAGGGTCAGAGCCGCTTGCTGTTATTCTTTCGGCGTTTCATGAAAGCTGCAGCCTCGCAAGTGAATGTTTCCAAGTGTCAAAGTAATGATTTGCATCATAGGCTATGACCCAAAGAAAATCTGGCATGTCACATTAGTCAGTTGCCAAAAGGGGGAAGAATGGTTAGAAGGGGAAGAAGTGGGAATGGACGAAGAGAAAAGAGGGAAAGGTGAAGGCCCAAACTTGAGCGGTTCCCACGACCAGCAAATTGCCCAAATCGCTGGTGGCTCTCTCTGTCCCCACCCCCCTCCAATGCATACCGTGATGAATGGGACATTTAATATTGCCCTGCTTAAGGGTATTACTGGAATGTATCTGTCCTCCTCAGAACACTAAAACAACACTCGTTCTCAGGCAGCCTGGACACGATGTGAGTGGCATGACCAAAGTCAGTGATCAAAATGTAAGAAAAACCCAAGAAACGTCCAGACTTTGTTAAAGCTATTAAATAGGAATATTGTTTTAGGTCCTTTTCCAACCGTTTTTGGTGTTTAACACTGTAATATAGTCAGAACTAATTAAGAGTTTGTTTTGGCTGTTTTTTTGCCTGAGCACTAAAATAGTTTTCATTTAAAAGACATGAAATATGTTTTGTTTAAAAACTCAAATTGGGGGTTAATGTATTATCCTTATTAATTTATTTTTTACACACTCCCCCCTCAACACATTTTTTTAAGGACTGAAGACATTCACTTATTTATATACTCGAATATGACTTGACGTTGGTGCTGGATGAAAATGTAAGGGTTCAAAGTAATTAAAGTTCATCCCGAGGAGGACACGACAACTGATGGATCCATTCCTATGACATGTTCAAGATATTTCACTCAAAACCACAAATGTTTGCATCATGATAACATTGGAGAAAAAGACAATGAATCACTAAAGTGGGGATCATGAAATGTCTCAGTCTGGATGAAGAGAAAGAGACACACTGCAAGGCTAAAATCAGTGTGTTTAACTCCATACAGACTTATTATATTTGCTCTGGCCTTGTTGTCTGTGGAAAAAAAAAACTAAGCTAAGAATCAATTAACACAAGACTCTGCTAATCAGGCCAGGATAGAGTCAGATTAGTGGATTAGACTGTCTCGTCAGAATGATTTCCTGACATCTAGAGGAGACAGGTGAAATTTCCTGGCTTCGTGCCACGCTGATGGATGGAGGGAGCGAGTTCTCATGAGCAAGTGTCATCTAATCTAATCCAGGTGATTAGTCATGCATTCTCCTCTTTCAAGGTGTGAGGCCCATTTTTTTTCTCCCCCAAAACCGGGGGCCAGGTAACGCGATCCCTCAGCGAAAAGTATCAATGTTGGTTTCGAATGACTCGACACACACACACACACAGACAGAGACAGGCACGCACTGCGCAGCACTGTACGCACAATGACAGAAACAATGGCAGAAAGAGCGGAGAACACGCTGCATGTCCCGAAGGCGACCCCCACCACCCACTGGCAGAGCTCCTAAATTCTTCTGGTCTGATGGGAAGAATGGGACAAATATTGTTATGGTGACCGGTCAAAATGTTCTGTGTAATTCAACATGTGTTTGAAAAGCTTGACCAGCACACTTAACCAAGCAAGAGTCCAGATACCCACTCACTATTAATTCTCATAACAGGGAAAGTAGTGCAATATGTTTTATCTCTTGACGACGGCGCTCAAAACCAAAATGGTCTGGCCGGTTCTGACTCTTGCTTTTGATCCTCAGCTATATTTAACAAACCGTTACAGTTCTCCTCTTTGCTACAGAAAACATTAACTTCATATTATTCTACTGCACTGCTGTTCCTTTGTAAATCTTGTTACTGGCATGATCTGTGTTTTCTTTTCTTATCATGCTAGTTCAGTGTCGATTAAAGAAACGTGTGCCTTGACACTGAAAATGTAGCCCTCCGGTACAATAACTGATGATCCCGTTTTGTCCTGTGTCACATCCAGACTTCAAACTTTCAATCTTTGCACGTGGCGAGTTTCATCCCGAAAGGGAACAGCTGTATTTTTGAAGATAAAGCAGAACCGAAAGTTTATTTTAACACGTCCGTGAGAAAAAAAGTAAAAGGCACCTGTTATCTCTGTGTGGGTGTAAATGTGTGTTCACATTGCGGCTGCGGAGAAAAACAGACCGAGTAAGAGGTTAGGTTGAACAATACTGGCGTGTCTGATACATATGGACTTCTTTAGAGAGTCGGAGGCAAGAGGGTCTATGTGTGTGTGCTCTCGAGGACACAGGGAGAGATCAGACGAAACCCAACTTTCCAGCTCTCCATCGAACTCTTACCGCTGATTTCTCCTCGCCGACTTCATTGTTCTTTGTCCCTTTCCTCCTCAGCTTGTTAGCGTACCCTTCCTGTTTCGGTGCCGCCATGATGCGGCGCTGTCATCGACTCTTCCACACCGCTCCTTTGGTAACAAAGGGTTTTGTGTCGATGACACAAAGCGAATGTGTGTGTGCTCGTGGATGCGTGCATGTGAGCGACTGAGCACAGCAGCAGGACCCGGCTGAGAATGTTTATTTACTGTGATGTGCTTGCTTGCTCCATTGGCTCTAAGCAGACTGTCATCACTGGGCATCATATTGACAAAAAAGAGACCAAAGTATGATTAATGGCTGTCTTTTCTCTTTCTTGTTTTCTCTCTCTTTTCATTGGGTTTCCTACGCCTTTCCTCTGTCTCTTTATGCGTCTCTCTCTCTGGCTCCCTCCTCCCTCCCCCTCAGAGGACCTGGATGACCTGCGGATGGAGGGTGTGACGGGCTTGGCTCCATCCGGCAGTAAGTTCAGCCAGGGACGCAGCTCCTATCAGCCTGAACCACAGGCCAAAGTTACACTCAACATCTGCTCTAGGTGTGCCAGGTAAATGTTTCCACCTCCTCTTATCTGGTGAAGAGATTTTGTTTTTCCAAACAGCACAGCCGTCGAGTCGGTTAAAGGAATAGTTCAAAAATTCTCTCACTTGCTTTCTTGCAGAGAGCTATGAGTCGATCAATACCACTACCGATGCAGCAAATGTCAGCTGCAGCCAGTAGACTTTTTGCTGCTTTATATGGGGAAAAAACAAGTTGTAGTTTTATTTTATATTTGCTCTATCGGGCATATGAAAGTTACTCCTTATGTCTTATCATAATCATAAGAAACCAGCAGAGACGTCAAGGGAGCACTGTGCCAGGCCAAGAAAAAGTCCAGCACACAACTCCCTCTAAAACATGATAGAAGACATAACGGGTTCATCAATTACCTTTTAGAGGTGCTGGTAGACGGATTTTGTTAGCTTTGGACCGAGAACGATTTTCCAGTCTTTATGTTGAGCTAAGCTAACCAGCTGCTGACTAAAGCTTCATATGGTATTGATCTTTTCATCTGACTCTTGGCAAGAAGGCTAATAAACATATCTTCCAAAATGTCAAACAATTGCTCTAAGGTTTTTAATTCTATGAATTCGACTAAATTCTAGCTGCAGTAAACGTGCAGCATTTACTGTAATTGATTATTATTTTCTTTCCATCATCAAAACTCGTTCTTACCCCGGGTCATGTTTCCCCCTCGTTCCGTACCTTCCACTCCCACCACCCATTTTTTTTCCTGCCATCTGTATCAGACGTAACATACCTTAGCATTCAGATCGGAGAATAATATCACATCTGAAGTGCATTCCGGTGTTGCCTGTTTTCACAAATCACCCCGTGCACTGATAATCGTCTCCATTATCACCCTTTCTCTCCTCTGTCTTCTCTACTCTACTGTTTTTTTTTTTTTCTCTTCTGTCACATTTCCTGTTCCCCGTGATCCACAGCATCAGTCAAGAGCTCAGATTTCTGAGTGTTGGGTGTGATAGCGTACATGTAGGCAGGTGTGGGCAGGACTCTTCCCTGATGCCAGTCAAAGATAAACTGGTATCTGTTCGATGAGACGCCAGGCACACATCTGCCGGCATGGCCTCCTCTGTTTGGGGTTTGGAATTTGCTTGTTTCCTACTCTTCTTTCATTCACGCTGGTTATCAGTTTCGCTCCAGAGGTTTTGCAGGAGGATGAATGGTGTCGTGGATTTTTTTGTTGGCAGTTTATCGACTGGATGTTTTTAAGCAAATAGTTTATACCTATGGCTTATCATTGAGTCCCCGGGTCGGATCAGTGGCCAAGCAAGCAGCATCTGTGTCTGGAGTCGCTTTTTGGCTCAGTTTCCTTTTTTTTTCCTTTTTTTTTTTCATGACATGAAATGTCAGACATCTGTTCTCCTTCTCTGTCTTCCTCTCTGCTCCTTGTTCAGTCCAAATTCTTGCCTCGTCCTCTATAACCTGACCACAAATCCTCCCCAAGTTTTACTGGCGAAGGAGTCGTGGTCTTTCGTAGTCATTTTTGGTGAGTGTAAGGGCCATAAACAGATCACTAAGCTGGAAAAGTGTTGCACGCATGGTATGCCTTTTGTGCTATTCTGGAGACACGTAATTCTGAAATCAGGAATTGTGCAGGAGTTCGAGCATGCAGACACAGATGGATTCTGGATCCGCACATTAAACATGTGCGTGCATGTCTTTGCACGTAGAGTGCCTCTGTGAAGGGAAGATGGCGGAGGCAGAGGTCAGGGAGCAGTTTGAAAAGGGGTAATCCTCATGGAGACTTTGTGCAGTGTCCACTAGAGCATCCTGCCTGAACGGAAAGACCTTTCAGTCATGGCTCTGCAGATACTACAGATTTGACCATGTACTCAGCTGAAGTTTTAAAACGCAAAGTAATTTTTACAGTTAGGCTAGTATAAAATGAAGGCGCCTGAAGATTGGGACACTCACAAAGGTAGCAGGAACTTGGCTGGTGCTGTATCAAACTGTGAAGACTGAAGTTGGACAAGCATTCCTCACATACCCGTCACCCCTCAGGCTTCCTTTCCTGCCTGTGAGCTCTGATGGCTTATTGAGGTCCAGCATTCTGCGCGTTGCACTTTTTGTTCCAAAGCACATACGCTGCATTCACTCCCTGACGTTTTCTAAGCGGTCAAACGAAACGGAGCCATTTGGCTTTACTCTGTGCTGCCCAAAGCCAAAGAGAGGTGACGCTTACTTTCACACCCACAGCGTGAAGGCGACAACTCGGTTCCTCCCCTGCGAACATTTATTAATTTCCAGCTGCACTGCTGTATGTTACTGTGTTCAAGATCCACCTGTAGTATTACAAAAGATGTAAATTAATTAACATTATACAGACAAAAAACATATATTTGCTATTTTGGGCTCCAGTTATTAAATTTATTAAAAGTATATATTATTAGAGATGTATAAACTGTACATTTTAATGTGTGTATTATATTGTAGCGTATTGATAAAATGAAAGCACGTGCCGACATCTATAACTTTCATTGCATCATTGAGTTTAAATTTCTGACAAATAAGTCTTTCATGATAGCATCACTTTTCCTTGTGAACTGGCTGACCCCAAACTGACATTTTCCCCAGCATTTGGACACCTTCCTCGGCCATTGTCTTTTTTTTTTTTTTTCTCCCTTACTTCTGTCCACACTACCAAACAGTCCAGTCAGCCTGTGTGGCTCCTAACCAGCAGTGGCAGGTCAGGAAACACGCTGCTTCCTCTGGCTCTCTGCTGGTTGGTTGAAGTGTAAAGTGCCATGTGGCCTGTGTGTTGTGGGCATGTCTCTGTCTCTCGGGCTATAGCTGTGGTCGCACCAGCATTTCATCCACCTCCTTCATGCACCCGATCAGTTCTTTTAATGGCTATGCACTCCTGCCACAAAACCTCCTGTGTGCAAACGCATCCCAGATCTTGGGCAAAGTCCGAAAGGAGTCGGTGGTGCGGTTCAAGGAAATGGGTAGATCTCCACAAACCTCACTTGAGCTTGTAGTTCTCATTAAATTAATTGTTTTCATATCAGGAATGTACTGAGGGAATGGTAGTCAGGACTTGCGGCCATGAGCAGCTTTTGTTCAGAGAATGGGACGGGCCTCGTGATAGTCATCTTGGGTATTTTAATGGTCTTATAAAGACCATTAAAGAGAGAGAGAGACAAGAAGAAGGATGTATAAAGAAGAAAATGAAACGGAATACACTTTAAAAAGCTGCGTGCTGCTTTTACTCTCGTTTTAGAGGTGGAAACCATGAGGCCCTGCGGCTGTGACAGAATGCAGCCATGCCATAAAAGCGCATGGATTGCTTTTCTTTGTCTTTAGCTAATGGTTGCGCCAATGACATAGAAATATAGCACGCAGCGGAAACATTTGGAGCTAAAGTAGTGTGTAATTAGAGTTCAAATGTGGCATGATTTACAGTTGTTAAAATATGCTGTAGAAAAATAAACACGGTTTAATTCCACACCGACGTCGACATGTATGAATTAGTTTGCAGAAAAGCGTAAATTCCGTTAAATGCCGCTTGTAACTGAAAAGGGTGATATAAGGAGACAAATCTCTCAGACCCGCTTCCATTTCAGTCCAATATTTTTGAAAAAGAAAAAAAAAGCTATAGGGGCTTGGAACGCATTATGATAAAGAACTGAATGATTTAAGAGGAAGCAGAATCTGTGCCAGCTTCTGAAACAAGTGAGCTGTCTACAATTATATCCACGCACCATATGTGTGTGAATGCATTACTTTGGTTTCATGTCAACATAGGATTTTTTCCAGCAAGATGAAAAGCTGTGATGAAATGATAGAATTTGTGCCCCAAAGTCGACCCCCATGTTGTTGTTCTCTTGGTACCATCCCAGATTTTGCAGGAGGGGAGATCGTTAACTCGCTAAACACTTCCTCTTTGTCTCATCACCTCAGACCGATAGAGACTTGCTTGTCTTTTTGCTATCTGGCATTCAATTTACAAACATGCACTGCAGCCTTGCGACTGAAAACATGCCGATTTCTGAGATTATATAAATGCACTCGACTACCAAGGTGTACAGTAGTGTATATTTGTATTACGTGTTGTTCTCTAGGTTGCAGGGGGACAGCCTATCAGACACCAGATCTGAAGAAGAGCACAGGCCTCACATATCTGAACAAGCTGTACCTGACATCTCATGTAAGTTGAACAACACAGCTCAAATTCAAAGTCGTTTTTTTTTTTTTCTTTAAATTTTTGTGGTCTCACGCTCTGCTCTGTCCCTCTTTTTTTTTTCCTGTTTGTGTGTGTTGTCTGGAGCAGCTCCATTGCCCGGGGTGGACACAGTGGCGGGACGGTTGCAGGAATGCGAGGCCGTGTCTCAAGTGTCAGCGTCTGTAAGTGTCCTCCCTACATCCATCACCAAACAATTAAGATCATTTTACAGCCATCAATTACCATGTCGCTTTCTCCTCCTCAGCCTCTATTGTCCCGAGAGTGAGCGAAAAACCACCTCAAGCTTCTTGTTAATAGGACGGGATCCAAGAAAAACTGATCCATCTTTATGTGGGCATTTCAGCTTACACAACAGTTGATAGTGTTAAACAAGTGATACCCCAATCAGAAATCTCCCTATATCACTTTGCTGATCTCTCCTGGCTCTGAAAAGACATAAATGAAAAGAATATCTGGTGACACAACAACAATTGAGGCTTATTTAGAAGTTTTATACAATAGACCGAAATATTTATGGGAGCACACAGAGTTTTGTTCAATACGAGCCTTGCGTGATAACCTCACATGCTTCAGGGGAAGAAATCCATTGTATAGACGCCTAATGTGGTACACACCAGACTCAGACACAGGCAAACACTCACATGCTGTTAATAAAGCGGTCAGCTAAGACGCCGGTACCTTTGTATAATTACCCTCCCAAAAAAGCCAATACTTTTTCTTTTTTTTTTCTTTTAATATAATTGCCCAATCTAAGTGTTAGACAAGGCTTTTTACGGCATTTTCTAAAGAAAGAAAGCGTTTGGAGCCAAGGAGTTGCTCCGTGTGCGGAGCAGATGCAGTGAGGCTCCAGACTAACTGGGAGCAGACCTCTGGAGACTGAAGTCCCCATTCATTCAAAGCCTGTAGTCGGAAGTCTGATGGATTAGGCCATATACACTAGCCACTATCCAGATATTCAAAAGACTGTGCACCTTATGACAACTGCCATTCTTATATATTTGAAACATTATCCTTTTTTTTAATATTAAAAGGATTGCTCACGTGCTCATATTTGAGCTGATTAATTAAATTAGTCTACCACTGACCTTCATGTCCACATGAAGCCTTTATTATATTTATTTGCTCATACCACAGGGACTAAACACTCCCAAGTCTTCATTTGCACTACATCATCTACAGGTTAAGCAGTGTCTGGCACACTTAAGAACACGGTACTAATGTGTCCCATATGGAAACTGCAAGTGAAAACGTCTCCTGTCATCTGCTGTAGCTGATGTGGTTGTTTTGTGTTTAATTGCTTATGTTTGGCTGTCTTTTGAAAGGCGAGTGCATTTGTAATAGCTTGTTAGTTTAACTGGTCCTTCAGGGGCTTGTGGACCACAATCACTGCCAGCAGCACGGTATGGAAAAAAATGTAATGTATGGTATAGAAGCAAATGTAATGCTTCATGAGCTTATTTAGAAAAAACAATGGTCGCACAGTATGAGACATAACTTATTATTTCACATATTTCTGCTTCAGTGCTTGCTCATTTGTACATATATTTGTGAGAATCTTCTCACTGGTAGAAAAGTGTTGCTTTTTCACTTGTTGCTCTCGTTATTAGTGTTAAAGAAAGGACGCATGCAAGCCTCTCTAGGTTTGAAATTTTGAAGCCGTATTTAATTATTAGCACATTTCATCACGCATGCATGGCTGTCGTTAAATGAAGTATGCCTCGCATCGTGCATTGCCCTGGTTTCGGCAGTAAAAAGGTTGGTGATGTTGGAAAGTAAACACTGTTAATGGTTATCATTATTAGTCCGACAGGCCCCCTGCCTCTGCCAGCTCTTTTAGGTGATAATTGCCCCATAAAGACAAATACTTTCCTAAAGCAATCGCCAGAGCAAATTCCCCGAGCAAAGTTTCCTTTGTGAGTGTTAAATGATATGTTTTAATCAAATTGACTTGTACAGTATGGGTGTTACCATCATAAAACCTGCCAGGGGGAACAGTTCATTTGTATGGTAGAAATAAGATAATTAGCGTGATGCAATGCCATGCTCATGATACAATGCAGAGCCGCTGCGATGGCTTATTTTTGTTTCCAGGGGAATTTTGGCAGAATTTCAGCCGATACACTGTGTGGCTTTTTATATTTGGCACCGATCTGCTCCCCACACCTCTACAGTCATGCACGCATGGTTATCCTCTGAGCAAATCTTTGTGATTTTAGAGCATAGCTCATGCAGTGCAGTTTTATTCCTCCAAAGGTTTATTCAGGATCTGAAGACTCTTAAGACAGAGTTGTGCTGGAATTCTTGTTATCATGCATTTGCAACAGTGCAATGCAACAGTTTTATTATTTTTTATTATTTAATTTTAGCCTTGCCTTAGGGTGAAACATTTTGATTATTTTGTGCTTGCTGACCTTGCTCTGGTTCTCTGCCACTCTCTTGCTGCTGTCTTTCTCTGTTCCGACTCCTCTCTCTTGCTCCGGCACACTACTGTGTTAAGAGAGAGTGATTAGCTAACTGGATGCAGGTGTGCCAGTCACGCTCTCCCCTGCAGGTGATGCACCGCGCCCCCTCCACAATATCTCACTGAGTATGTTAAGCCCATGTAATGAATATGAAAAAAGGGGAGTTAACGAATGTTAGCTTTTGGATTTAGCAATCACCATAAGAGGTTATCAATGGATCTAATAAGTATATTTTGAACAATATTAAAGTAAAAATCCAGAAATTTATTCTGTTGTAGAACTTAATATATTTACTTCATAGTATGCATCCACAGTCTACATTCGACCGTGTCTGTGTATCTTGTGTAAACAGACCAGAACAAGACTTACTTGTACAGAAACCCTCACATCAGAATCATATTTTTTATATATATATATATATATATATATATATATATATATATATATATATATATATAAAATCTTTGTTAAATTTAGCAAATTAAGATTAAAATGCAAGATGTCATACAAACAAAAATAAATCCTCTCCCACGAAGAAGAGAAACTAAACATTTGTGCTGCGGCACGCATTGATTTTGAGGGTTCTGCTAAATATAGCAAGTCAGACAGCTTTTGCTTGGCAGCACATAATTTGTTATGTGACTGTGAGCTATATAGCCCACGTTTATCTTCAAGATTATGATTCCAATCTAACTGCTATTCGACACTCACTAAATGAACAAAGTGCTCTTTCATTGGCCCTCTCACAAGTTTTCACCCCTTGCGCACTCCTACTGGCGCAACACTTCATTTTGGCTGTTGGCTGTTCTTCTATGACTGAGGGATAACGCTTGAATAAAAGTCTTAACTGTATTATTGTCAATATCCTGTTTGCTTTTGGCTATGCTAGCTCAGTCCTGTATACAGTCCATAAAATCCATTAGGTGATTCTCCTGTGAGCCAAAACAACAGGCGCTCATTACAAACTGAGTGTTACTCCTCATATACCATAGATATGCAAGCTACTGCAGAACAAGCTGCAACTGCAAAATCAGCTCACGGGTGCAAAATCCACCCATTTGTGGATTTGATGTTAATAGGAAAGATATTCAATGAAATGTAAGTTTTCTAATCAAACAAATGTCCAGGAAAGTGTATGTATAAGACTGGTAATGGTTGTCCTGTGGTGACGATGCTATCTGCATGTTTGAAGGGCTGGTAATCAGTAAAATCCCAAACTTTGTTGTTTGGTTAGAATAAAAATATCCCAGGGCTACAATACGCAATGTTCTTTATCTCATACATGTGGAGATCAACTCCTTATGCTGACGAGCTCCTTTCTGCCAGGATCTTCTCTTCTTCACTCAGACGTCAACTCATCCTTCACCCGATTTGACGAAAAGCAGTACTCGCCGGGCTGCCATTGGTCTTTGCTTCTGATTTACATCATTTTGGATGTTTTTGAGATTTCCATCATGGATTTGAAAGTGATCTCATGAGATATAGTCTGGCTTTGCAGAGCTCAAGTGGCAGTTATCCAGTCATACTAAAAGTGAAGTTACATTTTATAAGTCTGTTCTGCTTCAGTCTTCTTCTTTGCTAGAGGAGGTGCTTCAGTATCAGATGAGTCATGCTACCAAAAGGAAAGGTTTTCCCTTTTTAGAGGCTAAAGCTATTGGGGACATGGCTGCTTCAATGGAATAGGTACTGCAGACAAGTGTGTTTTAGACTACTACCTTTAGTTCAGGGAGTAAGTAGCCCTGATGCTGAAACTAACGCTGTGTGTGTCTGTGTGCTGCTGTTTTATACGTGGTCGTCTGTTTGTGTGTCTATGTATTTTGTGTGTGTGTGTGTGTATTAATCCCAATGCTACTCTGCCTGACCACAAGTCCATCAATTGTGCTTTGCAAAGCCAGCAGTGGGCTCAAACCTCCAACCCAGTCCAGCCATGTTTGAGGTCTGTGACTGCATGCACACATCCCCAGCAATCCTTGCTGTATGAAGGGCAATGTTGGACTGAACCCCAGATTGTGCTGATTATTACTGCTGACCACACACGTATAGCTGCACACATGCAGGCTATAAAATATTTAACTCTAGACTTCCATCCTCTCTCTTTCTGTCTTGTTTGGACTCAACATGGAATCAATTTGGCAAGAACCGAGAGCCTTGTTTGTTAGTTGGGGAGAAGCACCAGAGGGTTTTTCCCTGTTCTCTTTTAGCTTTTTTAGTTTTGTCATACTGGGAGGGAGATTATACAACTTGGGTTTTGCGCCACTGACATTAATATACTCATAAGTCATTGCAAAATCATAGCCACTCTTTAGTTTGGAGATGAAAAGGCATTCCTTCCCATCTCCACGTCTCCGTAGATTAAAGCATCCAATCTAAGCAACCAAACAAAGGAAAAAATGTTTGACTCATTAGCACTCGTGTCATACGTTATTGCTAGATAAGGACAATGGTTGCTTTAAAGTATGGTGGAAAGGAAATCCCTTTTCATCACTTCATTGTGCCTCTTTACTGTGTAATCAGGTCCTTGTTTTGTCCCTATGTACCTCGTGCAGCTTCACTGTTTTGTACATGATCTCGTGATATGCACGATTATGGTACACCGAACATGTTGACATCTTGCAGGTGATTTTGTAAATATGTATGCCTTCACCAAACTGGATGGAACAACAGTCATATTGATTGTAATGTCTGTTTATTTCTTGATGTTATCTAAGGAGGTGAATTGCTTGCAGACTCAGTATATCCTGTTTGTTTGCCCGGCCATGGCATTGTACAGTACCACCAGCCTCCAGTCCGCAGTCTCCAGGATATATGGTCCTGATTACAGTAGACATACACTTTCCTTTCGTGGACAGAAGAGCTTGAGGGTAGTAGCAGTGCAAATTTTAAGGAATGGACATTGCTGATAAGAGAGACTCTCCATATATATTAACTCTTCTTACACAGCAAGGCCTGGGCTTTCTTTGTCCCAGTGGAAATAATATAACCATAGTTGAACCTTGACTCATCATAGCTGTAACGCCATTATAATATAATGACGTACAGTATAATAAAGCTTATGAGAATGCGTTTGGGAGACTTAAAGAAGGAATCTGTTGGTGGCCTTGTTTTCCAGAGCTGAGAAGACCCAGAGAGAGAGAGAAGACAAGATGATGTCATGCTATTGGATTTGGGGGGATACCACCAAAGAGAGAGAAATAAAGTTGGGAAGGGGATTCAGTTGTAATGTTCAACCCGCCTTGCCGCTTTATGAGGGCTGTAATTAAGGATTTGGCTTGTGGTGTTGTGGTCCTGCTGCCACAGAGGGCCTCATGTATATGACAGGCACAAAGATCAATGCCATAGGCTCTGGAATCCTGTTCTGTCATTTATCAGAGGATAGCAACTTAACTTGTTTTTCGCTCTACCTCTTCTTTTGAAGAAAACATTTAATTCCACTTCAGTTCCATCAAGTGACTGGCCTGTTATATCCCAGGTTTGTCTTCAAGTGTTGTTAGAAGACTACACCGCCTGTACATCACCAGATCTCCCAGGGCCTTACTCCGTGTCAGCACTTTGTCAAGTCAACTCTGTCTCCCATTAAGTTCTTAGCAGATCAGATGATGTAAGCGCTGGCATCAGAGGTATTATAACTTATCTAATGGAAATCAAACTTACAGGAGGTGAAATTGTGGCTGACAGGTTTTATTTCTCACCTGTGCTCAAAGCTCACATGCACTTGGCCCATTGGCTTAACAGATCATCTGGCCACTTGTGTCCCATCAAAGGAATAAATCGGAGGATTAGGCATGCTGCCATTACAGGACTTGGCAACCTGAGTCTGCTTAACAGGTCCCTTTCCAAATCATACACTTGGCCTGAAAGAGGTAGGAGCAAGGCAGGCCAAAGCGGCCCTTTTAAGTGATCCAATCTGCCTTTTCAGAATTTATCTCCTTTCATACACTTTGGAATATGATCATCTTTTTTTTGTCTTATACCAATATTGTGTGCCCTTGAACTCTCCAAAATAGCAGATTTATTGGGCCTTAACTGCTTTTGTAAGTTTGCTGCTGTCAGGCTATTTGCCAACAGGCCAGTGTGCATACAAGTTCCTATAGATTAACTGATAGCTATTCAAATATGTCCTGAACCACTACTGAAAGTCTACCGTCCCGCATCCACCAAACAGAGTGCGCTGCATGCTCCAAGCTTTCATCTGCACTTGCTGTGGTTTCTTGTGTTTTTCTAAAGCCCATAAAATAATAATTGCCCCCTTTTTTCCCGCAGATATGGCTCAGATATTTCCAGCAATAGCTGAAAATTACATAAAGAGTTAATTGAAGGGTCTTTCGTCTAATGTGACTTTCTCTCTTTTCTGTTCTCCACGCTAACTAGCGTCAGGCTGTCTGGGAGGCTGATCTGAAGGCTGTGAGAGGTGGGAGCTCTGTCGGGCAGACGGGCCTGCTACTGGGCGACTCCCTCTTTTCTAAAGAGCTGGAGAACATGGGCAAACAGCTCGCTGGTAGGCATTTCTCTGTGTGTGTGTGTGTGTGTGTGTGTGTGTGTGTGTGTGTGTGTGTGTGTGTGCTGTGCCTTTATGTATATACAGTTTGAGTTTGTCTGTGTATTTATTGGGGCTTTAACAGTGAATAGATTGGGTAAGTTAGATGAAGTACTTTAATTGGAATACAAACCAGAGTGCCTCTCACACACACACACACACACCTACACACACACACACTTTTTACTACAGAGACTTATGAAATAAAAAGGGGTTTAGAGAGCACTTATGAGAAGTGGGAGGGTGAGAGTCCGGCCAAAGAATGCACTGCTTTTGGCCAAAGGGTTTTCTTAGTTAATTAAAAACTGATCTTCCTGCTAAAGTGTGTCAAGACTAAATAGAAAAAACTAATTAATTTCCACATGCCAGGACTTCATCTCAACTCTCAGCTCTGACAGTTTCAATCAATAACGCTCAGCTCTGCTGAGTCACTGCGCTGGAGACAGTTTCTGTCTGACAGAATAGAATTTTATTCCTAATGTAGTTCAAGGCTCATCTTTGATATATGTGACGTCTGCTTGACTCAGAGGCTGCTTTTGTTGTCACGATGATCAAGCGTGTATCCTCTTATGAATCAGATGAAAGCCTGGAGTGGAGGCCAGAGGGAATGTCGCCATTTACCATCATGTGTCACCCACTTGTTTGTTTATGCTTGTCCTCCCACTCGGCTTGACAGCGTCACTGTGCGCAGAGACCTCGTACGCGCCTTCACATACCAGACTTATATGAAGCATATTGGTCCTACTTAGCAAAGCCATTACTGTCATGCAGCAGTGCTCCCAGCTGCCCTGATCTTTTCAGCTCATCTACACCAAATGCGCTGGTCCCCTCAATGCCTGTAGAACAAAACAGCACACTGGAGTATTTGTGTTAACAACACACTCATTTTTGCCCAAGAGGTCCTCAGATGGCATTCATTTCTCGTTGTTTTATGCCGCGTTACTGAATATTCAAGCCAGGGGCTCCCACCAGGCAGTTCAGTGGAGCTGTTCAACATGCTAATTCAACTCTTTCAAGCCTTTATTAGCTGCTAATACTTTCCACGTTGAAAACCAGAGACTCACTTTTCATCTTACATTGTTACCCCAATTATGTGGTTGTGAAATCACCCCTTGTGTCTTTTTATTTTATTATATACAAATACATTATCGCTCCCTGCCTGTCATTTAATGATGTGATTAAAAGCAGTGTAATTTGAATGCAGCTTTATCTAGGGACGGTTTTAAAATGTCTTATATCATTGATAGAATACATTACTTTTGAGAATATGACCACGGACAATAACAGCCCCCCTTTTTTTCCCAACTTTTCCATGCTCCATTCATCAGTGTGCAGTATAAAGAGGTTTATGCTAGAGTAAAGAGTTTCTAATTTAAAAGCCAGAAATATCTGAGCAGAGTACAAGTAAACAAGACCAAGTCTTTCCAAGCTCTTGATTTTTGTTTGATACTCAAACAGGGTCAAGGTTCGGTACCTGGAATGTGTACTTCTGCCTGTGTTTCTACTTATCAAAGCAAATGGCTAATATTTTGATTTCTTCAGGCACGCAGCATATTAAGCCTGCAGATAAAACACAGACAAGCAATATGTTATTAGCACTTGAGTTTATTTTCAGAGGAGGAACCCAATAAAGTTTGAATGAGTTCTGAATGGTTGTATAGCGTGCTGTGGCGCTGTACTCTCTCACCACGTGCAACTGCTGCTTGATCAAAGACTTTAATAGATTAGATCTGTTTCTATTTCTTCTCGTCTCCTTCTCTCTGTCTTTCACTGTCTCATTTTTCTCCCCGTCTTTCTTTTTCCACTTCTTATTACTTAAAGGCTGGATCGAAACTTATCAAAGGTTTCTACCATATGGATTTTGATGCGACCTCTTTGATGTCTAGTAGCCGTCATTTTATATCAGCGTCTATGAGGTGGCTTATAGTATTTCTGTGTTAAACACAGTCAACTGCATAGAATTTAAAAATAAAGCTGCTTTTGATAGGCTGCTCATGAATGGCAGGAAGTAAGGGGAAGAAACTGGTTTACAATAAAATCATGAGTGTAGCAACCATTTATGGAAGGGAGAAAGATTTTCACAACAACCACATGTGGTGTTTATCATTATCGTGGTAAATATTTTAATATATCTCAAACATCTACTTTATGGGAACAGATTACTAATGAACATTGGTTTATGTTTATGATATAATGATAACATCAGTCATGGTGTGGGTGGTTAAGGGCTTTAACTGGTAATTTTCTTATGTATACAGTAAGTATTTCACTGCCAACCAGAGGTGATTGGCCCCCAGTAGGTCTTATGGTCCCCATCTAGCCGTTTAACCTGTTGATACAGCCTCTTTATGGTTTGTAATGTTACATACTGGAGACTTGCCATTGCAACAAGCTCATGACATGCCTCGAACACACCACAGACTTACTTATCTTCCAACCTTGAATCACAGTGAGACCAAGAAAGGCCGTGCTGTAACCTGTATCTTCAATTTTGCTGCTTAACATGTGTAGAATATACTCCAGTTAAAGCAACACAGACGCAATGTCATGCAGATTATTGAGCACATGGGCAGGGCATTGAACAGTATGTGCTCTGCCTTGCATCTCACTATAAAGGTTGACCTTCATACAATCAGGGCTGATTAAGCACAGAAACAGCAATCTAATTATGCATGTCAAAGAATTAAATGTACTTGATCCCTGAAGGATTGTATACAAAACAGTCTGGAACGGATTGCAAACCAACTAAGTAATGTCCCAAAGCTGACTTTAGAGCAGTATTGCAGACATTTTTGGGTTTGCATACTAAATGGATATTTGTAAGGATAGAATAGGAGCATATGGCTCATATTTCTGTATTGAAAGACCATTTGCTCAAAAACAAGGAAGTCAAGGTTTGTGAAATACTTGCTTTTGTTATTTATTTAATGTCACACACATACCGTTATCCGAAAGTACTCGCTTCTGATGAGTCATTCCTGAAATGATCCCTCTCAAATGATAATTCCCAGACTGGTTTGTTGATTCCGGATTGCCAAAGTCTTGAACAAAAGCATAAAACACGGAAAAAATGACACAGATGTTGATCACAGAAGTTGGCAGCATCACTTCTTTCACAAACAGAAATGTTTTTGAGACTACCAGTGAGGCAAACAAATGTGTTTTTGTCAGGAACAGGAACATTTATTTTTTTACCAGACTGTGCTTACTGTAGATCAACTTGGAAGCTTTTCTGACAGAGGAAGCTAGATTCACCACAATTTACAGGGTCTATAAATATTGTCATCATTGCCCAGAAGAAGGATTAAACCAAGCAGTCTCACCCACTTTAATGCTCTGTAAAATTTGTGAATCATAGTCTTCTAGGACGTATACTAACCTCATAGCTCAGCCTCTGAATATGTAATAAAAAAATAGCCTGACTTTATGTTGGATTCTCTCAGTCCATTCAGCAGTTATTTAGGAATTGTTATAGGCACTGCTGTGTTACAGTCTATAGAAACTGTTTAAATACTCTAATTTCAATGTGTGGGGAAAAATTAGCTCAGTTACTGTGTCTGTTGTCTCTGAAATCTGGATGTTGACTGATTATCTCCCCCTGTTTCCTTCCAGAAGTTGAAAAGGACCTGGCCAAGCTGGCAGAAGTAGGGAAAATGACCACTCGGAGCTCCAATAATCCGCACAGTAGTCTGCTCCACACCCCTCTGCGTCACAGAACACTACCTGACACGCTTCCTCTCACCAGCCTGGTCTCTAGACCCCAGTCTCCAGCTGGCGGCCTCTCAGGCAAGCCCTGTGGTGTGGGCCTTCCCTTGCTCAGCCCCAAACCCACCTCCCTGGTCATGGGTCGGACTCAATCTCCCAGCAACCCCGGGAGCAGGACTCATACCCCCAGAACACCCAGCAGGCCCCTGACCCCAAATAGTTTACTGACACGCTCCACCTTTAACCCTGGAGCTCATAAAGAAGTGACCTTCAGGAGGTCACGGAGCCGTCCTGTGACACCCACAAGTCAGCCCATACATCCCCGACCACTGCTCACCCCTCCTGGACTAAGCACTACAGACAGCCTTGGTGCCAGCCTACGGGCCTATCTGTCTGAGGTAAGACCATAAACAGGGAGATATATCATCTAAATCACCTCGGTGATCACTATTCAGAGGTCACATAAACAATAATGCATGAGAAGATGGCGTAATATGGGAAAATAAGCAACGAGGGGGAATTGAATTAAGAAAGTATAATTCTTCATTTCAAAAGATGGTTAATGCGGTGAATAGCAGCGCTGTAACTGTTAGTTACTGGAATAGTTTGACATTTTTGGGAAATGTGCGTACATGCTTACAAGAATTGCATGAGAAGATTGATACCACTCTGACATTTGTCCATTAAATATGGAGTTACAGCCAGAAGACAGTTAGCGTAGCTTAACATAGAGACTGAAAGCATGGGGAAACCACACGAGTTACGATGGCCAGCCAAAAAGTCAGTCCAGCACATAAACATGGGTTTTTGTATGTATTTTTTTCAGACAGAGCCAGACTAACTGTTTCCCCCCTGGTTTCAGTCTTAATGCTATGCTAAGCATTATCTCCTGGCTGTAGCTTCATATTTAATGGACAAAGATGTAGAGTGGTATCAATCTTATCTACCTTTTGGCCAGAGGTGAATAAGCATATTTAACAAATAGCCAATATATTCCCTTAGCTATTCCAGTATCTTCCATGGTGTGATCAAATTCCTTACATTTAAGGTGTATTTACTCTAGAAATGTGTGCTAAACAGAGTAAATTTGTCATTAACCCTGGGTCATGGGCTTGAAAATCACTCAGTTTATTGTAATGTTTCAGCATTGTGAGCACGAACTTGTGCTGAGCTCAAATAGGCTCCATGCCCAAGTAAAGCTGGCTGTAGAGCCTTTACACTAAAAGATTATTACTGAGAACACCAGAATACACAATATCACACGTGCAGAGGCTCGCAAACACACACATGCTTCGTGTGGGGTTTAATGGAGAGTCATGGAGGTCTGTACAGTAGTATGTCATTTCATTGTGGAAAAATGAGTCTGGCATAAAAGGAGAACTTTCAATGGGATTTCTTTCTTATACCGCTTTCATGATTCACTTAACAGCGGCGCTGTTAAATATGAGACCTTTTTTGAAGGCTTTATTAATGGTGGGCAGGAATTCTGCAGTCCTTCTGTATACTCTTTGACAGTTATGCTAGTTGACACCCTATAGTGAGCTTGTCCAAAACACTAGTGCACCCAGTCTGCTTTTATTGAGACCACCTGGCCCCATGCAGAAGACCTAAAGGCCCTAAAGGAGGCCTATTTAGAGAGTTAAGGAATCCTGAATCTTTTTATATACTGGATGTGCATAAATGAAAAACTGTATCTGCTTGTTTTCTTGCCATTTAAAGGATTGGGGCCACATCATTTTAGCGCTGAAAGTAAGAAGACCAAAAAGTCCTTGTCTTGAGGACTGTCAGTATAAGGACCACTATGTCTTTACATAGTGGTGTCAGTTTTTTCATGGAATCATTGCCACTTTTAACGTAATGCCATCGCAGCCTTCAACAGGACAAAGGACAAATGTAGGAATTTGAAGCCATTTTGAAATGAGTTTAGACTTGAGTTTGAAATCTGAAACTGCTAAATGAGACCTTGCAGCTGGATTGAATACATATTTCTGTACATGTTTTCCTTTCATTCGCTACAAGAGTTTGAATAAGACGCGCAGTGTTTGTACAGTAGATGGACGAACAGACGGCTGCTCATTATCTTCACAGAATATGAATTAACACGGTCCTCCATCATTTCTGTTCTGTTCTATTTTTCCACATCAGGATGAGTTTTACCAGCAGTTACAGGCCATCAGACAGCCTTGGCATATTCCCAGTGATACAGACAGTGACATCCTGGAGCCGCCTGAGCAGGATAAGAGTGAGTGACCTACCCTGCTCCTCCTTCCCCCTGTCTTTTGTTTCTTTTAATCATCTCTTCATTTAGGTCTTGTTTTACTAGAGAGTACAGACATTCACAGTTAAGTTGCTGGGAGTTCCTCAAAGCCTCTGAGTTCACAAATTTGACAAATTGCCCCCCTAATGTTTCTTTCTTTGTAAGACGTGAGAGTCATTTCATTACTGTAATGTCACTTTTATGACAGTGAGTAACTAAGTGGCTATAGATCTGTTAAAAAGTGAAGATTAATGTGCAAGTATTCCTTGTAAAATTTTGAGTTAAAGCACATATGAAAATTTCCACATCTTACAGTTGGGTGGAATCCTGTGGGGTTTCATAGCGGCGAAATGTTGTCATGTAAAAATTTTCTTTCCTGGCATCATGTAAGAGATATATCTCTCTATCGAGATCCAGTCGATAGACATGAACGGTTCTTGCTTGAAAGTCATAAATACAGTCATAGTAGTGGTCTGGCTGGGACACAGTACAGTACATTATCCTGGCTTTGAACATGACAGAATTAGATCAGACCTCCTTGAATGTTCTGGTCCATAAATCTCGTGAATGTATGTGGCAATATGGTCTGATTGTCAGAGGCTTGTAGTTCTCAATTCACTGAGGTCCACTAAGAGACTGTCAAATTTATAATCTCCTAACACATGGTGAAACTTCTCTGGTCCTCAAAAAGTGTCTTCTGATGGTGACACAAACAACCATAGGCTTAATAAAATCAATCGATTTTGGGAGCAGATTATTGGATCATCACAGGATATGGTCTGCAATGTTGATATTTTTGCCTAGGGGTGGCAGTAAGTGGAAAGCGTGGAAATGGAAAGACAATACATTGGACTAGTTCAAGTCAAAAAGACGTGACTAATCCTGTTGGGACAATGAAAGTCCTTATAAGACATCAATCTTTTGAGAGATCTTTTAAATGGAGTGCGTCCAAGAGAAGATTTGACCCTATTACCCAATTTTCATTGTAATCTGACTTGTAGCTGCAAACATACCTTGCTCTGAAGCACCATGTTGGATGGACAGAGCTAACCAGCAGCAAAACACACTGACTGGCAGATTTAGATCCTACCACTACTGGAGCAGAAATTCCAACTTTGAAGTTATGATTGAGTCCAAAAATTATATATGCCCTGAATTTAGAACGGTGCGGAAATTAACTTGGCCCTGTTTTCTCAGTAAACAAAGCATCGGCATCAGCTACTCAAACTGAAACTCAACCGCATGTGTGACTCAAAAAGACAGTTTTCACTGACGTAATGACGCAGGAATCCCAGTCAAACAAAAGATCAAGCAGGCAAATGGTTGTCACATGGAAATATAACCCTCCTGACAAGTTCCTCAGAGGGTCCTTGTTTTGCCAAATGTGTATCTTGCAAAATAAATGGATAAATTTTCCTAATAGCCCCCGGGGGCCTGCTCTAAGCCTTGGCAATGGTAATGGCATGTTGTGAAAGGATATGAGCCGCACATTGAATTAGAGGTGGCTCAGACACAGGGAGAGAGAGACTGACAGAGGAAAAGAGACCCAACAGCCACAAGACGTGACAAAGCACTTTCTGGCGTGAGAGAGGGCCCACAGGACTGTTAGAGAAATCTGGTTTGTATGTTTTTGTGTGTGCATGTGTAAGTGGGTGTATTAACCTTGTGAGTGATTGTATTAGTCAGGGTAAGACATTAAAATATTTTCAGAGAGCATTTTTGCCCCTTTAATCTGTTTTTTCTGTCTTTTCAGGGTACTTTTTTGACCTGTGAAATAATACAGATGAATTGCATACTGGCAACTAAACACGTTTTAGAATTCTCATCTACAAAACAGAGGAACAGTCGCAGAAGTCTTCTTTTGCCTTCTTACTTAGCTCTGGGTGGTTGAGTCTGTCCAAGTACCTGTATGCGCATGTGTGGCCATGAGTACGAGGCTCACTTCATTAGCACAGTGACACCCTCTTCCCAGTGTCACAGCAGATGTGTCTGAGCTGGCGCCAAGTATATGGTGAGAGCTAAATAATGGGGAAAGAATTCTATAGCTGTTTCCTGTTATTCTATAAACTTCCACAATGGGACAACCACACATACCACAATGGAGATGAAAGAAATCTGTCCCTTTTCCCACTTTTGTTGCTAATGACTGTGGCTGTCCCACTGAGCACATTAATAAACTGAACAAAGACATGTAGGCGTACAGTGGGCATAAATCAGCGCGTTACATTATACACCTGTCAAGATTGCTTATAGGATTTGGTATTTATAGATATGTTGCGTTATTAATCTGCAGATAATCGTAATCACTAATTCCAGAAACATGAGTGATGTCAGGCCTGGTGGAGAGTTATAGGACTCAATACTCTCTGATGCAGTCTGCAGCCTTATTTGTTGTTTCCATACGAAAACTAAGCGTACAATGTGTTGGTAAGGTGGTTCCCTCAGTAGCTCTCGTCGAAGAGTGGCTACCATATATCAAGTCCTTACCTTACCTAGTCCTTACCACCGTGGCCAGTGTTCCAATACAGCCTAGGCCTTTTGCCTTTTAAATAAACTGACACAAAGTGAACAATACTACAATTAATCACCAATTAATCAATAATTAAACTGATTATTAGTTGCACCTCTACTTTGCACTAAGCTAACTGGATGCTTGCTGTAGCTTAATGGAAAGATATATCATTAGTAGTTATGACTATTCTCATATAACATAATAATATCCAGAATGTAAAAAACTATTTCTTGTTTTTATCTTCTCACAGGTGGTGCACGAGATGCCAATAAGAGATCTGTGTTTTCAGGTGAGAATCTGAAACATTTAGAGGTTTTACATCATAAAACCCACAGAGACAGACTCACCTCAGTGTGCTGTATCATTTGAGTCAGGAACCAATTTTGCCAGAAACTGCTTCAAGTTTAGAGAGCCTCAATGTCTGTCAATGACCTCATTTGCAGAGCCACAACATGTTACCCAAATAACTACCAATGGGTGACTTACTGTAGAAGCCTCCACCTTCATTTATGGTCCATTCAATTACAGTTACAGGCTAAATGGAGGGCACAGTGGCTCTGAAATGTGATTGGTGGAGGCTGGCCATGTGTGGAGACAGGAGCGCCGTTGCCCAGTTCCATTAAGTCACTTGGGCTCTGAGTTTACACGCAGCAGACAGCGTCAACTCTCAGCGTCAACATTTGGGAGAAGGAGAAAGTCTGTCTGGTTTGAGGTTGTCTGCGGTTCTCCTTCTTGTGGCTCTGGAGGTGCCCACAGTTCCCAGTGTTAGTGTGCCAGTCTGGAGGGAGATCTGAGAGCAGGCTGCTGCTGCTTGGCTATCGGCGAGGCCAGAGAATTGCCACGGCAACCAAACTCAAAGCTCACTGCTTAAGTCACCCCAATCACTGCTCTCCCAGAACTTATTGTGAAATATGATCATTGGAACATGCACTGCAGCACCAGGGCTCATTTTCCACCTCATGTTTGTCTATGACATGTTCAAGTATTAAATGGCCGTTTTATATAATAATATAATTTTATAATAATTACCCCAGTTATTTTTCTTATTAGCGGTTAAATGGGTCTGATTTTGGTTTCTAGGAGACTAATGTTTTTGTCTATCATTTTTCACAGGCCTATAGTGACGAAGACCAGAGACGTTGATCCAATCAAACTATTATGCAAACCACTGGACATTTTGAATATGTGTACAGACACAATTATTTTTATAATTCAAATGAATGAATGAAAAAAAACACATTGTATACTTTTTTTCACAGATATTTCATAGACATTGTACTGTAACTGTACGATAAAAAAGTGAAAATATTAAGAGTATGGAATATGATGTTTATTTTTGTTTGCTCTATAGCATGCTATTGAACTTCCATGTGGAGTCCAGAAACAGATGCATTTTGTTGTCGACGGACTCTTTCTTTTTTCTAGGCCTAGTGCATATTCCCATTGTGAGGGCAGCACACCCATGTTAAGGAAACATTTATTGATATGCACTGTTAAAGATGTAGAGTTTCTCAAATAGTAAATACGCAAGTTGTGGAGGGAATACAAGGAATGCTGTTATATTAATTAAAAGGATTTGGTGCACACGTCCCCATTCTGTTTTTGACCCTAATGTATCTCACATTGTTATGCAGACACTAAAAGAGCCACCCCCCGTCTCATTAAAACGCACACTGAAGTCGTTATTCAAATGACTAAAACAGTCATAACAGTTTCTGTTTAATCTAGTCTTTCCCAGAGAGTTGATCCATCTAACTGTGTCTCACATCTACTGTGGTGCTGACAGAGACACTGAAATCTGCTCTGACCATGACTACATTGCTTGTGTCGTGTGTGTTTGCTTGGGCACGTGTTGGTTAAACTGTGGTTGTCTGAGCGTTACACAGGCGACGTCAGCTCTAGAGAGACACACACACACACCACGGACACACCCTCCAGCCTGACAGAGTCTGACTCCTCCATTCGAACCCTACTGAGTTTTGTGGTATGGTCAACCCTGCAATAGCAACTTTTCAGTCTGTCTCCTGGGATGTGGTCAACAGAACTACTCGACTTTCCAGTCTCATGTCACTGGGGGCGAGTCCTGTAAAAGGATGTGTGAGAAGACTAATCACTGAAACCCCCATCCTGTAAAACATGGTATGTAGATTCATGTCGAATGTATTTCAGCACGTCATGTGCTCATTGGAAAGGGATGTGGTTTTGAAAGATCTGTGGAAGAATTTGAGGGCATGGCATAATCGAGTCACAGTGGTGCCTTGATATAATCTTTATATCGCTATAAACAATATTTTTCTGTCAGAAGAGGGAAATTACAATTTTCACATTTCATATTCCATTTTCACTTTGTTGGATTTGGGAGCGTGATTGCCATCTGGTCCTGTTCCGCAGATCACCAGCACGCTAACTCCGTTTATACTATCAATATTTTCTCTGAGTTCACATGTCTCCTCCGGTCGTTCATTTCTTATGTCAGCAAAATATCAAGGCATGAGGAGTTCTGGAATAAGACAGTTTGGGAGATGAAGACTTAAATTACTGCCACAGATGTCACACAAAGACAGCGCTCTGATGCTTTTCCTCCCTCTGTGTATCTGTGAATGTCTCAGTATGTCACATCTTATAAAGATGAAATGGTGGAGCCATTGCTGATACATTCTCTTGCCACAACTTGTATACTATCATATTTCAGATCATAGCTATCTGATTATTCCAAAGATGATTGTGATTGTTAATTTCATTAGGCTCACTCTGTTAGATCAAACTAGATCTTTATCAATCATGTCATGTTTATGAGAATCCGAGAGCTCGAGTTTCATAATGTTAATACCATCTCTCTGTAGTTATGAAACCTCCAATATCTTCTTAAAGTCTGTTTACTGTGCAGGCTTCTTACACCAGCCCCATTCAAAGTAACTGCAGGGGCCACCCAGGAATAGCGGCAGACATCACTGTACTTACTGGGAGATCTGGACCACCATCAATGGTCAGCAGACTGACCCAGGTCTTAATTTACAACTGAACAGACTGGGATTTTTCCTGATGTACAGCACAAATAACTCTATGGTGGAAGAGAAATATGCTTTGAAGGCATATAAAGTCAGCATCATTCACTGCTTGAAAACTTGCGCAGACATTTTTTGGTTCATACATTTCCCTTACTATAATATTAAAAGCCTGCAATCTGAATAAATTAGCTCTTCAAGCTACACTACCACTGCACTATGTCTGATTATGTTGGAGCTCTATGTTAAAGCCTTTTTTGTGAGAACTCCTCTGCATGACCAAATGGTGAGGTTTGTGTGGCTGTTTTCATGGTAATTTAGAACATAATCAACAATCTGGATTTTGTTTTGTGTGTTCATTGAAGTGAACTGCCTGTTCTCACAGAGCTAATGAATTCAGCCTCCACTGTTATTTAGCTGTTAACTTCTTCAAGTCTGTCAGCAACATCAAAGTTATTGTGTTGCTCGGCGCTGCTTATTTGAAGCCGAACACAGAAGTCTTGCTCAACTAAAGCAGCTCACTTTGTTTTAGAAAATTTGCTGTAATAAACATTCATAGATGCCGTAAAAACGGTTTCAGTCTGACCTGTGTCATATCCCGTTGTCAGCGCAGACTTGTTCATGTTCACAGCCAGTATTGAATTACCACTTAGGCATGCATTTTGTTAACCGCGTAGCATTTGGGGAACTGATGATTAAAAAGAAACATAAAAGAATAGCTCTCTATATATTTTATCAGTGAAGTTGGGCGACAGTGAGGAAGTGTCACACCATCAAAGCTCCATGGGATTGCTGTTGTTGATTGCTCACAAAATAATTCAGAAATTTCTCAATCACTACATCGTTTTTGTGCCAAAATGTGTGTGTTAGAACAAGCTGTTAAAGTTGTGACTGTTCAAATAATATTTCTGACTATCTAAAGCATGGTTACAGGTGTTTATTTTACAATGTACTGCAAAAAGTCTTTCTGGGTCCCAGGTGCAGCAGCCACTGACTGCACCACAATCACAGCACAGCCCAGCACTGTAGCAAAGTGGGCAGAATTGTGTATTTATGTACAGAATTTTCAATAATAAACCTGTATTTCCTTTTCTTTATTGTGCAGCCTCTCATTGTGTTTTATACTTTCAGCTGGAAGAGTTTCATATCCATCATGGCGTTAAAAGTTCTCCGTATGTAAGTCATGTTGAATTGTAATTCAAACTAATGGGACATGGATGCCTGTTATAACTCCCCATCAGCCTCCTTTTGGTTCAGTGTTCATATATTATTATTATTGTATTTATTTATTTTTTTTACATTTGATTCATGCAGCAAGAGCAAGTCAGAGAAGAAAACAAATAACCGGAGTGCAGGTTGTTGGCTGCAGTTTTGAAGACATTTCCAGATTCGTAAAAGTCCGTGTAGCCAATATTTAATTTACTGCACGATCGAGAAAAAGATGCAGTAACTCATTTCCTTAAATGTTAAGGCAGGGAACCTCCTAGCTTGTAAAATATGTCTAATATTAACTGTATTAACTATATCAAAATAGTCTCTGTCTTGATTAATCAGCTCAGCCTTTGCGACATATATAGACATCACTTCCGGTTGCCATCTTTATTTGTGTTGATAAACGGATAAACGGTTAAAAAATATTTTTATGACGCAGCCTAATTAGTACTTTGAGAGTTTTCTCGAAGCGTACCTAAAATAGTTAATATTTAATGTCCCACGGGTTCTTTTTAAAAACTTTACAAACATGTAACAATGCGGAAAAAAACTCATAAACGACGATGACAGGAGGAGCGCGGACAAGTTGACAAGTTGAAGGTAAGCTAGGCTAAGCTAACTTTAGCTAGCTCATTTAAAACGTTTAAACTTCGCTCGTGTTGTACTCGGCTGTTGTCTGCGTGGCATGTATCGCTTAACTGAATCACCACGGTGGGCTAGCGTTGTGACGGTTTTATCTTTTGCTGTGATTTCACGAACATGTACCGTTAATGTAACATAAGCTACGCTTTTTGTGTGTGTTGTGTTTTGTTGCTGAAGCATGCACGATTATGCCTTTAAGTATTAGGCACACATCTTAAATCCATTCCCCGTTCGAGTATGAAATGTTTAAACCTCAGGCAGCAGAATGAAAATAGTCTTTGACCATTCTTACCCCAACATTGTAAACCAGAAGATATCCATCATTGTTGTGTGGATAGTTGAGGCTGTTAGGTTTGGCAGGAGTTGTGAAGTGTTGAAGGACATACTGTATGTATTAAACAAGTGTTATGTTTTTTAGAGCTGAATAGATTTCCTAACATTTTCAGCTGTTTGCTGTGGCAGTTTATTGGCCTCCCCCCCTTTTTTTTATTACAACTACACATGATATAGTAGTACAGACATCAGTTTATTTAATGTTTTTTCCATAACGATCACGGTGTCGATCTCAATTTTTATGATAAATGACAAGGAAATTGCTCATCCCCTTTGGTGTGTTGCGTTCGAAAGAAAAATATCACTACTGGGATTAGCAAATGCTTGTATGATCCTTTGGAACATCACGTATTTAATGTTGTTCCAAAGAGTTGTTCAGTAAATCCAGAAGGATTACATAGTGGATGGATAAACAGAAATCCTGTTGTGACCTCTGGCTGATTGTGACGCTTTTCTGTCGACTCTCTGTAGAAATCACGGGAAGGCCCAGGAGTCTCAAGAGCACTCTGCACTTTCAAGTTCAGTTGTGAGACCTCGATGTGCGAGAACAGTAGTCTAAGCTGTCTCGTCTGTATCTCCCTTCTCAGTCTCGCACACTCTAATTCATGGTTCTTCTCCCTGACCATGATGCGGTCACTGTTCCAGACGCTTGGGGATCCTTTCAAAGGCTGGGCTCTGTGTGTGTGTGTGTTACACATTGGCAGTCCTTGCGGTGGGTGAGGCTTAGACCTGGGTCAGATGACTCATCCGAACTCAGAGTTTGTCTCCCGAGTCCAGGGAATCTTAGTGCTCACATTAGTCTTATTATTGTTTCAAATACAGGGATTTGATCTCGGTCTCGTGGTGCACCGTGTCTTGGAAATGTTTGCTTGTGTGAATATGTTTTGTTCCTGTCTGGAGTGGACTGAAACAAAATATTGTGGCAGGGACATAAAGGCGCTGTTAACCCAATCATATGTATACCTATTGTAAAAACTGCTTTGACTCCACGTCCAACCAAAGCTCCCTCAGGGTAATGCGGAACACCTCCACTGCGGCAGTTACACTTGGATTTTGTTTCACCATCAGAGCTGATGGTTTCACTATCCTGTGGTCCAAAAGAGCTTTTTTTTTCTTTTATGTTTTCATTAACATATAAAGTTGCAGTGAATTTATTGAGTCTCCACATGGCTTTTTACTCAAGCTGTGATTTATTACACAATCTCATGCAGCTTTATTCTAATTGGCTGCCGGCATGCTTTTTTATTCGTTCACCAATTTATCAAAGCCGACTGCCAGAGGCTGTCGGCTGTGGTGGGTTAGATGTATCTGCGCGTCTTAATTCTGTAGCTCACCTTTATGTATTCTCCCTTGTTTACTCCTGCAGCCATGTCAAATGTCCAGCAGAAAACCTCTTTATATCTCATATCTTGTTATGATAATTATTATCCTAATCCAGGCGCTACATAGTCCATATGGTTACTCATCTGTGTGATTTGCCGTGACCGATCCCACATGATCAGAGAAGCTAAATTAACATCAGTCCTCCCACCAGATGCTAAGTGGATTCATATTCCAGTAAAAGCATTGTCATGTCACTGTCTGCCTTTGTTGAAGAGATGCGATAAATATTTGTGGGATGTTCGCGCTGGAGATTTCAGGGATGAAATGATAATGAATGGTCCGGCCTAGCTTGCCAAGTGATGTAGCTGTATACCGCGGCCTTGCGTATAATGAGGATTGATTCCCTTTGCTAAACTTTAAACATTTGCTAATCACTTTGGATACATTTTTGGCTTGATTATGTCTGCCCTCAGCAAAACCTTACTACCGCCACAAAAAACCCACAGCCCATTGACTGTGCAGAAACATTAATTTTGAAGTGATCTTTGGAACTGATTCAAGCGTGATTCTCACAAAATGCTGTTTTGCTTTGCTCCCTCCCTTCCCTTCTCGCGGTAATGAATTCTTAAGCACTTGAGCAATCAGCCTTACAGGTTCCAGATAACCCAGTGCTCTTAACCTCTGAACACAGAAACTCAATAAGCGGTAGACATAATATTGAACAATTTGATTTGGCAATAAAGGCTCTTCTGTAGTGTCCGTGTTTCTTCATCAGGTCTCCGAGGGACAGCATGCAGAAAAAGGGTGGAGATTGAATGATGATGCTATTACTGGCCAGTCCGGATGGGGAGGTGAGCTGTGTGATCGGCTCTGTTCAATAACCGCAAATGGATCTCTGACCACGGGGAGACCAGAGACTGTCTGTACTAATGCCAGAAGAAGTTTGACGGCTTTAAGCTGCTTCACACCTGCTGCTCTTCTCTTTTCTCTCTTTCCCTCTGCTCTCTCCTTCAGAATATCATGTCCCTTTTTTGGCAAGTAGAGCACGAGTGGCCTTTTGTTGCCTTTCTTTTTGCACATACTTGTCACCAGCATTAGCTTCAGTCGGTTGACGATGGTTAAGGGCCATTGGCTTGTCGGTCACAGCAAGGGAAATGGCAAAGGACAGATTAATTGTCGCAGTGTGAGTAACATTGGAAGTGTTTGGTTCTCTTCCTTCGCAATCACCAAGATGACGCTGTTTCCCCTCATCAAAGAGCAATGCTGCCAAAAGTCTGATCTCAATTTCCCAGCAATGCAACGTGAGATGGAATTATTCAGGGGTCATGATACATTGGCTCCATCTCGGATGAACCGAAGCATGGTGGACAGACCAGAACATTAACAAGTCACATTTGTTGTTGTGACGGAGTTTGTCATGATTTGCTTAAGATGTCGAGAGTATCAACATAGAAAGAAGATGAATTCCGTGCACTTCTTGGGGCAGAGCTAGAATAAAAATCCTTTCTGAGTCATAAGTGTTTTTGCTCTGGCTGTACAAAATGCTTTCCTTTTTCTGGGTTTCAGTTTTATGATTTTGAACAAAGACTGATTGGATGTCTAAACCAGCTGTCCCAGATTGTTTTTTTCACTATATCTACCCTAAGGACAGTTTAAACCTCTTTTATTATTTAGGGCCATTTCAATCAAAATGTTGTAAATGTAGTGTTTATCCAAATTGAGTACCTCTGAAACCTCGGTTTTTCCTTCAAACCACGGGAATAGAGTTGACTCAAAAGAAAATGTTGTGTTTGAAGGTTACACAGCAGGTAGGCTATCTCAACTGCCGGCTTCGGAACATTTTTTTTTTCAGCCACGCTCTGTTTTGTCTGCTACTAAGCAATGACCACAACGATCTCCAGAAGTGGGTAAAGAAATGGTACAATCTTGTAAAATTCGGCAACCCACAAGTGTGAGCTTATACAAGTATGTGCTGTAGCGTAGGCATACAGGCAGACTTAATAGTACATGATCTCACTGGTGTCAGCGCACGAGTGAACATGAAAATAAAATGGATTTATTGGATAAGAGGGAAACACTACTTTTTGGTATCCAAAACAACTTTGTGCTGAATGGGTAGAAACATCAAGCAACACGTCATCACCACTATATAGAATGAATATAACACAAGTTATGAGAGAGTAGATCCACTAGTCTTCTGGACTTCACTTGGAAGTCCTATAATGTAAGAATTATTGAGAGGCCTGCTGGCTTTATCATTTCCAGCCTTTGAAACCCTCTCTCTTAACCATTGCTCGATGATGATACATTCAGTCGAGACCTCTTAAGTTTACATTAACAACCAAAAAAAGGCAGTTATCAAATTATTCAGTCCTGGAACTGAATGTGAATCATAAACTGTTTTTATTGCAGGAAAAAGATTACAGCCCATGACTTCTGTCTACTGACTGCTCTGTTCTCTGTCTTCTTTATGATGGTTCCCATTACAAGATCAGCACACTGAATCATCCCCTGTCTCTTGCATCATCCCACTGGAGTAGCATCTGCCTACAAAATCCTCTCTTTTAAATTCTTTTGATATTTATGTCACGCGTTGGCTCATCTCAAAGAGGGAGCCAGTGAATGAATGAAGAAAAATCATTGATAACCGGGCAATTTTAGTGTTCCTCCATGATGTCAGTGAGTTTAGCTCATGGTTGGACTTAGCACGCTGAGGAGTCTTTCAAGTCTAGGCCAAACAATGAGGGTTTTGGGGCTGATACTAGTTTCTCTGATACATTTCCATCAAGCTGAGAGGTGTTTGGGACTTGCCAACAGTTTTGAGGGGGGAAAATAAAGAAGAGCAACTAGAAAAAAAGAGACAAGAATGTTAGAATGATGAAAAAATGTCTCTTTGCCAGCAGCTGTGTTTTTTTTTTTTGTCTCAGATCAGAGCAGGGAGACACAGGGAGTGATAGTGTGGGGAGATTGAACTGTGCCAGCCCTCCACAAGAGGGCACAGATGATGCTGCTGAAGGAAGCTAACTAAGTCTTCTCCTGGAGTGTTTCTGATGACATGCCTGGTTGGTAGGACCCTTCATGTTGAGCCCTAGACCGGCTCTGGTGATTAGTCTCTTTTTGTTTTGCGTCATATGTCTAGTTCCTGCTGAAAGACTGAAAAGTCCCTGGTTGCAGAATGTTATGTGATAGCTCAGTATCCATCTAAACACTAACTTGGGCAGTTGACTGGCTTAAATACGGTTACAGGTTGTCTTTTTAGTGTCTGTTTTGAGGATGAAGGCTACAGATGATGCTACAGAATATAACAGGCAGATGTGAAGCCCAAGAGTTTTTAATTTCTGTTTATTTTTTGATTGCAAACTGAATATTTGGGGGATTCATTGATCAAACAGTAATGAAAATAATAATTAGTTGCAGCCCAGTTCCTACCAATCACAAAGTTAACCTGGGGGTACTACTTTTAGTATTTACTTTCAGCACTTATTTGGCCTACTGCCTTTTAACTGTGCAAAAAACAATCTAATAATTGCATAATGTGGTTGATGTCCCAGTTCCAGCAGCCGGCTGCTCTTCAGTTACGTTTCATTCTTGTAGCTGCTGCACAGTTAGTCAACAGAACACTGGAAATGTACTTAGCAACTCCATGGTGTAAATTTTTAAAGACATTTCTGGTAAAACACTTGCACTTGGTCCTATTTTCCATTTATAAATAAAGGTTTAAACATCCTATAATGTTGTTTTTTTCCCCCTGCCTTCCTGGTCAGATTTACCACCTCTGTCTGTCTCTGCTTTTCTGAGCAGGACTATGAAGTGATCATAATGGTATCACCTGCCCTTTTTAGGGCTGGATGTCAGACGCTGACACAGAAAAAGCAGTCGGGGTTTGATTTACGGGAACATGTGGTGTGGGCTGCTGTTTGTCCTTGCAGTTGGTGTGCTGTTACAGTGCCTCCGACTCTGTAGATGGCCCCATATGGTGCAAAAGACATCTGAAGTTGTCTTACTGTGTCTGGAGTTTTGCTTGGATTGAAAAGAAGATAGAGTGGTTTGTTCAAGGGATGGGAATTTTTAACTGACTAGATGAGTGTGTTCTATATCAAAAACAGAAATTATTCAAACTGGTGCTTTGAATTTATGTCATAAAACAGCATTAAACTATTTTCTTATGATGCGTTCTTTTGATTGCAGCATGTTAAAATTGATTATTGTACTTAGGTCACGCTTCTCCATCATTTCTGCAGTTTACCGAGACATGCTATCCTTTTGGGAGGTGAAAACCCGTCTTTACATGAAAACTGTAGTATAGGAATCAAATTCTGGCCCCCTTTTCCTCATAAACCTAATTGATACCTACGGCTAGTGGTGAAGTGTAAACAGATAGGCAGCCGGTGAGACAGCCATGTGTCTCGGATAGAACAGCCACCCAGCCCATAATGTAGTGCAGTTTGGATTGTTCACTCCCTCTTCTGTGGCTGTCAGGGCCGAACAGAGGCGAGGAGACGACCACACAAAAGAAATATTTGTCCAATCTGTCCAAGCAAACTCCCCAATTGAGGACTGAACTTTCCCATCGCATTGCTCTGTGTCTGTGTGACATGTAATTGAAAGAGGAACGATGCTTTGAACTGAGAGGGAGGCAGCCATTGCGTTTCAAAACATCGTGGTGCAATGACCACTGACAAATTATGCACCTGTTTCATTACATTTTGACCTGGTCAAAATTCAACAGGCGAAAATATATTTAGCTTTTATGATAATGAAGTAGAGGTTAGACAAAACAAAAGCTTGGCAGCATTTTCAAAGCTCCTTTTGCTTTTTAACAAAACATTTAAAGTTACAGGAGGAATAGTGAAGATAAAAAGATATTGGATTTAGACCATACTTTCTTGCATTAATGTTTATCTGCAGATCTTAAATATGTTATTTTAATACACCACATTAAAGAGTTTTTAGACTTTTTGAAATAAGCCAAGTCTTTATGTCTGGACAATGATTACCATATGCAAACATCAAATATATCCTCATTGTGCCATAGTTGAAGGCTTGCCATTTAAACACAATGTTTTTCAAAGTACCACGGTCCATAGATCTCCCCACCGTTCAGAAAGTGGGGTTTCCTCCCGTCAGTGTCTTCAGGCTTCTCAGACGGCTTTGCTACCAGTGTCACAAAGAGCCAGGAAGTATCGTTCTGTGTGTGACTACCACAACGTTTATCTCTCTCAATTCATGAGAGTGTTGGGTCTGCCGTCAAGAACTCTGATTCAGTGTGTTTGTGTGTGTGTGTGTGCAGACTCAAATGGTTTGCCAGTGTGAAGTGAAAAGGGTTGCCAGGGTGGTGAAAGCAAGCTGTTTGCTCATGTCCAGACCCGCAGAATGGATGAGGACACAGATGGGATTTCTCTCTGGTGGACTTTTCTTCTGACCTAGCCTCTCTGTGTTTGGAGAGACATGGAAACCTCAGCTAGAATGGACAGGCATCTTATTGAATGAAGGAAGACTTAGGGCTTTCACCCAACAGGATTTGAATAGGATGTGGGAGACAGACAGCGAAAGTTGTGTGTGTGGGGAAGGAGGGGGGGTTGTAAAGATGAGGTCAATATAATGTGAATGGCCCATGCTGTCACCAATTGCTCTCTCCTTTTCACTTTTGGAATGAAAACATGTTTTTAGATACTAATGAACTTACTGACCATGCGCATGTGTGTCCAGAGCCTGCGGTAAATTGATATGAGATGGTGGTTTGTACCATAGTTGTCTAATACAACTCAGCCGCGTCCGGGCTTTGCCCTCTGAGGCTCCGTAGAGCTGCACTACCATAAAACTTCAAAGCCTGGACTAAAGAAATCATCTGGGTTTGTTTCTCTCCATGCCAAGTACTTCTAGTTTTCTCTAGAGAACCATGGGGGGATTCACGGAACGGCAGCACATTTTCAAAGAAAATGAAGTGCATCTCCAAGAATTGTATCCAAGAAACCGTTCTTGGCTTATTGCAGAGGGCAACCTCAATACTGTATCTGAAGTTAATACCAATATGTTGTAATAGGAGAGATGGTGCTGAAACAGATTTTCCATGACTGGTCTGCTGGTCTTTCCAACCACATGACGATATATCTGCATTACCTTTTTACACCACATTGCTTTTAAAAGAAAACGGTATAGGGAAATAAAGGTGTTGGTGGGATTCCTCTTTAGAGAACAGTGTGTTTTTGTAGCAACTCTATGTTGTACGCAAGTACATTTGAAACACATCCACTAGAAATGGCATCAACATATCCTCTACCTTTTCTATTTTTTCAGCCTTTTTTTTGTGGTCTCAACAGGAAATTCCGCAGTTACAAATTGTTAACATCAAAACAGGTAAGAGTTTCCAAAAAGGAAGTTTCCTAATCCACCAAAGTAAGTTGCTCTATGTTTCCCTTTATCATGCAGTAGGTGTTAGTCATTCGCTTGTTGTCCGGCCTTATGCCTGGGACTAATTTGTTATTGGAGACCCTGCCAGAAGCTAAATTATCCCGACAGCATTGCTCCCGGGGTCACAGGGGCACAAAGTTCTTTTCCATGATAAGATGGCTAGTCTTAGTCCAGGAGAGAAAATGTGGATTTGTTGGAAGTGTGGTTACTGTAGCATTTAAAGATTAGCTTTCAAAGGAGGGCCATACCCACAGGAGGCACAGAGATGGTGTTCTCATGCAGGTTACACCAAGCTAATTGATACAGTGTTGGGTCCTGAATGGACTTCTTCCACTGCAAAGCTAAATGTTCAGAGCATATGAAAGGCAGTTAAAAGAATCAAACTCTTTTTGTATTGACAGGGATCGCTCGCTTGTCTTAATAATTGCTCCAGGTTGCACCAGGTGAGAGTCTGTATCTCAGGACTGCGTTTAAGAGTCAGGGTAGAATGGGGGTGGGAGGTGATCCGACGGTGCAGTTGTGACTTGCTGACAGGTGTAGCAAGACCAGGGGTGTAAGGTCAAGAAGGTTTCCATGGCGATACAGGTCTGGAACTGCTTCTGGTAACATACTTGGACAGAACAACCAATCAAAAGAGTTTCTGTTATGACTCCTACAGTATATTATATAATTATATAGTATATACTTATTTTGAGCTATTCATTTAACTTACCTTGCCATCACATTTTAGAATGTAGCTAAACGTGGATGTATACCAGAGTACATGAACATGACTACATAGCAGGCGGGTACTAAAACAAAATATTAGTTTAATTTGATAGTATTTTGATTATGTGACTATATAAAAATATATATTTTCCTCTATTTTTCCCAGCACCTGGTGCCAGCCAAACATGTGCCACTTTCAGTTTGTCTTCTTTCTGAACAAGTGCCATTTAGCATTTGCTGCTACAGGTGGCCTAGATGCACGGGTTTGAGCCTAACAAAGAGTGAAGTGGTATTGTGTATTGTGTTCGCCGTTGCAAAGTAAATAAAGTTCCTGTTTATAAACGCCACCACGAGATGATGAGATGATCAAATAGTTCCCAGTGAATATCAAATATCAAGTATTGAAAACAGTTATTGTTAAGCATCTGCTTTCAGTTTACTTGGGATGTGAAGCCCTGAAGTAGACCTTGCCTTTGAGCAAGGAGAGATGGTGTTATAGAAAAGCGAGCACTTATCATTCTTTAAAGAAACTGAACGTTCCATTATGCAAACACTCTTAGGTCGCCAGGGTTTCGGCAATGTTGCCTACATATGTTTGACCCAGTGTGCAAAAACATACATGATTACATTTGTACAGATGCATTCTTTCTCATTTAAGATGGTGCTACTTAAAAACCACAGCTGACAGCAGAGGTGACAGAGCCTCGATGTACGCCGGACCCTGTGGAACAGAACTTTGTTTCAGAAGTGCAGAATGGGCCCATTAACATCGGGTTAAACCAACATTGGGAATGGGAGTGACGCCAAGATCATTAGAGAGGGCGAGCGAGTGCTGGGAAGGGTCAGGTTACATGTTGCCGACCCCAGACCTGCTCTGAACCTGTCTGTCAGACGAGAGGTAGGGGCAGAGATGGAGAGTGAGTGAAGAGGAGGTAGAGGAGGAGGAGGAGGAGGAGGAAGAAAAGACTGATGAGTGACACATTTTGACACACGTTTTGCTGAATGGCGTCCATTCAGCTGGACACTGTTGCTTACTTTGGCAGCGGAGAAGAGCCTAATCAGATCTGATGCTTGCATTAGAGCCATTTCAAGTCGCAGGATCATTAACAAAGCTCTGTGCACGCTCTCTTTGTTTTTGGACAGCTCGCTGCCAGTTAGTTTGGTTTTTCCAAAATCTATCTGGTCATATGCTTTCCTCATGACTCCTGCAATAAAAAAAGGACAAAGTGCACTTTATCTATTAGCATACAGTAGTTGGTCATTTTTGTCTGGCAACGCCAAAGTAATATTGCAATACGGATCAACGTTGTGTCAGTGATTTGTTACAGCGCTCTGAATCCAACACTGGGATGTCTGTGGCCTGGATGTGACATCATGCAGGGAGGTGAACCCACCACTGGGTCAGGCCCTAATGAGACCCACAAGAGTCATTACAGTCAGTGGGAGAAAGTTAGACTGTTGAGGGTAGCAAACCACCGGGTGGAGCAGGCCCCCCTCTCTCCCTCCATTCCTACTCTAGCGCCCCCCCCCCCCCCCTCCACACCAATCCTCCTCTTCCACCAGCTGGCTAACAGATGGAAGGACCTGTTGGCCAAGAAAGTGAAGGAGGAGAAGGGAATGTGGGCGAGAAGGAGGGGAGGGGGGGGGGGGGGGGGTAAATTTCAGTGACAGATATATTGAATGATAAGCAAATTTGCGGATGCTTGAATCAGAGCTCGGGGACTGCTTACATATTTTTCCTCATTGTGAAGAAGTGTGACAAGTGTGTGTGCGTGTAGAGGCGGCATTTGGCTTGGGTCGCTGATTGGGTTATGCAATGTTAGCGTTTGGTGTGTTTGTTTACAAGGCTTGTGAAATGGAGGAAGTCAGATTGTGCGGGGGAGGGTGATGAGAATGTCAGAGGATGGGAGAGAGAGAGAGTGGGTAGAGGCCGTACAACTTGCGGGGTTGATGTGTGTGTGTGTGCGCGCATGTCTGCGTCTGTGTGTTTGCTTTTGTGGTCAAGGAGCGCTGCAGTCAGAATGATCTCTGTCCTGCTGTTATTTACCTTCCAGGCCCTTTAGAGAGGAAACCAGTGGGTGTGGTGGGATCAACAGGGACTTGTCCTCCTAGATTTATACAAACACCACCTCCTCAGATCGGCTGAGGGTTTGCTCTGTCCGTGCGCTATTGAGTACAACATTTTTAAGCTGTATGCACAGGTGGTAGCAATGGAAAAGGAAGTCAGGTCCCAGTTTAACTGCTGTCTTTGTTGGTTTTGGTCTCAGTAGATATATTGTACCCTTTTATGACGTTTGATAAGTTCTGTAAAAAAGTACAATATGTGTATTGATAAAATATCTTGTAACAACCATTTTCTGTTTACTGCGAACAAGTCTTCAAATGAACGTCATTCAGTTTTTTTTAGAGTCAATAGTAACCTATCAAAATATTTTGAATGTAATATATTTCTGGTTTTATTACCACGGGATGGCAGACACACTTTTCTTATTAAATGACAAGTTTGAAACACCTGAAGAAACATTTTCTCGCTGGTGTTGACAAAGCCGTGCGCTGAATCACTCTTTTCTCTTTTTAGTTTCGCTGTTTCAATCGTAGTAATGATTTTTTCTGTAAAAATCAGGATTAACAGCACAAAAGAATATTTATGCCGTATTTTTGCATCTTTTATGGTTAATCATCTGTTTGTAGAGTTCAGCTATTATCTACTGTTCGTTCTTAAAGAGGTAGATAATCCAAAGACTGATTTGGTTTTATCAGGGTGACAATGCCCCTGTAAAACCATTTAACGTTTCAATGTTAAATGGCGACATCTGACACGGATGGCTTAACACTCGGGTGATGTTATTTCTGTTATTTCCTGTCTGAGAGTCTTCACCAGCGATTGTTTTTGTTTTCCATCCTGCTCATAAACAGAGGAAATGAATTTGTTGTGTAGGCCACACGCCTTCAACACGAATCTCGTGCAGTGAAGCAGAATCGGGTTGCACGCCTTAAATATGCCGACTAAATATATTGGATATTATTTCTTAATGAATCCCGATGTTTTCCACAGTTATTCACAGCTCACTCAACCCTATTTAATTTATTTAGTGGCACCTTTCATGGCATTCAAGGTCAGCTTACATTGTATGAAAACATCAAGACCATCAAAAACATACAACCAACAAAGTAATAAATCATTTCGGTCCACAAGGCTTATACTTTACAATTATAGCTAATAAAGAAATCTTAACTTAAATGTGTGTTTTAAGAGCAGTTTTGTAATGGGTTCCAGTATACAGCTGTGAAGGGGAAGGGAGTTCCACACTTTGGGTGTAGCCATTGGCACCCATTGCCCTGAGGATGATGGCTGGTGGTGCCAGAAGACCTGCTGATGAAGACGGTAGGGAGTGAGAGGGAGTATAACTCCAAAGGAAGTCTGTGAGATAAGCAGGGGATAGGTTATGAAGTGCTCTGCTAAGAGCAACATTTTCAAATTGAGCCGTTGTGATTCACGGAGCCGCTCATATGCCGCGTTCATGTACGTGCCGCAGACGATGAGTTGAGGTTGGTGAATGAGTTTATCGGGGATGACAGCCAGGATTGCATTGCAGTAGTCAACGTGATGTGACCAAAGCATTGACTAAAACTTCCACGGAGTGTTGTTTTAGGGCAGGGCGTAGTCTGGAGATGTTTCGCAGACGGAAAAAGGCAATCCGGGAAATATTGTTTACATGGCTGGAGAACCAAAAAGTATTGTCCAGTGTAACACCGTGGCTCCTGTGAGGAGTATTTCAGTTTTACTGCTGTTGTTTTTAAGTCGAATAAATCTTCCAAAACTGTTGGGAAACTCTTACCTTCCTTTCTTAATCCACCTCCTCAAGTTTTTATGGCTGTCTCTCTTTTCCTCAGTTATGGTAGAAAAGTACATCTGGCAGTGTACAGTGTGTCATATGTGTTGCCTTGCAGCATGTTCTGCATATCAGCATGCTGTGCTCATATCTGTTGGATATTTCAGGGAAATCCTGACATGAAAAAGCTTTCCTCCTCAGCTCAACTCTGTTGTTTTCTTTCACGCAGCACTCAAGATATTTCAGCACATTTCAACACAAGTACCCTACTATTACTGTCAGATGGCTTTGACCTCTTGCCCCTTTTAACTTTCTGGTCCGTGAGAGCGTTTAGCCATTACTTTGCTGAATATATTGTTTACCACATCCTCATCAGGGAGTTTTTTTTCCAGTTTCTACTGATGGACTCGTCACTTTTGTTGAAGTGTGTCTTTTAATACTGGTGACCTCACTCAGCAGGTGCTGGATCCAGCTTGGGATAACGTCTTGGTAACTGTCTCATTTGCAGTCTGCAAATCAGCTTCAGCTGTAGTTTTTAGGCAACTTTATGTGTTTTTTTTTTCTTTAGTTTCCTCAACTATAATAATATTTACCTGACCCTTGATGATCAGCAACAGTTTCCTTTATGAATGACTCTTTTAGTATCCATTTACATTCATTAAACTCAGCTACGCTTTTACAGCAGTATGAATGACAATCACTGTCATTGCAGTTTCTCGAGTCAAAGCCTTCACTTCCTCTCGCCCGCCCTCTTCTCCACCTCCTACCTTGTTCTCTCTTGTATCTTCCTTACAACCCAAGACTATAAAATGCTAATTTGCCAGTCAGTTGTCTCAGGGTTTTGTGTTTGGCTGCTGAGGGCAGGCCAGACCCGGCTGGGACAGTTGAGGTAGTTGAGGGACAGCTGCTCCGCAAGCTCACCGACTGTGTGAGAAAATAGTCATCACAGGACTCTCCTCGGGGCTTTTCTGTTCCCTTGCCCCGTGTTTTGTCCTGTTGGGAACGAGGCACAGGGCCATTCAGACTCATATACCCAGCAGCAGCACCAACAGAGCTTCTGCTGTTGTCTGCTTTGAGGGAGTTTGTCCAAAAAGCTAGACGTCACCTGGCCATTCTGAAATATTCATTTGAGTTAGACTGAATATAGCTCTGTGTTTTAAGGGTCAGACTTTTCTGCATCTTTCTTTATTGCTGTCTGCGCTAAAGGGCATTCTTCGCGGGGGGGGGTGGACTTTTAATAATGTGAGAAACACGCTTGACTTGAAGTTTTGAATACCTTGTTGAACAGCCAGGAATGCTGAAGTGAGTGTGCTTTTATTCTCTGTAACGTTCGGGCATAAAGATGGATGGCATCCTGTGGGGCTGATTGACCCACTGATGTGTGGCACCTATGTAGCTTGTGCTAAATGTGTTGTTTGTTTTTTGATGATTCAGTATGTACTCACATTGGATTTATGTCTGTCTGAGCAGTAGGTTAGAAGTCACTCCCAAGAGACTGTGCTAAAATAAACTGTTATGCCCTTATAGATCCTTAGGGAGAGCCCATAAATGCAAAACTGAAATCCCCTTGTCTCTTGGAGTGAAAATGTGAAGGGAAATTATTGAACATTCGAGGGTTATTTTTGTTAGGTGTTGAGTCTTTGTACATCATAACTTACAGAGACTGTCTGCATATGGCCAGGTTGAAATTGTCCATATATACGTGATTGGTTTGAGACCCTTGTAAAGGTTCTTTCTTTGTGTTATACTTTCGTCACGTTTGTCCATTCACAGGTACAGACCCCAATGTACTCGGTATGTCTTTAACCCCATGAAACTTTTTAATTAGCCTAAGCTGTTAAGTGCCGTTTGCGTGACTGGAAAATACCTCAGTGTTCTTTAATAACCCACCGAGTTCATAAAGCTACTGTTTGTGCTGTAGACCAGTGGTCCCCAAACCCCTGGGCCGCGGACTGGTACCAGTCCGACGATCAATTGGTATCAGACCGCACAAGAAATTATTTCCGTTTTATGTATTATCTGAGTCTGGACGATTATATCTGAATCTTATTTTGGAGGGATATTTAAACGTAACGATAGCGACCAGTCACGAGTCAGAGTGCTGACCGGTCCACTGTGATAAAAAGGTTGAGGACCACTGCTATAGACTGCATGGAAATGTGCCCTGATGTACAGACCTATCGAGTGAACTGGCATCATTTGTAAAATCCTCAAAACGCGCAAGCGGTAACCATTTTTAAAAGAGGAAGAGCAACCATCCAGGTGTAAGTGAACGTGCGTGTTGTGTGACTGAAGATAACTGGCTAGGTAGAAGGGCCGAGACCTGCAGATAAGATCAGGAGATGTCTGGAGTTATTGGAGTCTCTCTTTGCAGGCTGTCATTTCCTCTTTTACGTGTCTCCGCTTAAAGACCTAATTGAATAACCTTTATTAGCCTGTTAGTTCTCAGCCTAGACGTCCGCTGCTTCCACCTAGTCTGTCTGAAGTTGTGCTGTTGAGACAGGTACGCTGCTCGAGCAATTAACTGTCAGAGACAGAACAATGGCTTCTCATGTGCCTATATAGAAGATAATGTTTTTGCTTTGTATGGATATTCTGTTTTTAAACGTAAATGAGTGTTAAATGATATTGCCCAGGGTATTATCAGTGTGAATTAGGGTTAAAATATGACTGGAGAAAGGCAAGTGGCATCCAAATGAGAACTGGCACGCACTGTTTCACATCTGTGTTTAAAGTTGTTTTTAATTAGTTGTACCCATTATTTTTTATTTAGCCCTTGAGTCAAAGTTTGGCCAGTGATGTGTTTAGCGCCTCAGTTATGTTTTGACACAGATTTCTGTCCGTTTTATCTTAACATCTGAAAATGAGGTTATCTGTACAACATGTGGATGCCTCTAATGAAGATCCCTGGCCGGAATCGCTGAAAGTTTTGGCATTGTGCTCAAAGTATAGCAGGTTTTGAAGGAGCTATCTCTGTGCACATGCATATGAATTGATTTATGGTCCAATTTTAGGGACAGCACAGATTTAAACAAATTATTGGAGCCTTCCCTTTTTTAAAATGTTTATAGAATCTGTAAACAGAAAATTCCTTGAAATATGGCCAGTCTTTGATGCAAAATGTCTGCTCCTTAGAATTAATGCTCCCATCACTCAATAAACTATGTTAAAGGTGAACACTTAGATAAGCGCCGTGTAACATATCATCCTGGTTTTCCTCAATGGACAGCCCTTTTTTTTAACATTGAAATAAGTCCAGAACCTGAGTGCTAGTGTAACTCATCAGCAGACTTTGTTTTTACAACTTCATATAAATGTTTCTGGCATTCATCTCGTGAACACAGATTCTTCCCAATAGGCATGTTTTCCTGTGTTTTGACGATTAAAAGGAGTTGGGCTGTATTTCAAGATGGTCATTGTCAGTGTATCTAAGGGGAGATATAACTAAAGTTAAGGGTGGAGTGACTCTTACTTGTGTAGGCAGGAAAACCTCCCTTTCTTCCTTTCCTGTCTATTAAAGCCACACCATGCCTACAAAGAAGCTTATGACAATAATATATCAGTCAGAGGAATTTGCGTGCAGATATATTCTCCTGTTGCCGCTGTTTAGAGCAGTTTGTATTCACACTGCATCTCCATCCAGCCAAAAAGGGTAGCACCTAACTTTTTCATTGTCACGTATTCTTCCAATTCATTGTTTAACCCATTTAATCCCACCGGCATGCAATACAAAATAACATTTTGTATATAAATTGAGCTGGTTATATTACTATCCGACAGTTAGATGCTTAGGGGATTCTGGCCTGCCCTCCTGGGCTAGAAGAAAAATTGATCCTTCCCAGTAGAAGCTCAGGCATCCCTGTTCTCCCAGCTATTACGAATGACCCAGCCAGTGCCATGTGATCAATATGTTTTCCTTTCCTCTTTCAAGTCAGTGATGGTCCTAAATGGGTCCTGCAGCCTTGGCCTGTCTGGCCTTTCTCCCAGCCACACTAATCAGGGACCCCTGTGTATGCCTGTCTGGCTCTTTCACAGCCAGCCTGGGAGCTCCCCCTAATTTATGAGTCATTTCCCAAAGAAAACACGCCGCCTCAGCAAGACCTGATATAAAGATACAGGACAGTTTAAGTGAGGTTTGATTGCTGAGAGGGTGGAGGGGTCGCCAGAGGAGATGGTAGAAAGGAAGATGGAGTGATGTCTGACAGGAGTATAAAGCGATTTATGAAGCACCTATGACAGCAGTCAACATCTGGAATGATTGCGGGAGGGAGAATAAAGGAGGTGGATGGAGGAAGGAAGAAAATAAGGTGGGAAATGATATACAGGGTAGCAAAGGTGGACATCCATACAGAGGTTGGTAGGCTGTAAGTGACTTGCTGTGCCTAAATTTAATCAAAAGTTAAAAATAAAATGCTTTATATCCTCCACATTACATTACGAAGTGATATACAGTGATATAGTGATTTCTGAACCAATCCAACCAGTAAAGATGCAAAGATATTTCACTGGACAAGTGAAAGCTTTTACCTGCTGGTGGTGCTAGATGAAAAGTCAAGGGATTGCCATTCATTAGGAGTCATCCTCCGGGCACCATGGGTATCTGTAGAACATTGTTCAGATATTTCTGGATGGACTGACCACCCCAAGAGTCATGTCATTAAGTGACTAAAGAGTAATTATGATAGTAGTTATGAATGAGAAAAATAAAGGGATTGCACCAATATCTCTACATGGAATACTAAACGACATCTTCGGGGTCGACTTCCACCTATTAAAAAAAAGATAGAGTTGATATTAGAGGAAGCTATGAACTGTTTTATACCACCTTGTTTTCTGTTCATCAAGACTGCTAACATTGCTATGCTCATTAGATAACTATAACGTAAGGGACAATGTTCTTCTTACTGTGGTTATATAGCTGTTAAAGTACAGGCGATTTGTAGCCGGACTCTGCTTTTCTATCATCAAAGAAATAATAACTCTATTAGTGATCTGTGCTTGAAAAACTGGCTTGTTGCAGTGTAATAGATTGACAAGAGGAAACCCAGTACAAGCAAGAGACCTCCAACTTTGAAGTCAGTATATAGGCTGTCAGCTTTTCCTCAAAGAGCGCGATGAAAGCTCTTTCTTTCCTACTTGTGGCAGGGTGACTCCTGCTCCTTGATCCTCTGCTGCTTTCTCCTAGTCAGTCCAAATCCGTCTCCCTCGTGTTAAATCCGTGCCTCTTTAGCCGGGCAGCCCTACAGTCGCAGCCTTTTTGTATCCCAAGGCTACAAAAATAAACATTTCAAAGTGCAAATGCCAGCGTTTGTTCTCTCTTACACAGGAATTAAGCATGGGATATTTGAGGCAAAGCCATATTTACTATCACGGGGGAGGGGGAGCTGTATTAACAGGTGTGCTCAGTTTCCATCCCTTTTATTTATTTGTCACATTATTATGTTTCTTCTGGTGCAGTGCAGTCCAGATAAACACAGCAGTGGCCTGTAATGCTTCACTGCAGTGTTTTGATTTTTGAATTATTGTTCTGAGCTTCCTTCTCTGCCGCTCTTCACGTTAAAGATCTCAGCCCAATGTTTTGTTTTAATGATTGAGAATATGAGTCACTTTGGACATGATGGATTTACTCCCCTGGAAGTTATTTGATTAAGCCAAGTAATTTGACTGTGAACTCACTGGCATATCACTCCACAGTGTAAATAATACAGACATCACAGCAGCAGGGATTGTACCATATAAATATTGTATCCAGTTTAATGTAGCCATTTATTTGTCTAGCTTGGGTTTCCCCAAGCTTTTTATTCACACAATACTGTTTCCCATTGTTTATAATTTGTGTATATCAAGTGACCACTACAATGCCTCTACTTAAGGGAATAATCTCGTAAATGAGCCTTGGCAGGCAGTTGCTTTTGAAAAGTCTGACTGTGAAGAAATAGAAATAAATTGTGTAAATAATGGTCAGCACTGCACAGAATTCATCCTGGCCACCCAAAGGCTAACGGAGCTAAGTCAGGTCGTCCTCAGCCGTTTATGACTGGCTGTGTGTCTGTCAGATCCAGATGTTTCTGCAGCACCTATTAAACAGTGAGCATATTGTCATCGAGGCAGTAAATTTGAGAGCGGGAAGAAGGGAAAAAATGATCTTTTCAGATGGCAGAGTGTAGTAGTTTTCAGTTTACACCACTCTTTTCAGAAGTACACCCATCGCACACACTTTGTTCTCCTGCTGCAGTCTCGTTTCAAACCTGGAATAACAGGTGTTTTTCATTTATGTTCTTCTTAACACAGTCTTTTAGTTCACCGCCTGTCTGCTGCTATCTTCTCGGGCTACTTTAACCTCTCTTTCCTATGTGAAAGAACATACATTTAACAAAAACAAACGCGCTACCCTTTAGTGTCAGATGTCAAGATTGTCCGCTCAGGACTGCTTTGCTCACTAGTGTCCTCGTTTGTATAGAAAACTGGAATGTTTTCAGGTCACAGGAATTGTGATCCTTACAGCATGAAGCCATGCATTATCCTGCTGCAACATGAGGCTGTAGGGGGGCTCATTTCAGGCTAGTTTGTCAGTAAGGAGGTAAATAGCACAAAGTTACCTTTTTAGCTTTGTGCAGCATGAGGATCGTGTACGTGTTTGTATATTTCTGCATACTGAGGTCCCCAGACAGTATAAGAATTGCATCACTTGGGCGTGACTGGAAAGCTGAGACTCTTGTGAATTCACTGTCAAAATGTATTGTACTCATGTGTGGTGATTTTAGTCCCCATAGTAGCCATTTCATTATAGTGAGACCATTCTTTTCTCTTTTCTCTTTTTTTTAGCTTGACCTGACTGTATAAATTGACCTGTTGTGACCTCTGGGATAATCACAGCCTCATGACAGTATAGAATCATAAACTAGAGACTGAGGGCATTCAGAGGGTGATTGTGGCTTTCCTGTGCATTTTGACAATAAGGCGGTTTCTGAGCAATTTCCTGAAGAGGAGTGCCATACAATCACAGAAAAACGCAATTCTTATAGAAATCTCCAGTCGTGATACCAAAGCATGCCATTACTTTTTTCTACGGTGTTCCAAGTCCTGGTGTCGCATTTTTGAGGGGTCAAAAATTCTTCCTGTTGTCTAACTGGGATTAGATAGATGACGTGACAAGAATAGAGGAGACGCGGAAATGAATGGAAAGTATTTTAAGTCTTCTGTTTGTGTTGACTGTTTTCTTGTTCTGTTCTCGATTAACCAAATTCCACTAGTCTGCAAATAGATCTTAACAGATCAGAAGTTTTGTTTCATGCAAAATGCATGTCACCATTTATTTTGCGATTAACTAACCAGCAGTTCATCACAGCTGGCAGCAGCTGGTAAAGACGCAACAAGACAGATCCTACCCCACCCCACCTCCCTGCACTTTTCCCTGATGTCTGCGCTCGCGATGTACTTTCACTTCCCAGGATTACCGTCAAGGCTGGCTCCCACTTTCAAAGGCTTAGTTGGAAAATCACAACAAAAGTGGTGTTAAAAGTTTGGAGGGCCACATAAAGACAACAGCATGTACTCTCTCATAAAGCAGCGTGAAGCAGGACAGTCACAAAAGCCTTCAAGGACATTGCTGCAGGAGTCTCCAAAGTTCACTCAAAGTACTACAGAGTGAGCTGGCCTGGCTCGGCTTCTCCAAACAAAATCTTCTGGTGACAAATAAGGACTAATTTGTGGTGGAGGAAGTACTAGATCTAGATCTTTTATTACTTCATGGGGTGATGGTGCATTTGGGGGGGGCATATGCATATCTGTGAGTTGTTACTGGATAGGATTTATAGGAAGAAATGCAATGTGGTAGAGTGAGAAAAACGACTTCGTTACCAGTGGGAATAATAAGTAACTGTTTTCTGAAAGTGTCAATAAGAGCAAGTTAAAGTCTGTTATACACTGTTTTAGGGTTATACAGCAGCCTGGAGAACGAGAAGACCAGTAGGTCATTGAGTTTATCAAATGGGCACCTCCCATAACAGATGTTTTATTGAATGACACATGACAGCTTCTGAACCTGCCCCCATTCAACTCCTTATGCTTAAATACCTCATACGCACACGCACAAACCAACACACTTCTCTCTCTCTCTCTCTCTCTCTCTCTCGAATGAATGTTGTGGTCATTACAAAGGAAGCAACTCTTTTTAAAAGCTGCGTTAAATGCTGAAATTAAAGCTGCATTAAGTCCCAATGGACTGAATTGTAATAGCTAACATGTTAGTAAACAACTTACTTCCTCTGGCACACACAGAACACAAAAGTATCTCATTGGAGTTGTGTTTCCACCACCTGATGGATTTGGGTCACTTCCTTTTTAAGCTGTAATTTAGTCTCCTCGCTCTTGAGAAAATATATTTGGGGCTTTAGCACATTAGTTGCAATATATTTCTTTACTTGTGATTTTTGGACAGACAGTCATTAGTACTGTAGCTGCAGGACACAGCTGAAAAAGTTTCCAAGAAGACTTCCAAGAACAAAAAGCAGGGACTATATTTTGTGAAAAGCTCTTAAAGGATGACAAAGGATTTCATCATCCAGCGTCCTCGATTTGATCACACCAACAGTGGAGGTGTAGATTACAGTGCAAAGTGGAGTTTCCTAACTTAGAATCGAAAAAGACAAGGAGCTTTGAAGAAATCAAACTGTACAAGCCAACACAAAGATAACCTGTACATGATGTCTACATCTTTTCTAAGACATGAGAAGGAAATATATAATATGGATCCCAGCTGGTATGCCTCTATTTCAGCTCGAGTCACTGTCTAAATGTGAGTCATTAGTAAAGTGGGACCATTTATTCCACATCTGGACAACACAGATATATTTTAGAGGAAATGGTTGACATTTTTCACAAATTTCCAGTTATGCGCAAGTAATGACCAACAACCAGATAGTAATTCACACTGAGGAATCCCTGACAAGGAGCAAAGAGGCAAGTTTTGTTTTTCTTAACAATACTGGCTTTCTTCATTTCCCTCCATCATTTTCACATAGACACTTCCAAATCTCGGGGATGGTTTTCACATGGGTGGGAGGGAGGTAGAGCTAGTTTTTTGACATTTAGCCCCTCGGCTGAGGCCCATAGGCCCCTTCTTTTCAGCTGCTGGCAGAACAAGGTTGCTACTTGTCCTAGAATCTTAGAGCCATAAATCAATACTCAACCTCGACTTGGAATCCGGCGATACACCAGCAACACTTCTGATAGATCTCCAGATTAGAGATGTCCAGGGTAAACAGGCATTGCCAGGTCTGCTACATCTAACATTTGCACCTAATGTACCTGCAGCCCCCTCCCACGCTTATACACACACACACAAATGTTACTTAAGAATTACAACACTGTTTGTTACCGCGCTCACTTTCAGTCCTAGTGTTGTGTAGTCGCTGGGTGGTCATGCACCATTTGTTGTTGATGACATGTTCAAAGAAGCAGATGCATGCCAAGTTTATTGTTGATTTATTGCTTTTGACAACCAGCGGTCCTTTGTAAGGAAAAATATGTCTTGTATTTATATTTTGGTATTGTATGTGCTGGTGGCCTGTATCTAACCCCAAAGCGACAACCATGCAACTTCTCTAATTAAAATAATATGAAGGCACTTTTCTTGGTATTTAATCTTTGGGGCTTAAGATAAAATGCCCCAATCTATTTCCTTACTCTCTTTTGACAGAGCTTTCACATGGGATAGTAGAACATCAATATTTTAACACCTCATCTTGCAGTGCCAAAACCAGCTTTCATGTCACATTATATCAAAATAAGGGTTTATACATTTTATTGTAGAAAACATTTCCCTGCTGGTAAATTCCTTCCGCAACCTCACTTTGGAGGTCTGAGGTTAGTGGTGTTGTTGTGTTGTTCACAGCGAGGGTGCTGGAGTGACAGGCATTGCTTGGGGTATTAGTGTGTTGGTGTTCTGTCGTGGCACTCTGAAGATGGTTTGTCTGGTGCAGGCCACATCATTTCCAGCGGGTACCACGAAACCAAAATAGGAGGGCTGGTTTTTACATTTTCTTGGTTTGTTGCTGGAAATGAAGTTACTTTTGAGGTCCCCGCTCTGTCTTAGTGTTGATACAATAATCCTTATTTTTCCGCACATCAGTCAACGTTGGACAAGTATCCTCTGTCCTGCCTTTTGTTTACACCCATTAAATGGCATTTAAACCCTCGTGTGTGAAGTAAAATTACTCTAAATGGCATTACTTTTGAAGTCTTGCTTGAAATGATTTATAAGCGTTCATTGATGATAACCCAAAATACTTCTCACCGCATCAGACAGATTCAAGTTCAACTGCTCCTACACGGTGATGTCATATATAAAACTATGCGGGCCCCTGCTCTGCTAATGATGTGGTGAGAACAATATCTTCTACAGCATCAATGCAGCGATAGTGAGTTTGATTAATGATCTGGAGGAGACACAACTAGCAGATGGCATGCTGATCTCATGTTTTTGGTGGGCTTGTTTGAGCGCAGCAGCTGTGAGGCCTGCACTTAAAGCAACGTGTGGAGCAAGGGGCTGTCATTAGAACAAGCACTTTATAGAGGAGATGGAGTCCAATCACTTCTGACTGCCTGGAGACAAGTCCACGGCTATTCCTGGTGGGTTGTCTGCCTTATCTGGGCTGCAGATGGGTGGGCAGATACTTGACGAGAGCGCACCGTGAGGCTTGAGAGACAGCAGTGGCGTAAGAGGAAAGTATGATGGTGATTTTTTTAAAAGGAGCTCTGTTTAATACTTTTAGTGTGGTTATGACCCATTGTGTCCATTCTGTGTAATAGTTCCTGTGCTTTCATATCAGAGGTATTTCCCAACATGCAGAAACACATTTTCTGTAAGTAATCTTTAAACAAGTGGATATTGGCCTTGACATTTGCTGTAGGGAAGAGGCCTTTTTAATGGAGACATGAAAGCCCTGTTCAAAAATGAGTCATTTCTATAAATTGATCTATCAGTGTGTGTTGTCTGACAGGACAGGCGTCCCCAGGATGGCATTAGGAGTCATTATTGTTTTCTCAGATGGAAACCAGGCCTTGCTCTGGCCCTCCGGATGGCTGCAGTGTGCAACACTCTGATTGGGACTGCCACCACAGGGACCTAAAGGAGCCTTTTGAGAATCAAATGGGACTTTAAGAAGGGAGCTGCTGCAGCCAAAGGGAGCTGCGCGGCTTCTGAAGTACATCAGCTAGGCAAAGTCAAAAGACTGTGTAATGGTTGTCAAATTGGAGGTGAAAGAACTGCAGGCGGTGGATAAATCCTGACGTTGTTCATTAAAGATGAATCACCCGCTGCCTAAATCTCCTAAATTACATGAATACAGTTAGACAGTGTTTGGTTCTCATTCCCTTTAGCTCTAGAGGGGATATTATCTTGGCAAAATGTCCAGCAGATGCACTCCATTTTTACAGATCAAAGGGCCACAAAACAAGCATAGCAGCGTCATGCCTACTGTATTTCACATCTGGACCTGGGGATGTCAGTCATGTGTGGCCGCTTGTCATAATTTGGATGGTTCAGCCTTCAGTCTTCATTTAGAGGCATGCTGTTGTGAGTTGCAGCTAACGTGGTTATTTTTACATAAACTAGATTGTTTTACAAATGTACAGATTTTTGTCCTGTACTTGCGCTGACCTCTGAATTGTAACATGGATGGATGAGACACTGTATTCATTGTACTGTTGGGAAATCTCAATCGTTGCAGTGCTTCACTGAAAAATGTATTGTGGAGGTCAGCATCCTTGTAGTATGAAATATGGATTGGGCCTCTTCAAATAGGAAATGAATTAGTGAGAGCCAACTCATCTTTTGGACTTGGCTAAATCCTGCAATTGCTTTTAAAATTCCAGCTTCTCATTTGCTTTGCTCAGCCAGTGTCTCTGCTTAAAGAGGAATCTCTTTCCCTCAACACAGCTTGGTTTATTCAGTGAACATGGACTGCTGTCCTCTCTAAACAGGGTTGAGAATAAGTGTCTAATTCTATTGTGTCTATGAGGTCATACCAACAGAGAGGTCTAGTGAGAAGAAACTGAAAAGATTGAAAGGTAGGGATGTCAGTATAATGAAGCGATTCCCTGATTTAGATTAAATACAATAATATGAACCCCCCCTTGGCTTTACAAAGTCAAACAGTCTGTGAGCCAATTAATTTATCTCTGTCACAGGAGCTGGACACATTGCTGACGTTTAGGGATGCCCTCATCAAGTTCTTTTGGCCCTGATCCTGGTCTGAGCTTTAATATTGGTTATCTGCCAACGCAGAGTCAGATCTGACCTGACTTTTAATGTTGGTTAAATATGCATCAGACACATAAAAATAACAGCTGTAGCGTACTTGATTTTACACCTAATTTTTCACTAGTTGGTGGTCTTGGTTCAAGAAGGTAGGTTTTTTAAGCTTACATTATTGAGATGATATGAAGGAAGGTTGAACTGGAGGAATGCAACTCCTTATGCTGATGTGATGATGACTGGCTTGGGACATCCTGAATGACATTACAGTTGCAGCTCTGTGGTTTATGTGGTTGTGCGCCAAAGAAGTTTCCCTTTTTTAAAACCCAGTTTAAGTTAAAGTACTTCTGAACAACGGTGGAAGCGGATGCCTATGTGTGCACACACGTCATTGTAAATAAGTGAAAATAGTGTCCTGGCCCTGAGCTCAGGTTGCAGCTCCCAGATGGTTCCTTAATCTGTAGGTCCCACTCAGGTCAGCTCCAGCAGAGCCAGGTAACACGAGCCAAACTCATAACCCCACCATCCTCCTCAAAATGCATCCATGGAGACCCAGACAGATGACTTTAATGTCTTCACTTCTTCTGAAACCCGAGCCACATGGAGCTCAGCGAGCAATGATCGAGGGATAGCCTAACTGAAACCTATTATCTACAAGACCCGCTGCTGTGAGCTTAAATCCCTCTCACTGCGTGCTTTTGATGACGAAGCATCTCGCTTAGACCTAGTGGAAAGGAGCTTGAACACGATAGTGGTCAACTTACCTAAGACGTCACCTCATGTGGCGTTAAAACACCTCATCATTTCCTACTCACTCCCAGCAAGGTCATAGCTCTGTCCTGTATAGTCATTTCACGTGCTACAGTACAGGCGTTGCACCACTTTCCATCGCTGGACCAAACCGCACCAAAATGCTCTGTGTCAAAGCCAGGGTAAGAAATTACAGCACACTCCTGAGGGTTTGATCCCCGGCCAGATAACGAACTGCCTGATGAGATTGGGTTACCCCCCTTCTAGTCTTGGAAGAGAACTACCACAGCAGGTCCCGAGCTTCAGCTATGATAAAATGCCTCTCTGTTGGAGTTCTCCCATTTCCTACTTATGTATAATGTCTAATAATTTCCATGCTCCGATATCAGTTGACTTTACAGGGTTTGGGTGTGTTTTTGCAGCCAAGTTACAGCTGGAAAGCTTTTCCAGGCCAACCTGAAGGGTGTGAATGAGCAGCTGACCCATAATTTCACATTCCAGCTTTAAGTGTTTTGAAATTAGCCCCTGAAATGAAAGGCTTTGCCTTTGCTCCTTCTTGATATCTTGCATTAAACTTCTTCAGTGCTGAACTTTGCTCCTACTGTTTGCGACTGTTGTCTTTCTTAGTATCTCAAAATCTTCTCTTTTTTTTTGTCAGTTTGACTTTTATTCTGTTTGATGACTCAGGGTGCAAGTTCCTCTGCAAGGCAAATGGAGCGTTGCTGATGAGTCTAGTTGGAGGATAATTACTGCTTTTGCTACCCTACTGTGGTGTGTGCACCTTCACAGTAGGCAGAAATAAATGGATCCTTTTCCTCTCCACCTCCCTGTGGACACTGTAAAACACCTCTTAAGATAAAATTTTAGTGCATAGGGTATGCTTTCACCAACACAGAAACCACATCTGCCAGCCACTAGTAAGAACAGGGTCTTGTTGTTCAGTAATCTACTTCAGCGCCGCAGCATTTTTTTTAAGGCTTATAGAGTTGCTTTTTCAGTACCTGCATTCTATCCATTTGTGTGTTGTCTTGGAAAAATAGAAAAAAAAATCCTGTCATAAACTCATTGTGAAAAGTATTGAGGTTGATGTTTATAAGAAGGTGCAGACGTTTGTGCTTGTCAACATGTGTTTTCTTTTTTCCACTGACCCTCAAAGGATCCCAGTGATCTTAATGAAACCAATTTTCATATAAAGACGCCTTTTAGCTTTGGCTCCTTGCATGAAGGCAGTAGCTTTTTGGACTCAGCCGCTATGAGGAGACCTGGCCTTTGAAGTAGCCTCTGGTTATTTTTCTGCTTGACAGATCAGAGCAACTGTGCAGAAATCAAAAGGGAAGTGCCCTGCCGCCCCAGGTAAGCGGTAACTCGGGACTGAGCTGGGACATTTTGAAAGCTAATATGGCTACTGCTGAGTTAGGGCCATCTGGACAATTTGCCCTCCATCCAAATTCTTGAAAATGTGATGCTTAATAGAACGCGATTGTGTGCTGCACTGTTGAGCAGACTTGTGCCAGTGGTGTATCATGTGACTCATCATAAAATACTGCTGCACACCTCAGAGAGTGTGAAAGACAGACCCGAGTCTGAGACAGCGTTTGTTGCCGGTGAGGTGTTGACCAAGACTATCCAGGCATGTCTGACCAGTCTCCACTCCTATAGCAGGAATGCAGAGTGCGGGGAAAAAAAGTTCAGAAAATTCTTGAGACTCTAATGATCCTATACAGCACCTGGCGGAGTTCATTTTCCCCATGGGAACAGTGGGTATTGAGGGATGAGACACGGTCAATTTAGCTAAGTGAGATGTGCTTCTCCACCAAGCAATATCTATCTCCCTGTCTCCCAGCGCAATTGTCCCTTAACCAGGGCAATGAGAGAGAGGAGGACAAGGTTTCCACAGCGCTTGCATTTCATTTTCCAATGTCCCCTGGAGGGTTTCAAAACAAGCTCTGGGGTTAAGAACAAAATCACTGAAAGCCGTTACACCACAACTGATGCCTAGTCAGGTCTGCTTCTCATTGGAGGGGATCTTGGGTGAGGGAGCGGGCTTACCAGGAAGGAGTTACAAACAATCAATGCCACATTGGCACTCAACCCCACTAAAATTATAGATGCCATACATACACACAAACTTAACACTGATGTAAATAAAAGGAGAAGTGGATTGCCTAAAACTGAAAATAAAAAGTTATATTGTCTGTTGTAGCTGTAGGAACGTATTATTAATGATCCTGATCATTTTATGTGTTGTGTAATCGGCCCCCTTGTGTGGCCCACATGTGGTTACTTTTTCAGGAGGTTCTGGTAATCAGTTGACCACAAACTGCATTATCTTTTAATTTATTTCAGGGGGACGGTCTGCAACAGCTTTCACATGCAACCACAGAAAGAAAAAAAACACATTTGTTGAAATACTTGATATATGTCAAAATAAATAAATAAATAAAGTAGAATAAAGGACTGTATTTCAGAAAACAACCTTTTGACTTGTGCAATCATCTACATCATGTATTATGTTATTGACCAAGGGCAGGTATTTTTTTTTTCAGGTTTACTGTAAATGATGTAAAAGAAAGTGACCTTCATATATTCTGGCTGCTTTGTACTGTCAGAGTAATGAAGGACATGTTTTTGAAACTGTCTGTACCATAAATTATTCTTACTTTGTCTGTCCAAGGTCCAAATATGAAGTCTAATTAATTGAAAAATATCATGGGTTATACCACGTGTGGTCCCACCACAAATAGGCTGCCAAACCAATTTCTGTCTCTGACCCCTGAAAATTCTGCGACATCATAAGTTGCATACAACTATTGTATTGTTGCTTATGCTTTGTATAACCATCAGTGTAAAATGATTTCTGTTTGGTAATTTCTTTTTTCTTTTGTCCATAAATCTTTCTTTTATGCAGCCAAGTTTGGTACATATGTTTAGTAAATACATTTTTCTGCCACAGTGTAGCCTTGCATATTTAGAATAAATAAATAAAGAGCTGTGGATCTGATGAACGCCAAAGACTCTAGTGTGTGAGACTGGGTCTAGTCTGAGTCACAACCCACAAAGACAGGTCAGAGACAAGACAAGACCAAATCCTAATAGTATTGTAGATGCTCAATAAAATGACTTTAAAAGCATATGAAGTACTGTTTTGTACCTGTATCTCACTGTCTAACTTTCCTTAGCAAATCTTTACAGTAAGAAAGGATTAATAGTATAAAAGGTAAAGCTTATTAACATTTTGAGAAACAGGTGGCTGTGTAAGGTATGGACTGCAATATGGACCCATGCAGTTACGGAACTGTTTAGCATCTGATGGCTAACCCAGATGTTTGCCTTAACTGGGCCAGATGTTATGATAGATTCGGTCAGATTCTTTGCTATCAGCGTACATGCTACACTGAAAAAAAAAAAAAAAATCAGTTTAGAGGAAAAATAACATAAGTAAGTGTACCATGTGTCTTTCCATTTACAACTTTAATATCAGGATATAATAGTGCATTAGACTTTACGTTTTTATTAAACCCTAAAAAGTTTGTTTTACTCAACCCACTCTGAACTGCAGCTGTACACCTTCGATAATAAGGATTCAAATGGAGAAATGGCAATTACCATCAAATGACTTAGTATAGACAAAATGTTAATTCAATAACCGTTTCATGTACAATACTCTATAGGAAGCATTTTCTAGTGTGCTATATAGATTGGCTTAATATAGTGTTGTTCTTGTGCAAGGTTGTTTATCTAGACCAGTGGTGGAGATGATTTAGTATTGTTTTGATACAGCTGCTTGTGGGCCTGCTGGGCCAAGGGAAGCTGGGAGGTCTTGGAGGAAAGGAAAGGAGTTAGAAGAGGATATGGGTAGAGGTTGATTTATCTGCAGTCTGAGTTTAACCTGAGCTTCTCTTAACCACCAACTCTGAGGGATACAGGGCAGGCACACAACACACAAGCAAGCCAGAGAGATTGATGTGGGAAAGCTTTTGGAGAGTTTCTTTCTTATTGAGTTTTATCTGATCTCTAACTCTTAAATAAAAACAATGCAGAAGCACAAAAAGTGCTCTCACAGTCTTGTGTGTGGGCCCCTTTGTGACAAATGTTATATTCCGAAATGACATTATTTAAATCTAGTTTAATGGTGATGTTACAGAAGACACAAATATACAAGGACAGGCAGGGTCCAAAATGAACACTCGCCACATGCAACAATTTTTAATAGACAGAGCAGCAGTGGCGGAGGAAGTAATAGTAATACCAGACTGAAACAATACTGTGTAATGATTAGGAAAGTGTGTTTCGTAATGCCGAAATCCTGAATATTACACTATTAAAGCACTTGTTTTATCCCACCCATCAAAAGCACAAACCTCAAAATTATTAAAACTAAATTGAAAATATTAAAGTAATTAAAATAAAAGTAGCAAATCCTCACATTTGTGAAGCTAGAACTATGAAATGAGTTTGTCTTTTTTTTTTCTCAGTTCACCAGCCACTGGAATTTAGACCCAAGAGTTCATTTTTAACCCTGGGGACAGGGTTTATGTAGTAAAAATACTTGAGGAAGGTAAATTCTTATCCCTTGCTCATAAATTCTTAGCAGAACCAATTTTTTTTCAGTTTTCCCAGTTTTTTTTTGCTGCGTTTCTGTTTTCACTTTGTCATTTCTCATTGCCCGTCATGTTCACAGTGACATATTTGTCTGCCTCTGCTGTCAACATGACATAATGCTAAGATTGGGCCCTGTAACAACTTCATAGGCCTTGTGTCTTTCCTATTTCATTGAAAACTGTCATGTATTGGCAGCAAACAGGACTGTGTATGTATGTGTGATATGCAATAAATAACTCAGCAGCAAGGCCTTTTATTTTTTAAAGAGAATGATCACCTTAGGGTTTGGTTCACACAACACTGAGGGCTGATATCTGATAACCTTCTCCTATCCAATGGATGGCCAGAACAAACTTGCCAATAATGATTGGTATGTGTTTAAGACTGAGCCCAGAGCTGATGCTGATGTCGGACCAAAAAAAACTGCAGATAGTCTCTGCAGCACATTTACAAAGATTAGGCTAGAACTGCCTCATACCATGTCCTTATTAAAAAAGAAAGTGCCTGGTCTTTTTTTTTTTTTTTTTCCATTGATGAGGCCCATTTTAAACGGGATTAGGAAAACTTTGTGAGGATTGCCGTTGCATTGTTCTGTTGCTAACATTAAGAGGATGTGGGCCTTTAATACTTCAATATGTCTTGCATTAGGTCTGAGCATGTTTGCCTCCCTCGGGAGTTAAACATGTTAGCCGATAACAAATTTTTCCTCAAGCTCAAGTTTTTTGGGTACCTGTATGGCCTCACTGTGTGTGAGGAGGAGGGTAACAAATCAGGCTGTTTTTATTAAGACATCCTTTAAAAACTACTGAAAGAAAACTGCTGTCATAATGCCCAAATGTTGGAAGCGGACACGAGGTGAAATCAGAGCTGGTTTCGTAATAAAATGACACTTAAACAAAAAAGGTAAGAGAGCGTAAAACGGTAGCAAAGAAAACTTGACTGTTACCTTAAATAAATGTTCTTTGGTTTTGGCATTTGTGGACTGGAGGCTTGGTTTCTGTCCTGCTGCTAATAATGTAATGGCCACTTTTGGCTCCCTGTACACTATTTAATCTCCGACGCACACTGCCAGCATGGGTATTTGGCCCTTCTGCTAATAAACAATGGCAGGAGTTGACTCTCCTTTGTGTCTGTTTGCGTGTGTGTGTGTCTGTGCGCATGCATGTGCACGTGTTCCTGTGTTTTGTATTGTGGTCTGGGCAAACCCAACTTGGCTCTGTTTGAACGGAGTAGGATAAAGCCTCATACATTTTAATATATTGCCCCCATGTCAAGCAAGAAGGAGCAAACACAATACCACGGGGGGGGGGGGCTATTTGGTAATGAAAATCAGCTTCAGAAGCACCATTTTTAAAAAAAAACAAACAAAAAAAAAAAACGGGGGGCTGCTGCCATGTATTTCTGTATACAGACTAGATGTGGGAGACAGTAGGGTTGCCAGGTTAGGCGTTCACCCCCCCACTTTCTTTTTTATTGTGACCTAACAGCGAAAATAGACATCTGGGAAAATTTGTGTTGCGTGTCCTTATAAAATGCATTCAAGGAAGAATTTTTGCATATGCATTATATCCGTTATAGACACAGATTATTGAAAACCACCTGTTAAATTGAAGTCTGCAATGCTCTGCAAATGATTTTAAACTTGACCTGTTGCCCTCTCATCAATCTTCACTTCAAGAGATTGTGGCGTACCTAACTACAGTGTTTGCCTCCACTCCATTTGTGCTGAAGAGGACTCTTTAAGACGAGGGGGATTCAGTGAGAGTCCACGGCTGAAGTGTCATACCCTACTAATCCCAGACCACTCTGACTCCTCTAACCCAAGTCAAAGGTCGCATGTCCTCCCCGCCACTCTGACCGCATTGTAATGTGTTCAGGGTCAGTTTATCTGAGAGGAACAACGTAACGCTTAGGTGGATCAGGACGTTTCCTCCAAGTCTTGCCGTGGAACATTAAGTAATGCCGCAAAGCCACTACATTGTTGAGGGATTATCACTCTGATTGTAGGCTTTATTTGTTCTATTTATAGCTGCAAATAGTTGCATTTCTGCTCCTTTCCAGATGGCTTTCATGGCCAAGACTTGCAAGCCCTTGACAATTGCCTCCAAAAGTTTGGCTTGTGTACAGCACACTGGCACCACACACACATCTCGGCCAAACGCTCTGTTTGCCTGCTGTGTGCCTGTGAGTAATTTGGAGTGGAGTGGCCTTGTCAGTCAAACACAGTGCAAAGGGCTCAATTTTAAGTGTTTTATATTCTGGGATATGTTTATGAAGTCTTAATTGTGGTAGCAAAGACATTGAAGTGAAAGTCCTTTGACTTCCTGCTGATCCAGATTTCTACATTTGTGGTGCCAGCAGCCTAGTTTTCTTTGACTTGGATATAAAACTTGAGGTTGTGATTTCTATTTGGCTGGTGATGCGAGAGGACCAACTTGCTGTTTGACATGGAACACCATTGTGTAATGTCATTACTGAAGATGCCAAGAGCATGGGGTTCATATGGCAAACTTGATGTGATGTGGAAAGTGCACAGAGCACATTTTATAGGCAATTTCTGTCAAACTTTTTGACTCTACATATTTGTGGCCGAGCTCAGTTGCTGTTTGTCCAAAACAGGATTCAGACAGTTTCCCCAAAACGGAATGATTTAACCTGATATATCAGAAAGTTTGCAGCATTTGGCTGGACTTTACATCCGCTTGCAAAAAGGCTTAAACAGGCTTCATCTCTTGAGCGGCCCAAGATCCAACTTTACCTGTAGCTAAACGCCTCAGCTGTGTCTCCCTAATCCGCACTTTCCATGACGAAATAGAAATTAGTCAGCACCATATTCCTTGTGCTTCCTCAGGCTTCCAGCTCAGCAGAACATTTACATGGATACTTTTGGGAAAACAAAGCAACCATAACGTGGTTTCACATAATGCAGTTTTTGGATCTAGAATGATAGAATTGTAGTTACGACTGTAGTACAAGTATAATCTGAGGTTTTCTTATTGTGTTACTCTTCCACTCATTTCCAGCATAGAGTTGAGATTAGAAGAATACTTGTCTTTATTGCCTGCTGTAAGCCTGTCAGTTTAGATGTGTCATTCCCCTAACATACCTGGATGGGATTAGACAAGTGCAGAAAACTCTTCCACAGCTGTGATGTCTTGCGTTCCCAAAGCATGTTTATCTAAGCTATAGGCTATAATATTTATGACTGTTTTTAATTCAGTCAGCGTACAGTTTTGATTTCACCATCAGCTCAAGTGGTGTACAATATGTGGCAAGGGGTCCATAAAGCCTTCAACATGTTTTATCCCTTTCTTTCTTACGTGTATGGTTTCAGCATGTCTGACACCAAGCTAAACACATTCATCACAGTATAAAATGAAACACTGTTTTTTCCATTTTTTTCCCCTTTTTTAGGGATTCAAATTGAACCCTCACGTCGGGTTCAGCTGCAGGATATTTGAGTTCATCAGCTGCATTAGAAATGCGAGATTTCTAAACACATCTACTGCATGTGCTGTGTCTATTATGTCTATATCAAAGTGTCTGTGGCTTACTATGCCAGGGAATGTTTTAGCACAAGAACTGCTGTATATCGCCCCCCCCCCCTCGCAAAAATATAGTTGATTTATGGGTAAAAGAAACTGGACATGCACTGTTATGATACAAATCCTCCTGCCTCCCACTTACTTTATCCTGCTCGGCACCGGCTCACTCATGAAAGTCTTCAGTCATTCCGTTACGGATGTTCTCTGGATCCTTTGGCCATCTGGACCCGGACAGGAACAGGAAATGAAGAATGAGGAATTAAGAGGGGTTCTTTTTAGGATATGAAAGCTTGAAAAAGAATGGCTGAGCACCCCCTTTTCACAGTTACACAGATTAAGGCACCGTCTTTTTTTAAATGTGTGTATGTGTGTGTGTGGACAGTACTTCTTAGATATAAAGTGCCAGGGAATGATAAGTAAAATTAGTCAAAACATGTATATTTCGTTTATTCCAGTAAAGCTCAAATACTCAGTTTATAAAAATGCCATGTGCAGTACCAAATACTGCGTGCGTTGCCCTCCTCTACTTTCTTTTCCCATTGCTTCCTTTTTTCCTTTTGTCCCACTTTGTTAATCCATTTTCCATTTTTCTTGTGAGGATTGTCGCAATCAAATTTCACTTGACTTCACTGTTATCGTACAGTATATCTGCCCCCGCAGCCTCAGATGGTGCCAGTTTTGCCTGTGAAAATTCATTGAGCACAGTGTTATCAGATGGTCTCGGTAAAATTCAGAGCGATCAACCGGCTTGCCAACACAGGAGGGATGGAGGGGACAGGGAGAGAGAGAACACAGATCAGGTTTTATTACCCTCGTTCTCTATCTTTACCGTCTCATCTGAACTTATGTTTTTATGGAGAAAGTTTTTGTAAAAACACTTGTGTGCATTTCCAAATTTTATGTTTGATCGGTCAGATTTATAAAATTGAATTTACTTGTTTAGTTGTTCTCATAGAGAGTGCTTGGATGTCTTTTTTAAATGGCCATTGTGGGTGAGATTCCATGCCCCAAGAGGGAAGATAAGCACTTACTAGGAGGATATTCTGAATTCCTGTATTGTTTTTCTGCCCTCTAATGTACCTCTCTTTGCAGGGGTGTATTAACTGAAACGGCTTTATATCTGTGTCATCTCGGAGAGAAGGAAATCTGCTTAAACATAGGTTAATGACGGGTAGGAGTCATGATAGATGATATGTTTTCACCTGCATTCAAGGCATCATTTTTTCACATCATTTCATAAAGCTAATGTACCCCCAAATACATATTCCCCCTCTTATTTCTCTCCGTTTTCATTGTCTGTCTTTGTGAATATGAGGCCAGTTATAGAACAGCACACTGAACAGTGGAGGAGCCCCATCTCTTCTCATGCATATTCAAGCAAGCGTGCACACACACACACACACAGACGCACACTCACACACTGTGAAAGGCAGCCTGGCTCTTGGTCAAGGGATCTCTACTAAAGACTGGTCCTGGACGAGAGTGCTGATCGGCAGCCAAGCAGGACAGTTACAAAGTGGAGCACGGGAGGCCCCGCCATGTTTGCCGAGATCTAAAGCCTCTTTCTCCAAAGCTTTGTTTGCATTTTGTTCAGTGCGGCAGCTGAACAGTACACAGAAAAGCCTTTTCTTAGCCTTTCTCTGTCCACTCTTTTTTCGCTTTTCACTTTCTCTGACTCGGCTGCTTTCTGACAGTTGATTCAATTCCTGTGTACTAAAGGAAATTATGTGCTTAATTGGATTATTGGGAGTTTTCTTCAAATGAGTGCTCACCCACCCACACAGCCCCAGACTCTGAATTCTCCTCTGGGACGGGCTGTCCGGTACATGTTTCCAGACTCCGCAGTCTGCAGGATGCAGAACATGAAATGGAAACCTGTGAGTGTGTTACAGTTTAATAATATTAAGTCTTAGTGAATATGATAAATACGACATTAGTCATGAAGATTTGTTTACACTGGCTTGATTACGGAACAGCTTCAAATCAAGGAAGTCATGTTTAAAAATGTATATTGGAAAAAAAAAATCATTTACTCTTTTTTCATGTTCTGTCTGTCTCTCTCTCACTCACACACACACACACATAGGGTCAAACAATGTGAAAATTCAAGCTGATATGCGGCATGAAAGCAAGTCTAGCTGTCAGACATCTCTGCTGGCCATCACATTCAGCGTGCCACTTGGCCCAGGTTTATAGAGACGCAATAGTGTCCAAACGCACACAGGCATCGCTGGAATTTGCACCTGTTGAAGACCTGGCTCTTGCCATCTTGCTCTCCTGAAAGCTGTCCCTCCTGGCCCTTTCTGTGAAATAGACGGTGTTTAATAATCTAGGGGATGACGAAAGACCTGAAAATGATGGCATGGAAATAGTGAAATAGAACTTAGAAGGAGGAAAGCAGGCAGAGAGAGTAGATGAGAGGGCCTGGGGGTATAAAAGAGGCTGAATGAAGGAGCTTAGAGGAGGGGAGGGTCCTGCTCTTGTACCTATTCTCATACAAATGATCTCTTGCGCTGTGTGGCCCTTCAGTAGGCCATAAACATCCCAGTGGTTGTGCAGTTGTGTAGTGGTGAGCCGTTCATGTTACTGATTTTCTCCTAGAGAGAGGAAGCGGAGTCCAGGGCACAGATTAAAAGGTCTCTCTTCCCACCCGCGTGCGAATCACAAATCACATCGAGCCACAGTGCTTCCCCTCGCCCAGGAACCCAACAAACACCCTGTTTAAAAACCACAGCCACATCCCTGTGTTTTCATCTTACTGGGCACAGAAAACATAGTTTGTAATCTAATTAAACTGCAGCGTGTGTACCAAGTGTTCCATATGGACACCAGTGCTGCAGTGGATGTCTTATTAGCTTGCCAGTTTAGTTCTTGTGTCTCTTTATTAGGTATTTTGCTTGCTGGTTGCAGTTTGGTGGCTGTTAAGAGTGGAATGTATCATGAATCTACTACATGTCAAGACTCTATGTATGCACCAACCTGATCTCCCTCTTGTCCTTGCCACATTCTGCTGACAAATGAAAATTCGGCCCTTATTGTGGCCCGGGGACAGTTAAGGGCCTCTGAGGGGATAATTGAACGGCCTATCTGCCCTATGCAAATCCTAATTCTCTCCTCTCAACAGGCTACTGGCGGCATGCTTTATGGGATTATTTTCAACTAGGCATTTTGAATGTAGCATACATAGGTCTTCCTTCCCACGTACAGCCTTCCTCCTTTTCTCCTTGTCCCTGCCTTTCACCTTCTCGCCTGAGAGGATTAGTCAGGCTTCCGGAAACGGAGCACCACTCGGTGAGAATGAGACTTCCAAAAGCTCCTCCGAGACAGGAAGGACCTGGACACTGGCTTCGTGACAACAATTACTGCCTTCTCTCAATGTCTTTTGGGGGTCTTTTTTAGCAGTTAACACAGACTTGGCCTATGTTTTTTGCGCAGAGAATATCAGTGTAAACAAACTCTTTAGGAGCAGATTTTTCTGCTACCCAAGAGACTGAGTGGAGTCTGTGGAGTCACAGGGTATGAAGGGAAATGATTATTTGTTGAATGCGTTATTGTTTGGTGGTGTGGAGTCTGTTGATTTGTGGCTACAGTGGAACTCTGCTCGCGGGGTCAATGATATGCCTTACCAATGTCTTTTTTCCTTTTATCTCTAATAAATCTTTTTGGAGGTAAAAACACATTCTTTGCTGAGATTAAAATATATCTTTGGCCTATTGACAGTTCCAGGGAAAGGGTTCATATTCAGGTGGGGTTTAATCATATTTTATACTGAGAAAGATTAACTACTTAAGCAGACAATGTTTCTCTCCCTTTCTTTCAGCCTACAAACCGAGTCGATATACTGAATGTGCCAACATTGACAAAACAGTTTGTCTCAACTCAGTTTAACCTAAACAACTGAAGTGTAAGCTTCTTCTACATATCTGAAAGAGGATAAATAAAGATGACATGCAAATACTGTCAAGATGCGTAGTTGTTAAAAATAATATACGAAGAAATAGAAACACAATCAAAAGAAACACATGTACGATATTAACAGAAAAAGTAAAACTAAATAAAAATAAACACGTTAAACGTTAAAAACGTTTTAAAAAATTAATAGCTCGACTGTCAAAGTGCAAATAAGCCATCTCATTAGGACTATTTCCCAGAAGATGAAGGAGAATTGAGAAGGATGTTGTGAATTTCATAGCGATTCCAACTTGTATAAAAGATGACAAAGTGTCCAGATTGGTTTGTAACACCTATTGCATACCAAATCGATGACGTCTGTTAAAGAAGACAAAGAAACAAATAAAGGGCGTGACTGCCTGATATGTACTGACTGTTGTCAGACCTGAAATATAGATTTTCAATTGTATTGTTGAATTTTTGCACCAAGATTTCTTCTTTTGGGTGAAGGCGACCTAACCCTCACTGTGAGTTATATTTTGGCCCAGGTGGAAAAACAGCTGTTATATATTTTCTGGTATTGAGCTGTCCATGAAAATGTCTTAGCGCTTGTGAGAGGTGTTACAAAGTATGTGTTTGCAAAGCATGATTAAATCAAATGACTGCAGCTTTTCTTCCTCGTCAGCCCAAACCCAGCCACACTGCTATGTCCTTGTAGTATGTTGTGTTCTCTTGTACTGCTACATGACTGATAAAAGATGCCAACACATTCTGTAAATTCAACACTACAAGTGAAATTCACTGGTATTGCAGACTAAAGGGTCCCTGGGGCTTTGCTTGTGGAACCTGGTCACTACATGAGCACCATTGTCTTAGCTGTCAGAATGTCTTTCATCTTCTTACTTGGACCCCACTATCTCCCCACTGTATCTATCCCATATCTTCATGGCTTACAGCACTGGTTCCCAGCTATTTACACATATACCGAACCTTAAGGCCATCCCAGACCATTCCTGTCATCCTGTGATTCACCAGATAAGAGCAACGAAAGAAAAAGATTTCTACAGAAGTTATTCTATGCACAATTTTCCAGCTTTATCATTCCTCTAAATAGAAAACACTCAGTTTGGAGACCAGTTGAATGAAATATTTGTTAAATGGACTTAGAGATTTGATAAATCTGCCCATGCCTTCTGAGGACATGGGCCCCCCAATTTGCCACACAATTTTTAAAGGCTTGATCAGTGAAGGTCTCTGTGTGTTCTCAAGTGCCTCTGGCAGCCAGTCAGAGCCAAGGAATCAGTCTGCGCTGACAGTTGTTGTTATTTGGAAAGCTGGACGCGTTTACCTTTTTTCATGCCAAGAATTATCCAATATAGACTGCATTCCACTTGAGCTAGATACGCGGAAATTAGTAAGTATTTGCACCTGTTCATCATTACCGATGGTACAACCTGTCGTTTTATATTTTGTGTGGAAATCAGACTTATAATTTTCTTCAGATCAAAAATGATCATCAGCAGGGTTGAGCTGACTGGAGCTGTAAGAACAACATGATGACTGTGACACAAAGGCAGTATGGCTTATGGAAACAATTGCTTTCAGTGAAGGATAGTCACTGTTGCTTTACGTTATGGGGAAAGATAAATATGCTAGCTGCACTTATCTACTGACATGTAGGGTAATACTTTGGTTAAAGCTCCCTTAGATTTGATTATGTGATCAAAATGCAATATTATGTACCACTGTAAGCAGAATTTACTTTTATACTCGTATGTGGCCATGGTGGACCATCATGCAAACATCTGCTCGAGACGTGATGGCACATCTGGCATCTGACTGTGACTGTGGAGTCTGTTGGTGGCTGTTGTTATTACCTGACCTCTAAATCCTATCATCATTATCTGACACTTGATCTCAGGTTACTGTTAATGAGTTCATTATGTGTTAGCCTATTCCCTTTGTCTGCAGCACTACCTGTTAGATGCTTGACAGGGTTTTTTTTCAAGGATAGGTGTCAGCCTTGATGTTGATTGTAGCAATGACTGGCAACCTTTTAAGTAAAAAAGGGGGGGGGGGGGGGGGAGCCCAGTGATTTATATGGTGTTGTTTAGTATTTGATGCATTACCTGTAAATTAAATGCTCCACACACATAACAAAGCATGTTAACATCAGCACATATGACTCTGTTGTCAATGCCAAGATAAGGGTAATAGCTTAGTTTAACTTTTTAAATGCCAGTAGCCGTAATTTACATATTTTTGGTAGTTGAGCTGCCAGAAAAATTTCTTCCACATCTTGACAAAAGTCATTTTAGACAAGTAACACTCTCTAGTAAATAAGTAATGCTTAATCCAGGGAGATAATATAGAACCTTAATGCTGACTTAGTAAAGGTGTTAAAGTATTACTTTAAAATGTTTTTTTTTATGTATCCCTGCCGGGGTTTGGCTTTATTTGGGATATTGTGGCAGATGCTGCTATTCAAGTCTGCACGGATGTGTGGGTTTCATGCATGTTAAATCACATACGTGTAGTACAAGGGCACACGCAATGGCACGGCAGGAGGGTGGCGTGAGGAGAGCTCCCTCCACATGCGTGTGCTGCGTGTTCAGCTGTCACCGGAGCGCCCCTCCCTCCCCCTCCATCCCCCCGCTTTTCCCTCTCTATTTTTCCTTTACCCTTGACACCCCCCTGTCCCTACTGTATTCCTGTCTCCACGCTGTCCTTCCTTTCTCCTGCCTTTCATTTCTCCTCCTAGCCCTGTATATTCATGACCAACTGTGCGTGTCCTCTCCTGCTTTCCTGCTGTATCCCAGTCATCCCCAGCTCTCAGCTGTGCCTCTCTGGCATGAACTTAAGATGACACTGATTCAAACCCCCTGAAGTGTGAGGGGTCCTGGGAACCAGCAGGACCAAAGCTAATGTAGTACTTAGGAACAACAACACCATGGAGTACCTTTCTTCACAAACTCCATCACACCTGGGCTTAGCTGGAGAAAGCAGTTTTTTTTTGTCCTCTAATGTGGCTATAAGCGCTGCCTCCAGAGTTAGCAGTTAATTAGTTTGTAGTTGATGTATGGTCTTTAGTATCTACGACTCAAGGGGATATTAAGCAGCACAGATTCAATACCCACCAGTCAGCTGACACGAGCCTAAAGCACTGCATTACAGAGAGAAATTAGCATGGCAGTAGCCATGTGCTTGGCATTTAAAATTCTGTCCAGCACAAGACAATGTCACCCCTCCGTTTGCCTTCCTCCACATCCTGGCCGTATCCCCCAGCTCTCTATACTGGCACAGCTATGACACCCCTATGTATCTCATTCAGCCATAGAGAATGGGGCTAGTGAACCGAGTAGCCCCCCAACACTGGCCTCTGCCTGCACCTGCAGGCCCAACCGATGGTTAGAAAGCTGGAAGGAAAAAGGGGGAAATGAGTTTGAGATCTGAGGAGGCCTGGATGGAGTTTAAAAGTAAAGCTTGTACAAGAGACAAGAGTATGACATTATACTGTATGGGCGACCCAGAGAGATTACAAAATAAGAGATGACTGGTCACGGCAAAGTAATTCTCCAAGATCTCCACCATGACGGCCTTGGTCAATTCTTTGTCGGGTGAGAGTTGAATGGGGGTTACCAGAGAACCACTGGCCCCCCTGCAGGTCATTCAATCATTCATAAGATGAGGCCATTTCATAGACCTCCCTCTACCCTTGCTTTTTTGTTGCTCTTGTGGCCATCAGTGGAAGTGAAAATGGAAAATGGAGATTAAGAGTGATCTCTCAAAATGGATTTTGAGTTTCTACCTCTTCAGAGTTTGGTTAATAGGTGGGCCCTTGCTGGATAAGGCTCTAGGCTAGATGTTTTCCTCACAGAAACTTAGCCTGATAACCTTTTCTGTCTGGATGGATTTATGATGTTTACAGATGTGCTCAGCTTATGAAAAAACAGACCCTCTCCCCCAGTGGGGCGGCCATCTTTAATCCAGTAAAGAGCACAGGGATTTGGTCGCCCCTGGCCTGCCTGAAGGCCCTTTGGAAACCTCTCGGCCGTGAGAATGGGGGCTGGGGTTTGAGGTGTGGGTCGGGATGTGTGTAGCCATGCAGGAGGGGCTGGGGACAGTCTTTGTGAATTTAGTTAATCTAATTTGAGCTCTTTTCCCCCTCAGGCCCTTTTTCTCCCTCACCGCTGCCCCTGTTTCAAACATCAGTCCAAGCTGGGGAAAGTTTCACGTGTCTCTGGTGAAAATAAGCTTTGTTTAGTTTAATCCAATATCCTGATATGTAAACCCAAGGGGAATATAACTGGGAGCACCCACTGAAAAAAAAAAGTGCTGTTTGCGCGTGGTGCATTGAAATGAAAATGGAAAGAAGATACACATGAGAGATCTGAGCAATATTAGCATAACATGTATTAATCGTTACCAATCAGGTCATGTTACATGCAAATTATTTTCGTTGAAGATTGTTCAATATGAAAGGAAGTGGTTCTAAAAAAAAAAAGGCATAAATATGCATATGGATGGATAAAATCTACCACTGAGTAAAGGTCAGTTGGATCAAAGTCTTAATTAAGACCTGTCTGCAAACCTGTTTGAACTTAACAATGTTCATCAAAGGACAACTTGAAACAGAGGCTGCTTATAGAATGTAAATGAACCACTTAGAAGCCTTTCTTCCGAGTTTCACACCTCTGATTAACTCATTGTGATGCTGTCGGATATCAAGCGGGTATTAACTCATTAGGGTTTGCCTTTGAAGTTGCTCCTGAATATCATCAGGGTCTTGTAATCCTTTTTTAATGGCTCAGTGAGTAGGACAGTGGTTCAACAAAAATGATTAATGTGACAGCCTTTCTCACCTAACGCTCACAAGTGTTTTGCATGAACGGCTCGAAAATTGGCTGATTCATTTAGGAAATGCACCGGTAATGGTTTTAATGTCGGAGGTTCGCTAGTAAACGGTAAATGTTTGCTTTATCAGTCTGCTGCCATCTAGCCGTAAACCCATACCACCTCTTATCTCGACTTCTTTTCCTTTTCTTTCTCTCTCTGTCTCACTCTTTCCTTAGCTTTGTAATTTTAGTGCCTTCCCCTCTGCCCTCCTTTTTAACTTAAGGCAATAGGCGGTGAAGGGCAGGAATGCAGCCGAGGGACTGTAAGGATTTATCACACTAAGGTGTGAGGGTTGCTGCCTGTGCTTCTGTGTCTGGAGATGTAACAGTTTAGTGCCAACAGCATTCTCACCACAGAGCCAATACAGAATTTTATTGCTTTTTTTAGTTTGATTCTTTAGACCACATACTCTGGCTGCAGGGGGAGACGCAAGAGGAAAGGGGTCAGGGACAGAGGTATAGTAATTTCTGTGTGTGTCTGTGTGTGTGTGAGTGTGTGCCTGGGGTTTTTAGCTTACGATTGGTGTGAAAATTGCTAATGAACATTACCAATAAAGTATAAGAAGCGTTTATCTCCATCTTCTTCTTATCTGTGCTTTTGCCACTTAAACACTCTCTCTCTTTCCTCTCTCTCCTCTTGCGCTCTCTCTCTCTCTCTCCCCTCCCATTCCTTCTCTTTCCACTCCTCTCACTCTCCCTGTCCCTTCCTCCTTCTCTGCCTCTCAGGTTACGATGACTGGGGGTTTTCTTACTTCCATCTCATAGAGTGTGTGTGTTTGTGTGTGTGTGTGTGTGTGTGACTGTGTGCGTGTGTCTCCCTCAGTGCTGAGCTGTGTCCTTGTCCCTGCCTCCTGGCAGCAAGGAGCCACCCAGCAGCCGGTCTGTGATTGGGCAGGGGAGTGGGTTTCTTGACACAGCGCGGTGCTGACTGCTCCGGGACGTGTTTCAACAGATGGTCGAGGTTAGAGAGTGTCATCACATCGGAGAGAGGATTAGAGGAGAGAGGTTGTCTTCCAGGAGCTGTGTGGTCCCCCCTACTCTTCAACCCAAAGTCCCCAATCCCAAGACACAAACCCCTCTATGAGCAAAGGGAGACCCGGTGAAGAAACGCGAGAGGAAAACACAGAGAGGAATCCTAGCCTTGCCTCTCACTCGGCCAGCACTCTGCACTCCTGCCTTTCAGGTATTTAACTTTCTCACTGTCTTTTTACGTGTCTATATTGTGCTATTTAGTTCTCTTTCACCGCTGCCTTTTGCAGTGTGTGTGCCTGTTAGTTTGTTCTGTTGGCAATGAATTTCTGATGCAGCATACAGTCAGGAGTGGGAGTCCACAAGTGCAGTAAATCTAAGTTGCCTGCACAGCAGCTCTGTGTGTGCTGGACTTCATAGTTTTCCCCCTGAATGACAGGAATTCCCTCCGTCGCAAATTCCTCCGTCTCAGGGGATTAGAAGGCAGCACATTCCATTAATGTCATTTTTTCCCTCCCAATCCATAAGCACCCATCTGTTAATTTCTAGTTTCCTGAATGCATGATGTTGGAAAGTGAAAGGAAGCTACTGTGGATCTGAAAAAGCCTGCTGTCACTTCAAGTATGCAGCATAATGAGCCAGTGGGGCATCCTATGGGTTATAATACTGACAAGGGTTAAAAAAAAATCAGCTTGTATTTTTATTCTGTTTGCACGTCCCAACTGTATTATTTTCTTTTTTTTGTATCCTAAAAACTTTAGAGAGCATTAATCGCTTCCTTATTAACTCCGTCACTGTCAGTTCTTATAGCAGGCAATTAAAGCATCATTTTTCTGCATTCCCAAAACTCAGCGTGGCATTTAACGTTCCCTCACTTCAGCCCAGATAAGTTTTTTCATAAATCTTATTCAGAGTGCACCTCTGGCAGATCGTGTCAGTATACGCTAAATGGATGAGCTGCTGAAGAGCGCTTTCCGGACAAACTGTCAGAGCTAAGTAGAGAGGCAGAGACTCAGAGAATGTACACCTCACTTCAGCTATTGAACGCAAGTCAAGTGAGAAGGGAAACTTGCCAGTGGAGTGGGAATATGATGTATAGTATTTATACCTAGCTCCAGGCACTGTGTGTGTGTGTGTGTGTGTGTATAAGGTGTTTGCAAATGGAGATTGCGCAGCTGTGAAAGGCTGTGTGGACAGCAGCCGCGCTGAGACGAGAGGAGGTTGTATGCGTGAAAGCTGCTGTTGTGTGAATTTGTGTTTACCTTGGTAAACCAGTCGTAGCTACACTTCCTGCTTGTTACTTGAAGTATTTAACACAACCACCAATAGGTTGTGATGACTGCTGCTCTAAGGACAGTAGAGACATTTGTTGTTTGGCTGTGTGAGCAGATCAATTAGAGAAACAGCTGAAAGATTTTGAGAGAACTGGGAGAGTTAGTCTTTAATTTATGTATAATAAAACATACTGTGTCTGACTGCTCAAAAAAAAAAATCTAAACACATTGTTACTTTTCCTAAAATCAAATTTCATGCTTCCAGTAAGCCTGGATTTGGCTGAGTGATATGATTTTCTCCTAATGTCATTGACTTTGGACTCCTTCTTCTCTCGTGTATTGCCTTAATGCTTTTTACTTACTGTACCTGTCCACAAAAACTGGAGACTTTACCTTGTAGGTTAGTTTTTTTTGAATAGTAAATGTATGCTGTGTTCCTCTTCAAAGCAGATTGCGTGTATCAGGCACAATTAGCAAAAAAAAAAAAAGTTACTGGCTTAGATTTCAACACACTAGCAGTGCCAATTTGTCTTACTGAATGAGAAAGCTAAGAGAAATATAGAAAAGCCTAACTTTCAGCTTTCAGCGTTCACGAGACCGATCCATAAATCTTCCCGGTTTCACCTGGCAGCGTCGAGATTCAATTTCTGATTAACTTACCCAGAGCATAGCAAAGCAGCTTTAGAGCGTTTTAAATAAGCAGCGATGACTGCCAGCTCAGAAGAGAAGGTAGATCCTTTAAACTGTTTAGCTTCACTGTGCTACAAACAAGAGAACGAGCAGCTGCTGCAAATAATTAGGTTCTGGGGGGGTAGACGCTTGCCAAGACAAACGTTGTTCCAGTAGTAGCTCTGCCATCACTCGAATCTACTTTGGTGTGTGCGTGCGCGCACGTGGAAGCAACAAGTGAAGTAATTTGCTCTTCTGATAAGTATGCTGAGTGACCGAGTGTAAGGGAAGAGGAAGAGGTAGTATCTGTGCTTTTTCATTTTTTGTACAAACGGGAGAAAAAGTGTGTGTGTGCGTGTATTTTTGTCCTTTAAATGCCAGCCACAGTGAATCAGAGACTTCCCAGACATCTTACGTGACTTCTTACGTGCCGACTGATGAACAATCTTGTGGATGAACAATGAGAAGGCCTTTAAATATATGCTTTGGTTCTAATATGTGTTCTACCTGCTGAAAGTACTGCATTACATTATGGTGGTAGTATGAGTGCGATGCGGAGTTTCTTTCTTTTCCTTTACCTTTGCCATTCTTTCCTTCTCATAAACTCAGAATATAAAACCTCCCCTCTCTTCTTTCCAGATCGACACCATAATTTCATCTCAGTTGAGTCACACTGTTATCACGCTGCATTGTGCTCTCTCAACTTGACCCCACAATGACAGCAGTCACATGTCATTATGGGGTTCTCTTGGTCGCAGTTAAATTGAAAGCCTTGCAGATGAGTTTCCATTCTCCTGTAAGAATAGGGAGATGCTCACGGCCAATAAAAAAAAAAAAAAAAAAAAAAAGGAGTTGAGATGGTGTTGAAATGGAGAAAAACTGGACCTGCACGCTTGTGTGTTATCCAGCCTGCTATGACTATTTGTTTGATTAAATTGCACCTAATCACTTAAACTAGCTGACGATTGAATGAATGCCCACACTGAATTATTCCACATCTTTGCTTTGGAAGACTGATTCCTCCGATTTTTCATCTCTCTGGAAAATATGCTCTTTAACTGCAGTTTGTGTGTGTTCTCTCTCTTGTGTGCGAGCATGTTAAGAAAAGATTTCCTAAACCACCCTCTCCTCCGGCACTTGTTTATCTCTTCAGCTTAATGATAGTGTTCCTCATACTAGCCTGATTGCATAGTAGCGTTGGAGTAGATTGCACAGTCCTATCACTGCAAATGACCAGTATTTGAACAGTGAGCATTTGGCATGCTTTTATTTATGTGGGATCTAGAAAGGCTATCTTTAGATGAGTCAGCCACTTTCTCAGTTCTTTTGTTGTCCTCACTGATCAAACATTTCCATGGAGTTTCAATGCACTCACTGCATATACAGCCCTTAAACATGTCCTTGACTTTTGAGGACGTATCTCCGGGGAAATATGCCATGCATATCTGGATGCACAAAGACACACTGCCTGCGCAGATCTATTTTTGGGGTATTGGGTAGCTCACAATAGCACCCCCATGTGTTTGTTCAGCCTCTCATTTGAGTGGTAAAGGTCAGGGCATGCAAACATCACATTCAGCTCATCAATGGTAGGAATGCCTGATCCCCTCCACCTTCAATCTAGCGCTTGCATGCGTTAAAGAGAGCAGCTAAGCGGACGCATATTTAATACTTTTAGGTTTTTTTTTGTTTTTTTTTGCACATTGTTTTGGCATTGTTAGTCTTGTGTTTGTCTTGAGCCTCTGCTCAGACGAGTTAGAAAGAGATTCAAAGTACAGTTCAAAGTAGATGGTTGCAACGGTGAGGAATGACCCCTGACCAGGTCCTTGTAATTTTGGCCTGAGAATGAATAGAGGAAGAGACGATGCGGGATTGCTGTTAGAGAGAGGGGATTTTAATGCTTTTTTTTTGTGATGTCCGCATCAGCTTTTGTTCAAATGTCACTGCACATAGATGCAGCAAGGGCTTAGGAGGGAGGAAGAGAAAGCTGGGTCAAGAGAGACACATGAGGGGGGTGGGGGAGTGGAAGAGGGATGAAGTAGAAGAGGCCAAGATAAGAGAAAGGGAGGTGTGAACATGTGATAAAGAGGGGAAGAAAGTAGTTCCAAGATCCAGTGATCTTGTCGTGATCAGAGGCTTGATCTCATGCACACGTTCTGGGTTGTCACCCACACGTGCGTGCATTTGAAACACATGGACACAAACATAATCTTCTTGTGACTCAGGCGTGTACAAAGGAGAAACAGAAAGGGGGAGAAAAAAAAAACGTGTACACACACACACACACACACTATCCGCAAGCTTACCCCCCTCTGTCCTCCACCCCCCAGAGTGCTGCACTGTCCCTGCTTTGTCATCTCTACTTGTCCAATAATCCCCTCCCCAGGGAGAAGCAATCTGTTTTAGATTTGAAAGAGAAAGGGCCTTGCCTGTATCACGTACAATTAAGCAGCCGTCAGAATGCGTCGGCGTAAGTTTGGAGGGAGAAGTGCTGCCACTGGGGGGTTGTCCCTTTTATCCACCGCCTTTCCAGAATGGAGATAATGGGGTAGGAGGTTTGGAGGGATGGGAAGGGATAGGGGGGAACAGGAGGGATGAATACATTTCCTCACCCCTCCATCCCGCTCCACAGCTCGACTAATAGAAGCCAGCATGCGTTTGTTTCAGCTCTTCTGCTCCCTTTCTTCCCTTCTCCCCTGGAGCGGGCAAACACATTCAGCCTCTGCCAGCACTCCCCTCATCTGCCCGTGTGCGTCTGTGCGTCTGTGCGTGTGCATGCACAAACACTTATATGTGTGGACTTGGCCATGTGCTACTGGTAGCCTCTGGTCCTATTTGCCCTTACTTGAACAGCCCCACATTGCCATGTGGACGCCGAACGGCTGGATATTTGAACAGTTGTAGCATTAAAGGCTGAGCGGTTTTGTTTATACTGACAAGGTCCAGCATTGCATGACACGCATTATCTTCGCTTCGCTTTTCTTGAATTGCCCCGCGGCAAGTTCAGCTGAGTTTGGCTGGTGTCTCTCGAACATGTTGGGATGATGTGTTCCCTGCATTCCTTCAACTTTGCCTGAAATGCAAAGGAATGGCTGCACTTGGAGGGGTAAGGTTCCTGTTTTATGCTTTGTAAGCTAATCGATCTTTCAACAGATACTGTATTTTAGATATTTTACAATGCACTAAGATCTGGATTTTTTTTTTTTTTTGCCAGACAGGATAAAGTTAATCAAATTACAAATGACGTTACTGCATGCTTTGGAAAGCCACACACTGAGCCAGAGGCAATGGAAAGGAGAGCTCCCCTGTGTACAAATTACAGGTTACGTGTCTGTCTGTGTTCACGTCTGACTGATTCTTGCTCTGGCTGTTTCACTGAATGACTAGTGCCTAGTGACTAACACACACGGAGTATATGATATCCGAATACACACACACACACACGAATGCCTACAGGCATGGACAGAATTGAGTGCTGAGCAGGCACAGGTGCAATCGGACGAATGCGTTTTTATGAGTGGTATCATGTTGGTGTGTCACAGCCATGGAGTTTGTTTATGGCGTCCAGGGTCACACAGGCTGGTTCTCATGGTCTATGTTTGTCTACGGTTCCCAGAGAATATGCCTACACATGTTCTGCATTTTAGGGGTGTTTAGTTTCATGCGCCAGCAGCAGCACTTCTACACTTAACTAGGGTTTGCTGACTGATCTGCTGCCACCTCACCTTGAGGAATCTACCTTTTTTTCTCTCTTTTAATTGATTGCCACTCAAATTAACTGGGCTTGAACTTGAATAACCGTTAAATGTAAGTGAATTGAATTAGCATTGAACATCAACATTAGCAGCCTCTACAGGTCAGTAGATAGCGCGTTTTTCGAAAGAGTATTGTTATTAGAAAGTCTCAATCATCTGCTTCAACTGTTCAAATTTGTATATTTAGCAGCTCAGTCTGAGCAGTTATTGGTAACAATGAAGTTATATTGGGTAAACTATGTTAATTGGTTAGGTTTTTAAACATACTAATCATCTTCATAGACAAAACAAGTGCTACACTTGTTTCTTTCTTGAGTGTGTGTTTATTTCAGGTGCAAACAGTCATCCAATTGTATGTCTGTTTGGATTTATGTCATAAATGTGATGTTTCAAGGTTTAATTTTCCCAGCAGGCACAGTACTTGTTCAGTTTGCATCCAGGATGTTCTGTTTACTTATTTGTTTTCCTTTTTTTTTTTTGCCGCTAAGCGAAGACAAGTCTATTTTTATTCTAAGCACAGAAACGCACACGCAGACACAGAAATGGGGGCTGGGGGGAGTAAAGCTCAGTTTGTTATGTAAAACATTTTTCAACCTTATCCTACTTAAATCAAGACAACGTGTTATCCATGGTGCTTCCATATGGTATAATATCAGTCACTCAGCAGCCCATATGGGTGGTTCTTCATTTTTAAGTTGTCCTGCACTGCAGTCTTTTTTTTATTAATCATAATCAGTGTGTGTAGAGAGAAAAGTCTTCCTAATGATGACAATTACCAACACAAGTCTTTCTTTTCCTTGTCAGTTTCCATGATATTTAAGAAAGAGGATTCAACTCACACTTCTCAAGTCAGTAGTCGGTGAATATTACAGGGCTGTTAAACTTGGTGAACAGCCGAGCATTAACAGAAACAAATCCTTCAGACTTTGCTCTTTCTGTCGCTCTCTCTTTCTCTCTCTGTCGCTCTCTCTCCCTCTCTCGCACTCTCTCTTTCCCTCTGTCTCTCCTTCTTTCCCTGTGCCACCATGCTGCTGATTTCATGGAAAAGAAGTCAATCTCTTTATTCTTCACAATTACCTCAGTGGAAACCCATTGAAGCAATTTGCCGTAGCTCTCTTTTGTGGTAAAAGGAATAATTTATCTGGGGTATATTTGACGAGTCAAAGAGACAAGAAAGCCACCCGTGAGTGAGCGGTACGTCCTCCTCCCTCTCTCACTACGGCTTTCTCTGGAGCTCTCGCGGCCTGATAGAGTGTTTCTGATGGAAGTGTGGGTTTTGACAAGAAAGTGGCTGGAGGAATATTAATGCGCCGTATTTTATTCATCTGAGGTCGTCTATCGCTAATGGTTTCCATTCATGGCTCAGAATAGATTTAACAAGAAAGTGCTTACATTAGGCTCATATCATATAACTGTGGCTGCTGAGCCTCTGATTGTGATTCCATGTTTTCATATCACACTATAAATCAGAGGAGTGGTTTCCCTTTCGTTCACTCCCTCTCTCCCCCCCCCCCTTCCCTCCCTCTTTCTCTCACCCTTTTCCCTCACCCTCTTGAATGGTAAATCTGCTTTTCCACTTGTAAAATTGAACCTCACTTGAAAAGAAAGCATACTGGAAGAACATTAGTATTAGGAAAGGCATGAAAAAACATTTGGGATCATGTATTTTGATATGCAATTTCATGATATTGTTTTCATATATGTGTGTGTGTGTGTATATAATATAAGAAAAGCTGATTTATGCCATACTGTTTGCCTAATTTGAATGGCGGGGCCATATAATGGCCTCTTAGAATTTCCTGAATTTCCATGAGTGCAATGAACATAATGATGAGTGATACCGGTCGTACTGACCAGCACTAAACCCCATTTGTCAGCGTTACCAGCATGAGGCTTAGATATACAGACCTCAACAGAGAGTGTCTATAATTAAGGATATGAATGCTTAAATACACACCACCTTCAGGACAGGAACACACATGCACACACACATACACAAATAAATACAGGGAGCTTTCTCCATTTCTGAAATGACCTTGTGTGTTTTTTAATCATTTCCCTCTTAGGGTTCTCAAAACCACCCCATGATTTCCAACAGACCACCTGGTGGCCCGCAAGCCATTCCCACTTTGAAGTCTTTTGGACCAGGATTCATTTAATTATACATTAAGATGCATCCACAATATTGATGGGGTGGCCTGGCAGCCTTGGCACTACAAAGGGTCTCTTACCAGGTCCGAGAGAAACATGAGGGGTTTAACTAATAGCCGTGAATGCACTCACTCCAGGTTCACATTTCACTGAATTGAGGCCATTCTTCTTCATTAAAGTGGCCTGCGTTGTGCTCAAAACACGCCGCATACCAGTGGATGTGAATCATTTCTAGCTATAACATCTGAAGTTTTATGGTCGCAACATGGACGAAACGAAGATTCTGAATGCGCCTGTCAAGGTTAAGAGTTGTTTAGCCATAAACATGTAGGAACAAAGAGCCAGTGATCGCTCCTCACTGCCTTGCACTTTTTCTCACTGGAATTTTGTCATAGATCCTACACCAATTTGGGGATTTTGGTCAAACAAATCAGTGGAGTTAAGAGTCTGAAAACACCAAGGTCTGAGCATTTTCCGAGTGCATGCCCACAGCCAAGTGAGTACACTGGGACAGAGCTCTCCTTCAGTCAGCTCAGTGTGGCTGACGGGCGGGTCTTGGTGGGTACAATGTGCTGCCCTTGGCCTGCCGGGCACAGCGGACCCTGACACAGGCCCTCCTCAGTGTAAAAGGCCCTCGTCAGTCCTCATGGCAGCAGACCAGCCAAATTCCCTCGGATTACAGAAATATTTGGACAAACCTTAATCTAAGGCATTGCAATAATCATTTTTTTTCCCGTCTGAAATGGAGAGGGCGCAATCAGACTGCACTGAAAAATGTCACTTGTCTGAAGCAGAAATCAAGAGATGTAACGTTGTTCTCCGTATTCATCTCCTTTGCTTTGTCTCTAAGATCAGTTTGCAGCGTACTATCTTTCGACTCCATTTTCTCTCATGGGAGATGATGAGTGAAGTCCCCACACAAAGGTGTGACTGCATTTGGAAAGGCCTTTGCTGTCTATAGTCACAGAACAGTCTACAGAATTCGAATTATGCCATCAGACTTGAATTCCCCTCTCTTTGCCATTGTTCCTCCGTGACTTGGCTGCCTTGGCGATGGACTGGGCAAATAGAGAGGGAGAGACACAGCAAAGACAGGAATACGAGGGATTTGAGGTACTTTGAAATGCCCATTGTCCTTAATAGTAAGGCCTTTTATGAATGACTGATTTACTTTCGTGAAGCATGGCATCTGTTTTGGGTTTGACTTGCATCTTGTTTTGGAAAGGTGAACCCACTCACCTCAGTGCTCTCCAACTTGAATAAGATTCAAAGTCTGCGGGCAGACACATTACAAGGCAAATGCACTGCTTTAAGGGATGCAGGGACTCATGGCTGTCAATCATTCCCTCATGTGTCCTCACAGTGCGTCTGCTGTTCTTCAGTGACAGCTGATAAATGTACAGGCTGATAAATGTAAAGACTGCCACTGTTGACTGAACAGAACTTAAGCCAGATGCAGCCTGTTAGCCTTTGCTGAAATGAATATGCAGGCCAATCACAACCAGCCTTTTTACAAGACTTTTGTTACCTTCATACCTCTGCACCGAGCCCCCTCCACTCAATTTTTTTCTTCCCTCAGAGTTTCCCCTCTTAACCCCTGTGTGTGGGTAGCCTCAGGTTGCTGAGGTTAGGTTAAACAAGCCACCATCAAAGCCATATTACCACTCGGGTCAGAGGAGGGTCGAGGTGCAGCAGGGTGTGTGGTTTGAGGCCCTAACTGGAGGGCACAACTGCCAACCAGCCAAAAAGTACTGCCCTGGATGGTTACACAAGCTGCAACTCTATTATGTTCAGCTTTACTCAGTGCACAAAGCACAGCTGTCTGTGCGGCCATACCAAATCACTGAGCAATGCTGCATGTGCCAAAGGAAAGTAAGTGAAAGAGCGGTTTTCTGCAAGTAAAGTAGGAAAAAAAACAACTTTACAGTCATGAAAGTAAAGATTAGTAGGGTGTTGAGGTGTGCTAAAAGTCCCTAGTGTTGATGGCCATTAATCTGAAAATTGCACATCTTTTATGTATCTGGCAGCTGTGTGTCTGAAAACTCCATAGTGGCCTTTTTGTTCCAGTCCTTTGAACCCCTGGGCATTTTACGTTCCTCCCATCCCTCCCCAATATTCTTCCTCCAGCTTAACCATGATGAGTACAGTAAAGGCTCATTTAAAGGGTCATTAGTGCTAATCCTCCAAAACAATGAGGAAGGAGAAACAATGTGCTCCCTAGTCCTCTGACTCTGTCCAGGAATAAAGACCTCTTGTCTGTCCCACAGATGTATAGAAGAAGCTTGTTCTACTTATATCACGCTAGATGACATAAATAAATGACTCATTCAAAATGAAGGGTTTATGAAAATGACATGAAACATTATTCTCACTGAGGAGTTCATGAAATTGGCAACATGCGTTTTAACTTGGAGGCGAGTAAGAAGCAGTGGCAATAACAGAGAAGAGGCTCAGAAGCCAACTATGTAATAACTTTCAGGTTTTAGCATATTTGCTTATATTGTTTCTTGTATTTACAATGTATGAGCTGTTTGAAAACACCCAGCAGTGTTTACAGCTGGATGTATGGGTTACCTTCCCAGCTGCGTGTGTGCAAATGTGCCCAAGGACAAGAACTCTGGATAACACTTCCTAAAGCGTGTGTACAAAACAAAACATTCAGAAGTGACTGTGTTTGAACACATTGATCTAATTCAGTTAATCTTACGCAGTTAATCCCGTTAACCAGCAATGATTAAAGCGGCATTTAAACTGTCCAATCTGGACAATTTAATACACAATAATAGAATAGATTTGTGCTTTGAGCTGTTGATTTGTCTCTCGCATGCATATTTGAACCATGTTTTGCATTAATTTTGTATCTCCTCTAGCAGTTGCAGTCTAATTTCTGGATATTTATATCCAACTTCGCTCATCACCCTGTCTGTAGCCACTGGATTTACACTTAGACTAAGGCTTAGGCTGCTTTTGGTGCTTAACTATTTCAAATGTTTATAATGAAGAAATATCTGCTAAATACCCTAAATTGTATTTTGGTTGTTGCGTAAAGTCACTCTTTTTTTCTCCATGTGAACAGGAAACGTGCTTCATTTTCCATGGGCAGCCAACTGCCATCAGTCTACCTCTGCTCTACAAACAGCAGCCGCTAATCTCTCCACACCGGTCGTGCCACTTAGCTGGTCATTTCCTCTAGCGGCTTACAGCTCCATATGTCATATTAACATGAAGAAGTCAGGTTACTGAGGATGCTACATAAATAAATAATTGTGGCGTTTCCTTTTGATGAGGGGTGACTTTCAGATCGACAGCTGTCCGAAGATCCAGGGTTACGTTTGGCGCAGACGCAGAGCTGCTAGAAATCCTTTGTAGCCATAAGTGAACTTCAGATGACCGAGCGAGGAAAGTGGATCAGGTAAAATTGAATTAGGATGAGAGGTAACCGAAGGGACAACAGCTGTGTCGTTTTGCCTGCGTAACTGCGGTGCACGTCCCATTGGTTGTTATGCGTGGCACTTTATTGGCCCTGCCATCCCTGTGGTTTCTGACAGTGTAGCCATTGATACCGCTACAGCTAACCACATCAGCACCACAAGGTTTGTATCAGATTCCACAATGAACCTTCTTGTCTGTTTTCTCACTTCTCTGAGTCGCATGAAGTGGCTATTGCTGGGAACCGTTGGCATGTAAAATTGAATTTGCACTGGGTGCTAGCATTACACTCGTTGGCTCACTGACCTACAGTTGATTTCAAGTGTTCCACAGCTTGACAGAAATAGAGACTTGAATTTTGTCTAGATTCGGGCTGCGTCTATTGTTTCTGGGAAACGTTCCCATTTATGTAGGAGGACTTTAACCCTCACAGCAGGAGAATTGTTTTTTTGTGGGAGAAAGTGTCTTATGAGTTTCTGTGTGTCACCATATGTTTGTACAGTAGTTTGCGTTGTGTGTGTAATTCACTGTGAGGTTCTGTGCACTCTGCCATCCTGCACTGGAGGGGTGTTTGTCCAAACGGCGCCAATGTTTGCACAGGGTCTGTCATGATGACTAGGCTGGCTGGCCCCGGACGCTGCTCATCTAAAACGCAGGACAGCCCAAAGTTCTCGTAAAGCCCCATCTGAAGCTCTGCTTATCACAGACAACATCTACCTGGAGGTGTAACAGATAACCAGTGGAGTGCAAGGAAAAAGACGTGACTCACCTATTCATCCATTTGATGTGTTGGTTGTAGAAGATAATTTGTAGTGGTCTTATCTTATGTAGGGACATCTGTTTAACGCATCAATGAGTGTTTGTTGATGAAGGCTTTTACCGAAGGTCTTCGGTTGTGTTTGCATGTGTAGTAGCTGGACAAATAAATGGCAATGGTCTATTAAACCTCACTGATCTTCATTTCATCTGCTATGATCCTGAATGATGAAAATAAATTCTTACACGCGTGCATTATTTGTAAAGGACTAAAGCCACATATCAACATAATCATCATGCATTTGTATTAAGAGTCAGACACCATAAATGATGACTTATTTTAGGTTCTCTTCATTGCCAATGGAGACTGGCCCTTTGGGTAGGGGTGGGGCCACTCAGTGGGGTTTGACCAGGCTCAGGTGTCCTAGACCTGCCATTTGTTTTCAGGCCATTAACTCAGAATAGCGAGCAGTATGGTGCCACTCAGTTGGATTGCTGTCCATAAGGCACTTTTTCACCAGCAATGATGGAGTACTCATTGTTACAGCGTCATAGTTCATCACACAGCTCCAAGCCATTCTTTCACACATATTATAGCTATTGAAAGCTACCTGCTAATTTAAACCAAATAGTCCATGCAGTCAGTCTTGTCATGATACAGTGGGTTGTGACGTGTGATGTCTGTTTGTGTGATGGCATATCTATCGACGTTTGAAGTTGGGCTTGGCGCCAGTCTGCATTTTACACGGTTTCATGGAAGTGGGGCAAAGCATATGCAGACTTGTTATGACAAACATGACATTGTAACTGAGCAAAAGGCTGCAAAGTGCTATGATGACTCAGTGGTAATCTGTGATTGGCGACAGTGGCACTGAGGTTAATGTAGCGGAACCCTCTCTCCGCCTCCCTTGCCCCCTAACCCCCCCCCCCCCCCCCCCCAGTGTGGTCCCATTCTCGCCACCGGCCCTCTGTCACGCTTGACTCACCAGGGGGTGACTTTTGAGTGACAGGTGGAAGGTGGTCAGCGATTGGCTGACACTGGAAAGTAGCTGTGGGTGTTTGACTGCAAACGGCCAATGGCACAGTCTCGGCACGGTTAGCTTAATAAAACAGCTCTTGAGTAGTGATAGAGAGTTTCCGTGTGTCAGTGTGTGTGTGTTATCTGAAACAGAAGGAGGGAGTGAAACAAAACAAATGGATCAAATGAGGAGAGGCCAAACAAAATGAGACTTACGGGATTCTCTGAGGTGAGATTTCTCGATCTTTGTGGTACTTATGTTTTTTCAGTTTAGGTCAGGAGAGATGATGTTGAAGGATTTCTTTTGAGTGGGAAGTATTGATGGGGTTTCAGTCAGGATGCAACATATGTTGGAACTGTTGAGTAAGTTTTCCTTGGTGGACCCTCAAGGGCTAAAAAACAGAGGAATCTTTTTTGGTTTCTCTGTTTATGTTAAAACTGTTGTCTTTGAATATGATTTGTGACCAGATGCACCCTATTTCTCTGCAGTAAATGTGCTTAAATGTTCCCAGAGGGAATCTAGGCTTTGACTGTCTGAGGACATGATGCAGTTCTCTTCACTTTATTTCTTTTTTTTCTTGTGTTCCCAGTTCTAATGTCTCCATGTGTTTCCTTCTTCTGTCTCTTTGCAGTCGACCACAGCTGCGAGAGACGCACGGGTGTGAGTGAGTGGCCTGGCTGGACCTCTTCTCCCTCCCTTCATCTCTCCATTAATCCTCCCCTCTACCCATCCCGTCTCTAGTCGTCTCAGGCACCATGCTGGTGCAGTGGCTGGCTTGGTTGGCCCTGCTGTCTCTGGACTGGGCTCCAGGCAGCTGGGCCTACATCACCACGAGGGCTCAGGGCCTGAGGGGTCGCATCCAGAGAGACCGCAGAAACATCCGGCCCAACATTATCCTCATTATGACTGACGACCAGGATGTTGAGTTGGGTAAGGTTGGCAAGCTTCCTGGTCTTTCTGGAATTCCACGGACTCTTTTTACTTTTCATTTGGGTCCTATTTTTTTTCCTTTGTACAATGTTTCTTGTTCTTCTCTGTGATTTTTCTCTTAACTGGTTTCTTTGTCTTTGTGGGTATTTGCATCAGCATGTAATATGGTCCTTCTCCACACATTAAATATTAAACACAGGCCATAAGCCGGAGCCGAGTGGCCATCTGGCCTAAGAGCTGAATTATAATTTTTGCCATTGAGAGAGAATTTTGTAAAGTAAAGGTCAGATGATCTACATAGACTAAACTGTGTTTATCCACATAAAAATTATAGGAACCTTTTCTTAGTGTGATTTAAAAAACACACATTGTGTGTCTGTTTTGCATATCATTAACAACGCATTTTACAAAATTAAGATTTCAGTGAAACTGACACCGACCTTGTCTTCCAGGTTCACTCCAGGTAATGAATAAAACCCGTAAGATCATGGAAGATGGAGGCACAAGTTTCACCAATGCCTTTGTCACCACACCAATGTGCTGCCCATCACGGTCCTCCATGCTGACGGGCAAATACGTCCACAACCACAACACCTACACCAACAACGAGAACTGCTCCTCCCCTTCCTGGCAGGTTCAGCACGAGCCACGCTCATTCGCTGTTTATCTCAATAACACGGGCTACAGGACAGGTTGGTGAACAAAAACACACACACAAAAATGGCTCTTTTCTACATAATTCTATGTATAATAATGTCCACCAAAGACCTCTAAAGCAGGTGCTGCTCTTCAGCTTATGATTGGGTAGCATCTCTATCGTCATCTCACTTTTTGCCAAGACACTGTCAATCACCACCAGCTCAGATGTCCTCCTGGCCTCTGTATTTTCACTCAATGCAAATTTTTTATAGTAAGCTAGACTCCACCGCCCTGCCTGGCTGTCTACTATGAGAAATGCAAACACAGTGAGAGTGCCAGGTCGCTGTCATGTCTCATCAGACAGTGTCTGCGTGAATGATCGGCAGGCGTTGGACTGGGCAGCTCGGTGGGGTCCTGTGGGTTGCAGCACGGCCTGTGGTTTTTCGAGCTGATGCGTTAGTCTGCAATTAGCCTTCTCTGGGACAGGCTGGCGCTCTGCCCAGCCTATCCGAGAATGCCGTGCAGCGAGGCCAGGGAAAAAGAGACGGGCAGAAAAGTTATGCGTCGCATACTCGCACACACAGATAAAGTCACACAAGAGCCACAGAACTGAGATTTTCACAGGCATAAGCAAACAAAGAAAGCACGGATTTATGGCAGAAGACTGCATGTTTAAGGAAAACTCCTCTTTCTCTCCCCCTCTCATACAGGCTTCTTCGGCAAGTACCTCAATGAGTACAACGGCAGCTACATCCCACCTGGGTGGCGCGAATGGGTCGGATTGATAAAAAATTCCCGCTTCTATAATTACACTGTCTGTCGGAACGGTTACAAGGAGAAACACGGCGCAGACTATGCCAAGGTATGTGTTCCCGTAATCTCTAAAAAGGGACCATTAACTCAATCACTCATTTGTTTTCCCTTTATGACCTAATATAAAGACCTCGCCTGACAAATTGCAGGTTCCACTCCACTTATAAATACAGACAGCGATTATCACGGTGTTGTGATCCAGGCCGACAGGAATTCTCATTCGAGAATTAAAGGGAATAAGCCGACTTGAAGTGGCGTCTCCTCTTTCTGCTGTGTCCTTTTATTATGACGCACCTTACCTCAACATTTAGACACTGTAAAATTGAAGCATGTTTATGAGAAGTCAACATTACCTGTGATAAATACCACCCTGCATTTGTTTTTGTCTCTCCCTCTGTCTGTCTACCTTTTCCCTCTTCTTTTTGTTCCACTATGAAGTTTTACAGAATGATTTTGTTCTTTAATTCCACAATGAAAAGGAGGGGGAATTTCATTTTTCCGCTGTTAGACTCTGGAGATAAACACTGTGGTTACAGTCTTTTTGTGCCTCTGGATGACATGGGTCATCAATCTTCCACAAATGTTTTTTTTAAGAGCTGTCAGCTTGTTTTTCCAGCTCCATGCCAATATCTTCCAAGGTAGCGTAGTCCTAGGTACGTGAGGAATCTGCGAGGAGGGTTTATAGTTTGGATACATGTCAAGTTCCGAGATGGCCTACCCAAAAGATGGGCAAACAAATGTTTGGACTGCTATTCCTCTGCCATCTTGGACTGAGGTGTAAAGTTACCCACAAGCTGAGGCCAAGGTGTTTACATGACATGGGCTTGGTCAGGAGATTGTGGTTTAAAACCAAATGGACACACTATTTGCTATTTACTGCCAAAAACCATTAACCTGCTACCGCTAGGAAAAACACAACTCCTCTTTTAGATTCACACAGGGTGAGAAGGTCACGGTATTCCACACAGAATGCAGCTGGTACATTGTGATTATATGAGGCACTTGCCCAGTGATTTCATTCAGTTTGGTCCCATTTGATTTTCCATCTGTAGGAGGGTGGGTTCATTGAGGTTGAGGCCTTTGTCAAGGATCTTTTGTGTGAGATTTAGTTTGATGATTCATACTTTTTTTTTCTTCCTTCAAATTCCATGACAGAAGTCAACTGTCAGAAAGGCTCAAAGCGGCCCACGTAGCCAGATGTGATCATTTGTCAGAGTCATCAATGCTAACAGAACTTTCCACTGATCAGTGATAAAGCAGCATGGAATTAATAGTCTCCTGTGTTACTATGGAATTAAACCACGTGCGAATGAGTTTGTGTTATGCGAATGCCATTTAGTGTTCATCATGTCCAAATGGTTCTGGGAAAAGTGATGCTCTTCACCTCCCTGACCATTTTATAGCTGCTAGCCAGGCATTCCCCATGACACTGTCACTTCCTTCTGACCTTCCAGAGCCTCTTTAGCAGCGGTGGCTTAGATTTTGGAGCGCTGGTAGCACAGTGAAAACAAGTATGGCAGTACTTTGCCATGTGCACGCAATCACCAGACTCCATGGGCATGAGCAGCCGCCAGGCCATTAAAGCTGGCCTGGCTATAAAGCCTATTAATAGAGACAGGATGAATCAGCCAAACCCACTTCTGACATTTCAGGGAAATCACCCTTTACCCTTTCATTCTGAGCCTGGCACTCCCTTCCGCATGTTGTATGCCAGACAGCGGCATGCCAAGGCTGCAGGTAGAATGGTTAATCTACTGTTGGAAACTTGGCAAATGCCGTTGTGATTTTAGTTCAGGGTGTGACCTGCTATACAGTAGAGGCTCCTCCACGCCTTGGAATAAAGGTTTTGATAAATGTTACGCCTCTGAGTTGTTTGATGTGACGATTTCACATTTCCTGAGTCTAAGCTCTTGACAGGAAGTTGCACTTTCATTCATTCTGTTGTCCTCTCTCGAATTTATGAAAAACATAACAGTCGGGGGTGTTAGGGAAGTTTCCCATCTCCTTTTATACAGCCATCACTCACTCCAGCTCATTGCTTTAGTAATGCCTGAGGCCTGTGTCTTTTGAGGCTACTGTGCCCGATTTGTGTGTGTCCTATTATCTCCCAGAGTGAATCAGTGAGAAGGAAAGAAAACACATGTTAAGGGGAAGGGGATAAAGTACAGTGGAGCTAATAGGAGAATGGGAATAGATAGCCTGGAGTGGAGTAGAGGGGTAGGAGCTGTCATAACAACATACCATTTGAGAGCGCCAGGCTCCTCTCACCATCAAGTGGTGTCACATTCAATAGTGCAGAGATTCACTGATGAGGCAACAGCCCATATACTGTATACACATACACACCCAGACTCGAGCGCACACTCTCATTTACACACACACACACACACAGGCAAACTGCCAGCTGTTGACTCGACAGATTGGTAGTGTACTCAATGGCCCCAGTTCATATCCCCACTGGCCCCTCTCCATTTATTTGAAAATGGCTGGACGAGGGAAAGCAACATGTCATGGTGATTGGGCTGAGTTTTATCAAAGCTCGTGTTGTTTTGAATTTTTTCCCCTCAGTCCCACCTTCTCTTTTAGCCTTGTCTAGATGGGATTTTAGCCCCGCAGCGCCTAATAATTCGTATTTATTCATGATATTTGCTCTCTCTGTTTTTTTTTTTTCCAGGACTATTTCACAGATCTGATCACCAACGACAGCATCAACTTTTTCCGCATGTCCAAACGGGTGTACCCTCACCGTCCTGTCATGATGGTTATCAGTCACGCTGCTCCTCATGGCCCCGAGGACTCGGCTCCACAGTACGCCGAGCACTTCCCGAATGCTTCGCAGCACATGTAAGTTACATTCAGGCTCGCGTTATCACACGCACTCATCTGGGTTCCACCACACGTCCAACCCTGCAAAATAATGAAAAATGAATGTTCAGGCCCCAGATTCGGAGATCATATACGCAGACATTCTGGCAGCTTTCATCTGCTGCCGTATGGAATTTTTCTTGTTAACATCCAATTTGAGTTTTTATGATTTGGTGTGCCTAACATTATTACAGTGCTCACGCCCCTCAATCCCCAGTGATGACAGGTTGCTTAGACGCTGTTAGGACCGATGATTCTGCTAGCGTGAAATCAAAATGATTTATCATCCAAGAATGGCTAGGGCACATGCCATTAAGAAGGATCAGGGGTGGCTTTTTTTACGGAACACTGAGCTCATGCCAAGCCCACATTGGCCTCCCACAACTCTCATCACTAAGTTGAGGCAGCGCTGCAATACTCTGCGTCGTTCCATGGCAACATGCCTTGCCATCTCTTGGTGGGCCCTCCAACAGGCTCCCGGGATGCACTACTTCACTGTGTGGGGGGAGGGATGGTGTTTTAGAGAAGCAGATGTAGGCTTCAAGGCTGCCACTTGTGTTTAATATTCCTCTTTTTTTTCCCGCTTCCCAGCGCTTTCAGTGTTTCCTACTTCCTTTCTCTCACTTTCTATCCACTTAACATTCCCCTCGGCCTGTTTGCGCTCCCGCTCTGTCACTCTATTTGCGTATCTCCGCCTGTGTCTGTCTCTGTTTATCTCTTCCTCTGTGTCTTGTCTTGTTTTTCTCATCCTTTGCCGCACTCCTCACCCCTCCTTCTCCCCCTCCTGTGAAATTCGCAAAGGACTTCCTGATCCTGTCCATATCAATCAGTAGTTTCTCCCCGCGGCTCTTGGGACGAGAGGAATGCATTGTGCTCTCTGGAACACCCTTTGTGACATTATTAATTTATTTTTAGCTCGGGCCCGGGGTGAAGGGGGGGTTGGACAGGGGCCTGCGGGTGACTAAGGAGGGTTGCCCCAGTGATTGTGTGTAGGTGCAGTGTGTGTGGAATATGCGGTTACTGCAGCAGCACAGGTGGCTGGTATAGGTGGGTGTTTGTTGTGGTGTTTGTTTACACACTTCTAAAACATTTTTCTTTGCTACCAAATGTTGTGGAACATATTCTTTTGTAGATATGAGATTTGGCAACTCTATAAAATCCAGTAATTCATCCACTAACAGGAAGATGTGGCTGAAAATGTTTCTGGTCTGCCACTTTCTGTCTTCGCTACAGATGCCATATTCCTCTGCTTCATAATGCACAGAGTTTGGAAGAGACTGCGTGGCAGTAAAGGAGGAGCTGCCTCATAAATCAAATGAGCGTCTGTACTTTTGACAGCAACAATAGCAGGGGAGGGTTTGATGTTAATGTCATTAACATTCTTGGTTGAAGGTGTTTTTACCCTGTCTCTTAGATGTAAGCCAAGCTCCCGACTTATTTTAAACACTATAGATGTGCTGCGGTTTCTCAATGGCATGTCTCTGTATAGCAGGGAGTTGAATGGAAGTTATTCTGGTCGTCACTCAACGACTTGCTTTAGGGAACGTCACTAATCCTCATGTGAGATGTGTCTATGTTAAGTTTCGTGAGGTCAGGAGGCATTCTGGGGTGAACAGTGGGCTCTGGGCTGCTCTGATCCAGGGCTAATACCCACAAAACACGACCTATATCTGACAGGTGGCAGGTGTGACCTCTCCTATGGACTGGCTTCATTTCGCTGACCTCTGCATTCCTGGTTCTCTGGTGCCCAGGGCCCCATACCTTGGTGGCCCATTGCCCAGAGACAGGTCCCTTTTGTGGTGCTTATTAGACCGCCTGGCTAGGTGGGTGAAGAGTTCACCCTTCTTACAAAGCAGGTCTGAGCAGACGAGGGGAGAAGGCAGCTCACTCAGTCAGAGCAAAGCGGTTCCCATAGCAGGTCTTCATTAAGTATCCATGTCTTGATACTTTGTCCCGTGGCTGCTTTTCAAGGACAGAACCTGCTGGTCTATAGTTTATTTTAGGAGTGAATTACTTGTAGTAGAAAGTAGAAAGGAAATTATTGGTTAATTATTGGACTACAAAGCTGACAGATTCTGGGGCTACCTACACATGCCTGCTGAATGTTATTTATATACTGGTTTGCTTTGAACTGCAAACACAAAGCCAGCTTCATACATTAGTCTGCTATGCATCTCCCTGCTTTGCTTTACAGCTTATGCTGCAGACAGGTGAACAGCTCCTCTCAGCTATAACTCCGCAAACAAGACCGCCTCTCCCTCCCTCTTGCCCCTCATTCACTCCTGTTATTCCCCCATTTCAAATGACCATGACTTATTGAGTTTTGGGTCCAGAAGTTGTTGCAAACTTGACTTTGGGGCCTATTATTTTCTTAAGCATGTGCCAACCCTCAAATGACTTGTCTGTGCCAAGAGCTCAGTGAAGCGAGAAGACTCTCGTCTCTGTGCGAGGGGAGAGATGGTCGGAGAGAGGTGTGGAAAAACAGCTAAGGTGCTGGCTGCTGACTATTAAGACGTTTCCTTCAACAAACAGAGCGGCTATTGATGCGTGTCAAACGCAGTGGACAACTGTGGCACCTGTTACTGAGCATGGGTTTGTGAAAAGTAGCAGACAGGTGTTTTTTGGCAACTTAAATGGGGTCTTTACAGCTGTTACGTGCTCTGATAAGTCACATCTAGAAAAGATTTTCTTACATCTGTGCAACTTTATTAGGCACACAGTGTATATTTACGTCGTATCAGTCCTAAAAACAGGCAGTTTTGGTCACGTCTGTCTCCTCTCTGCATCCTTTGTTCCCTCCCAGCACCCCCAGCTACAACTACGCCCCGAATATGGACAAACACTGGATCATGCAGTACACAGGCCCCATGAGACCCATTCACATGGAATTCACCAACTTCCTCCATCGGAAGAGGTTACAGACGCTCATGTCTGTGGATGACTCAGTGCAGAAGGCAAGTGTAATTACTAATGGGCTTTTTGGTTTTTAACATCCGGTCAGTCCACTGTCAATCATCTTATCATCGCTCATTTTACTTCCCAGGTTTATGACATGCTCGAGGAAACTGGAGAGCTCGACAACACTTACATCATCTACACAGCAGACCATGGCTACCACATTGGTCAGTTTGGATTGGTCAAGGGCAAGTCCATGCCTTACGACTTTGACATCCGTGTGCCGTTCTTCCTGAGGGGACCCAACGTGGACCCAGGGGCAGTGTAAGTCCAAAGAGCAGTTCTTTGACTTGACTCGAGAAACAGAAGCACATTGTTTGCTGTTTAATATCACCACATGTATTTCAGAAAATTAAGTCAACTTTATGTATATGCACTTCTTCAGGAACCCTCATCTGGTACTCAACATTGACCTAGCTCCCACGATCCTCCACATCGCTGGGCTGGACACCCCTCCAGACATGGATGGAAAGTCCATCCTTAAGCTGCTGGAACAGGACAGGACTGGCAATAGGTCTGTATGAATCCGTCATGCCATGCCGTAATGGATATTATGTACAATAATTGCACAGTGTGTATGATATGTGCAACAGTCCTATTCATTTGCCATTATTGAGCAAATGCAAATTTCCATGGCCAAAATAATTGCTATTGCTCCAGCTGAGCACGATGTGGGTTCAGGGCAATTTGGTGGATTTTCCTTGGCTGTGGGACTTTGGCGGAGATCCGCCAAGGTTCCTCTTGTGAAGTTTCCTGTAGAATTTGTTTGTGAGTTGAATCATTTGTTTCCGTAACAGAACCCGCTGTACACTGTCCAATCTGACAACAAAATCATTGTGCCTAAGTGGGCATTTAAAAAAAGCATAAATAGCTATTGTTAATGTATCTGCGCTATTGAAGAAACAGTCACAATGGATAAAGTTCCAGGCTAAAAGGAAGAACTTGGACAATCCATTTAATGCTCAAAGAGCGTTTACACAATTCCTTTGAAGCCACAACGTCTTGAGTTTGCTGTGATCAACATAATGTTGGCTAGCTGCATACCTGACATACTGTAGCTGATGCTGAGTGCATAGGCCATATGAATTCTATAAACTTTGTGCGTTTTGTTTTCCCAGATTCAAACCCAACCGGAAACCCAAAGTCTGGAGGGACACATTCCTGGTGGAGCGAGGGTAAACTTAAGTTCTTTATTCCCTTTCCACGCCACAGGCACATCCATGTCATTGCAGAGCATTGTGTGTCGCACAAACCTGACAAAACATTTCAATGAACCCGAAATGTGCAAGTCTCCACGCACGTTCCCCCTTTTCCAGCAACACAGCCGCTTTTCCTAGTTATTTGTTATCGGACAGACATTTCCTGACCACAGTTGGCTTGGAAGGCAATAGCGGTGAAAGAGGTTGAAATATTCTAAGTTGTTTGGTAAAGCTATAAGCAGCTGGCAAATTATGACAGTTCACGCAAGAGGCGCTGACACATGTGTAACCAGGCCATTTGATCACTTACAAGAAAAACAAGCAGAGTCTTTGTCTTCTAAAGGGGGCTTGTATATATTGAGCACACGATCGGGCCTCTAAACCTGACTTAGCCTGCTGTTACTGCACTGGAGGAGACAGACGGAAGATACATTTCAGTAACATGGTAGAGCCAGACCTGTGAAAAATAAACAAAGGCTAGCCAGGCTCAGGATGATGTTACCTGAAGAATGGCTAGAGGGCTCACGCTCAATCCACTCACAGGACATGTCACCAGCTCCCCCAGTGTGGAATGCAGCAGCCACAGTGCAGCCAAACGCTCAACTGTTTCCCCAAGACTGTTTTCTTTGTAGCGCACGCGATCACATACAGTACATGCTCTCTCACAAAACCCCGTCAGGTCTTTATTTAACCTCTCGTCTGTTGCCAGATATATGTTGCAGAAAATGATACCTCCAATCTGACAGCTGGCTTTTGTTCACCTAACATGTTAAGCTGTGGTAATGCCAGGGGTACACTGACAGAAACCTGACAACTTGGAGATGAATAATCCCATCGAGCTTGTCTTCGCGTGACACAAGTGGCCGAGCAAAAAAAGAAAAAAAAAGGTTGACATGAAGGAAATAAGAAAGGAAAGACATCAGGGAATCGGTAGGAAAAATGAAGAAGGTGAGAACAGTAATGCTGGTTGAGACCAGATTGTGCTGGCAGCATGTGTGGCGATACTGTATATTACAGTATGTCATGTTCTCCCGTACAGCTGCTGTTTTTTCCCCCCGCTATCATTTCCTCACAGTCCCTATTTTTTTTCCCAAATCGCTGGCTTGGCTCTCCCATCTCCTTTCCACTAATTTGCTCATTTGCCAGCAACTGCGTCAACATCTGGAGACACGTATCCAAGGATATAAAAGAAGCACTAGTTAGCTCTGCTGCACCACACGCAGATCAGTCCCCCGCTGGCTTATGTTTGTGTGACAGAAGAGCTAGCCGGTCTGTGGGCCGCTGTCCATGAAATGAAAAGAGCGTGACCTCTGACCTGTACGGGCTTTAGCTCTTTTAATCCATTCCTCCATTAATCCACGCTGTTTAAAAAAGCCTGTCTTCTTTTGTGCCTGTCTCTAAATGCTGAGATTAGCCTCCACAGTCCTTTCACTCCGTTACTCTGGCCACATTTGTAGCAGCGCACACAGTAGCTAATGTTTTTTTGCACAGTTCTCTCACCAGTCATGTGATGCAGCCTGTGATTTAATATCCTCACATGACCTTACAGTACAGTACCGCTGAGCCTGTGAAATGCTGACTGACAGCTGGGGCTGACTGTGTTGTTTGGGAATCATCTACGTAATGCAGCCATCGGGGAGTGACATCGACAACAACTGCTGGCTCTTTAATCACCCTTGGCTAAAAGCTAGAGACCGCAGCCAAGCCAGTGTGTGAACATTGGCTGTTTTCCCCTGGAAAAAGATTGGTTCGGACACAACACGACAATGTCCCTACTCTTAAAGAGGACAGGTTGTTCTGTGCTTCGTTGCCGCCATCGTTCTGTCTGCCTGTCTGTCGCGAGCAGCCAGGCCATGCTGGCAGAGGGTTAAGGATAGAGAAGGGGGAGAGGGTGGTGGGGGGTTGGCATGGCTCTAATAGACACTCAGCCAGGCCTTGTGGTGGTAGCACAGGAGAAGTGGGCAGGGCAGTTGAACGTGATGCCAAGCCAAGGTCAAACAGCTTGGCCCGGAGCTGAGCACTGGTGTGAGGCTGAGCCTGAGCTCCATGCCCAGACCCTCTGGCACGCCGCAGACACTACATAACTTATCCATTTACTGGCCGTGCCCATGAGAAGCGCACAGCACCGGCCGTGACAGAAAGTAAAAAACAGGAAACTCTTAAACTGAATAAAACTTTAATTCAGCTCACATACTTTAATAGTTTAATAGTTTAATAGTATATAGACTCTCTGAATAAGCCCTTTCTGTTGATGCCTTCCTCTTAATTCTGTTTATTTGTGTTATGCAGAAAGATCCTAAGAAAGAAGGATGACTCAGTGAACACTCAGCACACCAACAGCCTTCCCAAGTACAAGAAGGTCAAAGAGACTTGCCAGCAGGCCGAATTCCAGACACCCTGCGAACAGCCTGGACAGGTAAAACAAACACACCCATGTGCACTCTGCACGACTTTGTGAGCAGAAAATGAGCTCCCCTGATATCCACTAAGGAAAGTTTCTTCAGATCTTTTTGAACAGTAATGAGTACCACTCTTGCAGTGACCTCCACGCTGCCTCTTGAACTATTCCACAGAGCCACAAGTGAAATAGTCATTTACAGTACATCGTTTGCTTCTTAACTGGACCCCTTTGCACTGTTTTGCGGCGCATTCATTTGTTGGTACTTCCCTTTCATCTGCGCCCATTAAATCTCGAGCAGACCAACAGCCAAGTGCTACAGTATGTGGCCTTGGAGCACGCAGACCAGAACAATACAAATTGTTACAAGTTTCAGGTAGCGTTAAATGACGGGCAGAGTCACTGAGGGGCTGACTAATACGATCCAGATCCGGTTATGGTCTTATAAATGTGCGTATGTAACAATCGGTTATTAAAAACAGCAACTGAGCAATTTTTAGTTTGAGTTCAGCAGTTTGCGATGTGTCGTGAGAATGCATATGAGAGTGTGGCTACAGTATGCGTGTGTGTGTGCACCTGTAATAGTGCACAGAACATGTAGAACTGGAATCATTCACAGTATACATCATAATATGTAGCTGCATAGCATGGAAGATAACATTTAACCATAAATGGCCCCTCTGGCATGACTTATCGTGGCCTCCCAGTGAGCAAACTGAAAGCCAATGCAGTGTTTCTTACTAAATTACAGGGGAAATGGTACTTACACAACGGGCGAGGGCTTTATCTCTCCTCTTCACTTCGTTCTGATCTCCCTTTTGCACAGAGGAGCTTAATAAAGAGCGCAGATCCAACTCACGTCCCTGTCACAGAGCAAAAAAAAAAATCTTGGCTCAAACTGAAGCATTGTACGGGATCTTCAACGAGGACATTAAACCTCAGACTTGAACCCAATTTAGGTTACTATGAGAGAAGTTTTGTTTTTGAAAACCCTTAAAAGTTACTGCCTTCTCAAGACCACATGATCCCGGTTCAGACAGACCAGTTTTTTTCTGCGAGCACAGCCTCTGTTGTGTTTTTGTCACAGAGCTGTTGCGGTCCTTTTGGAATCGATCATGTGATAACGGTAAGCGTTTTGTTGTGGGTGCACCAGACTTACTCACCAGGGACATAAAGAAACCTCTGTTGCTCTGTGTTTTTGGGGGTACATGACAGTGCGAGTGAGTTGCAGCGCTTTAGGTCTTAACTCTTCCCACTCCTCCTCCTCCTCGGTTTCTCATCCATCTCTGCTGTCCTGCCGCCGCAGTGATACCATTGTGGCTTACAAGGGAGGGTGAGGAGGGAAGGTTAAAGAAAGACAGAGACCGTTTTCATCCCTGAGTGACGATACATCTCTCTCTTTCTCCCTCGCGTTTTGTCTAATGCTGATATAACAGCTCTGTTGGTCCCATAAGCTCTTCATCACTATGTGCGCCTTCCAGAAGAAACCCGATCTGCCTTATGGCCCTTTGTTTGGACCCTCGTTCCCACACTCACCACCGATCGTCTGCGCCGCGCTCTGCAGATGTGTCTCTTCCATTTATATGAGACCTAAACGGTGGTACTACTCACAGAAATTATCCCCAGCTTTCTTTTCCTACAGGGAATAGATGTTGAGAAAGACACGGAGGATGTAGGCAAGTGCGTGGATATGTATTTACACAATTATGCCGGTGACGCACTTGGCACAGCCGTACCCACTGTGAGAGTGATAGGGGTTTCCACTTTATTTTCTAGACACCAGACAGGCCCGATTCATCTCATGTGGTCGTTCTGGTTTATCTTTCCTGCTGCTTTTGGATGCCATTCTTTCCCACAGGCTGAGATTTGCCCGATATGTATGTCACAAGCATGTGTTTCTCAAGGAGCTTCTAAAACCGCAGCAAAACAGAGGCTTTGTCTGAGATTAAGTTTTTTATATTGTTAACATCTATAGCACTTATTAGATATGTCAGAAAATCTGTTCATTGCTAAAGCAACATGTGGAAAATGTAAAAGAAATATAGATCAAGGGCTCTTTGGTTTGTTCTAATTTCTACAAATCTAGACATACAAATTAAGTTAGGAGACAGAAAATCACATAAGGGGCTGTTATAGCTGCCTGTTTATTTCAGTTTTTTTGTTCTGCTGCTTTTGACAGAAATGGCATTGTGTGGAGGAAATCACAGGCAAGTGGAGGATACAGAAGTGTAAAGGTGGTTCGAAAGAAGGCTCCAGGAAGAGGGCCCGCAGCCTGAAGCCCCGCAGCAGTTACGACAACAGAGACAGGGGCTGCGACTGCGGGGATGCCGCCTTTAAACCCTCCAGGACGGACCGCCGCGCCCATCGACAGCTCTCATCCGGCCAGCGTGAGTGCACACACGCCTGTTGCATCTCCATGTAATATTGCATTAGAATATAAATTGATTTCAAGTGATGGAGGAGTGGATATACACATGTAGGATCAATGTGGTTATTTCAGTTCAGCAGCGGGGGGGACCTGGCATGGGGCAGACTCAGATTAACATCCAGCTTTTTTCTCAGCTCCTAACGCTGTATTGATGTATGTCTCTCAATAGCAGTTGGAAAAGAGAAGTCTGCAAAGGCTCAAGGCTTGATTTCCTGTAATGGATTATTTATGCTCTAAAAGGAGACAGATGCACGGAAAAAGCAAACATCTTGCAACAAGTCCTGCAATTTGTTCTGTGGACGTCGCTTTGCATGTGTGCGTGCGTGCTGTTGGTTTCGAGTAGTTTGATGCCCTCTAGTGTTATTTACAAAACATGCAACTCAAGTATGAACATTAGTAATCCTTCAAGATGCACTCCAGAAATGGCCCAAAATGACACTTGATATTAGGAACAGCCAGAAAAGAATTGATCAGGATCACTTTAAGTCATAAATTTGTAGACCGAAAGCATTGTTTGGCTCAATTTTTTTTTTTCTATAGGTTATCGTCCACGTTTCGTCCACACCCGGCCGGCCAGGTCTCTGTCTGTTGAATTTGAAGGTCAGATATATGACATTGACCTTCAAGCGGATGATCAGTCAGCTGTCCGCCGTCGCGTCATCTCAAAGCGCCACTACAACCCGGAGGACCCAGAGTTTGATTTGGGCACAGATGACGGTTCGGAGGAAATGTTGGCGGACGATACCAACGCCGTTGGATACCCGAACTCTGTGAAAGTTACTCACAAGTAAGAAAGCATCCTCCCGTTAATGGCTTCACTTCTCACTCTGTCAAAAGAGCGGCGTCTGACCGGCGTTTTCATCCGTTCCAGGTGTTTCATCTTGATGAATGACAGTGTCCATTGTGAAAGAGAAATCTACCAGTCCTCCAGAGCCTGGAAAGACCATAAGAGCTACGTGGACCAGGAGGTGAGTGTACGAGGGAACCATGAGCCCGCCAGTGATGCCGACAGTGATTCTGCATACTAGATCAAAGATGACTGATCGTTTTGGTTTTGTGTTTAATTCCAGATTGAAGCACTTCAAGACAAAATCAAAAACCTCCGGGAAGTGAGAGGCCACCTGAAGAGGACGCGACCAGACGAGTGCGACTGTGGAAAGAAGAGGTTAGTCGTTTAAATCTCACCTCCAAAATAAGTTTCTCTCTTTGAATGTTAATCGTATAACTTGTTTAAGGCCGGATGCGAAACCCTACGGGAGTCCACGCCTGAAAAGAAACAACAAAAAGTGTTCTGTCTGGTCCTTAGTCTCTTTCTCTGTTTATAAAACCAGCTATTATAACAAAGGAGACAGAAACAAGGCAGAGAGATTGAAGAACAGGAAAGATCAACTCCATCCGTTTAAGTGAGTTTCTCTTCCCCTTTAATTATGGGTTTGCCCCCATTTAGTGTCACCCCATAACTTATTAATTAATACTGACCATGGCTTATAACTTGTATAAGAAAATGTTGCATAATATGATGCTGCATAACCGTACATTGCTGTCATATCTGCATGGTCACTGCATGTTAGGTTTAAACATAAAGCTCACCTTCATTTAACGCTGTAGTTCCCATGTGAGTAGTTCAGCATGTGTGTGTGTGTTGTACTGTGATGACTGTGGTCCTAAAAACGAAGTGGGTTTTTAAAAGGAGCATGTTATGTGGACAGTTTCATTCAGTATTTTTGGTCCCTGGGTTGAGCTTAAATGACAAAGCAGATGTATGGCTATTTTATGTGTGTGTGTGTGTGTGTGTGTGTGTGTGTGTGTGTGTCTGGAAGTGATTGATTCGCATGGAAAGATAGAATGACTCAACAGAGAAGGAAATCAGTCAATCCCTCAAACACAGTGATCAACTTGCACCGGGACACATTGGGAACAGATTGTGCCAATACGAAGCAGCTGGGTTTTTTTTTTTTTTTCGCCGTGCCTGTTCTGCGTTCTCGCAAGGGAGGAAGAGGGGGACAGTGGCTAGAATGTCATCCCGGAGAAAATTGGACATAGCGAGAGCTTAAACATGAAAGTAAACAGACTGTCACATCCTGGCATCGGCGGTGCCTTCTGGAAGTCCCCCTCCGGATCTTCCACCACTGCGGTTACTGGCATTAGAGAGGGCAGGGGCTGATGTCATCGCTGCATCGTGCTTATTTATTTTTTTTCTTCTTCTAATTCTCTTGCGTTTCTGCCCGTCAGGGAGGCTGCGCAGGAATTAGACAGCAGGGCCCAGTTGTACAACGAGATTCGGAGGAGGAAGAAGGAAAGGAAGGAGAAGAAGCGGCAGAGGAAAGGAGACGACTGCAGCCTGCCCGGCCTCACTTGCTTCACGCATAACAATGATCACTGGCAGACCGCTCCCCTGTGGTCGTGTATGTATATTGACTTAAAGCTCCCACTTGTAAACTCTGCTTGTTGGCGGCTGCGGTAAAACTAACTGCCACAAATCTTGATTACTGTCCAGTGGGCGGATTCTGTGCATGCACCAGCTCCAACAACAACACCTACTGGTGCCTGAGAACCATCAACGAGACCCACAACACGCTGTTCTGCGAGTTCTCAACCGGCTTCCTGGAGTACTTTGACCTCAACAGTGACCCCTACCAGGTGAGTGAGCGTTTGCTGGAGATGGGCAAACGTGCAAAAACAGATTTTATGATTGTTAAAGTTCTGTTTGTTTTACTCATGCAGCTGACCAACACGGTATATTCGGTCGATCGGGAGGTACTGAACTCTCTCCACGCCCAGCTGATGGAGATGAGGAGTTGCCAAGGTTACAAGCAGTGTAACCCTCGCCCCAAAGGATTGGATGCAGGTAAAAACGCTCATTCTGTGCCCCTTTGTCGTTCTTCTTAACCTAAAACGGTTTGACGTACGGAGTGTCACACTGGGTGTAGTAGTAGTCGTGATGACTGAAACAGATTTCACACACGGAAGAATTAGAGTGAAGCGAACAGATGACATAAATTTGACTTAGTTCGATGCTGGAATATTAATATGAGTATAATGTAATCATACATCACATACTTCAGTCTAGTCTTTTGGTGTGTTTTGAATCTGTTTCGGTCTCAGTGGTGTGTGTGTGTGTGTGTGCACATATCTGCATGCTGCATGTGTTTGGGGAACGATCCACTCAGTGACGAATGCTGACATTTCAGGTGGAGGTCAAGGAATCATCACTGAGTCTTGTGTGTCCTTATGTTAATGTGTTTAATGTGTTTTTTTTTTTCATGATGACACACACACCCAAACACTCTGACTTCTCCTTCTCAACACAGGACCTTCCACTTCTTGAATAAACACTGAAATCGTGTGTGTTACAATAAAAATAAGTCCGTGTTAGAGCTCTGGCCACCGTCCCCTTTGTGACTCACTGAGTGTTAGAGACATTATTTGGAGGATGCTGTCATCACAGCAATTAAAGGCTGTCATTTTATGTGAACCCGTCACACGCCGCCGCTATAATCAGCCACAATATGGTTTTTACTACTACCACGCGGTCCAAGCATCCTCGCAGAGCCGGCATCCCAGCGACGGAGGTGCTTAATAACTAATACCGCAACGGCCAAAGCCTGCGAGGTTCGTGTGTGGCATGAACTGGCCGCGTTGTTTATGTCCCGAGGATAAAAACTTAATGTCTGTAATTACCAGCTGGAGAGCGGAGCGCCGGGGCGGCCAAGCTGCTCTGAGAAAACTGATTGTGTTTCAGTGCTGGCATGCCGGACTTGTCAGAAGCATGCCAACGCATGTCACATAGCAGCCTAAAATCTCTTACTTGTACTGGCTGCCCCTCGCCCGGGTACGATGCCAACGCCGTGAACCAACGAAAATTGCTGTTGTGGTTACACCAAGTGATGTTTTTGTTGGAGATTATTAAAAAAAACGGCGAGATGGATCTAGCAGTTAACTCGCATCTATTTACGGAGTCGTGACCTAACTTTCGTAATCACCTGACTGGATATGTAACCTTGTGTGTGTGTGTGTTTTTGCTTTGAAGGGGAAACCCGGTCGAAACTCTCACAAACCACTTTTTCCTGATCGGTCCTCATCTCTCCCATCCAGCCCGATCACACGGCCTCTCACATCCTCCCTCCCCGTTTCCTCCTCCCTTCCTCCCTTCCTCACTCTGATCATCCAATAATCGCATTTCTCCATAGGGACGTAGCAGCCGTGCATGAAGAAATCTTCAGTGTGAATGATCTATTTATCTCCCTCCCATATCTCCTTGAATCAAAGCATTAACAACCGATTGCTTTTATTTTTCTGATCAGGAGGTAAAGATGGAGGAAGCTATGAGCCACACAGGTATCCACCAATTTTTGTTTCTCTTCAGTGGCTTTTTTCTTTAACACCTGCATGGGCCGAAATTGCCTCATTCCCACTAATACATCCATACATGGAGTGCTGGCGCTTAATCTGTGGCTGCATGCTGGGGACACGCTAACAAATCATAACATGATTTTTTTGTTGTTGTTGTTGTTGTTGTTCTCTCATTAAAAGCAGCTTCATTTGTTGTCGTCACCTCTGTGCGCACCACCTGCCTTCACTTTTATCTGCTGTGTAACAGTCTGCAGCTCTTACCAGACATCCTCTGCCGCATATTTTCACCCCTTTCGCTTCGACAGTGCAACATTTCGCAAAGGTTGTTTGAAATCTCAGACTCAAAGTTGATCCTTTTTTTTTTTTTTTTTTAGCTCATCTTACGTTAGCATGGCTAAAATAATACAGAATTAGGAAGTGACATAGGGAGATGCTGAATATGTGCTTCTACTTGAGACCCACCCAAGCATCAAGTGCACGTGAATGCCAATGCATGATACTGTGACCACCCCCCCCCCCACCTTCATGCATCACATTCTACATGAAAGCTCTAAAGGAGGAGTTTGACGTTTTGGGGGAATGAGCTTATTCGCTTTCTTGCCGACAGTCGGCTGAGAAGATGAACGCCTCTCTCATGTCCACGCGCTGAGTATGAAGCTTCAGCCAGCAGCTGGTTAGCTTAGCCTGGCACCGTCCAAAAGGCTAGCTAAGTTCGCTCACCGCTAACCCGGCTGTGGCTTCATATTTACACCGACAGAGATCGATTTTCTCCTCTCAGTCTCAGAAAGAAAGGGAAAGGCTTCTCCAAAATGTGGAACTGCTCCTTTAAAAATCATCCTCCATGTCCATGTCAGCCGCCAGCGCCTTAGCGTAACATGACATCCAGATACCTCTCATTTCGCTCATGGCCATTAGCTTCGTGGTAGAGTGGACACTTGAGTTGCCGCGACCTCTCTGTCCTCCCACTGACCTCTGACCTTTTTGACCTGTGTTTCTGGCACCTGCTTACCAGGCAACAGCAGCATCGAAAGTGGTCAAAGAGGAGACCGAGCCTCTCCTTCCTGTGAGTCCCCCCCCCCCCCTCCCCCCGAAGCCTACATCCAAAAGAACACATCTGCATTCTCTAGCTGCAGTAGTTACAAGAAATGCTGATCTCACAAAAAGGAAAGCCAACCTTTAAAGCGGCACTGATGCTTCTTTTCCTCAATTTGTACTCGCAGACGTCTAACTGCAGCTCTGATTTAGCCTTTCGCTGCATTTTTTTTTTTGTCTGGGGATACATCAATCAGCTGCAAGCTCATCTTCTGATTTTTTTTTTTCCCCCCTCTTGAGCCTCTTCTTCTTTTGTTGATCACCTTTTTGTTTCCTCTGCTGTTCAGTTCTTTTATTCCAGGTTGCCTGACTTTGCATTTCAACCCAGTCCAGGCCTATCATTGACTATACCATTCCATTTTTTTTCTTGTGCAGCTCACTATGTTAGTCTGTTACGACGGATCATTAAATATATATATATATATTTTCTTTTCAGTCTGTCTTTCTAATGTGAATTTCTAAGGCAGCATGTGTTTTGCACTACTCATGGCTTGAGCTTAGCGTGGGTGCTGTGTCGATCTAGTTTATCTAATGCTGCTTTGAAGTGTGTGTGTGAGTTTGTTTGTGTGTGTGTTGTGTGGGGCCTCAGACCCCACGGAGCTGGCTGCATTAGTGAGAGCCGGAGGCTGGGCATGACTGCATGGTGTCTGAGCAAACTTGAAAAGAGCTCCCTGTTCTTTGTCCTCCGGATCCTTACGGTCTTCTGTTTCTTTGTTTTTGGCAGCACACAGCCAATATGGGACGGACGACAGGGTTAAACTCCCCAACTTGACAGATGAGGAGGTGAACTGGCAGGGACTGGAGGATCTGTATAGCATAAACGAAAGCCTTTATGAATGTAGGCCTGACTACAGCCCCAGCCCAGACAACTGGGCCAACTTCCAGAAGGATGTAGATAATATATTTGCACTGCGACACGTTTTAAACAAATTCAACCGAACCCATCAGCTTGACGACTCCACCCTGCCAGAGCTGGGCTCCGGGGCCGGGGGTGGAGGCTTTGAAGAGGGCAGCGGAGAAGAGTTGGCCTCGGTTGGCGACGTCCAGCCGGGCCTGGCCACAGAGGCTCGCCTCACCACCCCCGCCCCCAGCAAAACGCCATCGGCACCACCCACGCCCAAGCCCACACTGGAGAGGAAACTGGAATCTGTTGTCAACGACCTTCCTGAGAAGAGGCTTCCAGACAGACCCGGGGGGTCACCGGTGACGGTTCCATCATCATCATCACCATCGTCATCATTATCAGGTCCAAGAGGAGAGGGGTTAATCTTTCAGAGCGACCTGTGGGTGCAGCAGCAGGAGGAGATGGAAGGAGACATATTCAGCGGGAACGGACTGACGGAACTGGAAACACGACACGACAGCCTGCTGCGTACTCACAACAGCCTGGAGGCTCAGCTGGAGCCTGGCCTGGGCCACGGAGAGGAGAGCAGCCCTCAGGGTCTCGGCCTGGGCCTGGACCTCGAAGAAGAGGAGGACATATTCCAGGCCCAAGGCTACCTCCCTTTCTCCCCGCGGACACTGAGGCCCAAGGTGCAGGCCAGCACCACCGGGAGCCCCCCTGCTACAGAGACTAGCACCCCACAGAGTGTCGGGTTGGTACTACAGGTGCTGCCTCAGTCGACCCTGCCCCTCACCTTGGACTACGAGGGCAGCGGCTCTCCCTCCAATCAGACCCTCTGAGGCAGACGCATGAGCCGGCACACCAGCCAATGAGCTGCTGGTCGCCATAGAGACACAGAGACAGCGATTGGGAGATGAGCTCACCAGGAGAAACGGCGAGTGATGCCACCTCAGTCAGTCAGAGTTGTATAATGAGTATTAAAGTTATTGTTTATTTTTTTACAGGTGCCTACATTTATTAGTAAACAGTGTTATTTTTTTTTTGTTTTGTTTTTATTTTTCAAATATATATTTAGAAAAGAGAAAAAAAAGCCTTAATGCAGCTAAACCTGTTGGGATTAAAAAATGATTAATTCCATAACACCATTGATGTTTTTAATATATGTTTTTATGAAAAACGAGTGAGTGGTGAAACCATTTCAACATCAGAATGAGTAGTTAGCTTTAGGTACGCTCCAGTCTTTAAAGAATCTACGAATCACCGGACGCTTCATCAGAACAGTACCCGCTCACTAAATACATAACATAGGCAACATTTGACCCCAAATGCACTTCCGATCTTTTCCATTACGACGGTTTCAATCAGATTTTATGAAATTATTACTACTGATGACTCTCCGTTCTGTTTTAGAACCAACATAAACACACAAATTATTTTTAAATGAGCTCTCTGGGATCATTTTTCCCTCCTCGCCATGTGTCGGTAACGACATCAGACAGTTTAGACAATCATGGGACAGTTGAACAGCTGACGTCACCCGAGTCATCCCGCTGCAGCGAACACATCCGATACTCCACGCTCACCGTTTCCTGATTAGTTGCACCACCGCACCAGCTCGGACTCTTCGCAGCAGACTTTATTTAGAGCACGAGTAAAAGTTTCCTGTAATAATCACGAGTAAACACGCGACCACCGGGGGTTGGAAAATGTTCTTTGTAACTTTTTTTTTTCCTTTTTTTTGGAAAGGTCACAGATTAATCATGTGGTGTACGACGTAGTGCTTTGATAATCCACCAATTCATTTTGAATGTAACTGTACGCTCCCCTTAAAACTGGTTAGGATGTAGTCAGTTAAGACACTCCGCAGCGTGGCCTAAAGCTAAATATTTCAGGGCCACTGAGGGCAAAATGTTTAACCTTTCTGCCAGGAGTTCATCCCTGCTGTCGTAGTGTTGGTGCTTCCAAAGAGTGACCGAGATGTTCGAAAAACCGGCTCTGCAAAAACCTGATGCTGTCCTTTTTCTTACTTGACGGTGTGTGTAGAAGTGTTAGAACAAGTCTGGTTTCTGGAAAGCCATGAAGCTGTTAAAGAAAAATAAACTCTTTCAACCATCCTGGTGATGCTTCAGCCTCCAGTGTTGTCTGTAAATGATTTTTTTTTTTTCTCCCAATAACACAATCAAGCCAAGTCGATTTTTCAATTTTTTTAATGACAAATATCAAGTATTCAAGGCATTTGTAAACCAAGTGTTCACAAACATCAATTAGTCCTTTTTGCTCCCGAGGAACAAAATCATTAAGAGCTCGACTTTCAGAATACAGCTTCTGCTCTGTCCGGGAAATCCACTTTCAGTTCAAATACCATGAAAGGAAAAATGTCTTAAAGCAACTCTACAACCTGAAGTCACCGTCCAGGCGTTTGAACAGCAGGACGCTGCGGCACAGCAAAACCCCCGCGTTCACTGTGCACCGCATGATTCTCTACCCGTCCCTGCAAAGAGTGCGCCTCGCTCCGTCATGTTCATTTGGTATTTCAGTGAATATTTGACTGTAAGATGACCGGGCGAGGAACACGTTTGGCTTTTCAGGATCAGTAATCCTACACCCGTACTCCCTTTATGACACCGCAGAGCACTAGTGGAAGGGGTGGAGAATCATTACGGGTGGAGATAACGACATCCTGGGTAGCAGAATTTAAATTAAGTCAGTCAATTACGTAGTCCCCTTGACGGGAAAAAAAAAATACATTGCAATACCCCACCTCACATGTAAAGCGAACTCAACCTTTCCCATGTGAATAATACTGTTCAGGCACCGCGACACAAATCCACCAGTTAGTTTTTTTTTGTTCTTTTTAAAATGTAGCTTTAATCTTATTTTTTTAATTTTTAAACTATGTCATGGGTTAGTTCATAAATATGCTTCTAACTATGTGTGAGCTCTATAATACGCTTCATTTGCTCTGTCAGTATTTACACGATGATCACTTATGAGTATGCAATTTGAGGTACTAAGTCACGATACTAAAATTAGTCACCGCCGGTAGCGCTTGATAATCTTCACCTGGCAGAACACCAACCAATCTTGGCCAAAAATGTTAACTTTTAAAATGTATTCACTGCAGCAGATTCTCCATTCCTTTGCAAACTTTTTTAAAAGATCATTTTCCTGTATTAGACAACAGAAGCAGACAGGAGACGAGAGAGAGAGAGACGAAGGGGTATGACATGCAACAGAGGTCGTTGCCAAGGCCATGCAGCATGCTCAGTAACCATTCAGCTACCAAGGTGCTCCCCTTTTAAACAAATGGAGTGATCAGAATATAAAATACAATAACTTTATTATCAGACTTATCTTTTATCCCTCCCCCTCCTCCGAAAAGAAAAAAATAATAAATGTGTGCCACAGATTTGACTTTGTGTATGCAGCCAATAAACCTGATGAAGGAGCAAAGCTTCATTTATTTATTTATTTTTATTAAACACAAATTTTTTGCCATCTTAGCACCTCTAATATTCTAATACTCAAACGCTACCTGCCCTTAATGAAAGGAAGGTAGATCCGTAAAAATATCATGAGCCTAAAAAAGGTCAAAGAAAATTAGACACTTCTATTAAAACAGTTGAGGCTCATGCAAGCGACGTGCCTCGGTTGGTTCAGACACATTGGACTTCAAACGAGCAGATAGATTTATTATTCTTTTTTTAAATCTTTGTCACGTGACCCGCGGCCATAAATACACGTGAAGAGACGGCGGGCCATCTTTGGGAGGCTGGAGAGCGTAAATTCAGTGCAGTGATTAAGTTTAATAATTAACCTTTTCACCAAGAGTGTCATAGTACAGTAGGTCTGACAAAACAGCAACATTCACTGGCCTTCGCACAATCATCTCTCTGTCCACTAGAGGGCCCCCCTCCCACCCAGGAACCACTGAATACTCAGATTACTCTTGCTGATAAAAGGAGGTTCACTGTTTTACATGCTTGCCGCACTACTTCTTTTTTTAAAGCCTAGACTACTATAACTACTATGTACATCTGATGACCAATAGAATGGAGAAGCCATTACAATGCAGAGCCCAAATGATGCGTCCCTTAGTGTTGCTGATTGTTGCGATAGACTGGATACGAATCATTCGACTTTGTGTTTCAAAATGGGTCACGATTTTTGTTGAGGAAGCGGCAGCTTTGCCGCATTTTCCAGTGTCGAGTGAAAAAAAAAAAAAAAAAAAAAAATCACATCTTTCGGACACAGTAGCTTCAGCATGCGGTCAGAGATGAGATTATTCCCGTCTCCTGTTCGGGCTTCTTATTACACACTGTCATAAAGGTAGTGTGGCGTGTTAGGAAATACAGATTTCTTGCTCACTGGCGAGACAGTGAAACGATGCCATTAGTGTTAATCGGCTTTAAGCTACATGATTACCTGGCCGTAGCGAGAAAAAAAACGTCCACTGGGCAACGCAACGACTCGAGCTCGACGACTCGACTGTTCCCGAACGCAAAAGCCGTGGAGGGGCGATAAAGCAGAATGTTGTCGCCCGGCTGACAGGACAGCGACTGGCTTCATCGGTGGCTAGCGTTTACCCTGGTAGCTAGCTTTGTTATACTGGACTGGCCGAGACAGCCTGAGAGGCACTGTTACAAAAAAGAGATTTAAAACAAAAAAAGAAAAAGAGGAATTAAAAACAAGAAAATTCCACTTTTCTGAAGATGCAAACGATACATGTTAACCAGACAAGAGAACGGGGGGGGGGGGTTGAGTGGACAGATTGCTGATATGTTCACAGCTCAGACTGTAAGAAAAGGCGGGGAATCGTGGATGAGCCGACGACAGCGCGGTTTGGATCGAGCGGGGAAGGAGGACGAGGTACGAATGTGGGACCACGGGGGGAGCTGTACAGTGCTGAGGAGCTGTACGCAGGATCTTGCATAGTACAGGTTTGTCAGTTGTGCTTTAGATGCTGTGTCGACGATGACTCGTCCGTCTGGACAGAGATTTTTAATGCCCTGCTCTTTAACAGTAGCACCATGTCGTGTCTCTACATCGTCCCGACCTTGTCGTGGAGGTCCGGCCTTCTGCGTGGATGCTGTGTGTGTGTGTGTGGCTGCAGCTGATGATATGCTCGGAATAAAAAGTAACGTCTCCGTGTTATTATAAACAATGAGCAGCCCTTTTAAAAGTGTGATGGGCGCACCCCGTGTCTCTGCCCGTCAGCCCTACAGCAGCTGTGGAACCCCGCAGTGGTGTCCGATGGGTGTGAAGCAGACACCGTGTGGTGCAGAAACACAGACAGGAAGGCACAAGTCACGATGACCCCCCACCCCTGCAGAGGGAGGTCTGTCGTGCTCTCAGACATGGGCGGAGCCTATGTGGTGATGCGGCAACAGGATGGGCGGGGTTATTGCTTTGAGGCCGTTGCCGGGGCAGCTGAGGCTGCTGTGGCCGCGGTTGAGCAGCAGCGCGGCGGGCGGGTCGGGCCGGGCCGGGATGAACACCGGGCAGGAGCGGGTGCGCGCGTGGCTTTTGTGGCCTCCGGCGTGGCAGATGAGCTCGCTGACGGTGCCCAGCGGAGGCAGGTGCTGGCGCCAGCGCTCGGCTCGCTCCTCCTTGTGCTTGATCGAGTACCAGGTGAGGAAGATGAAGATGAAGCCGACGAACTTGAGGCTGGCGGCCAGGCCGAAGTAGACGAAGCGGAACGAGGTCACGTCGTACTCCCAGCACGAGCCGTGGACGCCGCAGTCCTGCTGCCACAGCATGCAGGTGGTGTCGATCACAGCGCCGAAGTAGATGGGCGTGGGGATGTAGGCTGAGGGAGCAGAGAGATGATGTGATCAATAATTAATTAATACACTGAAAATTATGAAAACTTCTTGTCTGCCAATGCGTACAGTATAATCTGTGTGTATAACACAGCTTTTTTTTTACATATACATGATGCACAGTGTGTACAATCAGGACATCATGGAACTGGGAAGCACTTGAATGTGTAATTGTCTTGCAGCACCGTCATTCCACCACTTGGTGGCAGCGTTTCATGCAGATCAGAAGCAGCTTTGACACCCTGGTGCACAACAAAGTGGACAAAATAACGGAAACACCTTTCCAAATAACAAATACAGTACGACTCCACCGTTTGCTCTCCGGCATCGCCCTGGACACAAAAACGAAAAACACGAGCATCTCCGCATAGTTATCTGATAGCCGTCTGTACGACCTCGCAAATACAGACTTGCTCCTGCCCCAGCACACGTCTTGAGATGGCTCGAGAGAAGTTACGTGACAGCTTTATGTTTCGCACGGCCATACCGAGCACATCGGAGGCATGTTAGGGCAGTGCTCGCTAACCCCCCCGAGGGCCTTTCTGCACAGGAGTTCACAGAGGTCCACTGCGCCACTGCATCCAGCGCTCTCTTTAAAATTGTAGGGTGTTAGCAAGCTCTCTGGAGCTCCAGCTCCAGCTGGAAAAGCCTCAACAATAAAAAAATGAGATGAGACGTGACTATTCTATTTACAAGGATGACTAATATGTTTACCATTCATCATAGTGTAAATATTCAAGAGCTTACCAAGAGTTCGGAGCAAGACGAACTGCATCCCGAGAGCAAAAGGCCTCTCCTGTTCATCAACAGACCTGAGACAGAGAAACATCATGTATGTGATCGCATCCAAATAAAAGGATGTTTGAAGAGAGGGGACGCAACTCAGTCCTCCAGCTGGGGAGGATGAATGAAACTCTGCGTGGTCCCTCACCTGAGCGTGACGATGATGGCAGAGGGCTGGGCGCAGGCGGTGATGAGCGTGACGATGAAGAGGAAGATGAGGAAAGGAATGAGGGTGTTGCAGGTGCGGTCGCACTTGCCCGACACGGCGTAGCCGTTCTCGTTCAGGTAGGTTTTGACGATGACCAGCTGGAGCTGGTTGACCTGTCCGCCGGAGGACGGGGTGATGACCTGCCTGCTCTGCACGCAGCCGCAGTCGGTGTAGTTCCTGATCTGTAGCCAGAAACAAGCGGAGTAAATCACACGATCCACTCTCTTTTTAAAATGGACTCAAATTTAAAGCTAATCCTGTTAAAATCGCAGCTACGTTAACAAATGTAACAGGAATTCAGACACACACACACACACACACACACACACACACACAGACAGACTGGGTGGCACCAGCGATGTAATCAGTGATCTGGATAAAGAATTTGGACATTTCCTTTCCTCGTGTTGTAATAATTTCCTATCTGACATTGTTGTGGAGCCTGACACTTCCCGTGCTTTCAGGAAGGGGGGGGGGTGTTCAGAGGACAGGTCTTTGTGTATTCAGCATGATTAATGTGTCCTTGAGTAAAGTTCTCTGAAATCATTCCCATCAATCCTTTTTATTGTACTTGATGTAGAAATGGCTACATAGCAATTATTTCTTAGGAAATTAGACGGGGAAAACGGCAGTGTAGCGATGTGTGTGCGTGTGTGTGTGCCCACCCCGGTGCTGTCATTGCCCACGGTGCTGCATCCAGCCAGGCAGGGGTTGAAGTAGGTAATGCCGTCGGAGCCGCAGACCGGGGCGTACTCGTGGATCCTGCAGCCGCAGTTTACGTTGCAGCTGCCCGTCAGGTTCCTGTGGGTCATCGTCAGGGTCGGGCTGCGGACAAAAGGAAACATTTGTTAGGAACAAGAGGGACCCGTCGTGTCCATCAGCTGTGCTACACTGCCGCGTAACTGAGCGCTGAAGCCTGGACTCTCAGCGCCGTTTCTTTGTGGTCTTTAAGCAGTGGGCCGCTTGTCTCTCTCGGGTTTTCGTTTCATTTCTACGTGCTTCTTTGTAACTCATTTTCCTAGCCTTTCAAAAACATATCGTGGGACGTCCAAAAGCATTGACGAGGCTCTTTTTCTTCTTTTAGTTGGTGCATTTTCGCAGTAATGCTGTGTCAGCGAGGGGGCCGGCGGCAGGGGACTTGGCCATTTAACTATCTGTAGGGGCGTTTATTAATTTTCTACATGTTCATTTATTCAGGTTAGTGTCGGTGCCCTGCTGGGGTGGCAGCGCAGCGTTTAGCTGCAGCAGAATTGAAAGCAAATTCATGGCGCTACGTGTCACATTTTTAAAGCATATTTCCCATCAAACCTAGGGGCTTCCAGCTGCAAAGAGGATAATACGTCTCGCTCCCAGTCTCCTTCCCTTCATGGCACCGCTCCATATTATTTTACAGTAGAGTGAATGTCTGTTTAGGGCAGTGAACTCAACAGTAAAACAGAGTGTGTCTGATAGGAAGCAAAGAGGCAGCCGCTCTCCTCGACAATGTTTACTCGGACTTTGTGTTTCAATATTAATTTTCTGCGGATACTCCCTTTAATTAGCTTTAATCTAGCCCTCGGCCGGTCTGTGTGATGTGTGATGACAGGAGGACGGGGACGAGGGGCTCGAGGAAGCGACACCTCCAGCGACTCGATAGGCCGTGTGGGAACAGTCGCTGTAAGCCAAACAGGACTTTGGCTTCGTCTGAACCGGGAGCAGTGAAGCGAGTCCGGGGTTTTTTCTGGGAGGCTTTGCTGCGAGCCCTGCGGAACAGCCGGGGACGAGCACTAACAACACAGCAGCCTGGGAGTGACGCTGACACACACACACACACACACACACACACACACACACACACACACACACACACACACACACAAAACCAACACTGACATCTCTTTCTGAAAGTTTGGATTCTGATCATATTTTTTATGATTATTCGTATGACGGCACATTAAAAACTGCCAGCCGGGAAAATTCTTCCTCTTTTTTTTACTTCGGTGAATCATTTTCGAGCCATGCTCAGCCTCATTTTCATATTGCTTATAAGACGGGAAGCAAATTTGGGCCTGTCCTGACATAACAGTGTCACATTCCAGACACTGTGTGTGAGAGAGTGTGTGCGCGCGCGTGTGTGTGCATAAACAGGCCCGAATGAGCCCTGGTGAAGGCGTAAGCTCACTGCGCTGATTGCAAATGTCCTTTTTTTTTTTTTTTTTTTACCCCCAAAACTAAACCTCCAGCCTTCGCTGAACCCTCCAGATGTTGTGTCGCCGCATAAACCCCAAACGGAGAGCCAAAGTGAGCGAGTGGCTTAGTGCGGTTTAGCGCCGCAGACACGGAGCGGGGAGGATGATGGGAAACAAACTCTGTGGTCTGACTTTGGAGGCAAATATTCAGATGGTTGGGTCGTTACTTTGCTGCTTAATGAACACTTCTGCAGGTATCGCATAACACGACGTGCCTAAAAAGTCTGCAGACCATTGGTCTTTTTTTGTCTCCACCTACGTCTAGACTGGTGTGTGAGTACAGACGGAGTGGCACAAAGGGTGGGCTTGGGCTCCACATTCCTCACGAGGGTGCTAGCAGTGACTAGTGACCGGCGCTGTTCATAATGAGGAGCCCCCGCCAGCTCACGGGTCTTGTTGACCTCTCTATAAACACCGGCTTAAACAAAGACCGCAGTTATTAATGGGTCAGCTATGGGGCTTTAAAGGCCACTGGGACTATTTGGCAAATAATCTCTTTGATTAACGTAGTTATGCGAAAAGTAAATTTCGCAGAGGTTTAGCAGTTTCACCTTTGTGTGTCTGACGCTGAGACGGTGCCGTCAGCCGACCGAACTCCACGGCGTCCGCTTGGAACGAGGAAGGATATCAATGTGGTAGGTGTGTGACACGTCTGCGGTGCGTCGTCCAAGGTGACTCCGTGCATGCCGCTCATAACGGCAGCGGACGCGCGCGCGCATTTGCTATCCGCGGGGCCTGACACATGGGATGACTGTTTGTTAACTGCGCAGCCTGGCTGCTGATGTGGTGTCGAGCGGCGGCTTCAGAAATAGAGGTGGCAGAGTGATTCACTGGTGCCACGAGAGCAGATGCCAGCGTTGCTAATTAGTCATTCGCACGCCACAACACATGAGGACTGACGGGAGCGGTGACAGCGCCCGAGGCCCGCTAAACCTCCGCTGGGAGTTGTAGATCTTCAGATCGTTTTATGTGCAGACTAAGGTGTTTTTAAGGAGGAGTACTTTAGACACAAATGTACACCTGGCTCCCAAGAACAACACATCATTGGTTAATTGTGTATACACGGAAAAAAGGAGCTTATGAAGCAAAAAGCAGACAGAGAATCCTTACCCGGTGGTGTAAGGTATGTTGATGCCTCCCAAATTGATGCTCTCGCAGCCCACTATGAAGAGCGTGGAGAAGCAGAGCAGAGACACCCCGCTGCAGATCATGGCGAGCTTGGCCGACTCCCTTGCGCCGAGCTTCAGCTTCTTGATGATGTAGCCCCCGAGCACGATGCCCACCCCGGCGCTGGGTACGATGATCACGCCTGTGTGAAAGAGAGAGACAGAGAGATCGGGGAAAAGAAAGAGCAGGTGAGATGGAGGGAAAACACGGAAATAGAGCCGCTAATTTGTGTCGTGAGGAAACGATGGCGCTGAATAAATTACTGTAAAGTATGACCGAACGCAGTGAGAATGTGATCTACGGTATCTTCATCTAACCCCCCCTAACATAACCGTGTGAAAACATCACACTCTTATATGAATGATGTCTTGTTGGACACTTTCAGTCTGAATGTGACTTCCCCTGTTCAAGAATAAATAACTTCCAAAAGGAAAACAGACTCAGAAAAGGCTTTGGTGCATCAATGTGACCAGGCTACGCTGCAGGCTACCCGTGAGTCATTTCAGGCTGCGGCACGTGCTCCCGGTCCACTTGAGCTGGTCTAATTGACAGCATGAGGAAAGGCAAAGCTGCACATGGCAAGCCCAGCCACAGGCGCACGCGCCGGGTAACGAGCGAGACAGGGTCAGTCAGCGGGGGTGGAGGGTCGTCTAAAAGATAGAGGATCAACAGGGAAGTGATCCAAGTACACAGAAATGTCATCTGGCTTCTCCCTCTGTGTGTGTGTGTGTGTGTGTGTGCGTAACATAGAAACCAAGAGAAAGACAGACAGAGGGCCAAGCAGATAGAGAAAGTGCCTGAGCGAGAGCTAGGCAACAGACAGCTGTAGAATAAAATCATCCTGTAAGTGCATGTTTCTGCAGGATTAAACGTGCGCGCAGACAAACCAGATATATCAGTGACATAAAGACGCACACATATTTTATCTGGATTAACAGCTTTGCTGGTGTAAATGTGAGTGACTTCTGTGAGTGAGTCATCTGACGAATGCGCGCGTGTCAGTGCTAACATATTACAGAGGTCCTGCGTCGAAGAAGCCGCGACTCCTCGCCGTGACATACGTTCGCGCTGCTGACGACTGTCAACCGGGGCTCGCACGGCAGAGACGGAGGAGATGATGTTTGAAAGCAACGGTGGCTGAGGTTAGGAGTGTCAAACAAGAGAGAGAAAGTCAGGAAAACAGGCAGAGAGCAGCAACAGCAGCATGGGGGTGTGGGTGTGTGGGGGGGCTGCAGCTGAGGGAGGCGTGTGTGATATGTTACAGTGCTATTTCTGTAGCAACATCTAATGAGCATGTAGCACCGGCGGGTCTTTAACAGGGCAAGATACACACTCGTCGAGGTGGTAATTTGCAGGATGTCGATTTATCCCAACTCTGGGACGTCACCGTGTGGTTTTTATGCCTCGCTTCCAACAGGTCGCTCCAGTAAGACAAATGTATGATGTCTCTTTTTATAATGAAATACATCACTTCCCGTGCAGCTCAGAAATGTCACCTGAAAGACTCACCTGACACTCTTTCTTTAAAGCTTTTATACCGATTTTGCTCAGCTTCCACCGGCAATTAAGGCTGCGCTCTATTAGCTGCTTCCATTTTGGAAACGAGCCACAAACGCGACGCTGATGTCGCCTTGTATCACCCTTTAAGTTGATAAAATGAACTCAGCATTCAGTTGCAACGAGCGCGAGTGATGCAACATTAGTATTCATTTGAAATCGTTTTTCTGGCTACTTACTGGGAACAGTGTTCACTTTTTAGGTCTGCTTTTCCTCTCTATGCCAACTCCTCAGGGAAATATGTGGCTCTTTAGCAGCTGAATGCTCAACTATTTTCACCAGCTAGTTGCCAACCTTGTCCGTCTGCAGTCTGCTGCTCACACGGAGCGTTTCAGTGGATTTATAAGAGCATGTTTAGCTGAAAACAGCTAGAAAAGGATATGAAAATATTGCTATAGCTACATCTTTTCCTTTCAGGTTTTTAGCCATGCTGCAGCCTCAACTGAACTTAAGAGTGTTTAGAGCTAATTAGCAAATTGTTACTTCATTTTTTTTCTGGCAAAGTATTTTTTTTTTGTTCTCTGAATGTCCTTGAATATGAACATCTGTAGCTTAAAAGGTCCAGTATGTAATATTGAGTGACATCTAGCAGTGTGGATGCAACCAAATGAACACACCTCGCCTCACCTTCCTCTCCCTCAAGCTTGAAGGACAACCTACAGTACAGTGGCTGGGAACCCCCCAAAAAACACGAAAGAGTCCATCTATAGCCAGTGTTTGGTTTGTCTAGGAACATGCTGGTGTGACATTGTGGCCCCGCTCCTTTAGTTGTTATAAAGAGCTCATTGTGTGTCTTTTTTTTCTCAATTTAAAGCCACAATCAAAGCCCAACTCTATTGTTATTACTTAAAGATCAAAATGTTGCAAATAATTAATTTAAAATAAACACAAAAAAAAACACCTTTCTGGTCTTCTAGTTAAAATAATAATAATAATAATAATCCCCCGTGTTCCTCCTCCTCCATCTCAACCATCATCACATCCCAGCAGCTTGGCATCGTTTGGGTAGCCATGGCGACTGCACCACCCGTTTGCCCTTACCCCTTGTATCCTGGCAACAAGCAGATGAGATTAGGCAATGGTATGTGTGTGTGTGTGTGTGTGTGTGTGTGTGTTTATGTGTGTGCTGAGTGCCTCGAGATGACCATATGTTAGCCAGCAGCATTTATCTCACACACACACACACACACACACACGCACACCTTTTTGAGTTTTCAAATCACTCCTTGCTGTAATAATTGGTATACTCTACATGTGTGATGCAAAGCAGAGGGTAGTGTGTGTGTTTGTGTTTGTGTGTGTGTGTGTGACTATGTTATGATGAATGCATCTCCAGCAGTCAAAAGAGACTCGAGTGTTGCAGTCAGGGGATGTAATGGAAGCTCATCACTGAATGAAAGTCAGAGAGACTCTGTGACTCATAGCGCTGCCGCCCGACTGCGTGTGGAGAGGTGAGAACAAATGTGCACTTTAACTGGTGAAGACTAATGGTGCATACGTGATGATGTATCATTTATCATGCTGTCCGGGATCAGGACACATAGAAGGAATGTAGAACAAACACAAATGTTTTTCATCAGACGTTGTAGTGTTGAAAAAAAATAACGCGAGCGTGTATTTATGTAAATATTTTACATGCTGGCATAATAATAATTTCTCCTTTGTAAACATTACATAAAATGCTGCAGACCAGAGTGATACATTCTCATCAGTCAGCGCAGAGGACAGTTTTGCCTCATTGATCTAATAGTCTGGGTTATTTCAGGGACAAGTCGATTAACCTATGAAATGACTGTTTTACTGTTTTACAGGCAAATAAATGCCCAATTTCTCTGAATGAAGATGTCCAGCGCGTCTCTCTCACAACTGGAAAGTAATAGCCGAGCTACCAGAGGAAAAATACCAAGGCGTCTGAAATAAGAGAACTTTTCTCCATTTTATATACACTGGAAACTAAATCTTTAGGTTTAGGACACTCAGTCAGACAACACAAGTATTCTGAAGTTGCACTTTTGGCATGTTTTTGACTGTTTTCTGATCATTTAAATTCCAAATTAATACCAAAAAATGATAAAGATGACTCTCTAATCAAAAATGAGCCTAAAGAAAACACTTACCTGTGTATATGCTGGCGTTGGAGGCGGGGATGCCAAACTGTGACTCGATAAACTTGGGGATGAAGGTGATGAAGGCGGTGACGATGGCGCACTCCGCCGTGTAGGACAGGCTGACGAACAGGAAGGTCATGTTGCTGAGGATCCTCAGCGCTGCCTTGGGGAGGTCTGTTGAGGAACGCGAGACAAGATGGAGCGCTTCATTACGGGGGGTGCTGTAATTAACACCCGATCGGTCTCTTAATTTGCTTCTCACTCCCACACAAAGTGAACCCGACGGAATCGTCAGAAGGAGAATCATTACTGGAAAGCTGTAATTAAGAAAAGACAGGAAAAGCTGTGTCTGTAGCCCAATAAACCTTATGTAATAATAACCTTAGGTAATAATAGAGTGGAGCTAACACCGTCTTTAAATGTCTCTGAAACACACACACACACATAAATAGACACTCACATTCAACCTTGTCTCATTACAGCTGGATAAGCATCCTTGCTTCAGCATCTACATAACCACACAGATGCTAGCTGTAGCCTGAAACGCTGTCATGCTTTCAACTCACATACCTAGCAGCAACATTGCTGTACAGTGAAAGCATGTGTAGATCATGTGTATCACTGCTGCGAGCCCCAAAACAAACCGAGCTCTGCAAATGCAGTCATCCTTGTTTCATCACAACAAGGGCAAACGTGCCCTTTACGCGCCGCTCCGGGACAGCGTCCATGTGATTTGGTTAACCATGATGCAGAATGCCCTCTCGCCCTGTCACTCAAAAGTTATGCGGGCAAACTGTAAGTACATTACTGTTACCGGGCAGAACAACGCACCCGTCTGGCGAACGGCACTGCGTAGGAAGCGCTGCGATCCGACTGATCCCCAAAGGTAAAAACTCTGACGTTGCCTCTCTTCGTCGGAGGAGATGCGGCGCGGAATCAGTTTCAAAAAACACGAGCCGACGCAGGTTCGGTTTCTTATACACAAGACACATCAGCGGGGCAGATGCTTGCTGTCATGGCAACTCAAACCTCCCTCCCTCGTGAACGGCAGTCTTTCCAGAAAATCATGACGCCGGCATCACGCCGTCCATAAAGCGGCTCCTGTAGATGTCTGCCAGCAGCCTTAAATGATAAAAATGTCTTTTCTTTTCTTTGCCTGTGTCCAAGGTTGAATCTGAGGGCATGGCAGCAATGTACTATGCCAGATATGTCAGAAATGCATTCATCAACACAGTGTTTCTGACATTTGCTGTGGCATGTACACAATAAAACGTAATCTTGGCTGACTCTGTTATATAAATCCTGCATGTCTGCTGAGCTAATCGGCACAAGCAGCAGCCGTGTTACTTAAAACTGAGAGTCTGTCTCTGTCAGGTAGCTTTAAGGCTACCATTCTGTTTTGTTTTTTTTTTGCTTGTTTTGTGAAGTGTCTAGGCTCTTGCATTTTAAAAGTGTGCTTCAAATGCCCTTGCTAGAGCCACCGAGTGGCAGAAAACACCGTTCTCGGGGTCACTGGAACATACGAGCTACTTCAACTCGACAAGACTGAGGCGAAAGATTTCAGGAGGCGGTCTGACAGAATGGGGATCTCTGCAATCCACAGGGACCTCAGATTCAAGCTGCCGCTTCTCTACATTGTAAGAGAGCGTTGATGTAGTATGAGCACCTGGTTATTGTTTCCTGAGGAAACCTTGAGCTGGAGCGAACTGCTGTTAGATGGCGGCTTTGTTTTCTTGTCTTGCCTTTCAGTCAATTCGTGACCAGAACCGCGCTGACAAAAGTTCATGAGAAGGTGCTCTCTCTTTGCTTTTTCATGCAGCTGAAAACCAAAAAGGTTCCAGCAAAGGTCCCTCCGTCAAAAATAATGATCAGTAACTTCAAGAAACGAGTTACTGATGTGCAGAAAAAGCTTCTATATTCAATGAATTTGAACTTTGGGGGCTTATTCCAGCATGAAAAATGTGTTGTCTACACTTGATCTTAACTATCCGGGGGATGAAAGACGGGGGGAGGACGGCTACCACTTTATCAGAGCCTTTCAAACTAAAATATTATCTTCAGGTTTTCAGATTTAGATTTGTCCTTTCTCTCTCGCTCCCTGTGCGCTCCATCAAGGGCCACGTCTGGGAGCAGAAGTCACACTAAAAAAGAAATCATTTGGCATCTCCAGTTTTGCTCAGTGTGTGTCCACCACAGTGTTTTAAGCCCTTGGCTGGGGGAACACATTATGACTTTACAGACTTAAGGCCACCATGGGGGGGTACTTCTGTGCCATGTGCTCCGCGACACCTTTGCAGCAAAGAAAGAACAAAAGAAACAGCAGGACGTATGCAAAGTGGATTATTATCGTCCTTTATTGGGGAGGGCATTTTGAAGCGGGCCGGCCGAGCTCGGCGGCTCGGTGCCTTGATTTGGGGATAGCCGTCTCAGCACTAATTCAACTAATCTGCTTGTAGGCGGGGGAAATGTTAGCATCTGTCAGTGTTATCTCAGATCAAAAGGTAGAATTAGTATAGTGACGCTAATTATTTCATTCCTGTGGAGCTGGGCTGTAATCTTGTCTGGAGGGGGACAGATGGCGAGGTCCTGTTGACGTCTACAGCAGCTGCTCTCTTAATCAGACAGACCACTGGCTCGCAATAGTTGCCACACTTGCTTTCTTTTGGGGAGAATTCATTTGATGACTGAGTCAAATTGTTTCAAGCGTCATCTTTTTGCAGAATATTTCCCTCCGAGCAGAGATAACGGCACATTATTTGTAAGAAACCGAGCCGCTGTCATTCAAACTTTTGGCCTAACAGAAGCTGTTCCTTCTGCCAGCATTCAACAATTAGTCGATCGACCGAAAATATATCACCAACTATCTTACTCATCGATTCAATCTGGTTCTAGCTTCTCCAATATGAGGATTTGAAACGGTGGTGCAGGGGTTAGCACTGTCGCCTCACACACGCTTCCTCCCGCCGTCCAAAGACATGCACTTAATAGGTAACTCTAAACTGTCCGTAGGGTGAATAGTTGTTTGTTTCCACGTGCCTTGAGACAAGCTGGCAACTTGTCCGGGGTGTACCCTGCCTCTCGCCCAGAGTCAGCTGGGATGCACTTGGGCGTCTGTGCCAAGATTTCCTATTTTCTGACAGGTACACATTTAAAATTAAGTTAGTAATCTATGGTCTGTGTTAAGAGTAAAGCATACATTTACATGACTATATCTATGTCTTCTAAATCCTGTCCAGTAAGTAATCCGCTATTAAAATACGGTTGCAATACGCAGTAAGCTGCTGCAGTTATTCATCTACGCTCGCTAAAACGCCATAAAATGCAGAATCTAAGAAATGTTAAGAACTGCCTGCAAACAGCAGCCGACCGAGGTCTATAATCAAAAGTGCGTCCTTCTGACGTGCATTACTGGAAATATTCCGTGTTAGCATTTTTCAGTGTTTGTTGGTGATCCGAAGGGCAAGAAAATGCACTTCAGTGCAGCATATCCTTCACAGAAAGTGCTGAATTCGTGCTATAGACAAACACACATACACCTCGATAGAAGGACGCGCACGGCAGCAAAATACATTACAGATCCAAACATTGAAGTGCACGGGTCTGCAAAATTGGCCATAGTTTGCACAACAGCCCAAAACATCCTGCTGGGACAAGTAAAACAGCAGGCGATCCACCACCGGGCTGAGAAAGCTATAATGCATTCATGCTTACAGTGTGTATTATCTGTTCTCCGAGGCTAAATCCTGTCTGGACTGCTCTGGGAAACCCGTACAAGCATGAATCTATCTGTACGCACCCGTTTAAATACATATCACAGTTCATTTTAGCCATCTTGCATATAATAAAAGAGCGGGAACGTACGTCTATGCTACGGTTTTGGTCTCCTGCCGAGTCTGTCTACTCCTGTGTGTGGAAACGTGACCGAGTTCCCCCGAGAGCTCATTTAAACAGAGAGAGAGCTGTCTGACTGCGAGCTAAGGGGAAAAAAATCTAACAAAAAGGAAACTGGGAAACACTGGAGGAGAATTCATCTTAACCGCAGGGCTCTCCCAGGGAAAAACCAGGAGATTCCCGGTATATCGGCTCAGAGGATTCATAACAAACGGCACAGAGGTGCACATCTGCAAGCAGTTTGACAAACAGCGCCAATATTTTCATTCTAACTGAAGAACGCATGATCGTTTTTTGGATCGGAATAATGTCAAAAACATATTGTCCTTAATTAAAAAAAACGAAGCCTTCGACTGTGATTTTTAACCATGTTAGCTATCAATCTACTGAAGTAAACAGAAGCCAGCGTCCACTATAACCGCCTGTGTTTACAGTGAATTACCTGCTTCATTAGTCAACTGTGTGGACAACCTCCGCCATTACAAATCAATAACATCTTTAAAGGAGATCTCATTGGAGCTTCCACTATTAGATAAGATGACTAATCCCGATCATTGATTGGATTATAGCCCATTTGTACATCAATGGCTCACCCTCGCTCCTTATGTAAGGTACACCAAGGAGCCCAGAGGTGTAAGAGGTGGGCTAGACATCATCTGTTACTCACCTTTGATGTCCTTTCCGAAGCCCATGGAGGAGGAGACATTTTGGCCTTTGCTGCTCGACTTTTCCTTCATCACGTCGTCGTCGCTGGACACGTCGCCGGGCGAGCTGATCTTTTTCTTCTTCCTCTTTTTGTGCCGCGGAGGCAGCTTTTTGGGGAAGGCAAACATGGGGAAGATGACCAGGAGCATGGCTATGGCGCACAAGAGGAAGCCGCTCCACCTGAGAGGAAGGTACAGGTTGTTATTGAGAACAGATCACACAGGGCTCGGGGGTGGTCGCACAGACGGATGTGCGTATTTACCAGTTGCCAACAAAGCGAGGGTCGTTCTGGTCGATGTTGACTACAGTTTTTGGGTCGACATAGAAGCCAATGAGGACGCCTCCCAGCAGGTAGCCAGCTGCAGGTCCCAGGGCTCCCATCACATACATAATGGCTGGAAGAAACACAGAACGAACCAATCAGCAACATTTCAGAACAAACTCTTCAAACTACTTTCAAACTGGACGCACTGGAAGCCTGAATGAACTCTCAGGATTAAAAACAGGAAGACGGCACTTTGTTTCAGAGCCTACGAGTTTTCCCACGTTCTTCATTAATGCTCTTAATGACCCACTGGTACCTGCGACTGTTTAAATTAGACTTGTGGGAACTGTTCATTACTCCTGATACATCGCCCAGCGTGTTCAGAGCGCCCGCACTGAGATCAGTGGGAACTCCACCAGCCCAGAGGTCATTTCTCACAGCTTTAAAACGTCCGTAAGAGTCGACCTGAAAGCTCCAGAGGTCTCGCGCTGACCCGAGGGCACGCTTGCGGCACTCTAACACTAGCAAGCCTCAGAGCGGGTGCGGGGTAGGAGGGCATTAACCCTCTGGGGCTCTCAAACAGTCGCTGAGGTGAGGCAATCACGCTCCGTCACATTGCCGCAGGAAGGAGAAAAACTAATTAAAGTTAGATAACCTTAGATGGACAAGTGGAAAAACCTCCGGCGGACATCCTGTAGAGATGCACGTCAAAGCCATTTACCAGCTGTAATCAGGGGGCAAAACTTTCTATAATTACACCTGGAACATTGCCTCTAGCTATCAGAGTGTGTGTGTGTGTGACTGAGGCGAGGGATTAGCTCTTTATGAGTGTGTGTGTGTGCATTAAAATGCTGCTGCAAATTACGACATTCTCGCCCAGCAAAACATTCCCGTTCCTCTATTTGCTTCTCTCAAATGTCACTTTCTGGGATGCCCGCACTAAAAACCCATCTGCAGTTTATGTGCGTGCGCCCGTGTGTGTGTGTTCGAACATGTGTCTTTGTTTTGCAGCAGGTGCGCCGTGTGTCCAGAAGAGCCCTCAAGTGTCTGATCTCGCCTCGGAGACCAGAGAATCACCTCCTCTCTGCCAGATTACATAACCAATGCCTGCGCACAGAGCTCCCCTCCGTCAACAAAGTTTTGTTTTTGTCAGGGTGGAAGCTCAAAAAGCCATTTCATCTCCGTCTGTTTTGCCAAATGTTTCATCTGCCCTGCCAACATTTGCATATAGCATTCCCACATCCCGAGAGGCTTTCGTCTTTCGCTGCCTGCGTATTTTCATCCCGGCACTTTGAGTGTTTTTTGGACATCCTTTTCCAACCTGGACGTGGCTAAGAGAGCCCATACACGCATGTTGGATGGGGTGGTTCCAACCATGTCGAAACCCACATGCTTATCTAGACTTAATTAAATCATGGCCTCCTTAAACAAAAAACTATAGGGGGAAAGGAGAAAGAGAGGAAAATATTGCTTAAAGAACAAAAGGCCCTTTAACAAACCTTCTTATCAGCCTGAAGCAGGCACACACACACGTTTACACGCATGGACATAAAATGTAAGACAACAATGGTCAATTCTCCTGACTCCAACGACTTTTATGTTTCTGCAGACAGTGCGTGATGGAAGAGGGAAGGTAAAACACGTCAAGTGTGTTACGCGTGAGGCCCGAACCGGTCCAATAAATCTCCATGAGTAGACGTGAATCACTCCTCTACGCACCTGAAGCAGCTGCGCGTCCCTCTTTCACATCGCCTGCCTCTTTCTGCCTTTCCCCTCGCAGATCACATTTTATCTTTTCAACTCCCTTCGCCGCGCCGTCTCTCATATCCTGCTGGCCGCGGAGTCGATTCGGCGCAGCAGTCAAACCGACAATGTAACTGGATGAATTACCATACGGAGACAATAAACAATTAATTATAGTTGGCAAGGACGGCAAGAGGTCTTATCTTATTATCTCCATCGTGAAATTAAAAAAAAAAAAAAAAGTCTCACAATGCTTTAGCTTGTGAATCACGCTTTTGCGGTAGACAGCGTAATAGCTGCCATCTATAAAGCGCAGAGCATAGTCTGCAATATATAGTCCTGCTATAACACCGACTGGACCTTGACGACGGAGTCTGAACAGGTGGCACGCGTAATTTTATAGATTGCAGATTCAAATCTCCTGCCTCTTGAAAAAAGCCATTTCAGCAGAAAGTAATGAAGTGATTGAAGAGTTGACAGGCGCATAGAAATAAACCCCCACTGTCACTGTTTGTAAAATTTAAGCTGGGACCAGAAATGAACAATAACATCTGATATTTTTAACACCTCATAACACGCATTTATTCTAACTTAACACAGGACTTCTTCATTAGATGACCATCCCATCGATTAATCATTCTCATCACCTCGCCTTGCAGACTGCTGGCCCTTCCTGTGCCCTAAATATAATGCACCGTCATTTAAAAACACACTGTGGCTTGAGCCGGGCACGCCGAGCGCACCCAAGCGTCCACTCGTCAGACAAAAGGTTAAGCGGCAGGTACGGTTCTTTGGTCGCCCTCCAATCTGCATCCTGTTCCCGGGCACCCAAGGCAGGGGCGGCCATATTTTATCCCCCCTTGGGTGATTTTGTAAGCGCCTGCCTTGCCACTCCATTCATCACATTAACAGTGTTCTGCCCGATCGGAGGACGGAGGGAGGTCATAAACCGTGCCTGACACGTTGCCCTAACCCTGCCCGCTTGGCACCGAGCCAGGATATTTGGGGGATGAAGGGATTGGAGGGCTGCGGCCGGACTGAAGGGCGGCCAGGGCAGAGCCGTGTGGGATTGAGGAATATGCTGGCACAGCAGCGGCGCTCCATCACACGCACGCACGCACGCATGCATACTGCTGTGACACACGTCAGTGAAGCACAGAGGGTGCATGCCAATGCAGAACGCACGGCGCACTATTAGCTCACTTTACTCGCTTATGCAATAGACCTTTACCAGCAGCACGTGAAGGACAATGCATTACAGGCTTTATATTGCTCTCGACACGTGTGGAGGTAATGGATTAGAAGCTCTCCATTGCAGTTATTGGTTTTTCACTCTTATGTTATACAAAGTCAGCAACTAAAACCATCCATGGGACCAAACAGCTTGACTTTCAGTAGGCTGTGGCGACTCTGTGCTGACTTTGTTAAATGCATTAGACATGCATGAAAAGATACAAATTGAGGATGGAGTCACACAGCGTGCGAGCTAACATATTACAGGCAGGATCCGATATCAGCGACAAGATATTAATGAGGTCTGAGAGAAAGTTTATTGCACAAGAACCTGAATACACACACTCACACACACACGTGAGCCAAAGCTTCAATTACAACTCAATGGCTTTAATGTCAACCAAGGTCACACTCCCCCCCTGCATCTTAAATACACACATGAACGCTTATGTGCATTCACGTGGACACATCACAGCGGAGGTGCAAGGGCATCTGGGGTAAGAGGGAAGGAGGGGTAAGGTTAGCGAGGTTTATCATGCATCATTGACCCCAATTTAGCGTTTAGTGCTCCGGTGTTTGTGACAAATGGACACAGCGGTGTCAGGCAGAGGAGGGAGCGATGCACATGACAATAACGCGGAAGGAGAAAGGCGATGCAGTCGGACGCGGAGGGAAAACGGGCACGGGCAAACTTTAAGAGTGGCCGAGAGAGAAACTGGAGACAAAGAAAAACAGATGAGGTAGGAAGAAGCAGAATAAGATCTGAGAGGGGAAGCGAGAGCAAGAAAAAGGAGAGGAGAGCTCGGCTGTGGTGACTGATCCTGCTGTGTAACAGAGTGATAAAGCTTGCTCAGCAACATCCCTCTCATATCTAACCTTCAGGGACCAGTCTCTGTTGTCTCCACTCTGCCTCCTCCAGACTCTCTGCATTCATGAGTGGCACCGACTCATTCAGAGATTGTAGGAACGCATAAAAAGAAGAATGGCAGCAAAGAGCCGAAGAGGTGCGAGGCATGATTGGGAGAAGGTAAAAGCCCAGGTGACTGCGGATGCCGATTGGTGAAATGATCTTCACTTTAGAGCTGGTTATTATTTTGTTATGTTGCTTTGCAGCTACCTCGGGCTGCAATCGTACTTCACACACACTTTAAATAGCTGGTCAATGATCAAAGATTGCTGATACATTTCAGTTCATTGACTCTTTTCTTAATTAACCGCTCGTTTCATGTCACGGTTCGAATTGCAACCGCCGGCCTCCCTTCTCTGAAAGATGGCAGCCTTTGCAGAAAATGCAAGGAATTCTGGGATATATATACCCAGCTGCTTCCACGGTCGTGTTGGCTGTGAGTGGTATTTCAGGCATAACAATAAAATGGTGTCTGTGGTGTGTGAGCTTGCGTGAGTGTCCCCATCCCCCATCAACTTCTCCTGACCTTCTGTTCTCCTCACCCCTCACCCTTGAGACACAGCCAGAGCCGCAAAGAAGGAAGGAAGAGAACGCAGAGCAACCGGACCTGATGAGAAAGCACATTGCACCTTAATGAAGCAGCTCCCCGGTGGCCAAACTCATTACCGCAGATTAATGATTTGATTTAATCACGTGGACGAAATAAAAGGGACAGGGCTTTCACTGCCTCGTCAGAACGCTGCAGGGTTAAAAGGTTGAGAAGAGCCATTGATGTCAGACTGACCCTCTTGGTCACATCTGCAGCTCCGCAGAGTCCCGCTGTGTTTATGTTTACGCGCCGGCCATGTGCAGTACGTCTCATTTGTTTTGGAATCTGCTTCTCCCTTGTCGCTATCCTGCAATAAAGGCTGCTGAGGTATGAGCCTGGCTCCGTAATCCCTCTCCGCTCTCTGGCTGGAAACTTAGTTTCAATGAATTATGTAGCGCTCCACCTGGCCATTAGCCTACAAAGCTCAGTCAGCCTCAAAACAAGCCTGGGAATGGATGGCGGGCGGCAACACGACGACCTTGGATCTGTATTCAGTGCGTAGCGCCAGATCTGTCTAATCTCTAAGAGATGCAATCGCATTCTCTTCACTGCATTACTCAAGAGCTGTGTCATGTTGATTTATGGAGCATTATGTGCCACGCGTTACCTTTTCGCTCTGACGTGGCATAATAATTGATTTCCACACCTGCTGAATGACAGGAAGAAGAAAAAAAAAACTAAATGACCTATTCTGCTTTACTTAACAACGTCTACTTTATGCAATACGTCAGCACCCACTTCGGAATTCGGATACGCTGCACTGTACGGTCCAGCTCCAACGCCTAAAGCTCTTTGGAAAGCGGAGCTGCAGGTGACGACTGTATGACAGATGATCTGTGCAGTTTGCTGCTGTTGAGAGAGAGGGAGAGAGAGAGAGAGAGAGAGAGAACGAAAAGAGAGGGACAACGCTCTACATATCCCTGTGTTATGGGGATCAATTCAGTCATGTGACCTTCCCCGGGCCGAGAGACAAGAGGAGGAAAAAGACAATGAAATAGGGGAACGACGGCATTGTTATGGCGACTTGCTGACATAGCAGTGTCTTCTTACAAGTCCTAACCTTACAGTTCTACCCAGAGGGCATCCACGGGGACTGCGGCCTCTCACACACACACACACACATATATATCTATATACAAAGTAATAGCAGTGGACAAACTGCATTAACATTAGCAATAACAGTTATCTAGACAATACTCATAAACAACCAGAAAGCCATATTGTATATCCAAAGGCATGTTTTTCTTTAAATCCATTAGCTGTGGAAAGCAAGGAGGGTATTGATCCTTAGAACAAAATTACATAGAAACAAAACTTATACGCTCTCGTCGTGTTCATAAGTCCAGTGTATCGCATTTCAGTAATGAAACATGAGCCTCTTTGCAAAATAAAGTTAAGTAGGACTGAAGGCTGTGACCCACAAGATAAATGAGCTTCTGTAATTTCCTGTCTCTCGCATAAACAGGCAGGATACTGACCAGCCTGCTCCGTGTGTGTGTGTGTGTGTGTGGTTATCCCGCACGCAGCCTGGTGTCATTTGCATGTGATTTTAATGAAGGTAAACACAGTGGACAGCCGCGCACAATGGCACCGCGCTCCGGCACTTCTAAAATCGGAAGCTGCAGATGAATCTGTGTACCCGTCCTGCTGCCTTCAGGTGACTGCGGGAATTAAATGAACTGCATGAGAAGCTTCCCGTCTTCTTCCGCGTGTACTGCTCGCGATAGTTGTGGCGCCACCGCAAGCTTGGAAGAGGAGTTGTCTTTGTGTGACTGTGTGTGTTCTTGCATTAAGCATCAGGTGAATAATGGGTCTATATAGGCACAAGTGCTTCCTATAGAATAATAAAAGAGCAGTCAGAGGGGAATCAGATGGAAATCAGCGGGCATTAACAGAGAAAAAGACCAAGGAAAGTTCAAGGAGACGGTGGGGTAGAGAGGTGGGTGGTAGAGATGGTGGAAATGAAGTCAGATATTCAGACCTGGACAGAGAAACTCGTACGTGCATACACGTACAAATGAGATGAAATGAAATGGGTGGGATTGGTAATCATAATCCAGATCCAGTCAGTGCCCACCAGACACCCGTTAGCATCCAAGCTCACGTACAAGTAAATGTGAACAACCACACAGGTGCACATTGTGCAAAAATAGACAGAGACGGATGATGAAAACTGGAGAACGCCGGGCAGCTGCACGGCTCCAGTCTGGTACAAACGGGTCAAGAAGCCATTTTGTGCCGGCAGATATTGTCTCTGTGATGAAAACACGCAGATTTAGCTTTGCAGTGGCACACCAGTTGGTTCAGCACGTCGGTTTGGGCACCCAAACAGAGCACAGCCTCAGCAGGTCTAAAAATATGCCACTGTACGTGTGTGCATGCACTTGCCAGCAAACAGTGTGAACTTGACACACAGCAAAAGACAAGATTTTTTTCTATTATGGGGAAAAAACGGTTTTATTTTAGGTTTAAGTTTTATAAATGGTCCCAAAAGAATGGACTATTGATCAATAAACATTTCAAATAACTTGGATGTAGAGCAAAGAGGTGACATTCTTGATTAAAATGACCACAAGAGATGAAATAATGATAAGAATAATAATAATAAAAATAATAATAATCTACTCTTACATATATATGACATGCTCATTTTCATGTAACACGCAGCAGTAGCAAGTTTTACACAGCGCTGGTGTCCCACAGGCAGAACGGTAGGTGGTGAAAGACTAAAAGGTAAGTATGGAGCTCAGATCAGGCCTTGTAGCATATTTTAATGGATCAAGTACAGTAAAGAACTTTGATCCTGGTGTGCAGTCAGTACAGGCTGGTACAGACGGAGAGTCAAGACTTTATCAGTCAGACACGACTTCTAATCTATGAACAGAACAGCGGCATCAAAGCCTTTCTTGCTTTGGAAAAAAAAAAATCAACTTTAAGGCCACCCATCAGGATTTTGTACCACTTGCCTCGAGGCGTCACCGTTATAAGCCCCCTTAAGCGAAGACATGACTGGTCACAAGGGGCAAGAAGAACTTGATCAGCATCTTAGGTCTGCCTTTTCCCCTGCTACGGTACTCTTCTATGCAGCAAACTCTGAGCCTGTGACCTTGCCTCTCACACAGACGCAGGTCATGTGGTGATGTTGATGACTGACTGTGCAAAGGTGAGAAGCGCAATGAGCACAGGTGAAGAGTCAGTTCATAAATCTACTATGCAGACTTCACATGAGCGCTTTTTTAAAAGTAAAGTATCTGAAATCGTGTCCTCTTTGTCGAACCAAAGCTCCTCGCTGCAGGACAATAATTCCCAAATCTTTGTCGTAGTGCAGGGAAAGCCATGTGCAATGCACACTCTAAAACAGTTTCTATGCAAGATGCTGGGAGTCCCCAAAGACAATGAGAGAAAAGAGAATGGAAGGTTATTGTGGAGTAGTCAGATAGTCATAACAATGCATTTCCTCGTTCTCTTTTGGAGGCATAGTGTGCAAACATACCACACAAAGAAGTTGTAGCAGTGACCTTCCTCGCCACTTCAGTTTATAGCATGCAGGGCGTTCCCGTCTTTTGCAACTTTTGCATGATTCAGAGGGGTCATGGATCCCAACTCTGACACCAAATGAGCACTTTCTGCTGATTCTGATGCTGGCCTAAGGCTTCTGGGCCTGCACGAGCAGCAGAAGACCGCAAATCTGCTGCTGACGGCGTCCACCAGAATCCACTTAAGGGTTAGAATGGGCTGGGAGGGGGAAGACGGCTGAATGCAAAGAATCTAAATTGGCAAAGTCGCCAAAAATGAACCGGAGTGCAGAGCCCAGCCAGCGATGCACATTAGGTCAGTCCTCAGCTGTTCACTCTTCTGTGACTGGGCCTCTAAATCCATCACTGTCAGGTGGACAAATGCTCCGTCCGCGACAAAAGATTCCAAGTCTGACTTTATAAAACGCTTTTGAAATCAAATTTACTCAAGTGGGGGTTCCTTTTTAAAAACGATTGTGATTCATGCTGAATGAAACAATGTGTTTGTTGGTGACTTATGTCCCGATTGCTGTTTTACATAATTCCGTATTCTGATTGATGCTGATAGTTGCTCTCTGTTGAAAGTCTTACATTTTATTGTGGCTCCCAGTGATAGAGCTATAGCGGCGGAGACTGCATGCGCCAGCCTCTGACTGATGCGGTTGCAAACTTATTTATTGTTCTCTCGGAAAGCCTATTGTAAGGCAAACCTGATAAAGCCCGTGGCACGCAGCACTGCACACAGTTGCACTTGTTATTTTTACAAACAGGAGCCGCTGAAGATTGTTGATAGCGAGTGTGTGATGATTCATCCTCGATGCTGCTGTTGTATAAAATTCTGGTTTTCAAAAAAAAAGGTGACGGCCGTGCACAAAGAAACTTCACTTTATTTTGTCAGAAGAGTTCGCTGGAAAGGAGGGGAGAAGCTCTCACCATCTACGCCGGTGTTATGAAGCGGTATTTATTAGACAGAAATCTATTTCGCTCTCTCTTCCTCCCAATCTCCCCTCGTGACAAGCCAATCAAACCAACACAGTTCTCTTTAAAAGGTTTAGTGATGGGATGTCATTCAAAGGCACAGCCTTAGAAAAATGTGATAATTCCTTTATGCCTCATCACTTTCGTATTACTTCACTTTCTAATATTTCTTAAACGTCTTTCACACACTGCCACATCTAGTGAATCCTTCTGCTCTCCACATAATTGTCTAATCCATCATATTTTGTGATTTCTTTTGTCCTGATCCATCTTGCTTTGCGACTTTTACTCCCGTTCCTTCTACATCATTTGAGATAATACACAATTGTTAGTTCATCCTGGACTGACTGCTTGTAATGAATTGAAAAGGACGGATTCAAGTGCTTTCTGACTATGAAAGCTCCTCTTTAGACGAGTTCAGGTCCGTGTGTACTTTGCAGATGAAGATTTTGAAAACATGACGTACGGGCCGAGCAACAGGCAGGAGGAGGGAGTCCACTCTTATTTTTCCCCCCAACTTTCTAAACAAGCTGTTAAATCAATTATTCTAGATTAGGATTAGTCATCAGAAATGTGGGATTAGGGGTACTGTTGGTTTATAAAAGGACTTTTCAGGTGACCATTTTGGGGGGATAAACTGGGCATTTACCTCCTTCAGCTGATGTAAACAGCCTGCCTGTGCTTCTGATCAAAACATGTACGCCTTTCTGCCAATCTGAGGACGTCCTTTCATTCGCTTCTGCCAAAACACGCACGCGCATGCCAGTGAAGAGCTCGTAAATCCAGCGTCAAACACACCAAGTCTGTTACCACTCTGTGTGTTTGTCTTCGCATAGATAATGTTCCAGCATTTGAGAGAGTGGCAGTCTAATCTTTCAGCTGGTGAGCGACCGTGAATGGGGCATCTGGTCTCGGGGGGTATAACCGCATTACAGAAGTGAGTGTGCGGGGGCTTAGGTGTTAAGTTTGCCACACGCTTGCACCTGCAGCTTTTCAGCCTCTCTCATTGACAAAACGCGGCACAGCAATCTGCTCCATGCCGCTGAAAGCGGGCGCCCACCCCACCCCCCAAACTCCTCATCCTCAGCTGGTGCCAAAGAATTTGTCCGATTCATCGGTGCGTCCTCCTTTCTAATTCCTGTACTAGCTACTCCTGAAGAGGAAGGCACACAAGTCAGAAGGCCGTTTCCAAATCTGCAGACCACGCTCGAAAAAGATGGTGGAAGTTCACACGCACAGCGCGATTTCTAGCTCGTGTCTTGCCTTCGAGAAAACGTAACATATTTGAGATTAACCAGGATATCAAAGGCATGTTCTTAATCATATTTACACGGCTCTTTGTGCCAAGTGTGTTCATGCACATTTGTGAGCTTCATTTCCTTGGCAACAGTGAACAAACTGAATGGAAGGATAAAAAGGCTAAACTGACATATAAACAAGATGAGTTAAGATCTGATTAATTTGATTAGAGCTCACGACAACAGAATTACGGCAGCAGGGCACAAAGCAGATGGAGTGACTACACACCGCTGGGCGTTGATGCAGGTAGGTAAACAGTGCTGTACACTGCTCTGCTGCAGTGGTGCCTCCTACACACTGTGACGGGCGCGTATCGAGCCAGCCTTGACGTTGATGGGTCAGACCTCTCTGCAGTCTCGTCACACAGGCGGCGGCGCGTGTGTTCAAATACCGCTTGCACGCTCGTAGGGAAACCAAGCGCGCTTTGCGACACGAAACTCCGCCTCCTGCAAACACTTGTGCTCGCTCTCAACAACCACCACCCCAAACCTCACCCACCCCCCAACTGCAGGTGCACACACACACACACACACACACACACACACACACATACATATGCGCACAGACACCCCCAGTGCAAGCATGCTGCCAGCTCTCAACAGCTGCTCTCTCACCATTCACAGCCCTAACAACCAGGCCCCCCAAACTGTAAACCACACAGCTACAGGAACAAAAGCACCAAAAATTTGTGGTACAGCAGCAGGCCTTGGAAAAAGTACCGGTATCTAGCTAAAAGTGAAAAGAATCCTACTTTTAATAAACTGTCAGACCCCCCCCCCCCCAAAACATCCCACAACAATGAGCAAACGCAGCTAACATCGTTGGACGCCTCCTGTCAAAACACTGTCTCTCCAATGAGCTGTATCACCGTTATACGTTAGCCTATTAGCCCGCATTATATAATGTGCAACCAGCTTTACGCTACATTTAGTGGCATAAGAGAGTCTGGCAGAGCCGTTAAGACAGACGGATGAATGTGCACGGTAGAAATCGCCCCGGTCCGTGCGCCTGTCAGGCTACATTTTTGGCTTTGGTGCATAATTTTTCAGCACATCTGGCTGCATGTGCGTTCGTGTGTGTGTGTGTGTGTGTGTGTGTGTGTGTGTGTGTGTGTGTGTGTGTGTGTGTGTGTGTGTGTGTGCGCGCAGCAGTGATCCCACAGGGCCGGGTCAGAAATTGTTTAGTGCCATCCATCTCCCTCAGAGTGGGCTCCTGTCCCTCCGGGAGGTTCAGCACAGATGGGTCTAATATGTGCAGCCTGCACAGCAGACTAACAGCTGAAGGTCAGAAGGGGACAAATGCCAATTTAAGAAGAAGAAAAAAAAGAGGACACCCAGTGTGTAAAAAATGGCAATAAACTAAAAGACATTAAAAAGTAATGCTTTGTTTTTCTAATCACTAATGTTACCCTAATGAGTCATTCAGGTTGGATACGCATATGCAGACATTATCCTCATACTTGTGAACAATAGCATTTGTTCCTCGGATGCCGCTGCTTCTGTGTGCTCCACATGTTCTTACACTTATATAAATGCCAACACTTCACCCCTCCAGCAGCAAAGGGGTCAAGGAGAACAATAGCCGGTCCACCGCTCTGAGGACGCAACACTAGACCGGCGGAATTTTCTTGTTCGTCATTTCTGTAGCAAAATAACACTCCTGACAACACCCCAAAGACCGAACCGACCCGCAGGGCAGAGCGAGCTGAGCAGATAAGATTCACAAGAGGTGGTGGTGGGGGGGGCGAGAGGTAATGTAACCGCTTGAAGTAGATGCACAGGCTCTCTCTGAGAGAGTTGATGCAGGTCAGATGCATCGAATCCCGACGCGGCTCTGTCAGGAGTTTGAGCCTTTTCGGGGAATCTGGTGCGTGATATAAACAGTACCCTCTGCGCTGATAGCCATCAGGACATACTGTGCTACTGGCTACAGATAAACATCTGGTAATTGTTGGCAACAACTCATTTCCGGAGTGGACACAACAAGCAAAGGAAGGACATGTTTCTGCTCACAATGCTGATTAGTTTAATCAGAGGAAAATACAGAGCGAGGCTGCAGGTTTTGAGTGCTTTCAGGCAGCAGAGATGAAAAGAGGACCGCCAGTGTGAAGTGTCCTCTTGTTTTTTTTTTTTAAACTGGCTATAAAACCCTTCGAGGAGAAGCAGTGAAATATATTATGCCATTTGCAAGTACAGATGTCACATTGAGATGTGTCATCAGTTAGATGTGAATCAGGATCGTTTGTGAATGAGGCACTGTAATTTATCCAGATTGACAGACTGGTGTAATCCAGCAAGATGTTCAATAATTAGGATTCACGGCTTTGTGGGTGGGAGTGGAAGTGTCTGCGGTTCCTGTGTTTTTTTGCAGTTACCATATAACGTCTGCCCGAATACATAAACCACTCAGCCATACAGTTAATCAGTCTGAAAATCTGAGTCATATCTGATTTTCCAAGCAGACTTCTGATGTTTCAACATCCCAAAATGCATGAGAGGGAAGAATTCCCTAACAGTGTACTTGTGCAATGAGAATTAAACCACTTCAAAAAGGTATTTCGGGGCATTATTTAATTTCAACCTGAGCCAACAAGAGCCAGGGATCAAGGAGCATTTGGAAGAACAACATGGACCAAAGAGCCCGCAAGAACAAAGAAAAAATGTCAATTTCTTTCCTGCGCAGCTGAAAACAAAAGGTTTCTCAGCGCTCCTGCTATCACAAAAAACCTCTTGTGGCATTTCCCCAGGAACCTTCCCACACTGTCAAAACAACCCGGCCACAACGCTGAAAAATGTCCAGAAGTCTTTGGCCAATGGAGGCTGAGCGATGGCCACACTACACTTATTGCGTTTAAGCCCCCTGCCGCTGGACACAAAACAGACTCCCACACTTGCTTGAACTTTCGCTGCCTTATTCCATCACTCCTACTCTTCCTGTGGACTGATTAAAGATGAAATCTGAGAGGTGCAGGTTGGCGGAGAGAGGAAAACGGTAATAAGATTTTGAAGCGCAGACAGTTGTCAGTGGCACTAGATTGGCCTCGCAGGGGTCAGCATTTCTCAAGGGAGTCGTAGTAATAGTTGTAGTCAGAGACGGCGGCCCGGCAGTATGCAGCTAAAAAGGTCGTCTGCTTGCTGAGTAACCCTGAGGGCTTGTGTGTCCAACAGGACTGAGTGGAGGAAGAGGGGGCAGAGATATTTAAAACCTACTTGAGAATAAGCCAAAGGGACAGTGATGAAACCAGACCGGGCTTCGTTCTATATGCGTGCCATCCTGTGACGGGGCCCAAACGTGTACCCTAACCGATCCTGAAATGAGATCTGTCGGCCTGCAGGGGCAGGCCAGATTCTCTGGGGACTTGTGTGTTTGCCTTCTGTGTGTGCACAATCTGCATTTGCTTTGGCTGCAAAGCAGGACAGGACACACGCTTTAATAAAATTGACTGAGCGAGGACAGAAAGGGACGTGCCAGGGCCGTGACTGATAATCCTCAAAGTCAGAAAAAATGTTGTTGAAAGCGTTTCATTCCTGTTTTTTTTTTCCTCCCCCCTCTGTAATCTGGTCAGGACAGATATTGCACGCACACGAAACACACCTCAGGAGAGAGAGACTGTGAGCAACTGTTCTTTCTAAATCTGTCAGGGGGGAGAGAACACACCCCTTGTACTTATGCGAGCATGAGAGTGTGTCTGTATGTATCACAGAGTGCAGACAAGACCAGTGTTCAAGCTGTCCCCGCGGGTGCTGAGGCTCCTCTCTTCCTAAACTGGGCACCACCTCTTTTCCTCCTCCTCCTTAGTAAATAAACAGGCCTCCACAGTCCCACTGTGTCAGGCTGGGGCTGCGTCAGATGCCCTTGGTATTTATAACAAAACATTAATAATACACAAGCACCAATAATACACACCAGTACGTTAGTTTCAGAGTCATCCGGAGTGCAAACTAGTTAATGCAGAGGCAGCGGGACTCTGTCGGCCAGGAGGAATCAATTAACCTTATCCTGCATGTAGAGCGAGCAGCTATGTGGATATTTGTATGCAAAAGAGGCTGCAAGGTCTAGACAATAAAAAGGTTATTAAAGAACAACAGTGCATAAACATATGGTTGTAATAATAGTCGGGACGCTCCACCCGTTTTCTTAAAGGCTGTCCTCACCAACCTCGGCATGCGATTAGCTGACGAGGGAGGGTTGACAGCCGATTTAATTGACTCGGGCTTTCCAGGATATGAAAGCTGCACGATGTGTTCGCTCTGCTTTAGTGCTTTAGTTTTAATAAATTATGTTTGTTTTAAGTATTGGCTGAATATAATTAGTGGAGCCAGAAGTGCCTTAAACCTACATTCTGTCTTAATGGGCAGCTCCACTGGCTGCAAAAAGAAGTCCAGTTGTATGGGGTCTTATGGGGACATGACTCTGACCTTCACTTGATTTGTTACCTCAGTACAACAGTTTTCTCCCAATTTTTCAGTCTCAATCACTATTTTCAAGTCGTCTTTCATGCGCTTTCATTTTGTAAATGATGGTCCCATATGGAGTCAAATAGGGCGTGGCTACCTTGTGATTGACATTGTCCAGCATAACTCGGCCAGTTCATGAAACTCAGACCAAACTGTCAACCCAAGGCAGTGCTGATCAAATATTAATCAAGATCCTCTTACTGCATTTCCTAGTTCTTGCCAAATGTTTTGATAAACACATTTTTGTGTACTGTTTAGCTGGAATATGAGAAAGGTTGTGACACGGCAAATAAAACCAAACAAAACCAAGCACAGCCCAACTCCGAGTACGTCGCCCACCAGCTCCACGTTCTCGTCCAGACGTGGTCATTCCTGGTTCCAGAAAACTAAGATGGCAACTGTTTTGAAGCCAAACTTGAGGCTTGTCCACAAAACAATGGGTGGCGTCGTGTTAGGGTTTACACTTCGTTTAGATCCAATTTCTTGCGTGGATCACTCTTCTGGAAGGTAAAGTGGACACGCACAGAGCAGCCTAAATCAGAGCTGACCTCTCCATTCGTCCCACATCAATAGCAGCTTCTCAGCATCATTAGCTTGTAAATCACTCAAGCCATCAGTGGAGGGGGAAAAAAAAAGGATTCCCCTTATAACTGGAGGTCACAGCCTCTGTCCAAAGAACAGATCAACAATTCAATGAGGAGAATGTAGATTATTGATTATTTAGATCTGTGGATCATTATGTTGCCAAATCAGACAAAGATGGAGACAGATTGGAGATGTTCAGAAATAACAAAACAAGGACAAATGCTGGGCACTATTTCAAAGGAGTAAGTTCACTTCCAGTTGAACCTTTGCTGTGGATTGTTACTAAACCGAAGAACAGAAAGCTCATCTAATACAACGGGCCACTTTCACACAAGATGGAGTGGCTTCTCAGAAGGGCACAGACAAACATTCACCATAGTAACGCCAAGAATGGTATGTTGTAAATCTGTCAGAGCAGATGAGAGAAAGGACTGAGGAAAGAGGCAAACATGTGCACTCCAGCCACCGGTTCTTGTCTTTTTACTCTCTAGAGAATTATTATAAACCACCAAATCCTAAACAAAAGGGGGGGGGGGGATCTTGAAAAATCTAAATTAGCTATACCCTCCATTTTCACAAATTCCCAGAAAAGTAGGGTAAAAGTTCAGATGCTGTGCCCGTTACATTACCATAGTGATGTGGGGCCAGAGCTGGGAAACGGGGTGACGGGTCAGAGGGAATGCCCTACTGTGTACGCATGCATACACAAAGATAACATCCTGACAAAAAGACACACACTCTCTCCTTCTCTCTCTCCAAGGGCACCAGAAGTACCCCTCGGTGTAAACCGCATTGTCCTACAAAAAGCGAGCAACTCCTCCCCTCTGGGCCAGTGTAAATTGAGATGGGGTTTACATTAATGGGTTTCGGGGGAGAAAAACACCTCGAGGTAAGTGCAGGGGAAGCCTCCTCTAGATACGGGTAGCCTACATGTCTTCCAAAACACAAAATGAAGGCCGGGGGAAAAAAATGTGGAAATGGCTGAGGATGAACGGGTTTCGAGTGGCGCTCGATTCTCCTTTCTTGTAGGGGGGAGATGGGGGTGTGGGTGAAGGTTAAAAAGAGGACATTTCAATGTTAATTCTTACTTGCCCAAAACTATGTTTTATCGGCGTTTCGACGAGGTGAAACAAAGAGTATCTGAAGCACAGATCGGGACATTTTCCCCTCACTCCTCTGCTCCCCCTGACATGTCAGAACATGCCTCTTGTTTTCCCAAACAGAGCTTCACTAGAACAAAACAGATTATCCCTCTGAAAATAGCCATCAAGGTCACCAGAGCAAGTGCTGCTTTTGATGGGTATCTATAAAAAGAAGGATGTCTTGACTGTAATGACTCAATAAGCCTTACAAGAGCCCTGATGCATTTGCTCTGGAGTGGCTCGCCAAGGTAAGGGCACAGCGAGTCTGTGTTTGAGGTTGTTTTCCCCTTGTTGTTTTTTTTCCCCCCGATAGCTATGCTGCATTGGCTCCCTGTGACGCAGGGATCTGATCAATACTGGGTCTTGGGGGCAGCGAAGCAGGCAAGCGAAAAGGACTCGACGGGCGAATGTGCTCCACGGGCTGTGTAATGTTGTGATCAGGGGCTGGCGTCGGCGCTGTAGCTAATGCCGTGCAACCACCTCAGCGTTGTTTTTCATCCAACACAAGCCCGGGAATACGCGCAGACGAGGAAAGACAGATGAAAACAAAGACGCACAGAAACATTTAGTCAATTATTCGACTGGACGATCAACAGGAAGTTCAGTCGATTGGTAGTTTGTTGTTATGAATCGAGGATTATGTAACCTCAGTGTGAACAAAGGCATGGTTAGTGGGACAAAACAAGCCCGCCCACGGCTCCGTGAACATGCGAGGGCCATTTGTCACCATCTTCGGACGTTTTATAGCGTAAACAATTTGACTGTTAATCAAAAATATAAAACTTAATCATTAATTGCAGCCATAATTATAGGTCAGTGGGACGGCGGCCATCTGTGTTAGACACTGCACCAGATTGAGGGGTGCCCCATGTCCCAATAACCCAGACAGGAGGATTACTTCTGCAATTATACGCTCCCCAATGAGCTATGTGGCTGCGATACGATATGTCTGCACAGGGACTGCTAGTGCCAGCGGCAGATGAAGTGCATGATGCCTGTACTTGTACGTATCATTTGGAAGACACTCAAACATGCCAGAAACTCGCCTTTTCTGGCTGAACATGAGAGCATGTTACTTTTATTGTTGCCAGCCTTCTGTGCGAGCGCACACACACAGGCCTGAGGATACAGCAGTATTGTCATGCGTACGCGCACAGACAGTACAGGACCATTAATCATAAGCAACCCAGTTCTGCTTCTCGTCCCACAGCATTCTCATGTGCTTCTGGCCCAAGGTTGACTTTGCAGTCTCTGTATTTACCTCAGTGTGGTGCAGAGGTTGCACGCCATGAAGATTAAATCAAAAGGACAGAGGGCAGAGGGGGACACGAGTTGAACTCAGTGAGGATTCGTACATGCACATACCATCCCCGGTAAACATGATCAAGATTAAACCAGTTCAAAGCTGGCTTCTAAATTTGTCAAAAGGAAATCTGTTTGTAATGAAAATGAAATCAGCTCGGATACTTGACACCAATCGTGTTAGTGACCACTAACGCGGTCGCACACCAGGGCTGTGGAGCAAGACTGGTGAAACTGCTCGACTCTAAAAAGCTGTTTTCTGTGTAAAAGCTCCAAACTGCAGCATTATTCCTTCACTTCGAGTAAACGTCAGTCATAAGCAAGGACAGTGAAATGGATTATAGTGCTTACATGCGCCATTAATCTAGTAGATGCAGCTCTTACCCAGGTAGAGAGATGCATTTTCTTTCTTCACATTGTCGTCCAGGTAGGTGGGCCCCAGGGTGTAGATTGGCGTCGACCCCATGCCCACCAGTATCTGGGCGCAGATGAACAGAGTCACATACAGGTTGTGCTCGTTGCCCTCCTGGTCGCGAGGGCACGATGCCACGTCGAGCAGCTCGCGCCCGCTGCCGTTGCTGCTCTGACAGAGGCCTTCGTGGCCCGCTGATGAGTTCATCTCCTGGATCTGGTAGGGTGGTGAGATGAAGTGGGGAAGGGAAAACAGCGCTGCCCCTACAGCGATGATCACACCACCCACAGCCAGCCAGCGTGGCCTCTGACCTCTGCCACCGAAGTAGGAGATGAAGACCACCACCAGCAAGCTGCCAATGTCGAAGCAGCTGACCAGCAGGCCGGACTCAGAGCTGCGCAGACTGTAACGCTTCTCAATGGTGGTGATGACACTGCTCAGGTAGCCCGAAACCATCAGGGACTGGATGAAGGTCAGGTAACACATGCAGAAAAGGAAGCAGCGGGAGTCCCTAAGAATGACCCGCACATACTTCCTGGCTGGGATGCGGATAAGGCGGGTGAGAGAGAAACCAAGTTTTTTACCCCCTGAGCCAGCTCCCCTGTGACCCTCCACAGGTAAAGAGCTGCTGAGCCCCACCATGCTGGACATAGAGGGGGAGAAGTCTGTCCTGGATGAGGGGGACTCTGCCTGGCTTGACTCTGGGGTTTTCGGCTGGAGCTCGTTGCACTCCTGCACGGCCACGCAGGTGCGGGTGGTGTTGACCAGGCGAGGCTCTGCGGCCTTTCGATCTGGCCGACAGGGTCCGTTCAGGATGGGTAAGCTTTTGGACTTGAAGCTTTCCGGGTCCATGTACTGGTCCTGGAGCTCACGGATCTCCAGGGACTCAGACGTGTCACTCCCCGTTTCGTCGTTGTCCGATGAAGTCATGGCGCAGCTGGAGATGCGGCTACCGTCAAACTGCTGGCTGCGAGACAGTCAGAAACTAGTACCACATGAGGACACGGCGGAGCTGCTGCAGGGCTGGGTGATGGAGCAAAGACTGCCCTGCCTGTAGGACTGGGGTGGACTGAATGTCTCTAGTTATGAGCATGTTTTACTCCACATAGTGCCAAACTATACTTACAAGACACTACGGACAGCGGTATCCTGGTTTAATACACAAGAACATCACCTTTCTTCACTTAACACTTCAGAATACTGACTAAGGAGCAAATTGTTTACAATAAAAAAAACATTTAATCAATAATAAAAAAGGTGCTGTCTTTATAATGTTCCCCTACTTTAGGCTCCCACGTTGATATTGATTTTATGGCTCTTTGTTAGATAGCAACCTTGATTCAGGGGTTTTTTGTTTCCTTTGTCCCATAGCTGTGCAGCATCCTAGAAAACAAAGAAATTAAACATAAGAAAAAATATATATATTAAAAATGAAAACGGTTTCTACTTCCAAAGTGGACACATTTATATATAAATACCTACAAAAAACCCTAAATCTTTTCACTCCTGGTGATATGGTAATATGTCCACCCCTTGGTAAAACCGCTCACTTCACGTCGCTAAATCGCTAAACGCAAAGAAAATGTCAAACACAAGCAAGAAAAATAATAATAAAGAGAGCAAAAGCAAGAAGAAAGAGTCGCGTCGGTGACAAAGTGTCGCAGCGGGGAAAAGCTAAATAACACCCAGCTCCCCTTTTGTCAAAACGAGAAATATACCTAGAGAACAAAAGACCACGCTGGCCACAAACGTCTCAGTCATGACTTTGTAAAGAAATAAAACCCACAAATTCATGCCCGAAACATTCCTCAAATTAAACGCAAAGAAGTCTCGGCCTCGACAGAAACGCAAGACAGACATTATTTGACATAACTTCTAGGAAAGACTAGAGGTACAGAGGGCTGTAATACTCACACAGGACAGGGGGAGGTAGCCTGTTGTTCTCTACGGAGCGGCCACTGAATGAAATCTGTTTGATGCGGATGGCTGCTGCTGCTGCTGCTGCTGCTGCTGGTGGTGGGCAATGCTGCGTTCACGACTGTCGGAAAACGAAAGAGTCAGCGTTGGGAGCGCCACTAAAGTGTGGGAAAACACGCCGAACGTGTACAATTTTGATCACGCACACAGATTATTTTTTAAAAATCGGAGAACTGATATGTACAAAATTATTTTTGTTCGATACATTTATTCATTAATAATAGCACATTTTTTCCCGGTAATTCTTAAGTTGCTCGTTTATGTTTGAGATTTGAATTACATAAACGAACACTGATAAACACGTTTTGGTCACTTTTGTTAGTATTTTCGCCAAACACACAAATATACGTCAAATCTTCTTAAATATTTCCAAAGTTAGGAGGTGAAACCAAACGAGGGGGAGGCAGCGTGAACGCAGCAAAACGTGGGGGTGAATTGTTTTTCACCTCAGCCACATTGGGACTTGTAGTTTCTTTAGCGAGTCTAGCAGCTCATCACCCCTCCCTTTGACTACAAGTAAATGAAATGAGCTAACACCGGCTCTCTAAAACATACTCTACACTTGATACTGCTGGAAATATAAATACATTCACACTTTCATTCAGTTTATTTAGAACACACCGACTCTAGGACTTCACACACCGGCATGCTTTGCGGCTCCATATGGTGGGTTGTTTAGTACTACGTCATCTGGACAGCTGGGACCCTTGCTGACCCAGCAGTGATTGACTGGTCACCGGCTCATGTACACAATGGGCTCTGTGCCTGGCAGTCTCTCTGACGCAGTAAATTGTAAACAGAAAATGTCAAGTGAAGGGATTTTATTTCTTCAGAGAGTACTACCACTCAGCCATTGATGAAAAGTACCTCAGCTCAGAGATTATGATGAAGCCTTCACTGGAATAACTCTCTCTGCCTTGGAGGAATATAGCCCATTCAGCTTTTTAAAGCTAAAACTAATCATTGTGAAGCATTTACATCAGCAAGCTTTGCTTACGTTAATGTAAATGATGTGAATTGTGTCTTTCGAGGGGAACAAGTACAGATTTTATGTGCTCATGATCAGAATTGATTTAGCATATTGAGGCCCAGGCAAAAAGAATAATATTATAATGTAAGTTAAGTCAGTGAATCTGTTATAAATATCAGCATGTGGCACGATTTGATTTATTTTGAAATGTTACATTTCACTGAATTGATATTAAATGGAAAGATTCTGTGCTGACAGAATAAGATGTACCTTTTTTTTATAGAGAGAGTGTGGCTCCCCATTGCTTGTCAAAGGGATGGATGACTTTCCCCAAGGTCATTAATTCATTTCCTGGACTAGGTGGGCTGGGTGATCAATCCAACTCCTCCTCCTCCTCCTCCTCCTCTGTTCTTCATTCCGATGCTCTTTGGTTTCTCCTCAGTGTTTAAACACAGCCTGAATGTCAAACTGCCCACAATGTGCGTAAGCAAATGTCTAATTTATTTTTTATTTTTATGCCTCCTAACATTAATAACACTTCTTTTCTAAACCCAAAGTGGCACACAGGCTCAGCTTCTTCCTAGCATACTGTGCAGGCTTATGCACTCCACCATGTCATTGTGTGTCTTCGAGGGAGTGACTGTCTCTCAGCAGTCAATCAGAGGGATCAATGAGAAGCGTCATAGACCATCGCAGAGGCCTCTGTTCAAGAAATTTTCATCTCTGTCTCCAGCTACCAGCACGTAGCAGGCTAATCGATGCCACAAACCACCATGAATACACAACGGTGTAAAGCGAAGAGAAGAATTATTAACAGATAGTGGCTCTGTGTTGTCTCTGCAGCACTTCTGCAAATATACCTATGGTAGATCATGGAGGACGTGCATGTAAAAACTTGAGAGAAAAGAATTTCCCCTCGAGGGATCAATAAAATATCTATTCTAAACATGTGATCTGCTTATGTGTTGCCTGACCTACAGTATCCTAGAATATGTGCTGAGAGATTCTTGACGCTCGCAACTCATCGCATTTCTTCTAATGATATACATACTTTTATATTACATTACATATATAATTTATGTACATTATATGTGTGCCATTGTGTGACACACACATATCATTGAAGGTTTGAATGACCCTATCTTTAAAAAGGTCTGGCAAACACAGATGGTACATAAGTCCAACACAATACTGTAGATCTAATTCAATCAAAATCAGGTTTATTGCCAAGTAGGTGTTCATGTATAAGGAATTAGCCATGTTGTTTTGGTGAATAACAAATATCAAGTAGAAAATATGAGAATAAAAGATAAAATATTAACACAGCAGATTTATGGCCAGCTAAATGTCATTGATTTAGAGAAGTTACACTGTTAGCCCCGGGACATTTAGTTAGCCCATGACATTTCTTAAAACAGAGAAGAAAGTGTGACTTGAGACTTCACTGATGACAGGAGCAGCTTTTTCCAAAGGTTAAAATGTCCATGCCTTCTCAGAAATCATTTTAACGGAGTACAGTGCAGCTCGAGAAGAATTTGGCTTGAATGCCCCGCAGCAGCATAAGAACAAAACGCGTCTGTTTCAGCGGCAGAAAAACAAACAGAAAACTTCCCATGTGAACGAGTGAACCAGAACAATAGAGGAAGAACAAGCATGCCTGCATGTTTAAAAAAGGGGGGGGGGGGGTCCCTACAAAGCTTTATTTCATATCTAAATGTTTCCCACAACCACTGCCAACAGTGATCGCTGTATTGCATTCCTCATAGAGCCAGCAGTAAAATACACAGCCTCTCATTAGAACAACTGTAGCAGTTTATCGCTCACAGGGGGTCAGAAATCAAACCTATTTAAAATATCAATATTTGTGGGCAATATTCAGACCAGTGTTACGATCATTCCCTATTAACTGTGTACGATTCAATGAGAGTAAATAATAGATCACATAAACAGCAGAACTGTAAGTAATGTGTTTATAATACTGTATGATGGAGCACTGGTTTTAAAACTGAGTTCTGCTTCCACAAAACAGAGAAATACAACACCACCCTCTAGTGCTCAATCTACATCAGTAAGGCCAGGGTCTGCAGAGAATTTCTGTTTCTGAACATCACCAGTAGATGGTGCTTTGTCCTAAAGATTGTTGGCATCTAACAGAGGGCTGGGTTTCTTCCTATGATGCATCATTTGCAGATTGGTGAAATTAGTGCTTGAGATTTGAAAACCAAAATGTTTTGTTTGCCCCCCTCCCTTTTTTCTTTTGGTTTGGATTTTTTGAAGCAGCATCCACAGATTTTACACTATAATGTCTTCAGAGCTGGAGAGCTGCCTTAAAAACTAACTAGGAATCTAATTATTTTATCTAAAATCTGCATTAAAAACAGTGGAAAAGGAACTGGAAGGATGTGGAGTACCAGGTGGGAACAATCTAACAAATGTTGTTGTATCAAATTTCCAAAAGTTTAGTTTTGTGAAAGTCTCCTAACAAATAATTTTTGTACTCCCTTAAAATAATGATAATCTAAAAAAAAAAAAGATTGCTAACTGTTTTGGTAAAGTCTTTTAACTGGCTGTATAAACTCTATAAAACCCAGAAGGACTGTCAAAGATTGATTAGTTTTTTAGTTTTATTGGTTTTATAGTTTTGTTTTTCACTTTAGTACAGTATAATCAGGGAAATTTACCTACGTATTAAAAAATGAAAGTACACAGCGCAGAAAAATGTCCTCTGTGTCTGTAATACTATCATTAAAACATTATCAGCCATGTATTAAATGTAAAAGCGGGGTCAAGGTGACACCTTCACCATGCTTGTTTTGTCCAGACAATAGAACAAATCTTAAAAATATTACAAAATAAAACAAAAATAATTTAAATTGAAATATTAATAACAAATGTTATTACTGAAATTATATATATATGGCTTATATATTACTATATAATATATAGTATAATTATAAAGAGTTTTTGCATAAATGTAGTAAGTTACATTTCACTACTGCCAATGATGTCCGTCATTTCCACATTTTATACACATTAGATCTTAATGTTGTCTGGTCAAAGCGTTTGTTACAAAGTTACTGTGTCTGTGAGTCTGTCAGTTCATGAATGATGACATCATCATCATCATCATCATCATCATCATCATCATCATCATCATCATCATCTGCAGCCCGGTCCAACACTTCCCATGGCCTTGGGCCGATCTCCCTCTGCTCCATCCCACACTCTTCCTGTTAACCACCCCAACTTTATTGACATTACAGGAATCACTAATGAAACGCCGCCTGTTTCTCTACTCCAGCGCTGTGTCTGCGCCTGTAGTGCTATTAAAAGAGATCACACACACAAACCTACACAGACGTGCACGTTCAAAAATATACTGTACATCCCCCATCCCCCACAATTCATGTCTACACACAGCACCCTTTTCCTGTATGTAGCCTTGGCTGTTGTATCCACCAAGTAACGTACGGGAAAATGCAATAATGCATTGGAGGTGTGTGCATCTGTAACTGGAAGTCCGGGGTGCTGGTATGAGTTCCAGTATACCTGCGCGATAATGAAGCATAATTAATCCTATATTTTTAGTGGGCTCTTCATCTTGGGGCCTCGTTGCTGTGTTTGCGTCCTGAAAAGAGGTGAAGGAAACAATTCACTCGTCTCAGAGTGTTGCACAGTTTCATCAGCTAATGGCTTTACAACAGCACTCAAAGATATAGGAGGACTCTATGCTTGAACTATAACCCTCTGTGGTACTGTTTTACCACATTCTGTTTACTGGAAAAGGCATCCTTTTAAATTAGTCGTCCTCTTTGTCCTGCTTTCTAAGGTCAACATTCTTGTGTTGCGGACAGACTCCCTGGTCTGTAGTCAGGACTACTCCCCAACTTAGTTTACCCATTCAGAGGGGCTTGCAACTCTGCAACCCCGAGAGCGACTGATACATATGAATAAAGCAAGCATCCCAGGACAGAAGGGTGGTGTAGTAATTGTGTTAAAAAGTGCAAGGGCCCCAAAATAAAGACCACCGGTATAAGCCTGTGGAGGCCCCCTGACTGTGCGGAGCAATCCCAGCAGATTGGGCCCCATGCTTATGCAAAAGCACTCACCCCCTCCCCTCCAGACCCATCACTCTCAATCCTACCATCACCTCCAAGGGCCTGATTGGTAGGCCAGGTGACCCAATGAGTGGATTTATACACAGGACCCTACATGACAAAGGCTGACTGAATGTCCCTTTCCTAATATATCACGAGGACATTAACAAATATGTTTCTTTGCTAAGAAAAGCACAACAGCTCCCTTCCCTGCAGGGATCTTTAACACTGATAACACACAGCTTCGATTGGCAGAGATCCCCCCTGCTGAGGGGAGCGCTGGAAAACATCTGACTGATTATAGGTTACTGCAATGCTAGTTTTAATTTAAACAAGTTTGCATTTGCATATTATGTGTAAAATAATCAAATACTTCTTATGTAATTTCATCTAGTTTTCTAGAATATACTGAATATAATATCAACAGTCAGTATATATATATATGTGTGTCATCTTATTTTACTTCAGTTAAATTGAATATATTCAATTAAATATAAATTAATTAAAGCACATGTGAACCATTTGTTATATTTATATTTTTAATAAGGTCTTATTAATGTCATTAATGGCATTGTTAAGCTGCTTTGCTATCATTTCTGCACTTAAAACAGTAATGCCAGCTCATTTTATGGAGGTAAACACCCAAAGCTACTTCTCATCAATCAAATGAATTCCAGTTACATTTGTACGTTTATAAAAAATGATTATCAAAGCACCAGAAACACAGATTAAAAAAAAGTGGCAGTCATTTATTTTAATATTTGCAAATAGGACCTAAGTAAATAAGTTTAACACATGCTATTTAATAGACAGCATCTGATGATGATGAACGTGGGTGACTGGGCTGCAGGTATGAGTTGGGAAAAAAGCAGTTTTAGCTGCATGCTCAGCACGTCTGTCCTTCCAGAAGAGACCCCGAGTTTACTGTAAACAGGGGAACTGTTTCAAGCACTCTCTCAATTCCCCTAACACATATGGAAATGGGCCATACCTTTAGGGCTTTGTGCTCATTCCAAGAGCATCCACACAGTCCTCACAATGTTAAAGGAGGGACTGGAAAACATTTCATATTCATGGGCCACAATTACCTCCATATGAATGGAATAATTGCTCTTTAGAGGCTTAAGCTACCAAGTGAAGTATGTGTGCATTTTTTTCAGGCCCTTGGGCTAAGTTGATCAGCCATCCAAACAGAGGGTGTGCTCTATCATCTGTTGGATGGAAGGAACATTTGACCGCTCCGTCGGCCTCTATAACTCTGTGACATGAGTTCTGGTATAATGTACAGTGACGTTCATTGGTGTGTGTGTGTGTGTGTGTGTGTGTGTGTGTCAAGGATTGCTTTATCTTGTGTATCTGTTTATCTGATTGCCTTTTGGCTGAAAAGAAATGCAGGCCTTTAAGATGATCATTGTGTTTGTTTGTTTTTGTTTTGAAAAGGAAGCGGGGTTTCCAAAGATAGCAGTAAAATAATATAATTAAAGCGGCAACAAATACTGTTTGCATGCAGAACTTTGACGGGAAAATGATTCACCGGTCTGCTGAAACCTTTGGAAAAAGAAAATATATCTGTGGCGCATTGCTGGTTGAAATATTTCAATCATAATGGCATTAGATCATGACGACTGCATCCTACATGTGAACCAAAATTAAGTTTTTGGACCAGCTGTTGATAATAAAAACGCGTTGAAAGCAATTAAGCAGTGATGCACCCCTTTTCCTATGAACAGGGTGGGTCCTGCTCGGATGAACCTAAAGGGAAATCCCTTTCCTATTGTTGTCATACCACCCTGACACACATCAGCTCCTCAGAAGCTAAAGGTACTTGAGCGTGTGTCTTCTTAACCCCTGAAGAGGATCCTTCTGCCCAGCTCATCCCACTAATTACCTTCTAGCCATACTGTAAATGGGCCACTCCTGATAATCAGCCTAAGCTGGGAGGAAGGTTGTATGGAAGCACAGACAGAAGGACACATAGATGGATAGGGGATGAAAGGAAAGGGGGGTGTTTCAATGAAACTGATTAGCTGGGGCCAAAAGCCTCAGTTTGACAAGTTGTAAAGTTTTGATGGCATCATCCCTGATGCATACTGTGGCTTAAGATCATCCCCAACTGAGCAGCTGATTGGCTTCTTTTTCTTAAGTGTGTTTCTGCTTATGGAGTTTGGAAACTATGCATACATGCCCTGTTTTTGTACCACCAATCCTCTCCAGCGAGACATGGTTTAAACTAAAGAGAAGGTAAATAGAAGCAGGTTTGGGAGTTTTAGCAGGTGGTGTCAGGACTTTCTTCTTGATTTTCTTGAGTATTTAAACAGGATAGAGCCACACAAATTACAACTGTATGGAACAGGACATGAAAAAACCCATGAAAAAAACCTCCAAACCAACTGCTTATTATCCCATAAACAAGTATTGAATGTGGATTGACACGATATGTCTTATTCCTCTGTGCTATAGAGCTACAATAGTTTCCAGAAACAACTATAAACAATTGAATGAGTCACACAATTGTTCTGGGTGACATGTTTTTTGATCACGCACATTTGCGTTAGCTGAAACTAACAAATACACAATTTTTCCCTCTTTGAGAAACAGTTGCAAAAAAAAAAACTACAACACCCAGCTGTTTAAGGAAATATTTTAGCCATTTTAAAAAATGGATACTTGTGACCCATTTTTTAATGTAGTTCCCCAGGAGAACAAATTGGCTCAGAACATACAGAAAACTTTAGGACAAAGACTGCAGGCCATTCCTTGTTCTTCATCCCACTTCTGGATCACCCCAACGGCCCCACACACACATCCTTCTCTTACAGTAGTCAGGTTCTTGAGACACAGCTGCTAACAGAGCAGCGCCTTCTGCCCCCGATCCACACGTCGGCACACACACACGCACGCACACACACACACAATTCAGCGGTGTTTGCACTGTAATTACTGCAACACCGTCTTTGTCTGGACCATAATCCGGGGGATCCATTGTTGGTCATACGTGCCTGCTCCGTCATTATTACCAATACTCACCCTCCTCCTTGGCCCTCAAACCCCCCCCCCCAAAAGGCTGTCTCTCTTTCAGCCCCTCCGCCCACACACACAAGGGAAGTGTGCTGCACCACAAAGGGACTAAAAAGAGGCACAATTAGCCCTGTGACAGTAACCCCTGGCACGGCCCAGGAAGCATGCCGCACAATGGGGGCAAACTTTTATACGACACTTTAATGCAAACACTGGAGTGTGCTGCCTCGTGCCTCGGTGCTTAGAGCCTGGCCACTCTCATCTCGGGCCTTTGTGACTGAGAAAGAAGCGGTCATTCATTTCATTTATTGGTCACCCATTAATTGGAGACACACAGCATTACTATTGAGGCAGTGAGGGCGATGGTGTTACACAGGCTGGATGGAAAAAGAAGAAATCATCAGTGGGCCGAGCCTTTAATTGAATCCCATGCTAGTCATTCAGAGATTGCTCTGTCAATGATTATAGGGATCAATACAGAGGGGGCAATTGCTATCTGAGATGGGGCGAACACCCACACACACAACTCTTGGAGTGCATCAAGTAGAGTAGGAGATTCAGTTTGCAAACTCCTATCCCTCTTGCAAAACGGCTTACACGATCTTACAACACAGACACACACGCACACACACATCCTGTCCTTCCCTTGTTTGTGCTGCTAAGCTGTGTCAGAGCACTTCAACAGGTCTCCACCGCTGCTCCGTATCAGCACTGCAGGACCCACATTAATGATCGTCAGACTTAAATAAACCCTCTGTGGTTGTTCTCTATCGATCAGATGATCTGGCTATCAGATAAGCTAACAGATCTATGAGGGACTCGTGCTGTAATTGAGTTGCTCTTCGGGAGTGTGTGTGTGTATGTGTGTGCCAGTGTTCCAGGCACATCATACTGTATATGCCCAAGGTATGCTCCTGAAGGATTATCAACACACTTTGGCACGGACACATAGTGTTGCTTTTTTGTGTGTGCGTACGCGTGTGTGTGTGTTTCACATTGTCAACCCGACTGGGAGATGTGCTCCCTGTGCTAATTATGAGTTGTAAAGCAGGTTGTGATTGCGGTTGTTGGTTTGAGTCCCAGAGGGGGATCAGTGTTCAGTCTCTCCACTGCTGTGTGATTAGAGAGACCAGAGAGAGGAGGAGGGTAAAGTTTAGGTCGAGATGTTGAACCAGTTAATGCAGAGACGAAGAAAATCCTGCTGTCGCATGTATTTTGTTGTTTGCCCTTCTTGTTGTAGTTAATAGTTTTCTTGATCAGTTTGATTAAAAAAGTCTGACCGTTCTCATTTTGAACTATGAAAAGTATTTTTCTGTATTGCACAAAACCAAACACTTTTTTTTTCATGTCATCTGTAAAAAGGCTGTAATAAGACATTGGCGTAAAGTCGAGAATCCAAAGAAGAAAAGTAACTGAATGCAGGAAATGTATTCAATGGAAAAACTAGCCAAACTACTGCAAGTTAAACTGACAGAAATGGATGTTTCTATGAAATAAGATGCTTAGCAAGTAGCTCAGCATCTTTTACTGATTATTTTTTACTGATGATTTTACTGCCACATTTCTGTTAAAGGTCCTGTGTAAGATTTAGAGGGCTCTGTTTGGCAGAAATTCAGAAATTGAATATGTTTTTTGTTTTTATTACTTTAGAATGAGCTTTTTATAGCGACAGACTTTCTCCACTAGCCCAGAAAAGACTAAACTAAACACTGGCTCTAGATAAGGCCTTTGGCGCTGCAATCATCAAGTAGATGCCACTAAATACTACACAGTGGTCCTTTGAATCTTAAAAACACAGTAAAAATGAAAACATCAGAAAGAAAAGCAAAGAAAGGAAGGGGGTTGGAACGTGACACATGAAAGCTGATCATGATCTCAGGTCACAATTTTGAGTAAACAAACTGATACCACTAATACACTTCAGAGGGGATACTAATTAAGTTACACAAGTAGTTATAGTGCCATAAACTGTTTCTGTGTGTGTGTATGTGGGGGTATGTGCGTGTCTGTATTCCCACTTGTGTGTGTGTGTGTGTGTGTGTGTGCGTGCATGGCACTTCCATGCTTCTGTGACCACCTGACGCTAATCTTACCTGTCAGCTCCCTCACCACAGCACCCATACCGGCGACATACTGGACTAACTAACACACACACACACACACCATAATCATCCAGCAGGAGATGGGTAACAGGACAACAACAGTCACAATTAATGGACACTCAGTCTGGGAACCGACTTCATTAGGTGTGTATTTTTTCCTCCGGAGTTGAAGGGGCAGTCTAATGGTCAGGTTTAAGGCTAATAGGGCACAGGGGGATAGGAGCACCTGAGTAAGGCCCACTGCTTGCATATTACAGACACATACACTATACTGAAGGAGAGGGCTGAAGACGGAGAAAAGGTTCAGTCCACATATTTTCTCATTTTGCGTTCGAGTTATCTAGCCGGTTTGGGTTTTATCTGTAGATGTTTTTTGATTTCTTTGGCACAAAGTAATGCTGGTAAAATATTATTTTTATTTTTATTATTGATTTATTTCACTGTTCTTTAAACTCTGGGCAAAGGGGGGAAATCAAAAACCTATACCAGAAATTACAATAATTTTATCCCTGCCACTGATAATCAACATTGCTTTTGGCCGCTGTCAATACCCGCTGTCATCGCTCTGAATATGAGGCTTCAGCAGTCAGACTTATCCCTATCAATATTAGCTTTTAATTGAACTTATGAATGCAGGAATGTGGATTTTGGCCCCCATTTATTTACACTGGAATCATATCAAGGGAGAACTGTGAGCCCGTCCTGCAAAACACCGTCCAAAGCAGGATGTCTATCACGACTGCCTGACCCTGACCTTAAAGAGCAGCTCCAGTTTGCATAACTCACACACAGTTACCTCTGTGGCAACAGCCAGGATCCACATCTCAGGCTCTAAATCAGGGCCTGTAGCCCATTAGAATTTTTCGAGCCTGTCTCCTCCTCCTCCTCTGCTCCAGACGGGACTGATAGCTTTTGTTTGCAGAGGAGCATCATCGCTCACAGCTGCTGTTGCTGCTGCTGTAAATCTGGCTGGCCTCATCCGCCCGCCAAGAAAGCCAAATGAGCTCATCCTTTTGGCCTCACGTGGCACCTCCGTTGCAGTGGTGAAATATCGAGGAGGATGATGATGATGATGGCGATTATTGGTGATTTCCTCAGCTGTGTGTGTGTGTGTCATTAGGGAGGAGGAGGGGATTGTTGTTCTTTGTCTTGTTTATGTGGGGAAGGCCTACTCAACGCAGGATGAATTGTCTGTCCTCTGGTCACTGTTTGGATCACCTGGCTGATTGTATTTCAGCTGTTGATTAACTAAGGCTGGATTAATGCGTGAGCTATATACGGCAAAAAAAGAAAGAGCAATCAATCTAACTGTGTCCTTTCTCAGCCACTGTCTTTATAAATCTGTGCTTTATAAATGGAGCGCTGAAGTTCTCTATCTCTTTCCGAGGCAAATACTGTAGACCCCTGCTCTTCTCCTCTCTCCTCATCTCCATGTTCCCTCTTCCTTTAATTACTGTGTTCATGCTTGACGGCCACTGATGACTTGATTAAGCCTGCCGTGTGCAGTTCCAGTCTCTACCCTGCTGATGAATGAGTCTAAAGCTTATTAACTTACTCATTCAGATCAATAAGGCGCTGGGTTTGAACACTGCAAGGACAGAGAGGAAGCCGCTGTGTGCCGCCGCCCTCTACGCTGGCAGCTGGGATGAAATCATCACACATGATTAGCCTGTGTAACCAATCTGGCTCCTCTGTGGAGAGAGGAGTACAGGTGAATTGATTTTCTGGATTACTTTCAGTTGCAGAGCTTTCTTCACACGGCCGTGATGATAAATATTGCTGCTTTTGCAGACATATTTGATTCCTTAGATTAAAGTTTATCCGAAATGTTCATTTTAAGTCATACAACTCAGGATAAAGACTTTAAAAAGAGCTTGACATGAAGGGAATTATATTATATTTAACACTGGATCTTACACATTTTCGATTTGGCACCCTTCCTGACAATATATCAGACAATAAGTTGAGTTATCTATTAGGAACTTTGATCATGGCCTCCCAATGAAAGCCAGATCCCCAAATGTATAGTTAAGGTATGTCATAGAGATGATCGTGGCAAAACAGAAATATTCATGAGTTTTTGGGTTATGTGTTGGACTGATTTAATTAAAAAACTACTAAAAGGTTGTTCGCCAAAGTGGCTACACATGCTACAAAAAAAGTAACTCTCAGTACTTCTCCAACACATTACCCACACAGAATACTGTTACAGAATACGGATTTATACCCAGGAGGTCTTCTGACAGCATCCAGGAGGCAGCAGATGAAGAAGAAGGGTAGGTCTAAACCTTATTCCCCCGAGGAGGCCTTTCAGCTCCACCAGGGCCTTTAGAAATGAGACGCTCATCATTGGAGCTAATTTGACCTCCAATGGAGGCAGTCAGCGTGTGAGTGGCCTATGCAGTGGTGAACAGATATTGTTTGAAGGCGACATCTTACCTGGTAATCCTTGGAACAGGAGATTATGACTGAGGAAGGTGCCATGTGTCTGTCTGTCTGCACCCTGGAGCCACAAAATCTCTCTTCACATTCCAATATTGATCATTTTTTTTGCGCTGCAGATTCGGTCTGTTATGCTAAGAGGTGCCAGTATTGATGTACTGTGGTCAGTGATACAGACAGCGAGCCCGCACACACATAAGAGAGCGGAAAGGTGTTTGATTCATTTTTCATGTCAAGAAAACAGATGCTTCCTGTTGCAGAGAAGATGCAGATCATACGATATCCCCCAATACGCCCCCGTGTCTGAGAACTATCTCTGGTTTTGTCGGGGTCCTTAATGAACAGGACTTTGTAATGTAAGCCTTTAACTGTTAGCAGGCCTGGCTAGGCTAGGCTAAACACGACTTGGTGCAGGAGTGCCTGTATTGACCTTTGTTTCCCCTTTGCTGGCTGCTGTGTTTGGAGCACGTGTGAGTGTGAGGGTCTTCTGGGAAGAGCCCTTTAAGATGATGTGCACCATTAATGTGACTGTAGGTCAGCTCCATTTCAGAGACATTGATCCGCTGCTGGAGCTCGCAGAGCGGCGTGGCAGCAGAGCTGACTCAGTCAGAGACTGAAAGGTTGGAGAGAAGGAGGTGGATCTAAGAATGATGTAATGAGGGGTGCTAATGCAAGACTACTGTGGGTTTCACCACATTTACTGAATTTGACCTGCTATACTTTATGTATCTGAGAAAGTAAGAAAATCGTGACTACTGCTTTTTCTATTTTTTCTGAATAAATAGCATGAACACGCCAAACTAAAATGCATAATGCTGCAAGATTGTTTTAAGACTCTGCCGTGTGCCCTGACTTCTACAAGTGTGTGACAAAAGGATCTATTCAAAATGTATTCAATATTAACGTCTCTGTTGTGCTTAAATCACTGTTTCACATGCGCTTTGAAAACCCATTTTGCATTCCAACCTGTTCACCTAGACAGGTGTTTTGATTTGTTGAAAACCTCTTAGACTAAGCGTGTAATTAAAATAATTAAAGAGAAGACACGTGGAGGAATCTATTTCACAAAATCCATGAAAAAAAAAAGCCAGAGTTATGTTTCATAGTGTCTGTAGACACTCAGCAGGCACCGATAAATCCTGAAGTGAAGAAAATACTTGCAGAGCTCTGCAGTTTTTTCTCTGATGAATGCACATTATCAGAACTATAGACTGACTCTTACCGTATCTTGAGTCTGAGCCATCTTCTGTGACTTCTATTACCTCAGTCAATAACAACATTGTCAATAAAGTAGTCTGGGATGTGTAGTTTGTATTAAGTGAGGGTTTGTGTCTTTTTCAAGTATTGACCATTTAGTTAAAATAAAACAGACTGGTCTATTTGATCGGGCAGTATTTATGGAGATGCATTATTGCATTATTGAAATGGAAAATGTCACAGGGTAACTGATAATGCGTTGGTAATGCTTGACTACAAAGCGCAGCGGTGATTGCCACCACTAATTAATTGCTCTGGTGTTACCAGATGAATCAATGACCATCCGAAGATTGTCTGTGGCCGAGATGAATCTCATGTGTTGGAGATTGTTAAAAAAGCATAAACAGATCAATGGAGCTCCACTTTATAGGCTTGGATATGGTTTAGATATCCGCTCTGCTTGATGTTGGAGTGTGTGTGTGGGGCCGACGGTTTGCCTGGTAACCAGAGCCGTAACACAAGCCCATTTAGCATATGGCATTTTTACCACGGAGAGGTAAACACAGTGGGGAGGCCAGGAGAATAGTAAAACACACTGCTCGGGCCAGATCTCCCTGTGGACCCATGCAGGGTGGACACACACAGAGGACACAGTGTCCAGTCCCAATGACAAGCTGAGGTCACTCTGCTCGATACAGGAAGCTATGCTCTAGTTTTTTGCGCGTCTTTCATTTAATTGCACCTGGTCTTACTTGCTCCGCGCACTAATCTTAAAGTTTCTCATCCATAAACCCTTCCTCAAACCCTGCGACCGTTTCTTCCCTCGCTCTTTGGGTCATTTGAACGTGTCACAACACTAAAGGATGTTGATATCAACTGTCAAACCTTAAAACCCTAATGGGTCTTTTTTAAAGTGACAATCTTAACAGATCAATGCACCCGTCAGGGGTCAGATTACAAAGGCCGTCAATGACCACACGTGAAGGAGAGGAGAAAAAAAAGAAGGGGACCAACATGACACTGGAAACATATGACGAAGTCAGCCTGAACCGTCCCTGCAGACAGCGGAGCAGAGACATTGTGCGTACTAACCTGCAGCTAGCTTTAAGGGATGCCTTGGGGTAATTGTGCTGCAGCCATCGTTTGTCCACTCAGGAAGGCTTACCGGGGCGAGGCTACCTCCGACAAACTGCTGAAAGGGCATAAAAGACCCAGTGGTGGCAGGGTGTTAAAAAGTTAGATGCCGGGAAGCAGCACTAAGGTGACGCTAGGCTAGAGGGAAGCCATAAAGGCCTGTTAGGGTACATTAGGTGCAGGAGAGGGTCATAATGCTTCATGAATGTTTCAGCAGGACGGGGGGGCATTTGTCTTCCAGCCCCACTGTCAAAAAGCCATCATGACTCAGTGTTGGGGGTGGGCTGCGGCTCCAGGGCCAAGACACTCACGGACATGGATGGTGCACTGAGGAACACTCACACATATCACGACAAACCAAGAGAAGTACATATACTCTTAGCTGTGGTAGTGCACTCAGTACCCACCTCATCCTTCACAGTCTTCATCATCTCCATCACTGTCAACGCACTGGGCTATCGCTCACTCAATCACTGCCTCTTGTCTCCTGGATGGACAGGTTTAAGACCTTTTAGCCTTACACTAGCCTCACCAATGTTTGCCTCCATCGCATCAAGCATCGAGTGCTTAAACAGTCATCCAGCCCTGAGGTAGCTGCTAAACATTCACACCCCAGGGCCTTTCAGCCTTGTCTCCCCTTTAACCCTGTGGACCTCTGGGAGCTGCCTGGGGTCACGGTCAATTGTCCCGTGGACAATAGAAGGGTAGTTGTGAAAGCAACAGGGACTATATAACCTGGATGGTGAACTGTGTTGTTAAAAAGCAGTGGAAGGAAGGAGTAGACCCTAAAAGAGGAGGATATTGAACCTGACACCCAAGTTTTATCATCAAGTGTCCCACCACTGGTGTCTATATGAGTTGGAAGCATGTTCCTGACAGCATTTTGATTTTGGCTACTGGGAACTGACAGTACAACCTCTGGGTTGCATCACTTTTGCCCCATTTAGAGCCAAAAATCTAAAGACATTTGGATTTGCACTTTTGTATGCCTGCACGTTACAGTCTGGGCTCGAGGGAGGCAGTACAATGGAGAACCAGTTGACGGTGTTCAGGATTACCTGCAAGACACCACAGGTTTCATAAGAACAAACAAACCCGCATACATAAGTAGGAGGTTGTTAGTGGGATCTGAAAGGCTCCCATGATTTCAGACCTAAAAGCACCCCCTGGGTTTAATCCTTTGATTCCACATACTAATTTCTTTTAGCTGCACCCTTGCCTCCCCAAATCAGACTGTAAGCTGATAGAGCGGCAGTATTACAGTGATTAGAGAGGCTGAGGTGAGGGGCTGATGAGAGGAGGAAGGAACTAACTGGCTGATAAAGCAGTTGTCCTTCCTTGTCTATGTGCTGTTAGCTTTTGTTAAATGTGACTGACAGCTATTGATGGATGTGTAGCTGACCTGCCCCTCCTCTGTCCATCACTCCACGCGCACGCGTGTGTCTCTGCACAGCGTGAACACGTGTATGGGCACGCGCGTGCATGATTTTTTTTGTGCATTTACTCAGCTCCGTGCACGCGCGCGCCCACACATTTGGCGTTTGCGCGCGCGCGAGGGCTTGCTTTTGCAGGGTTATAGTGCACCGTGTGGCTCACTCCTGTGCTCTCATGATGGTCCGCGGGGAAATCAATCATCAGCTGTCCTGTGTGGCTGGTGATTGTGCATTTTTCAGGAAGAGGAGATGAAGGAAACAAGGGTGGTGAGGACAAGACAAGAGTGTTGATTAGCTAATCCACTTCAAGACGGCTGAAATCTTCTGACTTCCTTCGCTATCTCCTTCTCTACACATGACACATATGGCTGATTCTTTTTCTTGAATATATAAAACGCACTCCATATTCCCCTCCTTCCCCCTCTCCGACAACAACAGAAGGAAAGCAAACAGATCTATTTGACAGGACGGTGCAGAGTCGATGTCTGCCATACGTCAGTGTTGCCCTCTAGGTGTTCATCTAAATGGACAGCTTAGTTAGGATTAGTTGGACCAACAGCAAACATCTTTAGAGGCAGGGAGGTCACCTCGTCTGTGCATGGATGCGCATGTGGCAGGAGTACAGTGTCCATATGTTGTAAATCCTTTCCTTAGGGACAGCACATGCAGTCCTCCTTTCACTGGTGGGAAGTACACATTCTTTAACGTTTTAACATTTAAACCCCCCCCCCCCCCGATCTCTCAAAACGCCAAATCACATCTTATGAAATACCAATTGCGCCTCAAATTGGATTTAAAATGTCTAAATTGAAAGATTCCTTGGGGATACTCTGCTGAACTTTCACACCAGTGGATTTATGCAGGCATGCGCCAGTGTGTGTCTTTCCTCTGGCCAATAGTGTCGTAGCAGCATGAGGTCCAACTGTCCTAAAGTCAGTTCAAGACATCCCAGGGTCTTTCAACACCACGACCCCACTGAGAAAAACATTCGCCTGAGAATAGACCCTGGCACAACAGGCGCGACCAAAACCATAATGTAACCGTCACATAGGAATTATATGGTCACAGTCCATCAGAGCAACGCATATACAACAAAATCTGCATGTTTTTTTGTTGTTGTTGAGAAGGCGGCATCGGGCTCCAATTCCGGCGAGTCGCACAGATACGATGACACGTGCACATGCAAACACACAGATGGAGGGGGGCAAAAAAAAAAAAAGAAAGAAACGTGGGGTGATTCAAAACCAAGAGAGGGAGGGATGTAAGGAGTACTGTAACAGTAGCTCCTCTCCTCACGGCCGGACTGCTACCTTCATCACCCACAGGAATAACAGTTGGGCACATACAATAGCCTCTTCGCATAAAGACACACAAATAGCACACCGAGAACTATTGTAAGGCGAAACGCATGGGGAGAGGAACCCTATAACACTTTCTAACATCCCGAATGACAAAGCCAGATGTCAGCCTACAAGCAGATTTACTCCTTTCAGCACTGTTGCATATGAATCGGCCTAAAAGAAGAGCCCGGCAATCCATCAGAGGTTGAACAGTTCAAACAGGAGCAGGGAAATAATGTTTTTTTAGATTAGTTTGACAGATAGATACACAGATCCCATGAGCTCAGGTATACAGTATATTTTATGACGGGTTACTTTGGGGCCTGCTGGGGGTTATGTGAGTGTGTGTGTGAGTGTATTGGGCGGGGGGGCTGCAGGCCAAAATATGTTGCCCCTTGGGAGCACAGTGGAACCTCACACCAGCCCCCACAGAGAAGGATAAGGCCATCTGCCCTCCTCACGCATCAATCCCATCTAGAAGACACACACACACACACTGAGTGAGTGTTGGGTAGCAATATGGAGAGGCTTTGCAGACAGTGTTTGATCTGCCTTTCATCCAGCCAGCAGCACACAGGCCGCTGAGCCCCTGTGTGTGTGTCTCCTGCTGTACTGTCCACTGTCCCAGTGGAAATCACCAGCCGATAACAACAGCTCTGACCTGAAGCACGAATGGCAGGACACAAGCTGATCAGCCTCATCTCTTAACTGAGGGAGGGGGGCCACAGCTCAGTGGATCCATTCAAACTTAAATGACTTAACTCAAATGTTTCTTTAAAGGCAGGAGTCACACAGATGACGTACCACCGTGACGTGAGCGAGTTAAAAGTTAAATTCAGAGTGAAGGCAGGCCATGGAGAAAGAAAGCGCTGCTTTGAGTAGATGGAGAAAATCGATTTGAATCATATACAATGACATAAAAACAAAATGACACATAATAAGCTCCTTCAAATTTAATAAAAGAAAGAAAAGTGTACGAATACAATTCTTTGTAAATAAATAATTGCATAGTTTTTAATTGGGCTGATATAAAAACTAAATTCATGAAGATCAAAAACCGAAACTTTCTCTGTGTTTTTCCAGTGAACTGCCTGATGTGTGGATCCCATCTCAAAACGCGAGTCAGCTCTTAAACGTTCAAAAGAGTACGTTTTTGTTCATATTCGTATAGCTGGAAAAGTGTCTTTATCTGTGAAAAGAGAAGCAGATTCTCTTTCATCTTCATCAGGACTGACTTTTCGTGTGGTTTGAGGCAGACTGGGGCACAGATGGACAGAGAGCTGGTGTGGTTATAGTTTATGAGTCACTCAGCTGAGAGTCTGAAGCCTGTCTGGAAACAGGGGCTAGCCTCAACATCAGCCAGACACACATGCACGCACGCACACACACACACACTACACTGGCAGCTATTAGGAAATCAATAGAAGCTAATACATCAGAGTATTTGACCACTCAGCTCCACTAGCTTAGCGGACTGAGAGGAAGGAGGAAGAAGAGAGGAGAGGAGAGGAGAGGAGAGGAGACGAGAAGAGAAGAGAAGAGAAGAGAAGAGAAGAGAAGAGAAGAGAAGAGAAGAGAAGAGAAGAGAAGAGAAGAGAAGAGAAGAGAAGAGAAGAGATCTATCAATTATGCTGTATGACGAAATGCATTTAACAAAGCACATAGATTGCTCCAAATATAAGATCATCCCTGCAACAGCAGTCTCCTCTTTATATCAATGGACATTACTAATTGATCGCAGCATCATATTCAGTTGTGGCAAGGCTTATGGGGATGACTTGAGTGTTATAAAACAAATTGTTTTGGAGAGAGTTATAGCCATTTGCTTCAATCTCAGAGGGAGTTCATCGCAGCAAACCCACGCCATAAAACCCCAGTGCTCCTATCATTAATATCGCATTAATATAGAGATTAATCTGATGGATAGCCCTCCAGAGGGCCTGTTAACTTGCCAGGAGGTTAAGTGTGAAATCAATCCGTATAAACGACCTGAATAAAAATTCTTCCATGCTGGAGCGTCGAGTCCTAAATCAGCCAATCAAAGAGGCGCTAGTAAAACCACTCTTTTAGCACGGCTTGCTAACAATCTCAGTATTTCAGCTCTGGCAGCTCATTCTCCATTTTTCTCCTTCTGTCTTTCTTTTTGTCTTTGTTTCTTGTCCCATCCTTCTCCTCCACCCCTCCGCTCCTGGAAGGCCACAAAGGGGAGTATCCTCTCCTTTCAGAGCAGGCCCCTTGCGGAGGCTCGGGGGTTGTATACATGGGAGGTGCAGGTCCAATGAAGGGTGATCTACACTTGTTCAAGCAGCCATATTTTGGCTATTTGAAGGGAGAGGGAGGCTGTTAAACACTGAGTGAGGAGGTGACCCCCGACCCTGAAGGCTGCTCTCCATCCGTTGCAGGAAATAAACAGAGTGGCGGTGCAGCAGAGTGACTTTACTGCTCTTCTGCCTGCGGACAGCTTGGAACGAGATCTGATTCTCACTCTGATGGCAAGACAGGAAGATTTCAGGATAATCTGGGCTGATAATCTGTTTCTATCCCCGTAATTTTGTCAGGCAGTCCCTTCTTTTTTCGATTTATTTCTATTTTTGTGCAACTTGTTTCTGGCACTCACTTAGCACCATGGCAGCATTGTGATGTCTGATTACATGCCCTCGGTGTGAGGTGTGGTGACCCAGAGGTTAGAGGTGACATAACAGAACACTGACACAAAGGCTGGACACTGTGTCATCTGTCAGACCCCATGCTGCTGCCACCACCAGTACCAATTGGGGCTTTCCTCAAATTAACCCCAACACACAATCACACACATCTATCTATCTATCTATCTATCTATCTATCTATCTATCTATCTATCTATCTATCTATCTATCTATCTATCTATCTATCTATCTATCTATCTAAGGGCAACACATGTGGGGCAGTTGGTGACAGTGCGAGGGCAGATGTCAGTCATGGTGTGCTCCTTTGTGCGTAGAGCAATAGACCACCTTACTGCTGCACTCTATTGTCATTCATTTGGTCCAGTGGGATTTGTTCTTTTTTTTTACTGTGAGCACACAGTCTCCAATTCATCACTGGGGTACATATAAACACAGCAGACAGTGGATGCACACAAAGAGACACTTTCTGGACTGATGCGGGTGATGAGTGGAGCTGCATGCAGGATGCACAGAGGTTCAACCTAACGCTGTCTTAACAAGTGAGCTGCTGGATACTGATTCGCTGGGGCGAGACAGATAAAATAAAAATGTACCTTTAGTATCACAGGTGAAATTGATTTCATTAAACTGCTGGAGTGAATAAAATATCTGCCCCATTCTCTTATTGGGCTTTATTTTGTTTCTTTAACCCCAAAATAAAGAAAATCTGTGCTCTTTTGAACCTCTTCATTCTAAGCTGACCTTTTCGTGGAAGAGCCGCTCAACTGGGACATGAAGCAAAGCCAACAGTCTTGTTTCCATGCGCTGATTTTTTTTATTTGTTAACCATGAAAAAGCAGACGCTCATAGAGAACAAATGAGGACACCTTCGATTGCTTTTGCAGCCTTACATAACAGTAAAAAATATGATCATACATTATAAATTAAAAGAGGGTATAACATTTATTTTATACACAAATAAGCTCAAATCTACAATGATAAAAAAACAGCTTTTCAAGCTCAGTCGATGCAAGAAACCCCATAATAATAATAATAATAATAATAATAATAATAATAATAATAATAATAATAATAATAATAATGACGGTAGTTATTATAATTATGGAATTACAGTGGGTTCACAAAACCATTGCAGAATTAAAGCTTTAAGCCACAAAACAACAGACAACATATTTTAACATATTATAAATAGATTTAGACACATTTTTGCCAACAATTTAAATAATGATGAGCCTATTTAAATAGGCCTATTATAGAAGAACTTTTTTTTTTCTTAAGCAGCATTTACATAAAGAAAAACCACGAGATCCTACCTTACAGGCCTTACTGATTTATCCCTTATGGCATGGATTTAGTCTTTTATATATCGTCTAAAATCCTTTAAAATATTAGGCCCACATGATTAGAATCGTTCTTTGTCAGGACTGATGGATTTTTTTAGCTCATGTCTGATTAATTCCAGGGCCGATATTCTGGATTTAAGACTGTTAACCCGGTGTAAGGAAGGTTTTGTCCGGCGCTGTTCTGTATTTTTGGATTGTCCTTCACTGGAAACAAGGAGTCCTTCTGTAATCCATTCCCCGGAGAAGACGGAAGAACTGAGCTGTCCAAGATTTCTGCAGAGCGAGAAAACAACTTAATGAATAACCAATAATAACACACAGTATAGAACATTTGAATTATGCAGCCTGCAATATAAATTCCTCCGAATTGATATGATAAAAACACGAATGTGCTTGCAAATGATGATATGAAAAAGAAAACCAGAGTCTGTCTAAAAACAACAATACATTTAATTAAGGAATCACATCATTGCGGGATAATAATTCCATTTAAAAATTATTCTGTTCAATTCGAAATTACGCGCATTATTTTTTTTATTGCCTTTAGACTTCAAAATAAAAAGTAAAAAGATCTGTTGGGCCTTTAACTTGCACATTATGGCATCGGCAGAATAATATCTTACTTTTGTGGCTTTTCATGTGGTACTGAAGGTCCTGCTCCTCCTGAAAAGAAGCGCCGCACAGGTCGCAGGGGTAAGGCTTGTCCTTGGCGTGGGTCCTCCGGACGTGGCTGTCGTGGGCGGCGTGGGAGGCGAAGGCCTTCCCGCAGTGCTTGCACTTGAAGGGCCGCTCTCCGGAGTGCTGGCGGATGTGTGTGCGCAGAATACTGGAGGCAGTGAAGGCCTGGAGGAGAGAGAAAAATACAGAACACACAAATGAGTGTGATATATATATTTCTTTTAACAGTTTTTTTTATTTGTTAAATTTACAATTTTTGGCGACAATGATGTGGTCAGGATAAAAATATTTTAAAGCTTTTTAAAGGCAGTTTAGAGACACATATGTTATTTTGGCTTGTCACCTCCAGCAGCAACTTTATGTAACAATTATTCAGTAAAAATGACATTTGAACATTGTTTTATTGTCGCCTGGCGTTTCTTATTTCGTGCAGCGCCTCCTAAAAATGACTGCAAACCTCTGGCCTCATTTCTTAAACCGAGATAAAGAGGAGGAGGATTAGGTTAAACAAAACCCTTCTCCGGGTGTATAAAAGAGGGGAGGATATCCAGGAAGAAAAAAAAAAGAACAAAACAACACTTCTGCTCATTCCAGGGGCCGTAAATTAAAAGTATAATCTCGGCAGACAAAAGGGTGGGTGTACATCTGGCGATAATTAGCATGTAAGTGTCTTGGTGGAGCGTGCCCGTCCGGGGGAACAATGACAAGGGGCCCGCGTCAAATGCGCCATGAAACCGGGACGCAGTAAATGATGCCGGTGCGAGGAAGAAGAGGGGGGAAACGAGGCCTTTAGGACTCATAGAAGCAGAGAGGGAACTAAAAAAAACAATATCCAGCAAGATAGAAGAGTTTTATACTTCCATTGCAGGGGGAAAAAACGCAATCTTTGGAAGAAGGGTTCTTACCTTATTGCAGTAGACACACTTGTATGGCCGCTCTCCAGAGTGCACGCGCATGTGTTTGTTGAGACTGGAGGACTGAGAGAAACTCTTTCCACACACCGAGCACTGCAGATAAAAAAAATGTAAAAAATAGGACATCAGCATTGAGGAAAGGCATTTAAACTCATTAGAGTTTATTCGCTTTTAAGACATTTTGCTCTTTAGAGAGGTAAAACAGGACTAACGTGTCTAAAAATGATGGAAAAAAACGAATCTGTGTTCTATTTTTAAAACAGTTTTAATAAACTATCTTGAGGTTCTTTGGTTGTGAGGATTTAGGCTCCACACTGGAGGTCCCTCGGGAGTTTTTGCCTCATAAAAACCTGAATCCGCTGCGTGGAGCTGTTCTTTCAGCACCACACAAACTTTTCCATGCACTTTTGCCGCGAGATGCAGTGATGTAATGATGCAATGATGCAATGATGCAATGCTCTGCAGCGTGGGCACGCCGTGGACGGTCTCTCCGTACCTTGTGAGGCCTGTGTTTTTCGTGGACGTGTAAAATGTGGATCCTTAATCTGTCTCTCTTCTCGAAGGATCTGTTGCAGAGGTGACAGGGGAACTTCCTGTCGCCCTGGTCCACGCAGCGCGTGTACTTGAGATGTTTGTCTCTGTAGTACTTGTACGCAAACACCTTCCCGCATCTGTCACACTTGAAGCCCTCGCCGGAATCTGCGCAGGAAAAAAAATATAGAGACAAATATGTCAAGCATGGTAAGAGGGAAAAGCGAGAGTGAGGTGGACAGAGGGTGTTTGGGTTCTGACCTTCAGCGGGAGGAACCACGTTGTTGTCCTCTCTGGGGTCTTTCAGGGTGAGGGGGATGCCGAGGAACTGCATGTAGCAGTCGCCGTACCACACCAGCAGCTCCTGCCCTGGACGGATCTCCTTGCAGGTCTCGTAAAAGATCTGACCCTGGACCTGTACGGCAATTAGATTCTGCTCGTCTGGGAAACGAGCACACTTCACTAAAGACATCCAGTTCCCCGAGCCTCCCCTGCCGTCCACAAAATGACTCAACCGGCCGTTTTCAAACACCTGAAGGAGGGGAGGGAAAAAATTGTGTTTTACATTAGATATGAGTCAAAACGATCATTTCTTCATGGAGTAGACAAGACTTGGAAAAGGACAAATTACCTCCCACATCAGAGTGTTGTCGTCATACGTTTTAATCTCGCTGGTGTTGACGAGTTTCCCTTGGAAAGGTCCGAAGCGCGTCCCTTTGGGGATGCTGCTTTTGTCCGTGAAAACTCCACGGTGTGGGACATTTCCCCAAGTTGCCTGGAGGACGGTTAACCCTGTAACACAGCGTCAAAGCGGGAGTCAAACCTTAGCCGTGCCATCGCGGGTTTCGAACACACGGAATCAAAAGGTGATTTATTCATAGAAAGTTTGGCAGGTCGTACCCTCTGGAAGTTCAAGTGTCTCTTTGTCCAGCGGGAGAATGTGAGAGTCAGAAACTGGAAGAGAAAACGAACACAAATGAATAAATAGGGGATAAAACGTATGACTGAACATGATAAAGCAACATCAGACTGTTAGACAGACAGATGTCCACATGTTATTTGGACATTTTTGCGCGCAGGATGTTAGTTCCACCGAGGCCGTGAATATCCAATAACTGAGGGAGAAGTCTCACCTGGCTTTTCGGGCAGGGTCAGTCCTGATATAGCGTGGCCCACGCTCCGGTCCTGGCTGCTGGAGTACCCGTAGAGCACCATGAACAAGTCATCCTCACTGAAATTATAAGACGTGCGCGTTTTTTCTGGCGACAGCTCCGCGCTCCGGAGGCGAAACAAACTCTCCTTGGGCGGTGAGGTGGTGGTGGAGGAGGAAGATGCAGATGAAGACCTTTCACTAGACGGGCTGCTGAAGTCCGAAGACAGCGGTCCTGCGGCGTGCTCGGTCACCACAGCGGCCAGCTCCTCTGGTTTGGAGTAGACCTGGTGTCCGGGCAACATCTGGCTGAGGTAGGGGAAGCCGGAGGCGCTCAACATGTGTTCGTGCAGGACCGAGGCGTGGTGGCCGCCCTGACCGAGGAAAGGAGGGGCTCCGCCGTGCAAGCTGAGCGGCAAGGACGCCTGAGTGTCCGACACTAGACGACCGAGAGACTTGAGAGGGTGGAGGAGATTGTGAGTCCGCGGGAAGAAGTCCATGTAGTGATGGGGACCGGGGAGAGGGGCAGGGTAGAAGCCCCGAGCGGGACTGCCCTTCAGCATGCCGCCTTGATAGCTCTTGTCCTTCAGCACTACAGGGATGCTGGACAGGGACACCGACATGACAGCACGGAGGTGAAGCAAAGGTTCAAACTGGAGAAGGATCCTTCAGTGGATGAGAGGGAGAAGGGAAAAGGGGGGGAGGGAGAGGAAGTGGGGGGGTGAGTTATAAAAGTTTAATGCAAGAAATCTAAAAAGGGAAACATGACATCAGAGGTCGACCACACCTGAATTAGTTATTTTAGTTTAGTGATCCAACTAGTATAGTCTCATCTTACAGATCCCGAAAGCTGGAGTTCCCTCAAAGAGTCTAATAATATTTCAATGAATTTACTTACTTAACTTATAAAACACATCCGGAATTTCTGTTTTTTTTAAATGAAAGCCTCGCCTACAGATGGAGGTGAAAATATCAGGGCCGATATTGAGCAAAGCTATTGCAGAATAAGTAAAAAGCCACGCACAGTGAAACTGGACAGCCGATTTTGCAATATTTCCAGCTGAGAGGACACACACACACACGCCGGACACACACATTAGATGTTCATCATCAGCGGCTTTCAATGACCGGCCTGGATATGGTGTGTTCTGTTTTTTTTTTTTTTTTGTTGGGGGCAACGGTTTATCAATCAGCCGGTAAATAGAGAGACAAATCAGGGTCATGACACTCGTGAAAGAAGAGCGGGGGCCAGAGCAGAGGTCAACATTAATGAAGCTTTTTATGGACTTTACAATTACCGTATAATGATTGCAAAAGAGTGATCAGGGGACGGAGTGCCGGGACAATGTGTGAGCTAAAAAAATGATTCTATTCTATTCTAATAAAGAAAAATTAAAGAAGAAATCAGAATTTAACCGGAGAAGATTCGTGCGTAATTTCAAATCTATGGAAAAAACAATTGGTGCTACCTCAATCCTACAATATTCTCATTCTCATAACTCATGTGAAGCACCGCAGGCTGTGATTTCCTGTATAACTATGCATCAATTTGCTGTTGCAGTGGAAAAGAATCTTACCTTGTTGGATGAATTAAAGCTGTTTCACAGTGAAGTTGTCTCTGTCATGTCCACGGGCTTCAGTTTCAACAACCTCCCGTGGCTAAAATCAATCACACAGCCGACAAATCTCCAAATTGTGCAGGTCTAAACTCTTGGACGTGTTGCAGGGGACCCTTCTCTCCGTCTTTATGTTGGTCTGTGGTCATCTGAGGGCACCTATACTGTACACAGTCAGGTCTGCTTGGAGATGCTCCCCAGCGCCTTCTTCCTATTGGCCCAGGAATCAGCTCGGCCTCATGCATCTCAATGCCCCCCCCCCCTCCCACCCCTCCCCATAGGACAACCCACCCCTTTAACTTCTCCACACAGCAGCCCGCTTTCTCTGCTTCACAATGAGGCTGATTGAGAGAGGTTCCCAAACATTTCCATACAAGGACCCCCACCCCAACCCAGCACACACACACACACACACACACACACACACGATAGGATTTTATCTGAGTGACCCCCTGTGGAGTATAGACATGTGTTGTTATGACTTGGATGTGGTGAATTAGGAAGAGAGAAAAGAATTTATCGGCTACATCTCTCTCTCTCTCTCTCTCTCTGCGCCAAACTGAAGCGAATCTCCAACAACACTTCTTCTTCTTACACGGATCTGTTGATTTTCAAACGACTTTTATAGTAATGCTGCGCTCACATTATTTGTATTTTGAATGCATTTGATTGATGGATTTGTGTTCTGTATGGTGTTTCTTTTTATTTTATTTGTATAAAGCCTGATGGGCACAGTGCTGGTATGTGCCACCTGCCCACTTGGCCATATAAACATCAAATAAACGAATAGATCTAGATATTAATTCATATTTATAACATGTTTTAGGCTATTAAATAACACTGAATTCAGCCGCTGCAGTATTTCTTTGTAACGAATCTTTAGTTATTTTCTTTATGTGTGCCATTTCTAATGCATCATTACTTAAAATGGATTATCTTACTGTTAAATTGCATTCACTTTAATTTGATATTAGTTTTTATTACTTCCGCGTGGCCTTCTTTATTGAATCTACAGTGTGATATGTGGCACATTCATTCAATTAAAAGCTGTTTCAGTCTATAAAACCAAACACTTTGCGTCCTGGTGCGTTTTTAATATGTTGAAAAATACAATCAAATAACACACGGAGGCCCGAGCTCAAGCCTGCCCTTCTCCCCTTTCATTCACGTGAAATAAAAGCCACTCCATATAAATACTGCAATAACAGAATTCTTTATTTACAAGGCAAATAGCATCAGCGAAGCCATATTAGTTCACAACTTGCATAACTGTGGGTTTTTTTTTTTTTAACTTCTCTTGTATATCTAATTTTTGCATAAAACGCTCACACACACACACTAGGGGTACAAAGATGGATGCGGGTATACCGTGTGATTCCTGTGAACAATGCAGAAGAAAAAAAAATATCTCGGGAAAAACACAACAGTAAGCTTTCTTCAGAAAGTCCATATAGTATATTACATATTGCTTCAATATCCCTAATGTGTCATCTTTTTTTTTTTCCTTTGTCTCCATACAAACAGTGAGAGAGGAGGGGAAATGAAAGAAAAGAGTTTTCAAACCCAACACGGAACAGAGAGCAGTGATGAGAGACAGTTCAACCTGTGCGACCGAGTCTCCAGCGGCTGCGCAGAGTTGAACAGAGCGATGCACCCATTCGATATTGTACACAAGTCATTATACAAATTTATACAGACAGCGGTGTAATGTACAAGAACGAGAACGGACGAAATCTAAGGCATTATGCTAGGGTTTTTAGCATTTCAAGGTTGCATCTTAGCTCTAAGAAATTGGCAGACAATACAAAAAGGGCATTTAAAGTTCTGCAAAACTTAAGAGAAACAAAACAAAAAAAAAAAAATCATTTAGTGGGTCCAAAAGCCTGGATATTTGTAAAGGGGCAAAAAAAATCATTTATTTGCACCTGTCCTCATTATAAATGCTAAAAAAATGCATTGCTACCACATGGCTTTAATCTTCTTCAAAATGTTGACAATCTTTGGAAATTTGCAAAGGGCTCTGAATCATTCTTTTTAAAATGGCTCAAAAAAAAGGCTTGTTCTGCACGACTGTATGATACAATCAAAACAGCATTTATCAAAAAAACGTGTGATCTCCTGTAGGCCCGCAGCAAAACAACCACAGGACATCTGCAAGGATGACAAGCGAGAACATGAATCTGTCCCAAAGTTGATTTGCTACAGCTTCAAATTTCATGTAGGACTTAATTAAAACAAACCAAAAGAAAAGAAACAAACATCAAGAAGCAACAATGGGCAACCTCCTGTAACTGTACAACACCATGTTGTCAACGCGTTGACAATACACGCCATCAGTCACATCCTTAGGCCTTAAATGACAATACATTCAGAATGATTCTCTTCCTGTGTTATGCTGCACCGTCTACTATTAGACCCTGTTAAGTGACATCATCTTGAAATTTCTGGTTTTTCTGTGGACCTCGAAGCGTACTGACCGACGGGTCGTCTCTCACTATGAAAATAAAAGCTGGTAGAATTCAGAAATCCAATTGAAAGGTGAGGATTATTTGGCTTGCTCCAAGTCTGTCCTGGGTTAAAATAGTTGATATAAAAAGTTTTTTTTCTTTTTTTGAGGAAAATGTACTTTTTTTTTGAGGTTAGAGAAGATGACTTGCTTTAATTCTTGTGAAGGTCAAACCGAACCCCTACCGGGGCACAAGAACAGCATGTCATTACTGAACACTTTATAGTTGAACTAACTGCCTGAGGTCATAAAATATGGCTAAGTGTCTGTCAGAGCAGGTCTCGTGAACCGTGCAGTCTTAACTCTGACCTCTGCTATAGAAGAGTGGCTGGAGGCAGAGAGGGCGTGTGTCGACAAGGGGATCACAAACTACTTCCCTCTGCAGGCCTCGGCCAATGCTGCATAATCTAAACAGGAACGCTGTGGGTGGATGTAGACTTTCTTGGTACAAACTGCAATAAAAAACTGTGTTTAATACTGCATCCAAACGTGGAGCAAAAATGTGTCCTTTTTATTCAGGAAAACTGTACAAAAATTACAAAAACAAAAACACAAAAAAAACCCCAAGAGTTTCTCAAGTAATCGTTATTGCTTGTTTACATCACAACAGAACAGTTTGCACCTAGCAGCTTGTATGAAGCATTTTTCACTCCAGACAACATAGAAAGCACACTTCTGTTATTTTTTTTTTTGAGTTATTGTATGGCTGTGTTGAAGTTGTCTTTTTGTTTTTTTTTTTTCCTTTTTTCGTGGTGTTCTATGCTAAAGGCAGAGAAGCAAGCGATAATCTGTACACTGTATACACAGCACACCCCCTTACAACCCTTTCCTGCCACCGCCCCCCCCCCCACCCCACCCGTCTGCATCGTACCAGAACATCAGAACTTGAAGGCTCCCACTCCACTTCCCAAAAATTAAAGAAAAAAACAAAAACAAAACAAACAAAAAAAAAAAAACCCTGCTCTGCTTTAAGAGGCAGTTGTGACCAGACGGGGGAACCAAACCCTAAGGAATAAAATAAATAAGAAAGAAAACGTTTTACTTATTGTTATGTACAATCTCTGTAATTCATTTTAAAACCATATATGATTTTGACATCTTCTTCTGAAACTACAGGACCAAAGCATAATCCATAATTCAGGTTAATAGAAGAATCTTCTCAGATAGAATACAACCATTACTGTTAAAATTATAAAAAAAAAAAAAAAAGTGCCTCTTTCACACTTTTAGAAATATTTTTTCTCGTTGCTACTAGGATAAAGAATCATCTACAATAATTAAAATGAATCTATACAGAAAAATAAAACTTAATTTAATACACTATATAAACCTCTTGACTAAATTAGTCTAATCATACAAATCACCATTCCACTCAAACCATTCTTCTGCAGTGTTTTTCAAGATCAGTTTTTTCAACCATATCTTCATTCTACATCTTAATTCTCACAAGAAAAAAAAGAACAAAACAAAACAAACAAAAAAAAAAATCAACTAAAATAAGAATAAAATAATAAAAAAGAACAGCAAAAAGGCAAAACCGGCTAAGTGTTTGAGCTCCATCCATAATTTGAACATAACCTGGAGTCTTTGCTGCCATTTTTGGAACTATGTGGAAATGTCACAAATGTGTGAGAAAGGTAGGACATGAAAGAAAGAAAGAAAGAAAGAAAAAAAAAAAAGAAAAGAAAAATCAGTGTACGTCATTTTTTTGAGATGAGATTGTAAATGGCCGCTGTCCACTGAGAGGAATACATTCATCAGAGCAAGGGATCCCACCCACTGCTGCCCCCTTAGGTCAGTGTTCCCTCACCAGGAGGCCTACAGTAAGTCACACTACGGTGAATGCAGCTGGACAGGCAGACAGACTGGCTCATCACAAGGCTCTCCTCCAGGAGGGTTAGGCATGTTGTACAGAGATCCACAATCCTTCCCCAGCTCTCTTCACGCTCCTGTGTCTGTTCGGGGCCGGGCTCCTCCGGGTGCTTGCCGAAGAGGTCCAGCTGGGACAGACGGCCAACCTGGGCTGGGAAGACGGGGTCAGGGCACGGCCTGGCTGGTTCAAGGGGCAGTCGGTTGGTTACATGTTTGTACAATTTTTAAAGGGCCAACGTGCTCCTTGCACCAGCTGATCACTGAGGTTCAGAATAAGAGCTCCATGAGGGTCAACAGTACTTCTGCAGAAGAAAAACAACATATTAGGTCACATCTTGTGTGCACGATCCAGCAGCAGAAGCGACTGGTTAACTTGAACTTGAAGAACTTGAACTTGTCTGAAGTAAATCAGCCACGTGTGCAAAAGACTATAAACAATTAGAAACCATACAGGAACACACCATCAAGCCTAAAACGAGTCAGTAAATTACAAAAGCCTGCACTAATGGCCAAACGGTAAATAATTGAAATTATCTGAGTGCCAATATATTTCTATAATCCTGGAAGGAGGATAAATCAAGTGACAGATATACTGGTATGTTACAACAGTCTGAAGTGCAGACAATCAAACAGCAGCATCTTGGTTAAATATTCATGGCCCTTTATTGGGCTTAAAAGCATCATGGACAACATCAGTGCAGTCCACATACTAAGCTAACTATACCAAGGAGACAAAAGGAAGAAGGATTAACATGGCTGACATTAAATAATCCCATGAAATGGAGTGCTGACAAAGTGAAAACATTCACGAAAGTCTGACTTTTCACCTCTCGCATTTTATTGCCGTCTCTGTGTGCAGAGAGTGTGTCAGTCTGACCGATCGGTGCCATAAAGAGCCACGTTTTCATGTTAAGCCAATGAGCTGATCAGTCTTAAGTCCAGACTGGCCAGTAACATATACAGTAACATCTATAGAGTCTAAATGGTCTGGCTCTAAAGTGCCCGCTGCTAATTACATCATTGTCCTCTAAGTTCAAGTGAAGCATCAGAACTCCAGCTGGAGGAGTTACGTAAACTACTGACTAAATTATTCACTAGCATGGCTGTTCAATAAGTGTACCCAAACACTTAGGGTCTTACAATAAGACAAACACACACATAAGAAGCCTGGAGTGGTGAGGAAGAAAGGTGGACCTTTTAGTTTTTCTTGGTCCCCCGATTATTGTGTAAAACTTTAAGGGGGCCAGTTTGTTAGCCTCTAAGGCTTAAACTCTCAAAGTGTTTGACTTATATTCCCAATGTAAAGGAACACATGTAACGATGTTACTAGGCCACTCGAAAACCTCTGATCGATGCCCAACAGTGCAATGCTTGAAAACAGTTAATGTTTGGAAAATTCCTGCTCTTACCTCTTACTTTTTTCTTTTTACCCCATTTAAAGAATAAATGTGTCAGTGTTGCCCCAGTGTTTACCTGTTCTTGCCCCATGGAGGGCAGGCCGGGCGAGGGCCCTGAAGCCATGGACGTGACGCTCATCTGTCCGGCCATCTGGCCCATGCTGCTGGTTGCCATGTTGGTGGCCATGGAGACGTTGTTGAGGTTCATGCCATTGCCGTTGTACATGTTGCTGTTATTCTGCTGGGTGAACTGCGGTGACGCCTGCTGCTGCGAGAACATGCTGGGGAGGAGCAAGAAAAGCTGATCAAGACGGGTGATCGCAAACATTTTGCTGAAGGAGTACGAAAGAAAGTACACGTGTGGATATCTGTCTGACATTTCCAAGAAGCAATTTTGACTACTGTTATAGGAAGAAAAATACATTTCAAATCTATTTTCATTACATACCGTGACTGCTTCAAACTTTTGGGGGGTGTTGAGCTATTAGCAGTAGCTTCACTAGCTATTAGCAGTTCATGTGCCAACAGACAGCTAACCATCAATAAATAAAGACGTGATGAGTGAAGACACTCCCTATAGCTGCAGAACATGCCTATGATATCCAAAGGGGATTTATGGCCATTAATCTGTAACAGACATCAGATGTCCTTACAAAGTGTAAGTACACTGTATTTAAGGGTCTAAATCAGGCACTAAATTGTTATTTAGGACCAAGTTCTAACCATCTTTACCTGTTGCCTCCCATGTTGCCCTGTGGCCAGCCGTTCATGTCAGGGGAACCCTGAAAAGCAGCGTTTCCTTGGCCTTGCTGCATCATTGGGGACTGTGTGTGGGCCATGCGGGGAGAAAGCAGGGGGCTCTGTGGTGCGCCGGGACCTCCAAAGCCTCCGTCTGCCTGTTGGCTCATACCTGTGGTGGACGCATCAAGACAGGTCAAGCACTCTGGACCTGCAAAGACTTTACTGCAAACCAATGTACTGAGTGGGCTGAATGTTAACATTCCACGTATTTACACAACCATGCCAACATGAAGATGAACATTTTGGCAGAGGATGAGCAACTCAGCAAGCACGATGATTAGTGTGACTGAAGACTGTCCATTCAAGATCATTGACAGGCAGTTACTACATTTCCTACATGCACGTAAAGCAGGCAAGGAGGTAGGAAGAAAGGGATTAAGGGGGTGGCTTAGGAGAAAAGGGAAAGAAAGAAGTAATGTCTAATGGAAGTTATCACTCTGCACGAACCCACGGGCCAGAAGGAGGTAAGGATAAATGTCATAAACGTGTCATTATACAAATGAGATTATCAGATTATGCCCGGATTACACGCCACACTGTCAGATTGACAGGCACAGCCTTGATTATTGCCCCGCCTACTCGGAACCAACAAAGAGTCAGATGTCAGTGTTTATCCTCAGCTGTGCTTTCATTATTTTGCCCCTGGTGCCCTCTGGTGGAGCAAGCGTGTATGACCAGTACACCATTTTGGACATTCAGAGTATAGGATCACACTTCCAGACACCAACTCATATCAAATGAAGCCGAGTTATCAAATATGTAGTATGATTTGGATCGTTCAATGGCAGTTGATCAGCACGTAACATTACAGATCATGTGGTTGCCGCTGCTAAAAAGCATGTGATGCTGTGCAACTAACTAACACACGGACACAATGGCGCACGCACGCACTCACACACACACAGGTTGTAAGGTGAAGTGTGTGGTAGGCTGGGGTGTGGGAGCAGTACCTGAGTTGGGAAACTGAAAGGCACTGTGCTGAATTTGGGGGCTGAGTACGGCCCCGTACTGTCCGCCCATCATGTTTGTGTTTCCCATCATCATCTGTGAGGAGGAGGAGGAGGTGGAGGAAGAGGAGGAGGTGCCATGCAGGTGGAGCTGAGGGTTGGGGGGGAGAGAGGGCAGGCTGGGGGAGAGAGGGGAGGAGAAAGGACTGGTAGGGGGAGGTGGCGAGGCCAGGCCTGTACTGGTACCGTAGCTGGGCGGGTAGGGGAACTGCTGGGGGTTGGCCTGGGGGATCCTGGGGTTACTCATGCCTCCGGCGGCCATATTGGGAGGCAGGTTGAGGCCCTGGGCCCTCATGGCCATGCTCCGCTGCTGCTGGACCTGCTGGGCCTGCTGGGCCTGCTGGGCCTGCTGCTGCCTCTGTCTCAAGTGATTACTCAGCAGCTCCCGCTGACGCTGTGCCAACATCTGAGCATTGATGGTCCCCTGGAAGCAAAATGATGCGTAAGAACAGAAGACAGGAAGAGATCATAGACCTAACATAGCTAACACTGAACTCAAAGCTTTACATCTAAAGACTACCTACAGTCATAACAACGTGTCTGTGTACACAGATTATTTGACTGCACATATGACCTACCTGGTTTGGAGCACTGGCCCTAAGAGGTAGGTTCACATTTGACACACTACTCATCTGAGTCATCATTGGTTGACGATTCTGGTGGGACAAGAAGCAGAAAAAGAGGTTAACATAAACACCTTCTAATGAAATAAGGAAAAAAAAAAAAGAGTTAAAGAAAAACAAAAACTTTCAACACAAGAAATATTTCAATTTGACTGAATTGAATTGAAATACTATAGATTCCATAAAAATGATTACATTGATGACTGAATTAATCTTTTCTGTGGCACAATTTCAGTGCCACCTTATGAGTATTATTACAATAAATGCCATGAAAGTCCAGCAGGTGGCAGGTAGACCTAAATGTCCCAGCTATTCCTGATAACCTCAGGGATAGTTACACAACTCCCATCACACAGCGACTGATCAAACAACGCGGTTGCGTAAGAACGATTAAAGAATCGATGGACAGTTTCCCTTCCAGCAGTGTCAGGACAGTGTGGAGGCAAATGTACCTGCTGTGACTGTAGCCGGTGCTGGAGCTGCAGTCGTAGTGTGTTGGGCTGGTTGGGGACGACGCCGGCGGGCCTGAGTCCGGGCCGGGCCTGCATCCTCATGATGGGGTAACCCGGCCGTGGACCCATCTGGCCAGATATGGGGTGGAAGCCTTGCTCTTGCATGGCGGCACTGGGGTAGCCCCTTTGGGCCATGTGGGATGGTGGGGGAGCAAATTGTTGGGTGTACATCGGGGGCTTTTGGTCTATCATCATGGAGGGGTCCTGGGGGAACTGGTCTGGTTCCAGTGATTGGCTCTGAAACGAGGTGCAACAGAAACATATTTTAAGGGCCATAAAAAACATTATTACAACATGATAAAACGTTACTAAAATCAGTACAAAAAAGTATTAACGTGATGATTCATGGATCTCACTTGTTCTACCAGAGCAGGGATCCCCAGAGCGCGATCAATCTCCTCCAGGCCATCAAAATCTTTTAGTGCGGTGTAGAGCTGGGACATCAGGGCCCCCTCGTCGACTGCACTGCCCTCACCGGAGCTGAGGCCCGTACTACACAGCAAGTCGTCCTGGGGTGCTGAGTGCACTGGCCTGAGCAGACAGAAATCATGAAAGGTCATTAATATATTTTCTCAAACATTTAGTCCAGTAGAATAAGGAAATTTGCCAAGAAATCTTAAGTGTAGAGGCCAAACTTTGCATTATTAGTAACATGTAATGGTAATTTAGTATCTTACCTGGTCTGGTTTACGAAAGCTGTCTGGTCGATGGGCATCATGCTGTCTGGCCAGGGGGCCGTCTGGTTGGGTGGGGCCTGTTGTTGGGAGAAATGGTGGCCGGCCATACCAATATCCATATCAGGTTGAGCTGAATAGAGGGAAAACAAACCAGATTTAAAGCAGGGTTGTACTTTCATTTCTTGAGTGCAGTACTAAAGTTAGCCACAGGGTGGCAACCTTTAACACTGAGCAGCAATAACATGATATGGGGGAGTTGAGGTCTTCTGCGCCTCACCGGTCTCTCTGCACCATAAGTTTTAGAAGGATTATGGGTGATAACTCGGTAAAGGTGAATCTATAAAATTCAAATTCTTTGCTGGTGCTTTATTGTCACAAGTCAATCTGTTATCTACTACTGTCATCCAGATATCAAACTACGTAACCTGCGTTTTTACAGGGGACAATGAATTCTCACCATTTGCCATCAATGGGGACTGGAGCATCTGTCGGGGCCCTGGCTGGCTGTTAGGCCTCATGGGAGCACTGTTTGGCCCCATCCTGCCCTGCATGGCACCTTGCTGCCCAGGGCCGGATGCTCCCAGAGGAGGGGCAGAGGCTGAACCCACCCAGCCCTCCTGTTGCTGCATGCCGGGCCTCGGACCACCTGGAGCCATCAGTCCTAGAGGAGCAAAGACAGACGGGGAGAAATGAGTGAGAAGCGCCTCATGACAGATCTCGTTGAAATTCTCTGTCCCCATGATGCAATGGTGTGATATAAAAGGGGAAAATCTACGTAGTAGTGGGGGATGTTTGAGGGCTGCTAATATGTGGGAGTAACAGTGAAATAAACGTGCCACTGTGGGTGACTAAATACTTCCTGTCACAGGAAGTGAGTCACTGTACCATGACATGATATGTCACTGACACACAGAGGGAAATTGGTCTTTCCTCAGAATTTGGAAAGCAACAACAACTGCTAACAAAATCATGCAAAAGGATGTAAATGTGCTTTATTAACTGTTTTCCCGTCGAGCTAAAGTAGAACTCACACATCAGAAAGACCTGAAATAATGACCTACACATGCTGTTCACCAAGTATTTTATGTGATCATTATGTTTTCTAACCTTAGCATTGACTACGTAGGAAGGGCGTTAATGTAACGTCAGTCAGTATCTTTGTTTGAACATGCACTGTCCACTTTTTAACTGAAATTAACTGAACAACAAAGATAACACCACACAAATTCAGGCAATAACCTGACCACAAAAGCCTAAGACCCACCTGTGTTGACCATACCGCCCTGGTTAGCCATCATGCCATGATTTCCCACCATGCCTTGCTGCTGTTGCTGCTGGATTAGAGTGTATGGGCTGGTGGCCCTTATGGGGTACTGTAATGAGGGCTGCTGGGGGGACACATTCATGTCCAGAGACACGCTCCTCACAGGCAGACCCCTGCCTGGCTGGCCTGGTCGGACACCTCCGAAGTCTGAAGACAGGAATAAACGTGTTTATCCATGTGCAACGACGGAAAAAAAAAAAATCAACGAAACAGTTTGAGAGCCACATTTTTAAAACCGTACGGCCTCTGATGGGAGTGAATTTTGACATAATGTGGTTGGTAAGGGGAAAACCCTGGCGTGCGCTTTTATTTCCAAGTAAGTGTGCGCAAGTGTGCGACTCACTCGTTGGGCCCATGCCAGTCCCGATGCCCCTGTGTGGCTGCTGTGCTGTCATGGCAGGACTGGTCTCGGACATCTGCAGGATGTCATTGATGATGTTCTGCTTGTCCATGGGACTGGGCAATGAGACGGGCCGCGGCTCGCAGAAGAGCTGCGGCTGAGCGCTCTGCAGGTCATTCAGGATGTCATCCAGCTCCGACGACTGCGGAGAGCAGAGAGGGAAAGGCAAAGTGTGAGAACAAGAAGCAGATGAACCACTTAGGACTCTATTTAGAAAGCAATTGCCGCTTCACCTGCAGACACACAAACACACATTTACATGTGACAGGCGTTCACATTTACTGGGAGCAAAGCAAGTCTGTAAACACTACAACGCTTGCATGAGGAGCCTTTATTCTGGGAGATGGGAACAGCAGGCTTGGCCTTGTTTATAATACAGCAGTAACCCCAGGATAAAACCACTTACCATCAAATCTAGGCCACCTTTCACTTTGACTTAACTTACAGACACGTACTACTCCTCACTTCATGACTGGTGTTTTCAAAACACAACTGCGCCTGTTCCCATTTTTAAAGTCCACATATAAGCGCATATTTTTAATTTTTTGTCCCCACTGATTGGGGGGAAAAAACCCCCCGCAAAGACCAAAAAGATGAGGCTACTGAAGCTGCTTTCTGCTGAGCAACATGGGCAGCAGGAGTTTGGTTGGTGCCAAAGTTTTGAACTGCTCTGTGCCCCCCTACTGCAAACAGCTGGACTGAGCCTGCCCAATACAGCCCGAGGCTGCATTCATACACAGCTGGGCTTTGGACTATCTGACCGGTTTTTGTTTAGTTTTTCACACAACTATCTTAAACAAAGACAAGGCCATGCTGGGATCTGGTTTCACTTGCTGTACTGAAGAATTGCCTCGACTATGACAGATGAATCTCTGGGAAGCTGTTTTTGTTTGTGCCACTTTCTTTGACATGCAGGGGGACAAAATAACAGCTACGCCTAACACAAAGGAGACATTTTTCACAGAAAGGTGGAATTGTAATTTAACAAAGGAATATTAAACGCAGCATTACTGTATTAATCTTTTCACTGACGGGCAAAAAAAACAAAACAAAACAAAAAAAAAAAAAGTAGGTTGTCCAAAATTGAACAGAAACATCAACATAGGTGATCATAGTTCTTCCTAGAGAGGCCTGGGGGACTTTGGGTAAATAAGTTGCACTGGCTCCGACCGGCCACGAGAGTGCAGCACACTTGGAATCACTGACAGCTCCTGATCGTGACATACTGTACAGCAGGAAAACAGCACAGCAGCCACTGTGTCGATGTTGTACTGTAATGACGCGAGGCGCGTCTGTGAGGCATGTAAATGCCACTAAAGGCTGCAGGGCTGCCAACAAACGCTGGTTGGGTATGTTAAGTAGCCAAGGACTAACTGAGGACTAAAGCCTGCGTGTGCTGTAAAGACCTTCTGGATCCTCCACCTTCAGAAGATTCTGTGGGATAGCAGCAGCAGACTGCACTACGCTGATCAGTCTAAACGGCAGACAAGCATACAGGATATGTGGGAGAGCTAGAGAGAAGCAAAGTGAGGGGTGGGGTGGTGGTGGTGGTGGTGGTGGGAGAGAGAAAAGCCCTAATGAGGTCAGGAATGATGTAATGCTCCTGTATGCTCTCAGTTTGCTTTTTTCCTCCTCCTCTCCAATTCGCTCTCCTCCCACTTTCTATTCTCTCGTCTTCTCTAGTTGCTTTTACCCTTAATGGGTCCTATTTCTATCAATCCCTGTTACTCTCTTCTTTCAACGCATGGCAGTGCATGTAATGCAATCCATGTCCTTTTTCTGCACCTCGGGCTGCTATATTGTATTTGGTTAAAACTGCATGGATTTGTGAGGCCAAATTACCATGATCAAATATTTAGTCTCGAGCCATGTCCCATATTTACGGTAAGTTCTTCATGTCAGAACGATATTCGCACTGGAAGAGCAGCTAAGGACACACACGGTAGATGCAGTTTGTTTAAGGGTACGCGTGCATATTTAACAAGCCTGTATGTTTTTTCTTCTCAGAGATTGTTTGTTTATCCCCACACCAACAGATAAATAAGAATCACTTCCTACTTGGAGAAAAATGAGTAAAACTAAAACGTAACTTTAAATCGTGGTTACTTTATTTCAAATATATACTCTGCTTCCTGGATTTAAACAATGTTTAATACCAAAGAACTAGGACGTAAATCCGTCTGGGACTTAAACCGAACATGTGCGTAAATGAGTGAGTTGTCAACATTATTAAATGATAAAGCTTCTGATCTTTAATTCATGCACGGTACGTGCCCTAATGTCAATGCGGAGTTGAGGGCGGTAGCACCATTGTGCCTCTCTGACCTAACCCATGCCATTTTATAGGAAAGGGAACTGAGAAACAGGTCGGGTAAAGCAGAACTACCACTGTCAAGTAAGGCAAAAAGAAATGTCATATCAACCCAGAAATGTGCTGGCCTTTTGTCAGCTAAAAATAAGAACTTAACAAAAACAACTAAACTATTCACCACCTGAAAGAGCTGAAATTGCATTTTTTTTTAAAGTCACAAGCATAGCTGCAATAAGTGCAATCCTTCCATACTGCAATATTTGAAGGTTAACTGCCATGTTGGGAGTATAGAATACTTATTCTTTGCTGTTTATTATGATGATATGAAACTCGTTACATAATTTGAAATTATTTGTTTCACTGATTTGTTCTCTGTGTCATATCTTGAGGCTTTGGATGGCATCAAAACGGGAAGTAAAACCAAGCCCATCAACAAAGCCGCGACACACTGCAGGGTTGCGTTTTAATGCAGGACTGGTTAAGAAGAATTTCAAGAGAAATTCTTTTTTTTTATACCGACGTATTTGCCAATAACGCAAGCTTTCATTCTCTCCTGATGGCAGCGCCTACTCTTCGCATAATGACGGAGGATCAATTATACTTCTAATGTTTCTGACAGCTAGTCTAATAACCCCTCCTCGGTGTTTCAGAGGATTACTGGCTCACCGGGTTTTGAAAACTCTTCACATACACAGTTCAAAGGGACCTGTGCGATGTCTTAGACAGTACGTATGTTTGCCTGTGAGTGAACACCAAAGGAAATGACATGTTTCAACTTGCAGTTTGACGCTGTATTATCTTTATATAAAAATAGGATTCAAGCCAGCAGAAGGAAAACAGGATTGGACTGTATGGGAGGAGATTTGGCACAGATGCCAAAACAATGAACAACCACATCTTCTATGACTTTAATAGAGATTTCAATTGAATTATTTGCTTAATTTGACAGTTCTGATTGCTAATGAAGTATATATGTTTCACGTCATGCCATAATATGGTGTAGAATAAAAATAAACCAAAAAATGAACTAAATTAATTATGTCCATTAAAATAAGGAAACTTCTTTAATGGAGGCCGCTTGAGTAGACAGTGTGTTTAGATGACACTGTTTGCAATAACCACAGAAACACACAATTGAAAGACATAGATAATCCTGCCTCCCATTGTGCCATGGGACTAGATGATCATACCCGTGTGCTTCCTTCAGCCCTCAGCTAAGCTGCTACTACTGAGCTTTGCTCTGATTTCTCATTTAGCTCGGCTCCAGCCATCAATAATTCAGCCCTCAAACAATCATGAGGAAGAGAGAGGCAGAGGGAGATACAGGGGAGGGAGGGAGGGAGGGAGATACAGCAGAGAAAACAGTGGGTGAGGTTAGCAGCGAGAAGGATGAGTGGACTTTTTAACTAGTACAGTCAGCTTTCACACATGGCTGAGCAGCAATTCACCACTAAGGAACAGAAACCCACTCGCACACATGTAATGGCTCTAATGAAGTCAGAGCTTAGTTCATGTATAACAAATGCTCTGGTTCTCGGTTGGAAACCGTAGTCAGTGTAAAATGTTAAACTGCAACGAGCTGTGCGCTCTGAGTGTTTTAGTCTCCATCTAACTGTGATTTTGACAATTTCATCTGTAGCGGCCACACTCGGCCTCTTATAGGCAATAAAACCTCGAGTATCAGGACATGTAGTGAACCTCTATTTCTCTAAATTTCTATTCTCCCTCCATTGTTTCTTGTACATTGCTCGTTCTACAAACACACCACTCCCTCTCCCCTCCATCTCCATGGTAGCAGAGAGGACATGCAGGAGCATATGGCTCATCATTTTCACTCTGCCTGCCGAGGCTGGGCTCTCCTGGGGGTATCTACACCTCTCTCATCTCTCTTTCTTTGTTCAGTTCAACAGCAGCTCTTATTATCCATCCAATCACCTTTCTCTCTTTCTTCATATGTACCCAAGCGGCCACGCACATACTGTATGTACAGAGCTATTGCGCTTTGCTACCTGACGATCTGTCTGTGAGGGGCGAGGGGGGGGCTCTGTGTGCATGGGAAAACCCGCACGGTTTCTGCAGAAATTAGCCACAAAGAAGGAAGGAAACAATAAGAAGCAACTCCCTATAAGAGCAATAAACGAATGCTGGTTAAACCTGCTGATCTGTCTTTGCGTGCTTCTCCAGACCAGGATCAAGAGTGGTTTGGACGCTGCTTTGCTGGTTTATGAAAGGATGAACATGCATTTCTGCAAAAATCAGGTTCGGTGAATGGTGTGAGTTTCACCAAGACCGGTCTAAGAAGAGGAAGGTAATGAGAGAAATACAGCGCAAAGTGTGCAAGACCGTGCTTGTAATTCTATGTAATTGTGTGGTTTAGGAGTTACGTGTGTGATAGAATTACAGTTGCTCGACTCGTGTCTTTACGGCGTGTTTAATGGAGCGTGTCATACACAGGCTTCCTGTACATAAAGGTTTTGGTTTTATTTCCTGCATTAAGAGAATCGGCAAATTGAAACCTCTGCTTCACAGAAATTTTTTGAGTTTCACCAGCAACACTATCCCCCGCTCACTTCCTTTTACTCTTTTCTCCTTTTCTCTCTTTCAACGCCAGGCCTCACCTGAGCTCGGTGCCAAACCTGAGAATTCTGGCCAAACGCAACCAGGATCAAATGGCAGGAGAACCACAGGGGCTCCTTCCAAATGTCACAGTTGTTTGAAGCTGGCGGAAAGCTTCCCACTGCTTGTGCTGCCAACACATACGCAGTGAAAGGACCAGATGTGTTCATATACTTGATTAAGAAAACAAAAAAAACATGCATGATGTCTTAAGTGTATATGACAAGACTGTGAATCTGAATGTGACTGCATGCATGCTGCAAATACTGTCTGACCTCTACACTGCCAGACCGTTTGTGTGTTTAGCTGTAGCATCCTGTGTGGACATGGGACTTGGAGGAGCCAACATCTGCTACCTAACCCAGATTAACGCTCAGACAGAGGCAAGTGGAGCAATACAGGGCAAAAAAGTTTGGGTTTTTGCAATCGGCTACAGAGAAGGAGGTTACAAAATCAGTTTTAGGGCAGCTCTAGTTCTTTCATCACTTCAAAGATGGAAGTGATACAGCGAACAAGCTACATTTCAAACAGGAGGACAGAATGTTTATTTAATGTGCACACAAAGAGGAGTGCGGCTTTCTGTAAAAACTGACCTGTTCAGCCCGGTCGTATCCTGTGTCTTGTTTTTCCGCCTTGACAAGGGGGTGCTTGCCTCCTTCGACCTTCACCTCGCCGGGCTCCAGCTTAGGGACCTTGTCCTTCATTACAGTGTCATCCTTATCCAGTAGGTAGCGCAGCAGGGCATTGTCTTTCTTCTTGGGGCTCAAGGGCTCCTGCTTCGGAGCAATTTCTCCACCAGACGCTGTACTGCCGGCGCCCTGAGCTTGGTCTTGGCCTAGCTCTTTACCTGTGGCCTCCGCAGTGATTTTTGCCAGATCTACGGGAGACGTACTGTTCTGAAGCAGTTGGTGGAGGATCTTGTGTTTTTCTTTAAGGGATGTGGCATGAGTGTTCCCTCCAGTGTGGACACCCCGGGCCCCTGTCCCAGCCTGGTCCTTGCCCTCACCTCCTGCACCAGGGGACAGGGGCGTCTCTAGAGGCTCTGGCTTGGTGGTGAGCAGCTGCAGTAGCTTGGTGTGGCTCTTGCCGTCATGAAGACGGTTGTGAGCGTCGTGGCCCTCAGAGGGTCCTTCCCTCTCCTCCTTGGGCTCAATTAGGTTGCCCTCTGTCTGGCCTTGGGGGTGCCCTTGACCCATCTCTGTGTGAGGTCCAAATGAGTCTCCTGTGCCACCAGTAGTGCCGCTGCCTCCACCAAGTTTTGACATCAGATGAGTGTTTACCCCCGACCCTTGTGTGACCCCAGCTGGGGAGCCTATCTTTCGGTCTGGAGACCCCAGTGTGTGTGCATGAGGGGGCCCATGCCCGTGTCCAACTCCGTGGCACTCACTAAGGGCCTGCAGAGCTGAAAGAGAACTGCTAGTGTAGCTGTTAGCATGGGCGCTAGTGGTGCTACTACTACCTGCTCCTCCAGGCCCTCCACCACACATCCCCACTGGGGAGGGTGAGTGCAAGCCACCTGCTACACGTGGGCTGCCTGCCCCCCCAGGACTCCCTCGGTGCCTGGGTGACAGCATAGAGTTCTGTTGAGGTGGATGGGGCCCACCAGCAGGGCTGGGGCTAGCGCGAGAGGGGCTGTTCATCCTCCAGTTAGGACCCTGCTGTGGCGGCTGCATGCCCCCAGTGTGGTTGTGTGGTGGGGGGCAGCCAAAACGGTAGCCCTGCATATGGCCCCCCATGGCTGCTGGCTCTCTGGGACCAGCAGAGCCTGGAGGGGAAAAAGGCGTGCTGTTGCTGCTGATGGTAGTGTCTTGGCCCTGAGGCCCTGAACCTGGCAAACTGCCTGGGGTTGGAGGAGTCATGGAGGGAGTGGAGGAGTTCATCGGTTTGGGAGCCATCCCTGTGGCCTGACTGCCAGGACCCATGTCCTGGCCCATTCCGCACACTGTCTGTTCCCTAGAGGTTAAAAAAAACAAACAGACGCAGATAACAGTTACTTCAACAGTTTGCATTACCAAAAACTTTCTGTAGTTAGAGTTAGAAGATTGGCCGCTGCAGTCGCAGTTGCGACATTGTTTTTGGAAAAGGGCAATTGCTGCTGATTTCTCTAAATATTATCTTGCTGCTCTTTGAAAACCACAAAGTGAATTTGGTTGTTTAAGTTCTACATTGAATTTGTGGCAGAAGTCTCAGTAGTAACTGAACAAACGCAGCCAAAACTGTCTGCCTTGGTGGGAAAGTCTGCTTCACTTTTCTTTTGAAAGAAAAGACCTTTATCTCTGATTTACCTGTACCCTGAAAACCAGACCAATGTCAAGAACGACTCTACACATTAACCCATCTGCAGAGAACACATGACAGGTCATGCTGCGGGGCACTAACAGGCTAAAACATGTTGCCAAGTTCATGCTGTAGATTTGTCTCTCTCTCCTTGACACAGGTGTAGGTAGTGAGACATACCTCTGAAGAATGTGCAGGGACATGTAGAGCTGGGGCTCATTGGTGGCGGTTGAGCGCACCAGTTTACTCTTGGTGTGGGCTGACACGATGGTTCCATCGGAGAGGGAGAAACGATAGATGGGGCTGAATGCCTGGCCATGGCGGAGCACTAAGGACACACACAGACACACAAAACACTTTTACTTAGATGATTAAAACTTTTGGTTTTGTATGAACAGTGAACAGATTGAGTATCACACAGCACCAATGACCCACAATCAAATCACTATTCTATACAACTGCAGTTGCTGGACAACATGATCAGAGACGCTAACGGAAGTAAATACGAGGGCCAAGAATTAAACAGAATACTCTTTTCAGCGAGTGGCTTTACCTTCCTGCTGATGTCTCTTGGCAAAAGACATCTCTCCATCATTCTGTAGGTGGAACCTCTGGATGCAACGCCTCACCAAATCCTCCCAGCCTGGCTTCATGGACGCCCGCAGGAGACTGGTATCCAGGGACGTTATCTTACCTAAACACAGGGGACGGGATTAGGGAGGCCTTAGTCAGACATGGCAGTAAGGATTTTCTATACCTGTGCACAAACCAACGCCACACATATAAGATCAACAGCTTGTTGATCTTCCCTTTGGCAACCCTGCTGCACAGGTTTGATATCGGTTGAAGGAAGAGAGAAGATTTACTATATTGACATCTTCATTACAACTCGTCAACTTAGCGAGAAATGTCGTCTGTGGAGAAAGTCCTGGCTACGCGAGATTAAGACAGGCAAACACAAGTACAAATGCTGCCAGTACAAACTGTAAGATGGCCATTTACACACTGAATACGAGAGGGAGAAGGATTCATTTTAAAAGTCACCAGGGAAGCTTAAGCTCAGCTATCTTTAGAGCTAAACACACACACACACACTCATAGCAGCGTAACAGTTGTCCCTCACTGGATTGCAATTTAAATGGAGGCAGTGATGCATCTGAAGGGCTGACAAGCAGACTGCTGCTTGAGTGACAGCCATTGGAACTGACTAAAGACTTGTCATGGTAGCAATTTAAATTTACACATAGCCAACAAGTTGTCCTAATCTAAAGAAGATTGTAGCAATATTTTGAAGATAATGTTACTCTCAATCTTGATACTTATTTAAGACAAACAAACATAGGCATGCATACCTGCACCTACACAAATCTGGGTGGAGATCTACTGTAAATTACTATATGTCAGCACGTAACTATGAGTGTGCATTTGTGTGTTGCGTCTGTGTGTGTGCGCCGCACACAAATGGTACATCAAAGACCAGGTGAAACGCAGACAACTGTCTGCATCGATGCGCCAGTGCTCAGACAGATACTTTACCTCCCAGAGTGCAGACAGAGGTGGGCAGCAAGTTCAGCTAACGCGTTCAATCCTTTAGGGCCTTTACCAAGGATATAATAATCTTTAAATACCTAAACTGTAGCGTGAGGTGATTAATGGGCTGGCAACATGGGGATGAGATGGTGCTGAGCATGTACCTGAGTTGAGGCGCTAAATTATTTTTTTGCAACTCAGGGAAAAAGCTTTTCAAACAGCTGTATGTGTGAAAATGCTAAATTGTTAGCAGGGGATCGGAGATGGTCCATTAGGATTTACTGGACGCCGCCAAGAAAATGAGTTTGTAGTTGTGGCTTTGTGACAGTACCTTGCAGGTCCTGACGCGTGGTGAAGCTCTCATGCGTGGGAAGCATGGGTCTTTCCTTCATGGGTACTCTGCGAGCCACACAGATCAGACACGACTGAAAGTCTAAAAGAGAGAGAGAGAGAGAACATGTGGAGGAAAGAAAAGATCAGGTAGAGGATATAACAAAGAGGACAGGGCGGTGAGAGAGGGGATGAAGGGGGATGGGAGAGGAGAGAGAGGAGTGGAATGGGGTGTGAATGATAGAGACAGAGGGAGGGAAAGAAAATGAAATGCATGTTATTCCCAGGCAGCATAATTAATACAGTTATTAATGAGCATGGGGATCAGGGCTCCGCTCCTTTCATGAGGAGGAGCAGCTATTGCTGGCAAGGGAAATGATGAAGTGCGACCTTTGAAGGTGTGTGTGTGTGTGTTTGTGCTTATGTGTGTGTGCGTCTCTGGTTGGTCTCACCTACGGTGCCATCTCACACCGATGACACCTCCCCTGGCCGAACATTAAAGATTGCCATCCCTCAATCATGACAGCTGCCTCTAACTCACACACACGCACGCATAGATGACACTGCCAAGTCCAGGACTAGGGTGACCCCAAAAAGTCTGCCATCTAACTTTCCTGTGCCAGTAATACCCACAATCCCACACATGTTTCTGGCAAAGAAGTGCATGCCAGGGCTGACACACACACATACACACACACATTCCTCATTTTGACTTGTAAACAGAGCCTCTTGGGTGGTCCGGCCCTTAGATCTGTGAATCCCTCTAAATTTTCCTGCTTTCTCTCTCTCTCTCTGCCCCCCCCTCTCCTTCCTTCCTCTGTCTCTGGTTGGACAAATTCCTGCAACTGTAACCACTGATCCTGCTTTGCCACACACACACACACGCACGCACACATGCACACACACACCTCTGGCCTGGGTCCTAGTCAGTCTATTTGCCAAAGTATGGTTGGCAAGCAGCTGGTGCACAAAGGAAGCCAGAGAGGGGAAAAGACAGGTTGAGACTAGACTTGGAGTGAAACATTTGCATTTCCACTTATTGTTTTAATTAACCACTGAGTTATAGCTTGGCAGTGATGACTTATGGCTGCTCATTAAAGCCACAGAGCAAATAGGATTTAGGTGGTTAAGATCTAGAATGCAATTGTTTAGAGAACATTACCTATCAATGCTTTGCAAAGTGCCGAAATTTTTTGGATAAACGATAGTCACTTGTGATGGAAATTTACTCCAACTCAAAGGATCTCAAGTTCCTGTCAAAGCCATGAAAACCACTGGAAAAGCCCAGTGACCTCTCGGTGACTGAACACTGTAGGAGAGCAGAGGCAACATACAATTTAAATTATTTCCCAGGAAAAGCAAGCAGATGTTTAAACCGGTGGCTGCAGCAAACACAGCTCCTCTTTCTCTTCGCACATATGCCCCAAAAGCATGTTTCAAAATGCTGATATGTCCAGAATGCTTTGAAGGATTTATCAAAAGGCTGGTTCATTGATGCAATACACGTGATTAAAAACAGCCACATCCTTTCCTTGGAGTCATAAGCCCAGGTTTGTGAGGGATGTACATGAATTATAGATGGGCTTTAATGACAGCTGCCCAGCCTCTCGTCTCCCTTGTGTCACTTAACTTTTCATGGATGTAAGTTGAGTGGCACCAGCACTGCTCTTCATCAGCTGCTTATATCCCTTTTCACGCACAATGCCAGGTACAAGCTTAAATGTAGCTAAATCTCAACAGCTATTCGTAATAAATCCAAACGCAATTGGCTGCCAGACAACAGAGTTTTCCCTCCAGTTTTCTACATACCTTTTTATTTTGCACACCAGTGTTCAAAGACAGTTTGAGGCTCATTTCTCCAGTAATCCTTCATTCCTCAGGTCTGAATAGTTTTTCTTTTGTCTCTTGTGAGCTGGATTTCGCCTCCGCAGAGTGTTTTAGAAATGATTCCACCAATTACATATTATTTCAGGACTTATTAATTTGCAAGCTCTCAGATATTAATCTCTAAAGTTTCTGACATTTCTTAATTCACTATTCTACTCTTTCATTTTATAATTGCTCTAGATTGAAAATTATTAAACAGTTCCCAAAACTAATCTTGCTCAAGGTTGTTTTTGTAGGGTCACTACATTAGTGTCAAACGATCCTCAAACTCGCTTTTCCCACACCATCTCCCCTCTCTCCCTGCATACCGTCTCCTTCCTCCTTGATGGACTTGGGCTCCGAAACGGCGAAACACTGCATGGTCTCATATTTCTGCTGCTGAGGCTCATGCTCGTGCGGCTCATCCTGGCTCTCGCTGTGGGGGTTGACCAGCATTCGGCAGTTGAATGTGTGACTGTTCCTCCTCGGACCCTCGCTGGACCAAGGGACGCCGTTCACTACGACAGAAGGCAGAAAGGAGAAGTGAGATTTACAATGTGGCTTCCTGGGGATTTTATTTGATGAATTTTACCGCAGCCAAAAACTGAACAACAAATCGGGAGCTGCGACGAGCGAGCCAAGAGAGGCTACCACGCTGCAAGTGAAAGACATAATGAGAGCAAGACAGAGAGAATGAAGCCGGAAAAAAAAGTGTAAAAAAGGGAGAGCGCGGTTGCTGGGTAGAGATCAGTCATAATGAGCAGTTGGAACCCTGAGCCCTGTGCCATCTATCCACAGCCATGCATCACAGCCAGGCCTCCATATGCATGTCCTCTAAAAACATCATTGCCAATCTTTCTTCTTCTCTCCAACACTTACACAGGCGCGAGGAAACATGCATGTACATGCATGTGCGGGCAGACACGTAGAGAGAAAAAAAAAAGGAGAAATAAATAAAAAGACATGTACAGTCACACACACACACAACTCATTTAACTCAAACTCCCATCACACTCCATCTGGTTTGTGATCTCATTCAGTGCATTGATAATCTCCCAGTATCTGGGACACAGCCCACTGATCGTTTCCAGGGTACTCCGCTCTGTGCTGCTCCCCCACCCAGATGGCTGGGCACTCAGACCTCAATCCGGAGCACCGGGACAGAAGAGGCGATGAAGGGGAGAAGGGACTTAGAGAGAGCTCCTGGTGGGGTGCACTGACATACATTACAATCACCTCTTGCGCAGAGGAGATGAAGAGGTAGGATGTAGAGGAAGGTATGAAAGGAGAATAGAGAAGAAAGGTAGGAGGAGAGGAGGATACAGGCCGATGTCTTCTCTTATGGAAATACATTTTTTCACGAGACGAGCAGTGCTGGGAGAAAGACAATGCTTTTCAGGGAGGCTGGGAAATGGGAAAGTGAGAACGTGAAAATGGGAACTTGGTGAGAATAACACGCAGAGTGAAGAGAAGGGGAGGGAAGGACATGAGATGAGATATAGGAAGGGAGCGATGCTGCTGACAGGGGAGAGACGCTGAAAAAGGAAGTTAATTAGCTGAAAAGGGAGGGAGGAAGAAGAGAGGAGCAAGAGCAAATGTCTGGGCTGAGAATCAGCAAACGAGAAAATGAAGAACCTATAGGTTTCACGCACTGTGCCAAACCCTGTATATAAGAGCTTGCGTAACATTTTAAATTAGCCAGCTTTCCCACATCCTCTCTTTGTTGCAGTTTAAAACAGTGAACAATTTTGTGTTTTAATTGAACTGACAACACCATCAAACAGCCACCTACAACATACCTATCTGAACACAAGAGAAGAAGAAGAAGGGCGAGGGTGTTGTGAGAGGAGGAAGCACACTATGCAAAAAGCAAGAGTTGAGGACAGCGCGTAAACGAGAGCCTGCTAAGTTATGAGCAGAGGTAAGAATGATGCAACACAGAGGACATACATACAGAGCGAGGAGAACAGACAGAGAGAGGGAGAGAGAGAGAGAGAGAGATGTAGAATGCAAGTGACACAGCAAGACAGAAACCGACAGGTAGAAAAAGCCTGAAAGCGAAGCGAATGCTGGCAGGGAAAAAAAAAAAAAAAAATCAGCTTGAGGCTAACCGAGGGATT